>CM021769.1:30352374-30414244 GCA_011076525.1 Nettapus auritus
GCATTTTCCTGCACTTTCTGCTATAATAGATTTGCCTCTCCCCACCTTGTGCTGCCGTCAGGAGTTTTTTGGAGCTTCCAGCCACGCGCTCCAGCCCGCCGCTGTCACTGCAAGGAGAAAGCAACCCGGGGAAGGAGACGACAAAGTGCCATAGGTAATTAGCCAAAGTGATGGGGAAAGGGTGAGAGGGAGGACTGAGCACGGGGTCTGAGAGAGCGGGACACTATGAGACGTCTCAGCCAGAACAGCAATGGGAAGGCGGGGGGGGGAGGTGAGAAAAAGAGGCGCTCCCGCATTTCTTCTTGCTCTTAGCGATTCACCTGCCAGCCCCAGTCCCTGCCTCCAGCCACCCCGCTCAGCAGGAGGGATGTCGCCCACCTCTCCCCCATCCCCTTTTCTCCTTCCCACCTCTCCTCCATCCCTTTATCTCATCCCCTTGGGTATTTCCCCCAGGAAAATTGGGTATTTCCCCCCATCGCCTTCCCATTGCTGTTCTGGCTGAGACGTCTCATAGTGTCCCGCTCTCTCAGACCCCGTGCTCAGTCCTCCCTCTCACCCTTTCCCCATCACTTTGGCTAATTACCTATGGCACTTTGTCGTCTCCTTCCCCGGGTTGCTTTCTCCTTGCAGTGACAGCGGCGGGCTGGAGCGCGTGGCTGGAAGCTCCAAAAAACTCCTGACGGCAGCACAAGGTGGGGAGAGGCAAATCTATTATAGCAGAAAGTGCAGGAAAATGCGGAATTAACCCCCAGGACCCCACGCTGTCAAATTTACCTTTCTGTCTCCCTCACCGGGACCTGAAAAAATCTCCTTACCCCTTGTGGATGGTCAAAATGGTATTAATTAAATAACCAATCAGAGTTTGCTGAGAGATATTATAGTTTGCTACTTCACGCTACAAGCGATGTAGCGCTGGGTCTGCACACCCTGCCCTGGAAAACAAAACCTGGATGGAAAGTAGAAGCAAACCCGATGATCAACTGAAAGAATAAAATATTCTTTTTGTTCCCTTAAGGAGATGGGAGTCGAGTCCGCTCTCAGTCCCCGCTCTGGAGCTCACTCACCACTCGTGATCCGCTTGGGCAGGCACGGGGAGCTCCTCCGGGACCCCACCGTTCCCCAGTTGTCCCCACCAGGATGGGACAGGGGGTTTCATTCAGGGGCTGATGTCCACCGCAAGCCCTCCGTCCTCTGCCGTCCCCGATCTCGCCCCTTATTTCTGCGGCGATGTGGTGCTGGAGCAGAGGGATTAAAAGCCGGGGAGGAGCGTGGCGTTCCCACCCGCGGGGTGGGTATTCCTGGTATGCGTGGGGATGGCCTGCTCGCCCCCCTGGGCTGTGGGGAGAGGGGTTTGGTCCCATGGGAAGGGGAGAATGGGGTGGGTGGGCACAGGGACCACGCGGAGCTCCCCGATGGGACCCGCAGCTGGGGGAGAGAGAGGGAGGAAGGGGGGCAAGGGTAGCCGTGGGGCAGGGGTGGGCCTGCTGTGGGGTGATGGACACCCAGCTGTGGGGTGGGAGTGGTCTTGGTACGGGGTGAGGGTGGTCCTGGCGTGGGGTGATGAACACCGATCTCCGGGGTGAGGGCAGGGTGAGGTAGGGGTGGTCCTGCCATGGGATGGTGGGCACCTAATCGTGGGTTTATGGACACCCAACTGTGGGATGAGTATGGCCCAGCCACGGGGCAAGGACAGCTATGGGATGATGGACACAAAATCATAGTGTAAAAATCACAGGGTGAGAGCAGCCATGGGGTGATGCGAGGTGATGGCAGCTATGGAGTGAGGGTGGCCCAGCCATGGGTCAGTGGGGTAATCACAGTTGGGGTAATGGGCACCCAACCATGGTGTAAGGATGTCCCAGCCCTGGGGCAAGGGCAGCCATGGGGTGAGGATGGCTACAGAGTGATGGCAGCCATGGGGTAATGGATGCCCAGCCACAAGGCAAGGATAACGGTGGGATGATGGACACCCAAAAGTGGGGGCAAGGACAGACCAACCATGGGCCAAGGGCATCTGTGGGGTGACAGCAGCCCAGCCATGGGTCAAGGGATGCCCAGCTGTGGCACATATGCCAGCAAAGGTTGCAGATACCATACAATAAAGCAGAATTGCTGCAAGTTTGGGTCATATCAGTACAAATGGGAGTCAGAGTCTGTCAGCATGTGACAATTTTTCTTCCCACTGAAGCACCAACTTTCACCAGGCACACTTTGGGTCACCTCTCATCACAGAGCCGTGGCTGCACACACCAGAAATAGGTGACCTGCACAATCCATGGGACTTTTACCTTCAAGGTAACTTCAATATCGACATTTTTAAGAACGCGGAGAAAAAGCTTCATCATTAAAATACCCTTTGCACAAACACTTGAAAAAAGCTTCTGCAATGTGCTTTGAGTCATGCAAGAAGCAGGACTGGATTTAGATTGCTTGACTCTTTCCTCCTGTCTGTGTTTACAAACAACACAAATACCTTTAAAAAATAAAAAAAAATAAAAATAAAAATAAGCCTGAATCTCTTCATCCCTAGGATGGTTAGGCTAGTTTTAAACAGGTATGCTTCAGGGAAATTTGGGCTTTTCCTTCATTTCTTATTCTTTAACTTCATATTAATACCTTGGGGTATTGAGAGAGCAGCCTCTTCCTCCGTCTCCTGCAATTCTGGATTTGGGGATAAGTAGCCACTAAAACACTACTACAGACAAGCTAAGGTTTCTATTAAAGTGATGGAAGTGGTTGCAGCATTTTTAAGCCACGAGCCGCTGTAAACAATCTTCTTCATCTCCTGTTTTGGCCTCTCTGTTTTCTTCTGTGGGGGGAAAAAAGCTTATTTTATGATAGACACACTCTGTGAGGGTATGGAATGGCAGGAGGGCATTTCTGTCTTGTATTGATTTCCACCCACATCCATTCACTTTGGGTTTTGTGTTTCAGATTTGAAGAGAGGCAGGTGCATGGCCTCATGATATCATCCAGCTACAGTCAGTTGGTATTTTAAAAATAAAAATTTGGGATTAAAGGCAAGCATGATCCACATGGCTGGAATCAAGACCATTATTCCTCTCCTAAATCCAGTCTATACCTAAGCAATTTGCTATACAGAGCGCAGCTCAGGTTGGAGGTGTGGGTACAGCTTTGAAGCAGGGTTGAAGCTATTTTAATGAGATTTCCCTTTTTGTCACTGATTTTACCTTCCTTTGGCAGGTTTGAGGCAGCACAGGTGAGCACTGTGCTCAGATATTGAGATTAAACCCAGGGGAGCCAGGGCTGAGGCTACAGCTGTGGCAAAATCAGGCAAAGGTGCTGGGGCAGATGGAGCTGCCCAGGTAGATATAAAAGGACAGAGCAGAGGTGTTTTTTTGTTTGTTTGTTTGTTTTTGTTTTTTTTTGTTGTGAGGGAATTAGCCAAGTTAAATGCTTTCCTTTTGTTGGTCTGTTATGGCAGGGCTTGGTGGAGCTGAAGTGATTTGTTAAACTCAGAAATCAGCAGTTAAAGTGCTTTAAAAATGAAAATTAGAGTAAGACCAAAATCAGAAATGGGGATGTTCTAGTTTTTGGTTTGGTTTCTTTTTTTTTTTTGGGGGGGGGGGGGGGGGTGGAAAGAGCGGTGGATGATGATGGGAGGGCTTTCATAGCCCTCATGTTGTGGTGCAAAGGGGATTTTGTGCTGATGGAAGAGTTCAATGAAGCTGTTCCTGCAGAGCACAGAAGCAAGGAGAGACCACGCAAAAATGTGAGTACTCACAAAAACCCCAAACCTCACAAAAATCCTCATTTTATTCATGCTGGGTGCTATCTGCAGCCATGCACTTTGTAGTTCTCCCCCTGCTTGTCAAAACTCACCTGCAGTGCTGGAGGAGTTTCAGGGGGTGGATGTGGGAATGGGGACAGGGATGTCCTGCTGTAAGGAAAGCCTAAAATAAAAGGAGAAATAAGCTTAAAATAGGAGGAAAAATATATGGCAGGAATCAAGCTCCGAGCTCCTGGCCCTCATGAAGCCCCGCTGCCTTGCTTAAGGCTGGCAGGGGAGGTGCTCAACAGATTTAGGCTGTTGAAAAAGTAGAGGATCAAGCAAGGCTTAAACTTCTGCTGCCCCTTCTTTCTGCTTTCTTCCCAGCTTTATATTGGCAATGCCTTTGAAATCTGTTTATTTCTCTGCCAGAGAGGTTTTTTGCACTTGGATTTTCATTTTGGAAACAATTCCCAGATAATTTCATCTTGGTGAATTGATGTGTGGGTAAAGATCTTAGAAACAGGGGCTGGGGAGAAATTAGCCTTAATGGGTATTTATTACCACACCGTAGTTACATCACGCAATTAAAAGGAGAGGGACCGGGTATTGCCTCAGTATCGATTTCAGTCGTGGGATCGAGTTCATAATGAAAGATGTCTAAGAAGATTTGATAGCTGCTGAGAGGCAAACAACGATGTCGATGTCCTCTGAGTGCAGTGATTACCGCATATCCCTCACTTTATGCAATAGTGTTATGACAAGCTCAGTGGCAATGAGCTGAAATTAAGCCTGGGGAGAGCAGGGCTGCTGACCTGGAGGGCTGGCTGGTGCTTGGATGGGGCTGGTGGTGGCCACGTGCTTTGTTTCCTTGCCACACAGGGGGAGCCCACAGTGATGCAGCTGCTGAAAAACTTCTTCCTGGCCCAGACGTGCTCCAAAATCAGTTGAGAGGCTGCTTGGTACCCTGGCAAAGGCCCTTCTACTGCTGGCTGGCTTCAGGAGCGAATTTGGGTTGGTCCTCCACTTGGAGGACTTGGCAAATCCGAGCGGCTTGGTGATTTACCTGGGGAACAGCAGGAGGAGATGGCCAAGGGGATTTGTTTGTGCTTTGGGGGAGGGCAGGAGTTAAACTCTATTTTCAGCTGGACAGTGAAGGGTTTCATCTCAGAGCATCCCAAACTGGACAAAAACAAAGCTGAGAATGTTGAGAAGTGAAAGGGAAAAAAGCTGCAAAAAATCGCATGCGGCTGAGTTCACAGCAGGTGTCCAGCACTTCCAATCACTTACTGCAGGACAGGGGATTGTGAAAAGCACAAACCTCCATAAGGAGCTGATGTGGGCTTTTCTATTTGCTCTGCACATCCCTGCAGCCCTGTCCCTGGCTGGGTGAGCACGAAAAGGCTCAGGAGAAGGAGCAAACACCGGCTGTGCCACCGCTTTGCTCTACTGACCCTGAGCAAGGGCAAGGAGGACCCAGAAATCATCCTGGCTTTGCAGGTTTTGTTCTGGGGGGGGGGAAATGAATTAAGACCAAGTCTTTGTTTCTCTTCGAAGTTAGAAGTGCCAGTCCCTGTGTGCCCCGCAGTAAGGGAGCGTAGCATAGCAGGGCTGCTCATTATTTAACCTGCTGGGGGTCTGGGTGTCAGCCCCAAAGCAGGTCGCTTCCCAGCAGCTCCCTCATCTTCAGAAGTCTCTGATTCCCTGTGAAAGATCTCTTCATCTCCGTAGTTTATTGAAGTGAGGAAAAATTAAAAATAATAATCATTATCGGATGGAAATGTCTGGTTAGTAACATGAACGGAAATTCTCGGAGCGGTCCTAGAAGACGCTCAGCAAAATGATGACTTTTGGCAGGAGAAGGCTGTTAATTTGTCTCGATCTGATGAACGTGGGTCAGTGTTATTAAAACTGGCTGAGAGCTGACTTTAAAGGAGAGCACTCATCTCCACCAAATAACCAGGAGGAAGAAAATAATCTTTGCTTCCATATCGCAGTCTGGCCAAGAGCTGCTGTTAATTTTAAACAGCAGAACAATCTGATAAGGAAAGCAGAATGCTCTTAAAAGATCATTTTAGATGAGAGATGTGGCTTGAACATAACAGTAAAATAATAAATTGTTTCTGGCTGGGCTGGAGCTTGTCCACCTCGGGCCAGCTGAGGCTTCACCCCAGTCTGGGCAGGGAAGCATTTTCCCCTACATTTCCAGCCTCATCCTGGAAAAAACTTTTCTGACCTAATCCTCATCATTTCTAAGGAGCTAGAAGAGGGATCACTTATTCCAGAGCTTGTATTGCCCCACACCAGGAGTTTTTTGGCTCTGAGTGGGTACAGGAGGCCAGACAGGTGGATTTTAAAATGATTTCAAAAGCTCCATCCTACCCTGCCCATCCCTCATCTGCTGTCTGGTGATGCTTCTTGGAGCACCAATGCTTGAGGCACCTACAATGACATCCTGGTGTCCATCCTACCCTGCATGGATGATGATCAGGAACCTGAGTTTGTGGTTTTCAACCCCATTTTTAAATGCTGGGGGTCATCTTTTAGGAATAGCTGCGGGTTGCAGGAGCCAGTGGTGCTCTTCATCTCCCCAGAGGGACCACACAAAGCCACTTTGGGGAATGTCCACCTTGCCACCTGTCTACGAAGCAGCAGTCCTGGAGTGGTCCTTCCTTCTGTGGCAGGCTGCAAGCTCTTTCAGCTCGAAATCCTAGACAGCCTGTCAATTACAGAGGAGCAGCATATTCTTAGCATCATTATATGACGCTGCCAGCTCATGCTCTGGATTGATTTCCGCTGTTTAAGCACACCGTGAACTACTTCTTTTCCCCGTATTAGTGGGTGGGAGTTCTCAGGAAGAGCAGCCGCAGGAAGATCAGGCTGCCACCAGCTTCCCATCCCCATTTTCTTGTGAATGGTGGTGAACCCTGGTCTTGGTGATATGCTGAATTTGTGCATGGGCTTGTGCTTGATAGGTGTGTGTAACAAATGTTTACAGCAGATTATATTCAGCAGAGATGCTAGTCAGCCTCAGCCATCACCTGTTTATTTTATTATTTTTTGTCACTCACGGTTAGGTGCTGCTTTTGACAAAAAGATGCCTTAAGAAAATTGGTCTTTAGCCTCATTCCTTCTCCTTGCATGCTGCCTAATGTGTTCCTTTAGCCTGTCTGTTGTTTTGGTCAGTGATATTAAACAGAAATGGCTCTCACCCTGCTCTGACAAAGCTGCAGTCATATTGTCTTAGATTCCCCTTTTTTAACTTTTTATTCTGCCCCATCTTGAGAACAAATTACTGGCAGCTGGATGATGATGATGTGTTACAATGCTGGTGTGATCCATACCTCTGTTAGGCTTCAGGGGGTAGGGAGAGGCTGTTTCATGCTGAGATAAGGGAGAATTGTCATTAAAAGGCACAGAGTCAGGGAGCTAACGCTTCCCTTGTGATTACTGGCTTCTCACACCCTAACAAATCACCCTCCCTATTTGATAGTACCTCTCTGCTGGTAAGTCACAGCCTGAACACATAGCTTTCAGACAGCGCTGCTGTGGACCTGCCCATGCCTACTGGTGGTTTGTTTTTCTCCATTGCTGTGCTGTTATCAGCAGCTCGTCTTTTGTTGTTGTTATTTAGATTGGCACATCTCCCAGCATGTAAATTATTGCCATTGGTAGAAAGGCTGGTGTTGCTGTATAAGCCAAAAATAAAAAAATCTCTAGTGGAAATATTGTTTATATCAGCAAGGGTTTATTTGATTGAGAGCTTAACAGCTTTCTTTTCCTACAATAACCCATAACAGCTTAACGTAACGTCCTTTCCAGTTAAACCACGTGTAGCATCACTGGAGTGCAACACAACCTGCACACATCGTGACTCTGCCATTTACTCTCAATTTAAGCTACTTCATTTTTTAAAAGAAGTCTTAAAATATGAGTTCCTGTTACTTTTATGATGATTTTAAGTATAGACCAAGCCCAAGTCTGATTTCCTGTAGCTCAGTGTGTCCAAAGGGTGGACCACATGAAAGCTCCCAGTGTGTTCATCCAAATACCTGCAACACGGTGCCTTCAGTGGCTGTCTTCTCTTCCTTTGAGCAACATAGAATTATGCTACTCAAGTGAAGTATTTCTAAGTAATAAAAGTATAGGTAGTTTTAAAACTAGATACTTTGTGTACTTGGAGCATTTTTAAACCCTTTTTGCTTTTAGGCTGATAGATGGGTTCTTTTAGTCCTGCTGTTTACACACCAATTGAGTTAGACCAAGTCAGACAGCCTTGGGAACAAGCTGCCAATTGCTGGGGCTGGATCCATCACTTGATCAGGACGTCTCCAATTAAATGCCAATCTATAAGTGGTTAGGTTTTGGCAGGTCTAATTCCCTCCTGAAAAGGTGATGCTGCAACGCTTCAGGACCTAATTTACCATCTTGTGCTGACATTACCAATCAAGAGCCTCAAACAGAAAACTGACCCATGTCCAGCATGACAATGCAGCAAAAACATACCAGAGTCCTGCACTCATTCGGCTTTCTTGGCCGTGCCAAAGCCGGTAGGTGGAGCTGGTATTACACCACTGGAAGCCAACAAAGCTTTTGACAACAGTTTGGTGCTGCCCAGGGAGGGAGCTGACAGAGGCGCATGCCTCATGGACAAAGGTCTCTTCAGTTATCACTGAAACAACCAGCACTAGTTTTCATCTCCTCCTCCATCACAAGGCGTTTGTTTGACTTTTGGCATCCATTCTGCTTGATACTGATTTATTCTGAGTTTGTTTGTTTTACTGAAGTCCCTGGATCTGATTAAAGTTTTCAGGACCTGTTCTCAGTTTGGGGCAACAGGCCTTACCCCAGGCCATCCTGGAAGAACTCCTTCCCAAATACAAAGGGTTGGAAATAGCTGGTCTTCCCTGATACATTCAAGCAGATTCTGCTTTGCAAAATGACACTCAGAGTAGCTGGTGTTTTGGATAAATTGAGGCAGATAGCCTTCCCATTCCTCATTCTTCTGTATGTGAAGAACAGATAAATGTAACTAAGCAGCAAAGGACCTATGTGTGTCTTGCTGGAGTATCAATGCAAATCTGAAGTGCTCAGCTAATTCTGTGTTTGGACAATTCTTCCCCAACCCCTTTCCGTGAGCTTCTGAGCTACTTTTAAATAAAATGTTGAGTACTGCTAGCTAAATGAAGAGCTAGATTATGGGGACCTGAGACTTTAAATGTTTCGGTACAGTTATTTTGAATACATTTCTTGCTCAGATAGCTTTAATGGGAATAGACAAGATGATATAAAGCATCTTCAGTCACTGTTAATCACAAGAAGGAAGAGTATTGACTGTAAAATAGCCTGGGAACAGAAAAAGAAACCGCATTTTTCTCTCTTTGTACATACCATTTCTGATAAATACTCAAAAGCATCTTCATTACAGCTTGACAGCACAGGTGAGAGTATTT
This sequence comes from Nettapus auritus, assembly GCA_011076525.1. NCBI lineage: Eukaryota > Metazoa > Chordata > Aves > Anseriformes > Anatidae > Nettapus > Nettapus auritus. The sequence goes on from CM021769.1 coordinate 30,361,558, forward strand.
ACAGCACATTATTTGACTGTACAGCATAGCAGACTTATTTTTAGAGATAAATTAATAGGGACATTTCAAAGATGACAAAGACCCTCTTCAACACCGCCAAAGCTTTGCAGGCCTTGTATCATTGGCATTCAGATGATTCACCATATTTCTCTAACATCAGTGTTTGCTCTAATGGAGAGCTCTGAGTGTGACTTCTTTCGTAAATGGCGAGGCTGGGGTGGGTGGTTACACAGGTAAGGTTGTGTGGGCAAACACCAAGTCACGATGCTGAAGAAGCAGCAACAGAATAACAGCTATCAGAGGATGAAACAATAGCACCATTTATAATTGTACAGAGACAGGAAACAATGAAGGTGGTATCAAGGAGCTCTCTTTAAAAATGTATTTTCATAGAGATACATAATGAACAGTCTAGTGTGCATAAACTGCTAGAACTACCTCTGCAATTCCTGTTTAAAGAGCTTTATCTGACAGAATATGTACACTGCTTCCCTCTATCGACCTTTAGTGTCAATGCTAAGAGAAAGCGCAGCTCACAGAAGCATTAGTCTTATACAAGTAAACAATTACTGGTTTTTTTTTGATTAATAATGGGAAACAACCCTCTGTAGAGTGAAACAGGATGAAGAAAAAATATATACTGGAATATATTTAAAGTCAAATAATTCTATGCTAGTTTGTGATGAAAACAAGCTATTTGTAGCCTCCTTGGATATCACACTTGTCTTCCTGATGTAGGATCTCATCTGACCCTCTCCTGGAGGGGCTGAAGGAAATGAGAGAGACAGATACAACATGACCAATAATAAAAATACTCCCTTGCCAGCCCATTCTGTATCAGAGTTTGGATGGCCAATAAAGTGGGATATTCTAAGAGGGAGCATTACAAGGACAGGAATGTTAAGTAGTCTCCTGTTGCTACAATCTCAGTATTATCATCAATTTAATGATTGCAGGGACAGTTTCCTTTAGTCCAACACAGTGGACTTTGCAAGAAAAGAATACCCAATTTAGTGACAAAAGAGGTATAAGACAGGAAGAAAAAATGATTCAGTGGTTTATCTGTTCTATTCTAGACCATTATGTTTTCTGATGCTTCTGAACAACTGCTCTTTCTTTTGTTCAGAGTGCCTCCTGATGAGTTACAGACAATTCACATTCCTACTGGCATGATTAGGTTGCTACAGGTCGGGACTAGATCGAAGTAGGATTTCAGTTCAATGTATGCTGTTTCACTCTTACCACAACAAATGCCAGTCAATATCTCTGGAGGTCCAGAGCAGTTTTGCTGCTGTTTTTCTTTCTTTTGTTTTTTTTTAGATGACTGACAATTGGCGCTTATGCCCCCCTCCTCATTTGGGTTATTTATTACTGTTGCTGCACACAGCTTTGTTGGGGTTTGGACGAGAGGCATGGCGTGTATCTCACTGCTCAGCAGCTGGAGGTTCTTCAGTCTCCTGCTTCTCTGGCTGTGATTCTGGAGGGATGAGGTACTGTACTTCTTCAGTATTGATTGCCACTTTATCAGGTTGTAGCCAGCGCTTAAGATGCTCTAGCGTGCTGAAGGAAAGCAAAGACAGAGTGAAACATGAGAGCAGTTTCACAGGAAGGTATGAAAAGATCGGTTAGCCACACTAACACCAGAAAGGGGGGGGGGAGAGGTTCCAAAAAGTACATCTACATCCTAGAATGCTAATGATATGGATACTATAGATGTACATAAATACACACTTACTCTCTCATAGCCTATCTCAAATTAGCTGGTCTGACTGGAAAAGTTCTGCCCCACCTTGTTTAAATACTGACTAAAGTTTATTTTAATTCTGAAATGTGTATCTGCATGCTCGTCCTCCAGGAAGTGTGATACATGCCATTCAGTCCTTGCACTGGAAAATTAACTTATTCTTGCTCTTTTAGAAGAGCAGAGTTCTACTTGGTAGTGCCTGTGAGATGATTTGTGTGCTTAAAAGCTAATGCTTGTTTAATTACATTGCTGGATGAGAATCAAGTAATCCAGTACCATTCAGGGGTGACCTCTAACTTAATTCAGTCAAACTCTGATGAGGAAAATATTTTCATGAATAACATCCTCAGCCTTTAAAAACAAAGCGGGAAGAACACATATGCCTATAGCAACTTGTTTTTTAAATATGTCACATTCAAGTTAACTGGTCAAAGAATCTAAAACCTACACATAAATATGGATTGTTTGTCATACTTGAACTCCAAAACTAGCTTAGTAGATTTTCTTCAAAGGAGAAAGATAATCTTCTTTTCAGTTAGAAGCAATCGTGAGAAATGTCAGCTCAGAAAATAGAAATATGGAGAGCATTATAAGTGATTGGGAATGTGAGATTACTAAAGAAAAAGACTCTCATCTTAATTCATACATCATCTGTGAAAGGGCAACGGGTGAGAGAGCAGAAGCATTGTAAGAGAGGCACTGAACTGAGAGCCACTCGGGAAATCTAATCTCAGGACTGGTACCAACCCTGGAAAGAACTTCAAATCCCACTTGTCTCTGAAGCAGTACTTAACTGGGCCCTGACAAAGATGCAGGGAATGGTGTGGACTTCATTGTTAAAAGTCAAGCCTTAAAAAAAAGCAATTTGAGATGTATTAGACATTCCCTCCCTACCCAAAATGTGACAAGGGTAGTTGTCAAATGGATTCCTGTTCTTTACGCTCAAGATAACCCCAGTCCAAGGGATGCAAAAATCAGCGAACAGCTTTGAAAGTTCAACCTACCCGTGCCTTGTGTGCTTCCCTCTAGCATGATACAAATCTGCTTGGGGGGGTTGGACCAGATGATCTCCAGAGGTCCCCTCCAACCTCAATCATTCTGTGAAATGGTCATTATCAAAGCTGTTTAGAAAGCTTGTCAGTCTTGACAAGCTGCAGTGAGACCTTTTCTGTCATAACACCCTCTCACAAGTCCTGACAAACCCTTATTTTACATTTTAAGAAATAAAGTCTAGTCTATTTGCCAACATAGATGATTATGCCTTAAGTGGTAATCCATCTCTTTGACCTGCTTATTACCTCTCATCAGATTCGTGTCCCTCTACATAAAATTCAGACTCAAACTTCTCCTGCAGGAACCTGTCCCAGCATTCTTTCTTAGCTTGGGAAAGAGTACGCAGCATGTCCTTGGAGGTCACCTCTTGAGACAAACCTTTTATTCTCATCAGTCTTCTCTCTGAAGAGGCAAAAGAGGGGTCTTTATTATAATTTTCTCAGGGGAAGGAAAAAATAAGTGTCTGCATTTTGTTATTAAAAATTTGATATTAAAAAGGTTAAATTAACATTTCAAGACTTAATATTTTAAAAAGTAACTTTCTTGTATTTGAAGTCTGCATGACAGCATTTCATTTATGTATGTTTGTAATTTGGAGTGTCATTTCAGAAGGAAATAAGGTGTGTATGCAATCAGTCAACTCTACCCATTTTTGTGTTTTATTAACTTTTGCACTTACTGTTCAATTTCAATGAAACTTTCACACAGAAGGTACAGATCTTGGAGGCATTAAGTCCCCACAATTTCCATGCAAATTGGCAAGGAATATAAATCACACTAATTGTAGTGTGAAATTCCAATAATGCTCAAACTGAGACTGGGGAGGGCAGAATGCAGAGAGTACAGCAGTATTATCAGCTGGATATCTCAGAACAGAATGTAATGTTGTGAGTTTTTCAGTCACAGGCTACAACCATGTTCTTACCAGACACAGGGTAATCCAACTACAGTTACAGTACACAAAGCTGCAAGGAAGCAAGTTTCATGGAGTTCCTCCAGTCACAAAATCCCTTTATAATGGATTCCTTCTTAAATTGGGTCAGGAGTCAACTTGTGCTCACACGTTTTTTTAATTGAAAAGTGTGTGATTGTCAGTTGAATTGCACTAGTTCAAAACATGGTGGCCCACTTGTTACTCTTTTTGAAGTTTGTTTTAAGTCACAGAACTGGGTTGTCACTGGAAGTGTCTGGCCCGACCAATTCTTAAGACTTGAAATACCTCATCTACCCAAACATACTGACAGGCTGATGCTGTGATTACTCAGTTATTAATCCTGGCCATGTACAAACCCAGGACAAGTTTATACTTCTGTTGACTTAGCTAGAATGCACAAGACAAACTTTGTGCTAGGTTTATGCTTTCATCCTGACTCTGAGAAAACAGATCCAGATCCAATATGAAGCCTGCTTGTGAAAATTAATCCATTAGCATTTTCTGAGCAAATTGGAACTGCAACAGCAATTAATAGCAGAAGAGCAATTTGTGGCTTGTTGCTATGGCACCTTTGATTAGATACCAAGAGCTCTACTTAGTGTACTGTGAAACAACAGTCTGGAACAGTAACAAAGTCAAAATGGAGGCTCTGGCAGAAATAAAAGCTTAAAAGTGTTTCTGCAACGCTGTCCCCATTCCTCCTGGTCTGCTCCTGCATACAGCCTTCTATGCAAGCCAACATGACTGTGTGGTTGCACTGCAAACCAGATTGCAAACTGACCCAAATAAAAATAACTCCAGAGAAAAGAAGGAAGGGGGGGAAGAAGAAACATAAACAATATTTTAACACGACTGGAGAAAGAAGCAGTCCAACTGTTGGAGTCCAGGGGAACCTCAAAGGCACCTCCTAAAAGGTACCAAGAGCATCCTTCCTGCAGGTGAATGCTGTTGTATAATGTAACCTCTGAAGAGAGCAGGGAATACTTAAAACTACATGGCTAATTCCTTGGCCTTAGAACTAAAGACTGCTCTTAGCAGTGCTAGGATATTGGCTCCAGTCATGGTAACTTTCCCCATATCAAGTGTTTCTATCAGCTTTTATACTGCTAACAATTAATATATGGTTTTATAGATTATGCAGGAATTAACTAATCACATTGAGGCTAACTGCATAATCTGTCACTTTAAAATGGAGATTCTGGCAGCCTTTATTTGGGAAAGCATCAGAGCTTTCTTTCCTATATCAGCCCCCCCTACCTCCCCAGCCAGAAAACAGGTCATAGAAATAAATTTCACTTCTTTCCACTCAGTTGTGTCTCCTGAGACTCTGTGAAATAATGAAATAAATGATGGTGACACAGAAACACAAAGGCACTATAGTGAGTTCAAAACGCATTTCCCCTCCCTCAGTCAACTACAGTAGAAATACGTGCTGCCCAGAGAAAGAAACGGCAGTATCCCTATTCTATCTATTTTGCAGGAAAAGCATAAATTCTTTGGTTTATACTTGATAAAGAGTTTCTTCCAATGGAATAGTTTAAGAAGCTACAGTTGTGCTTCTCATTTCCACTTGCATTAACCGAGTCAGACGATCTACTGAGTATGTTCAAGACCAGAGGTGCGAGCACCGTCACCTAGGTCTCATAAACAGTGCCACAGTTATCATCAGGCATCTCAACACATGGAGGAATCAACACCTTACCAGACACTCACCGAGGGATGCCAAATATACCTCTGAATCGTTCAGGGGAGCCCAGGGCTTCAGGTTTGTTTGGGAAGAGCCTCCAGACACATTGTTCTGGCTTCCCCCGTTGGCGTACGCATCCGTGAAGGAGTCTGTGAAAGCATCACTGTCGTCCTGAAGCTCTGGACGGGGCAGACACGAGCAGATTTCAGCCCAGAGGTCTTCGCTGGACCTGGCGACGGCGGCATCAACGCTCTCAATCATCCTCATGGCAAAGAACTGAGAAAGGGGGGAGAAAGGACGCGCGGTGAGCGTGACTTGGGACTTCCACACCCGCTGCCCTCTGCTCGAGCCACCTCAGGAGAGCCTTTAAGTGCTCTTAGGGGACCTTTAGGGGACTTTTCACAGCGCGGGGGTGACGCGCTCCGGGGCTCACGGATACAGCCGGGCTCTGAGGGACCCCTCACAGCAGCAGGCCGCGGGGCCCCGGCTGTCCGCCGGCCCGGCCCCTGCAGGCCTCGCACCCCTCCCTGCCCCTGTCACGGCCTTCCCCCCGGCTCGGCAGCCCTCCTCCGCCGGGCACAGCGGGGCCGCACCGCCCGTCGCCCCCAAACCTGGCTCGGCCGCCGCCGCTCGTACCGTAAACAGGGCAAAGCCGCGACGGCTTCAGACCGAGCGAAGATTGACGTGCGGATCTGGCCAGTCACCGCGCCGCTTTGGGTGGAGAGAGGGCGCCGATTAGTCCAGCCCTGAAAGAAGGCGGGAAAATGGCCAGGAGGTGGGAGGGAGAGTGAGGCTGCTGCGCTGCCATCTTGGTAAAGGGCGGAAGCTCTCCTCAGCGGCGTAGGCGGGCGAAGCGCGACACCTGGCAACGGGCGGCTGGGGACTGGTATGGGGTCGGGGTCTGGGGACCTAGGTCGAGTATGGGGCCAGGGTCCGGGTCCGATAACTGGTGTCCCCGTGACCCGCGGATGACGCCTTGCCGTTGGGTTTTGGAGGGCTTCGCGGGTGTAATTTGCAATTTTAAGTGCAAAAAGCCGTTAATCATGTCACGGCTTTTCCCTTTAAACACAAAAAGCTGGTAATTATGGCACAGTGCTTACCTACAACCAAGGTGTCAATGCACCAGTGCTGGTGGTGCCTCACGTAGCGTGTACCTGGTATCAATATATTTATTTTTAGCCCAAAAAAGGCTCGGGTTTGGGCGTGCCCATCGGACATCCCGTCCCCTTTCCCCTGGCAGGTGTCCGTGGGATGAGCCAGCTGCTGCCCTGCGCCACGCTGACACTCATGGGACTGCTCCTCGCCAGGACGATGGCCTGGACTTCCAGCGGAAAGACGCACCCCGAGCTGGTCAACAACCTCTACAGTGAGTAACGCGGCTGTGCCCGGTACCCTGGGTGCTTCTTGCTGTCCGTAGGAGCCTCTGGTGTTTCAGGGTTAAGGTGTTTGGTGTCCTGCAGCGACCCGTTGCGACGCGGTTGTTCTGAAGCGGCAGGGTTAGACGGCCAAAATTTCACAGCGTCGCAGTCTGAGCTTGTCCTAGTTATAATTGGAAATGAGACGTTATGCCAGAAGTAGCAGGAAAGGCTATCCCCGCAGCCCGCCTGCCATTCCTCTCATGGGGTAAACGCGTGACGCCTTTTAAAACCCTGCACGGAGTAGCGTTGCTCTGAGCCGGCAGATGCTCAGCTGCTTGGCAGTGCTTCACCTCCAGGGATGTGCCCTGGGATTGGAGTCACGCATGGTGCTGCTGCCCTGCTCCGGGCAGCATCTGGAACACAAGTAAAAATAGCTTTGTATTTCTTCAGCTGCTAAAGCCATGTTGATTTTCCCTGCGGTGTAAAGGAATGGTGAATGTTTCTATAGTCATTAAATCTGAACCAGTCTCCACCTTCAGGAGTGAAAGTGTGACTTGTTTACTATATTTAACACTCCCAGGCATGCTGTAGTTATAACAAACAATCCTCTGAGAGAGACTGGGCTGGTGGTGTGACCATGTTGTGATTTCATCCAGTGCAGCAAAACCTGAAAAAGATGTACTTTCATCTGCAGGGTTTTCCCTGTGTTTCTTTTTCTTCTTTTTCTTTTTTTTTTTTTTTTGTCAATTCTCAGATAACTTAGTAAGGACTCTCCCAGTTCTGCTGCTAACTCCCAGAGCTGTATTGCCTCCTTCCAAATATCTTCTTGCTTCCATACTGAGGATTTAAGTCATTTCTCTGTTTTCCTCCCTCTCCCAGAAAAAGGAATAATTAAATCCCAGCGGGTCTTCGATGTGTTACTGGCTACTGACAGAGGCCACTACATCAAATATTTCCCATACATGGATTCTCCTCAATCTATCGGTGAGTAACTCAAAGAATTACTATTTTTATGGTGTTTGTGTTGACTATGCTAGCCACAATGACAGAGGGGCATGAGGTGGCTCAGCAGGTAGGATTTCTTAATGCTGGATGCACTCTCACCAAAAAGGTGGCTGAGTTTTTAGACAGGTCAGACAGAGCAATCCTCATCTGTATTTCAGCTTGTGGGATCCAGAGGAAATATAAAACAATAGAACAATATAGATTTTCCACAGTCAAAACGTGCATTGATAGTTCTGACTTCAGCTTGTGGAAGGGAAACAAACGCAGCCTGTGATAGCTGCAGAGCATTTTGATAAATGAGCTGGGGGCTGGAGGTTGGAGCAGTTGGGAACTGAAGCACTAAAGCTACCTTGGTCTCATTATTAATCCTCCAGGAGTTGTTTATAAGTCAGCAAAGTGCTTTAGTGAGGCAAAAGAAGAGTCTTTTTGTATTTTTAGGGAATGGGGAGGGAGATTAAAGAACTGTTCACAGTGGAGATTTTTATAATTAATTGGATCTTATTACCATCGTTTCTTTATCACGTAACTCTTGTCACTGGCTTCCTTTTAGGATACAAGGCTACAATCAGTGCACCACATATGGTGAGATGAAACTTTCTTTTTTTAACAGAAATGCAGGTATTTGTTTGTCTCCCCCATCCCTTGCCTTTCTAAATTTTACTTATATACTGAAGTAGAAAGGTGAAACAGGTTCCGTGGACATGATTACCATGCTTGTTTCTTTAAATGCTGAAGCTTCTTTTTTTTGAGTTCATTTAAAAGCATGCTCAGGTAGAAATTCTGTGTAACTGGGGAGAACCATTACCATTGTCATAATAATAATCATTTTTGCGTGATGTTTTTCTTCCTGCTCCTTCGCATGTTGACTGAACCTCTTTGTAACTGCTGTTCTGCAAAGAGACGTTCCAGATCAAACACTGCTCGCTCTGAACATGTCAGACAAAAAGCCCAGTGTGCTGTGTTTAAATCAGAGCACAAAGTGCTTGGAACAAGAAAAAGTTGGAAGAGGAGGAAAGTAAAATGGGATTTTTCATACTCTCGTACTTGTACCCGCACAGCATGCCCATGCGCTGGAGCTGTTGAAGGATCAGCTTGTGGAAGGTGCAAAAGCACTGGACGTCGGATCTGGGAGCGGATACCTTACAGCTTGCTTTGCCAGGATGGTAAGCTCACGGGATTCCATCCCTAGCGAGCAAGAGGCGCCAGAGCAGGTAGCTTGCCATAGCACATGCTTTTTGGGAGGAGGGAAGAGGATGGAGGGAGGTGGTGGACTGTTCCAGGCCATCTTATAGTAAAAACAAGCACAGTGATTTTTGAAGAGGATGTTGTATCTGCCATCAGATCACCTTGTTGCTTAACCCAGGTCAGATTGAGTGGAGTGTGTTAATTTGCTGTGCAAGTCCTTGTAGGTTTTTAGTTTCTTCCTGAGTAGTCACAGTCTGTTTCTTTGTTTTCTAAATTCCTGAAGGCATTTTCTGTGAAGTGCCAGTAAGCTGATCAAGTAACTCTTCTCAGGACGTTGGTTAGTCAGGAACTGGCCCTGCCAAGGAAGCTGCTAATTGTCCCAAGTAATTATGTATTTGGAAATGAAGGGTTGCTGGGAATCCCCATAGGCCATGTCTGTATATCCCTTGAGTAGCTAACCTAACCGGAACTGCTCAGCCTTAAAACCAAAGTGGCACAGTATTTGCACCACCTTGTTCAGACACTCTGCTCTTTTTTCCTAGAAATTCTCCAGCCCCCACAGTACCTTGTCCTATAAAATGCACCTCTGTACCTACAGGATGCACAGAGTCTTTCTGCATCTGTGTGCATGCAGGAGGTAGATAGGTGTTTGTCTGCTCTTTCCTTTGTAGATGGGCCCAACAGGGAAAGCCGTGGGTGTAGAACACATTAAAGAGCTGGTGAACGAATCCATCAGAAACGTCCAAGAAGATGATCCGACTTTGCTGAGCTCTGGCCGTGTAAAACTTGTGGGTGAGCTCTCTGGGACCCTGATGCTTGACCCCTCCTGTGAGCATGCATTAGCTCTGGCTGTCTGCAGAGCTCTGCTTCTCAAAACAGTGGTTACAAGCTGTGTTGATCCTTTCCATGCTAGAAATCAGTGGCTAACTAAGTACAGTGTAACACTTAGTTGAATGATACGGTGTATATAAGCAGCTTTTAATGCTGCAGGCAGTCGAGCACACACCTCACTTCTGAATGTGAAGTCCCTATCTTAATTCTATAAGAGGCGTTCTTCAGAGGAGAGTGGTTGTACCACATCTGAGTTTTAGTTTATTTGAAGGGGTCTGCATGTGCTTTTTTTTTTTTTTTTTTAGTGGTTTTTTTTTTTTTTTTTTTTTTTTTTTTTTTAATTTGTATCAGCTCATTCTGTATCCAGAATCTCAAGACTGCACAAAGCTACTGTATTACATAAAGGCCCTCCTGGCTTTGGCTGTTCCATTTTCCAGCATGGTTCAATTCCAGAAATAACTGCCCATTCTTAAAATGTAAATGAATGCTACATTTCTAGCAGACAGGTCAGTGCTCTGAAGTGGGAATTCACCTTGCTGTCACAGTCGTGCTACAAAGTTTTCCTCCTCTAAAATTCAGTTTAAAGAATATATGGAGAATTATTTTTGCATGGAACTGTTGCCTGAACAAGTCTTTTCTGCTTGCTTTTTCCTCCTGCAGTTGGAGATGGCAGGCAGGGATACCCCGAGGAGGCTCCTTATGATGCCATTCACGTCGGGGCAGCAGCACCAACAGTACCAAAGGAGGTAAAAGTGGCCGTGCGGGATGTCAGTTGCTGTTGGTTGCCTTCATCAGTAGCTGTGATAAAACTCATAATTGGGGAACCACGGGGACCTTCCTTTTTTCTGTCTGTTGGTATGGAGCTGGCAAGCTTGTGTTTTTCAAGATGTCGTGACCTTCACGGCTTGGCTGACTTCTGTTGTCTCTTCTTGGCTCTGCTGATTCCGATCTCTCTGTTTGCCAGTTGCTGAATGAACTGAAGCCGGGAGGTCGGCTGATACTGCCCGTGGGTCCTGAGGGTGCAAACCAAGTCCTGATGCAATACGACAAAACCAGCGACGGGGAGATCATCGAGACCCAGCTGATGGGTGTAATCTACGTTCCTCTGACGGATAAGGAAAAGCAGTGGCCTCGGTAAACACAGCGTTTCTCCTCTCCACTCCGTGGGCTTGCTCTCCTTGAGCGCTGGCTTCGCTGACAGATCCCTGCATTCCTAGCAGCTGCTGTTTTATAAAGGAGAGGAGGAAGAGGCTAACTAGTAGCACATCAGGGGAGCAGGATGCATTTTCTATTACCTAGGGATTGCAGACTGAGGACTCGAGCCTTTTTTGCTTTTTTTTTTTTTTTTTGGAGGCTCTGCACATTCATAAACTCTGCAGCTGTGTCGATTCTGTTGCTGAGCCGAAGGCAAATGCGTGACAGTAACTGCTGGTTTTTCTTTGCCTCAGGGACGAATTCTGACCGCAGGATGGATATCTCTAAGGTCACCTCAGAAAGCTCACAGACGGGACTCGGACGGCCTGCATGGCTTCGCTTTTGGAGCGGGAGCTCTGGCAGCAGCTGTGCTTGAGAAGGCGAGCGCTGCTTCAGCAGAGCTCGGGATGGAGGGACAGAGAAAAGACTGAGCCGGGTCTGGCCGCGGTGCTTTGATCCGGATGAGCCCAGCCCCAGGTGACTCCTGCACAGAGAGCTGCAGGGGCAAGCGGGCTCACACCCCCGCAACCACCCCCTAACAGCGACCCTCTAACGCTTGGAGAAAAACAAGGCGCCCTAACCGGCTCAGAGCCAGAGTTCTGACCGAGCTCATTTACAAGAGCGCGCTCTCTTTTTTTCCTGCGTCAGCAAACCCGAGGTTTTGGGGTAAAAACGCCGGGAAATGGGGGGCGAGAAAACCTGGGTTCCGGGGGGGGGGGGCGGCTGGGGCGGGGCCTACGAACTGGGGGCGTGGTTAACGGTGATGGGGCGGGAATGGATGGGGGCGTGGTCTGTGAGAATGGGGGCGTGGCTAATGGGAAGGGGTGTGGATAAGGGGCGGAGGCGTGGTTACGGTGTGAGGGGGCGTGGCCCGCGGCGGCGGCCGCTTTCAGCGATTGGCTGCGCGGCGTGGCGTCACTCGGCGCGCCGGCGCGCTGTGTGCGGCGTGGCTGCGGGTGGCGGCGCGGAGCTGGGGTCGGGGCCAGCGGGTGTTTCTCTTTCTCCCCCGGCGCGGCATGGCGGAGCCGGGGTCCAAGAGCGGCGCTGGGGGAGAGGAGGAGGAGGCGGCAGCAGCCCCGGCCCCGAAGAAGCGCCGCGTGGCCGCCGGGGAGCGCTACGTGCCGCCGCCGCGGAAGCTGAAGGCGGGGGTGAGCTTCAGCGCGGCGCATTTCGCCGAGACCTCGTACTACTTCGAGGGGGGGCTGCGCAAGGTGCGGCCCTACTACTTCGACTTCCGCACCTACTGCAAGGGGCGCTGGGTTGGTCGCAGCCTCCTGCACGTCTTCAGCACCGAGTTCCGAGCCCAGCCCCTCGCCTTCTATCGCGCCGCCGCCCGCGCCGGCCGCCTGCGTCTCAACGAGGAGCCCGTGCGGGACCTGGACGTCGTGCTCAAGGTGGGCGCCTTTCCCTCCTCCTTTCCCTTCGTCCCTTAATCCCTTCTTCCCTCCCTTCACCCCTCCCGAGCCCCCCGGGTGCCTGGCCTGATGGTGTGTCTATGCAGAATGCATGCTAATTGCCCGCTTTTCTCGCAGAATAATGATTTTCTCCGAAACACAGTGCATCGCCACGAGCCACCGGTCACTGCCCAGCCTATCCAAATCCTGGCAGAGAACGATGAGGTGGTGGTCGTAGACAAACCGTCCTCCTTGCCGGTGCATCCCTGCGGGAGGTTTCGGCACAACACCGTCATCTTCATCCTCGGCAAAGAGCACAACCTTAAGGAGTTGCATACAATTCATCGACTCGATCGCATGACCTCAGGAGTGCTAATGTTTGCCAAGACAGTGGAGGTGTCCAAGAGGATCGATGAGCAGGTTCGGGAGAGGCAGGTGAGAGCTAAGGGCTGCAGTAGTTTTGGGGGGTTCTTGTGTGGTATTTTCTTTAAACACGCTAAGGCAAAAAGTCAGTCAAACTTTTGGTCTAAACGAACCCAATTCCAAGGACAGCTTGTGGTCTTCTCCCTGTCCTAATTGTGCAAAGCGTGGTAGGCATCAATAGAGAAAGATGGAGCAAAACCGTAAGCGATTTTGGTAATATCATATTGAAAGGGCTTTCCATCCCTGTGGGATTGTGCAAACTGACTGGTATTGTGCATGGAGTCATGCAAAGGTTTAGGTTGGAAGAGACCTCTAAAGATCATCTGGCCCATCAGTTACAGAGCAGTTTTATTTATCAGTAGAAGTGTGTCAGTCATCTAATATTTTTTCCATTTTAAATTTTAGAAGTTCAGGTTTTTTTCTACTGGTTCTCAGTCCAAACAGAACTATAGCTGTAGGGTGCTAGCTTCCAGGATTTGCTTCAGGGGTCACAGCAAAAAGCATTGAGAGGCAACTCTTGAACTTAATATTTGGAAGATAGTTCAGGCCCTTATGTTATTGAATTCCCAACTAGTTGGAAGCTAGAATGAGAAAAATTTGGTTTAAAAGCTCTTTTTTTTTTTTTTTTTTCTTTTCCTGTTCAGTTGTAATAAAACTTTAAGTGTAGATTACCTAAAATGAAAAATTTGTATTTCATTGATGAGAGAGAGAGAGAGAGAAGAGTAACTAGGATGAGACTCAATCATAATGAGACCCGAGCCACTATTCTCTTCTGAGAGTTGTTCTTCTTTCTCCCCGTAGCTGGAAAAAGAATACGTGTGTCGTGTGGTGGGGGAGTTCCCAGAAGACGAAGTGGTCTGTGAAGAGCCCATACTGGTTGTTTCATACAAGGTCGGGGTGTGCCGTGTGGACCCCAAAGGGAAATCCTGTAAAACCATCTTCCAGAGGCTCAGTTACAACGGCAAGACCAGCGTCGTCAAGTGTCTTCCGCGTACAGGCCGCACACACCAGATCCGCGTCCACTTGCAGTACCTGGGATATCCCATTGTCAACGACCCCATCTATAACATGGAAGCCTGGGGCCCTGAAAGGGGCAAAGGTGGCAAGATTGGTAAAACAGATGAAGAACTCCTTAAGGCGCTCGTGGAGGAACATCGTTCCAAACAGAGCCTGGATGTCTTGGGGATTTCAGAAGAGGACTTGAACACCGATGCAGAAAATCAAGACTCTGGTAATTCAAATGAGTGCACAGAATCTGTGCAGGCTGATCCTATAAATGAGAACTCCTGCCCTGCTGAGGGCACTAAGGATCCTGAGAGGAATGAAACACCAGCTTGTACACTGGACCCTGATACCAATCTGGAAACACTTGAAAAAACTACAGAACTAGGTTCATGTGAGAACAAGGGTGGGCAAACAGGAGAAAACTGTTCAGAAGAGAAGGACCCTTTATGCGTGGAGTGTAAAATTACAAGGCGGGACCCATCTCCCAAGGAGCTGGTGATGTACCTACATGCCTTGCGCTACAAGGGAGCAGAGTTTGACTATTGCTCCAAGATGCCTGAATGGGCCATGGAGGACTGGGAGGAATGACAGAGGGGATGACATCTAAGGGCATCGTTCTAGTGTGGCCGGAGAAGTGTCTTGTAAAGACCTAAGGTTTCAGGGTGCTTGAGGTGAAGAAACTGCTGATGACTTGAAATGGGGTGGGAAGGCCCCCATATTGTTGGGGCCAGCAAATTGCTGTGGTTGCTGACAGGCACTGTAAAAGGTGGGCAGGAACATGGGGGTTCAGTGCTAGAATTACATTGCCATTTAGTGAACACCTGGGCAACAAACACCTCAGTGTGTTACGGGTCTGCTGTCAGTTACCTACAGAGAAAATTTAGTGCATACATTTAAATTAAGCAACTGATTTTTTCTTTTGGCCTGCTATACAATGTTCTTTAACTGTATGGTGAGAGTTGCTGGAATGTTTTTCAACATACTGGATGTCATACAGGAAAACTGTTTGTACTTTGATTTTATTGTCAGACTGATTTTAAAACCAAAACGTTAACACTGAGAATGCCATAAGGTAAAACCAGAGCACTGTGAAGCTGTTTTCTTTACTGTTTGTCAGCAAGGTGGACTTTGCTTTGAAATTGCTCTTTTAGAATTCCTTCACATAATTACTTGATTTGAGATTAGTAACTCTAAGAACAGATCTGTGTCTTGGGCCTGTTTCTGGAGGTACTAGTCCCAAAGTTTTATCCTTATGAGATTTGTAAGGAGACTTGATTTAGCAGTGTTTTGTTATCTGTCCTGTGATACATCTTCTGCCTTCTCAAAAATGTCATCTTCTCTGAGAACCTATTGATTTCTAATCCTTATGCCTCAAATGAAAACATCTCCATACTTGAACAAACACTCAAGGTAGAGACCTGTCTACTGACTTTCACTTTGTTTTTACCATACCCTGGTCAAGTTATTTCTGAATGGTATTTGTTTTTAATATTGCTTTATGTGTGCTTCAACGTAACAATTGTCCTTAAAGGAAAAAGACTATTTTATAAGCAAACGAGAAGCTTTTCATAATACATTTTATAGTAATGTTTCCAGGATGATAAATATCACTATAGTTCTTATTTTCTTCAATGTTTATATGGCCTCTGAAAGGTTTATTACAATCATTGTATTAGGTTCTTTTTTTTGTCCATCTTAGGCAACCTCAGGGGTAATGACCAGCTGCATACAATCAAAACCTTTCCTGGGAAGAGCCACATTATTTCCTCTGCACCCACCTACATAAAATGCACGCATAGGGTTCAACACTTCTAAAATGTTACAGATTCCTTTCCTCACCTTTAAAAAAGGTGTCCAGGAGATGTATTGCTATTCAGTAAGCACAGCACCAGCCTTGCTGGAGTGTGGTCCAGTACTGGATGTTCTTTGTCATGCTGAGCTTTACGTTTTCTCAGCCCACCAAGACACACAGCTTATGGGAGAAACCCCTCATTCACGAGCTGTTCTTGAGTGGGGTGCTGGGGACAACATGTGCTCCATGACTAAGGTTTGCCAGGCCAACAGGAACAACCACCCTCCTCCTTGGCAAGGCTTCTAGAATCCCTTGTTGATACCCACAGGTGTGACCAGGATCAGGACTTATGTACTAAAATAGAATAAACCAGTGCTTTTTTTCCAATGGCCCAAAGTAGCCAAGTAATTTTTTTTTTTTCTTCCTCTCTTGTACATCCAGCTGTTGTTGAATGTTTCTTTAAGAGTTGATTCAGACTTGAGCTTTGCTCTTCCACATCCTGCTAAAGGTGTCTCATGATTCTAATGTAACCACAGATTTTTATTTTTTTCCTGCCATCATGTAATAAGGCCTTGTCTATTATTTAGCTGCAGGCAGCTGGTTAAACAAAGGAGGTAAAAACTCTCCTGTGCCATCTAGTTTTTTTCAGACGCTGAAGTGTATATATTTCATCTAACTATGTAAATGAAAATCTGGTGCCTTCAAAATAAGAACTGTTACTAGCTTTAGACACAGGAAAAATGGTGGATTTAGGGGCAGCTGAGCTTTAACTGAGACTGATGTGACCCAGGTTATATTGTCTGTTGTTGGTTTTTTGTTTTTTTCCTCTACAAGAAAAAAGCACCTGAAAGAAATTGTACTGACTTGTGTTGATAGATGGAGACCGGATGGCTAAATGTGGAACTGCTGCTCACTGCCGTGTTTCACTTTTTTTGACTATCCCTAATGGCTGTAGTTAATATCTTTTCATTATCACATCTTGTTGGTCAAGAAATGCCACAACTTGTCTTTTCAAGATGCTTTGGGCAATGACCCTTCACGGTTGGTTTCACAAGGAGCTTACCAGCCATGGCATCGCACTTCAGTTTGAGTCCAAGCTGGTGGTTTCACACTGCATGGCCACTGGGTTTCTGCTGCTGGTACCTGCTGAAAACATGCACAAGATAAAACATCTGCTGGTTTGCTACCGAGGAAAGTGTTTCTGCTAGTGATGGCATGTGATAAATCCCCACCTAGGCCTGAGAATTAGCCCAAATGTGGTCAGGGAGCTCATCTTCCATTTTTTCCAGCTGTGTTTTAACCAGTCCATTACAGGTGCCACTTGTGCGTGTAAAGAGCTACTGTATAGCCACGCTCTGCATAGAATCTGGTATAATCTGATTTCCACCAGGATTTAAGCGTAGTTCAATCTGGGCAGCATAGCCTGGAGGGCTCTGGGAGCTGTTCCAGTAAATTACATGTGAGAGGCCCCTTCCATTCTTGCTAATTACAGTAATTATGGCTTCAACATGCAGTGAAGTCTCAGGGGAGCATTTTGTTTCGTTAACTTCTCGTTTCAGATTTTTAAAAGTTAACTCTTCATGCAGAGTAGCTCTTAGCAATCAGTTACACTTATAAAATCTCAGTAACTACACAAAAAGCCCATTACCACAGTCAGTGAATATGGATGTAGTTTCACTGAGGCACTGATCAGCCTGGCCAGAGCTCCCTCAGCCCCTGATTTTACAAAAATTTATTTACCTGAAGCTCCCACCAGGGATTTGGCAAACCTGAACGATACGATTTGGGTCAAAAGAAGCAGTTTGGTGGTGGTTGGGCATGGAGGTTGCTGGGCCCTGGGGGTTGCAGCTGCCTCCCCTCAGACCTCCTTGGGCAGTCCCAGGCGGTGGGAGGGAGGCATGGAGCGCCTGTACGCGCCTTGGCAGCCCTCGAGGCGCTAAAAATAAAAATTAAATACATAAGATAAGGAAAATAACCGGGAGTAGGGGGAGGGGAAAAAAAATAAAAAAAAAATAAAAAAAAATGAAAAGCTACTTTCCGACGAGGATGGGATTCGAACCCACGCGTGCAGAGCACAATGGATTAGCAGTCCATCGCCTTAACCACTCGGCCACCTCGTCACGAAAGCTCTGGGTCCCGCACAGCCTATAAGAATCCGCACCACCTGCTCCTGGCCTCGCCTCCCGCCCACCGCCCGCTCTGCGAGATGGCGCCTGCCTGCAGCTCTTTGGCGGCAAGAACACAGGACGACACAACCACATAGGGACCGAGCCACCCTACTCCGGGCGCCCTCCGATGATTCCTACTCATCCATCCGGCTGCGGAGTGGTGCCGGCGAGGAATAATCGCGAAACGGAGGACAACGGTCTGGCATACTGGAGGCCGCCATATTGTACGGAACTCCGGGGGCCGCCATGTCGTACGGAGAGCTAGGGGGGCGCCATGTTGTACGTCCTGCCGTCGGGCGGGCAGTTTGGCGCGCGGCGGTTGGGTTTGAACGGCGGGGCGGCGGCGGCGCCGTGAGGGAAGTGAGTGAGGGTCCGGGGAATGCGGGGGATTCGGAGCCCTGGGGGGATTTGGGAGGGCTGGGAGCAGCGCAGGGGGTTGTAGGGAACGTAGTGCACGGCCAATTTGTGTAATTTTTTATATTTATACGTTTTGATAAGCGCGGCAGGCGACCAGCGAAGTGTTCCTGTGGGTGTCGCCAACTTGGGGGCGAACCTTTAATCGATGTTCAACTTATTTCTTTCCCTTATTCTTCGTACAATTATCCTTTTCGAAGAGGGTTTACTCCATTTCGAGTTTCCTCTATTAATATTAATGTTGTTAATAGATCTCACAGCTGCCTTCAGCCCCATTGCGAGGCGCGGCATCGCAGCCAAGGCAGTCTGAGGCCGTGAATTTTGAGGAAAATTGCAAAAAGGCCCCGGGAGCCCTGCACACGAAGCAATTTCACCTAAGATAGAAGACGCTTTTATACCTCAAGTCTTTAAAAGTTCCCTCCACGTACTGTGGTGTCGTGAACAAAGAAACCCCATCCCATTACTGACTTTCGCAGTACCCGGATGCATTATAGCAAAAATACCAAACGTTTTAATTACATCATGATCTTGTTATGTAAGTCATTAAATTTCCCTACGAGACTTGCTAGCGTTATTTGTGAAATGTGAAAGTTACCAGGTGGAAGCTGTTCAAGGGATGCTACTCTTCCACAGGCCTATCATGGCCTTACTTTTATTACATAATATTCCATCTCAAGGAACTAAAATGTTTTATATTTAGAAACAAAATATAACCCGGTGCTGTTAATAGGTTGAATGGTGCCAAGCTTGTGCCTGAGGGGATTTCAGTGTGCTGGAGCAGCCCAGAAATATGCCGGGAACCTTGATAAAATGCGATAGGCTCAAATTGGTCAACACCAAGCAGTACTTTTGGGAAAACACCTCTGTAAGTGTTAGCTACAGGTGTACACTAGCCTTTGGGTGTCGCTCCGGGTAGTGCTCCCAGTCCGTCTTGGTTTTGTTGCCTCAGAGCTGCAGGCCCTGAAAGTCAAGGCCTCTGCAGTTCCCTTTCTGAGGTGTGTATAGCAATACCCCACTAGTAAGTGATTGATTTAGTGTTTCACTAAACCTAGAGTTTATTTATTTATTTATTTATTTATTTATTTATTTATTTTTTTCTTTAAGCCTCCATAAGGCTTAGCTTTTCCTTGGTCAGCTCATGGTTTAAATGCTGTGGTCTATGGTGAGGAGACTGGCTTGGTGGAGAAGGGGAGATGTTGCTTTTTGGGGGGAACTTATGAATGTGCATGAATACCTTTTGGGAAAGTTCCAAGAAGATGGAACCAGAAGGGATGAGATGCAATGAGCACAAACTGGACTACAAGAAATTTCACTCAAACATGAGAAAAAAATGCAGAGAAGGTGGAACAGGTTGTCCCAGAGCAACTGACCATAGCTTTTGGCAGGGGGTTGGACTGTACGATCTCCAGAGGTCCCTTCCCACCTCCAAGAGTCTGTGATTTTGTGAAATGCAAAAGTTGAGCAGTTCCTCTCCATTTCTAATTGTCTCTTAAAAAAAAAAAAAAAAAGTGTTTTACGATTTGCTTAACCCTTGCCTAGGCAAGAGTTTCTCTTAAGGCATTGTTTGCTGAGGTTTAGCAAGGGGAAAATGAAATGTGGTGGTATTGTCAGACTGCTTATAGCTGTCACATAAGAATATTTTGCAATAGTAGTAGCGATGGAGATAGGCATGTAGATAAATATCACTGAAATCTAGGAAAGAGCACAGAAAATTGTGTTTGTTGACATTATGGTGATTCAATGCTACAATATATTTTGTTCTTTGTCAGGTCCATGGGAGAGTGAGGTTATGAGGAATATTAACCTGATATTCAAGGCCTTGCATTTTGTTGTGCTCTACAGGAAACCTTAGGTAATATCCTAAGGCATCTTCACGGTGTGGGTTAACTCATTATCCCCTGCTGTGACTTTTAATAGGCATACTAGTTCATAAAAGAGAAGATATTCTTGGGGTGGCAGGGAGTCAGTAGTGAACTAGTGCACTTTGTAGAAGGCTTGATCATATTAATCTCCAGCAGTTACCAAAATCTTAATTTTAAATAGAAAGGTGCCAAACCAGTAAGACTCAAACTGCTAGCACATTTGATTTATAACATGATATGCAGTAGAAAACATTGAATTGGGAGGCCTGTTAGACATCAGAGAATTCCTCTGAGTAAAGAAGGATAGAGGAGAAAATTACAGCAACTGGCTGAATCTAGTATCTAGCTGTGGTTGTATACAATATTCTTACTGAGATTTTTTTAATATTTTTTTGTTTTCAGTACTGCATTTTAGATGAAAAGTACTTCCCACAGAAATGGACAAGATTTATGCAGACCCTAACGTGGAAAAGTAAGTTGGAACCTCCTAAGGACCTCATTGTGATTTGACTATTGTCTTTTAGCTGCAAAATGTTTCTTAATCCCTGTGTGCACTTTAGGATCTCTTGAATGAAATATGCTGTCCGTCATGAAAAAAAACAGGGAGGTTTTTTGGTCATGGTGTAGGAAAGCTCGAGGAAATCTCATAGCAGTGGATCGTCTAGAGACTGACCACAGGAGTCAGAGCACAATATGTTGAATTTTGGAAGCATTATTTATGCGACTTAGCATTGGAATGATATATTCCAAGCAAGTTTGTTTAAGTAATTTCACACTTGTAAAAATAATGGAGAGATTGAATTACTAACCATAAAAATGTGGCAGCACTGTTCAAGAAATACATCTTGGTTCCAGTTTATGCACTAATAACTTTTTCTCTGTTTTTCCCTCCAGTGATAATACAGAGCACATGAGAGGAAAGCGACTGTCCTCTGTGAGTAACTTAAGGCATTTCTAAAATAAAACTGAGTGGGTGAAGGCAGGAAAGGGGAGCCATAAAGAAGAATTAGTTTTCTCATCACAGCCTGAAGAAAAACATACCAAGAGCAAAGAAAGATCCTATTAAGTTTGTGATTGAATGTGACACTTCTGGCTCTTACAGATTCTCTACTGCCAAGTAATCAGTTCATGTATTCTTGTGAAATAGCAGTTCACTGATTGTGTGGCTGGCTGATGTATTCAAGTCTGAAAGCGCTGCTGTTCACATTAGCAATGTGGCAGCAGATGATACAATTTCCACAGAAGGATTTGCAGGTGAAGTGAGTATACAGGGATATACCTGGTAATTTTCTGATTGAAGTGAATGAATTTAGTATTCAGAAGGACAGTTCACCCACTCTCTTCTCAAAATAAATAAATACATGAATAAGGTTTTCAAAAATGAAAGTGATGCCTTCATGGTTACGGATTCAGAATTTTATAAATTCTTTGGTCAGTAATACGTATACCTCCAACTGAACTCCCGTGTACGGTGCATTGGTGAGAAGCAGGGTCAGAGTCTGGTACAGATGCCCAATGCAAGACTGAACTGTAGGTTATGAAATCCATGGTAACTTGTGCATAAGTGATGTCTTGAACTGCTTGTACACCAGTTGTGACTGAACCAGTCATTTACTTGTTGCTTGATCCTTGCTTTTGTGGGAGCTGGGGCTGATTTTCTCAACTTACACTTTCCTTTAGATTTTAAAGGCTCCACGAAATCCCCTTGATGATTTGGGAAATGGGAATGAACTCACTCAGGTAGGTCTGTTAAGTCCTCTTTTGCTGATGCTCTTAGTATCTTTGGTTTGCTCCTCAACTTGTCCCTGGTTAAACAGAGTCACTAGGAGTAAAAACTCCTGTAACAACTGCTTTGGAGGATAATGTTTGGAGTAATAAATATTACATGAAATCCATTGAACTTTTATTTTACATCAGAATATGTCTTCTGTCAAGCAGGGAGAAATAACCAGAAATTAATAGATACATCTTGCTTCTGGTGTAGCCCATGTGACTTGAAGTTTGCCACCTGGAGTACTGTGTGCAGCTCTGAGGCCCATAGTGTAAGAAAGAAAAGAGCTCTCAGAGTTGGTCCACAGGCTGGAGCACCTCTCTAATAACTTATTTCAAATAATATGAATTATGAGCTTGAAATACCTGTGCATAATATATTCCAAAACTGGTTTGAGCATGAAGAGCAGCTCAGTCTTCATTTAAACTTTAATACCTTTTAACAATGATGTATAGTATTGCTACGGAGCAATATAGAACCACTGTATGCAGTAGTGTGTTGTTTTTTCATAGCTGCTTGTGATGCTGACATGGTTCCCCTGTGCGTATAATGGATAATGTCAGTATTTCAACAAGTTGCCTACTTAAACAATGAGTATTCTGCCATCCAGGGCAGAGCTATTTAGTTAGGGAAACTTCCTGCAGACACCTGCACTGAAGTGGTATGGTGAATTAGTTTTCCAGTATATGCAACGTTGCATTGTTACACACCTTGTAACATTGCATTAGTGTAATTGTGTAGTCAGTGACACTATTTAAACATTTCTTTAGGAAAATATCAGTGTTGATTTTGATTCTTCCATGCATCCTTCCCTTTCTCCCATAAAGACTTTTTTTTTTCAGTTGTCACAAAAAACTAAATTAAAAAAAAAATCCTGCAACTCACTTGTGCTGAGCAGCTAAGTATTTTTCCCCTAGTATGCCAAACATTATGCCAGACAAAAATCCTTTTAAGTGGTATTCTGCTTCTTCTATCTGAAACCAAGACGTTAGTACAAAATGATCTTTAGACCCTGCTTCGTGTGTCTCTCTGCGAAGAAGAGAGAAGCTGGAGAACTATAAGTAGTTTAAAGATGCTGGCAAATATCTGTTGTACTTGTTGAGCTATTACACTTGCATTGTTTTCTTTTTGTGTGTGTGCGTGAAAAGCTATAATTATTGTGGATTATGTTATAAGAACTGTTCTCCGTACATCAAACTGTCTTTTTTTTTTTTGGTCAGGATATCAATATAGAAAAACGTAGGAAAAACTCTCGACGTGTCAGCTTTGCGAACACCATAAAGTAAGTTTGATCTGAAGGATGCAGATCTACATCTCTTTTTTTTAAGCATAAAGTTGTAGGTAATCATCTGCTATCACCTAAAATTGCTGTTTGCATACATTTATGGGCATTCAGTGAAGAAAATCAGTGACTTGTTATACTAAGTTGATTTTGAGCCCTAATAGAGACATGATTCACTTTCTCATCCTAGCTATAAAAAATGATGGACTAAATTTCATATCATTAGGAAACTGTGGTTTTCATTAACTTTTCTAGTGATTTTCACATGAAGTGTGATAATGGCATCTTCCTGCTGGAAAGTATGGTTGGGTTCAGTAAGCTGCTGTCTTCTGGTATCATTTCAGAACATATGTGGGAAAAGATTGAGATGCAGGCTTTTTTTTTTTTTTTTTCTTTTTTTTTCTTTGCTTTAAAACAGATCATCTTGTGTTTTCAAAAACTATTTTTCTTTGTTCTTAGCTGCAGAGTCTTCCAGCGAGATCTTAAGAATAACGCAGCAGAGAGAGAAAATGAAGGTAAAAAGTCCTTTCTTTTCTGACAGGTTTCACAGACTATTAGCAACAAGAGTTCAGCCAGAATTTAGGAAGTCAAGCTTGTCAGTCACAGATAGGGAACGACATGGTCAGCCATTTATGATGGACTGGATGAAAACCCATTAGTTACTAGTACTGTGGACCCTACTAGGAGGAAAATTAACTCTGTCCTAGCTGAAACCGGGACAGGGATTTAGATCAAAAGAAGACCGAGAAGAATGTCATGTTCACTCTGTCAAAGATTACCTAGGAAGAATCTGAAAAGCTAATGTATTTTCAAGTACTTTGGTTCTCTGGGTTTTTGCCATGATAAAAAGGAACACGAAGAATGAGAACTGCAGAACATTCTTTTCTGTGCACTTTACTCTTATCTCTGAATGTTTTGATCCTGTTCCTCTCATTGTAACGTCTGTTTTTCTTATTTTTAGAGTGTGCAGCAGATACAGGGAATCATGTTCTGCTTAATCAGTAAGTCTGGGGAAAAATTATTCCCACACTGCAAATAAATTTCTTCACATGGCATGCGACCATAAGAATGTTACTCCTCAAAGAAACCAACAAATGTAACATACTTATTTATTTAGATAAAAAATTGCTCTGTACGTTTGACTGGTTACAGGAATACAGCAGAAAAAGGATATAGCTTTTTTAGCCATTCACAAAAAGTTAGATGTTTCTGAAAAATTGAACAATTATGTCTTGAAACTGCTCAATCTAAAGTTGATTGTTTGGGAACGTCTTGCATGGGAGACCTACCAGACTCCATATTTGATAGAGGTGGTCTTGGATGTTTTATTACCATCATTTTTTTCACTCAGAGGTGGATAGAGTATTAGTCTGGTCTCAAAGTTCTGGTCTGGATAAAATAAAATTATGAGATGGTTACTCACCAACACAATTTAATTTTAAAAGATTTAGACCATTTCTGTGCATGAAGGCAAATTTTTATATTTAAAACATAAAGCAAGGGAACATTTACCTACAGCTATAGTTAACAAACAAAGTTATCAAAACAATAAAGTAACATATATGTGTATAAATAAAGAATCAGTATTCTAGACAAGGCAGTTTGGACTTGAAAGAACATTCAAGAAAATACTGAAGAGCTGATGTCAGTAGATGTTAGATGAAAAGCCACAAAGATGGTCAGTGTACTTGGCTTTTGATTTTACCGAGAAATGACTGCAGGCTTTAGGAACACATCTTCAGTTTCCCAAAAAGAAAGGAACGACTAAAAGTAGAAGGTCTGAGTTAAAAATTATTAACCTGCTAAAAATTATTAACCTGATAAAAAATAAAATATTAACCTCATTTCCCATGGAAAAATTTCATGGGAAAAAAACCACCAGTTTGAATTGGGATATATTAGAGGCATATTTGTAATGTCTGGTATCTGCTGCCCAGTCATGTGTGAGCTCTGCAACAGAATTCTTTGCATTTTAAGTATATTGCTGAAGCCCTGTGGTTTGCAATCTTTTAACAAACTGTTTACTTAAACCATCTTTTGTAGAAATGAAGAACCTGACGCTGTTCCATGTGAGATCACTGGTGAGTTTGAAAATAGATTTAATAACAGAATGACTATTTTTATTCCAAACTATTGATAATAGTTGATAGAACATTTTTAACATGTCTAGAACAGTCTCACTGATGGAGATCACTATTGCATGAACAGACTTTGTCTCATAATACTGTTTACAAACACTGTATTGGAGAAGCGTGGGTACCCCTACTGTGCGTTAAAAGGAGTACTGAAAATATTTCTCAGGATATATTTGGTTTTAAATGTTCTTACTCAGAATGTGGTATTTATGTAATGAGTTCATTGATCTTCAGTTGATTAAAATAATAAAATAGCTCAGCAAATGCGCTATTTCCTTTTCTTTTGGCAGGGATGAACACTTTGCTTCATGCCCCTATCCAGTCATTGGTGCAGCAGACTGAGGTATGTGAAGGTGCTCATTTTTTTCAGTGCTGAGAATATTACTGTCCAAAATATATTGCACTAATTTGTGTAGTAAAGGTGAAACATGCACCTCAGCTGCCTGAAAAGTAAATCCTTGTATTCACAAGAAATTTGTCTGAAGCATAATCTTCTGTATTTTGAAGTAGTTTCCTAATCTGATGGTCCTTATACTATACTATTGATCATTTTTGTTTCTGAAATTGCTTTTCCGTATCTGAGCTAGTTCTTACATTTTTTTTTCAACGCTTATCTAAGAATATGTAAAGGAGCTTATGTTTCAGATAGGTCAGTTTAATTTTTTTCCTCGTGGATTACTGTCTACTTTTTTTTCCCATGGTAGAACGGATATACACTGTCTGTTCCTACTGTTAAAAAGGTTTAGAAATTTGCAGTGACTGGCATGAAAAGGTAACTGAAATGCTTCAGTTGACTCAAGTGATAAAACACAACGTTTTTAGTTAAGACCTTCACAGGCATAGAAATCCTGACCTGTGCTATACTTCAGTGATGATGTCATGGGTCTATTTTATCAAACAAAGCAATTGAACAGTATCCCTTGATCCAATGTCTTCTGACTTTGATGCTGAATTTAAAAATATGGTTTAAAAAATGTCTTAGCTCTTGAGAAAAAATGCTTAAAGAAAAAAATATAGGTTAAAATCTAGTGTGGATTAAAAGATGTATGCCATGAGCCTATAAAGGTCATACTGAAACCCTCTCTCCTTAGTTTAAGTAATGTATATGATTTATGCTTTTTCTAGTGTATTTTATTTCTTGCATTTATAAAATAATAATGCGTATATAACAGTATACTTAATTTAGAGTAAACACAAAGTTGTTCTTAATCATTGTATTCATTATGTTTGATAAAGTACAGTATCATATCTTGCTACTGGCCAGTTTTTATCCACAGCTTTAAAACTAAATCCTTTCTATTAAAGAGACTGAAATCTTCTCAGTCAGGGTGGAAGAGTCTTTTAAAAATTCCAACTTGGCACTGCTGCTTTGGGGAACGTACGTGATAAGCTGGGCAGGGATTTTGCTTGCAGTGAGTGGGTGGGGAAAGATAGAAATGCCACACAGAAAATATTGATTCGTAAGTCTCAGTGATTGTTCCGTGCTTACAAGGATTTCACATGTGAAGATGTGAAGTTTTTGTCCAACAGAAATCGGAGCAACATTCTTCCAAAATTCTATTTAAATACATAAAATATTACAAACATATAAAATATAGGCTCTAAGAATTTGTAACAGTTAAGTTGTCCTTTCCTTTAGTGTGTTATTACTTGTTGAGAAGAACTGAAATGTTTTTTTCCTCCCCAAAAAGCTGTAAAGATAGAGCTCTAACCTTTAGACTGCATTAGCTGACTTTTGTTTTGAATAGAGTAAACCACCGTGTCGTTTGTTACAAGTGTCAGTAACTGTCACTTCTTGTCTTTTTTCAGTGCCATGATGTGGACAAAGCCATTCAAAGAACAAATAGGCATGACACAACACTCACCTTTTCAGATGAAAATGAAATGGAAATGACAGCTAGTCACACTGCAGTGATTACACGTAACCTGAAAAACAATGAAACTGACAAAACTGAGAAAATAGATATCACATCATTTCTGGCTGGGTTAAACTCTAACAGTGGAAAGGCAGAAATGAGTAAAGAAATTCATTTCTCCTCTGATTCTACAAACTGTGCATGCCCATCTTTTGAACAGAAGGAAGATGATACTACAGTAAAAAAAATAAATTTCAATGAATTTTTGATGCGCTTGAAGTCGAATGAAAAAGCACTCAATCCTATTGAAGGACCTGAAAAAGAAAACATTTTTTTTGTCCCTTCACAAGTCTCAGAAGACATGGCACGATCATCGGTGGAATCTGCTTATTCCCATGAGCCACCAGCCACCTTCAATGTAACAAAAATCTTTAGAGAGCAAGATGATGGAATGGAAATGACAAAATGCCAAGCATCTGATGTTAAAAATATGTGTTCTGGTATTTGTGAGGCTCCACCAGAGCAATTACTGTGTGCAGATGTTACTGAGGCATTTGCAGATGATGGAATGGATATGACAACTAGTCACACCGCAAAAATGTCTTTTCCTTTTGCCAGTGTTGGAAATCAAAGTCTAAACTTCAAAAAGGATTTCCCATCCATGGAGACAGATAATTATTCTGTAGTAAAGAGAGCATCTCATCAGCAATTAATTGTAAAGCAGGACCCTCAACCTTGTACAGACAAAAAACCAGTAAATGTTGAAGACACTGTACATACTACAGTGCTGCAAACTTTTAAGCAAGAGACCAGAACTTTGCCTCCTATCCCGGGATCTGTTTCTTCTGAGACTGTCTTCCGAGGTGATAAAACTGATTTTTCTAAATGTGATGACATGGAAATTACTGGGAATTACACAGATGTAATCTATAATGAAAGTACTAAAGGAATGAGCAGTTCATGTCACAGAACTTTTGAGAAAACAGTTAATACAAATTCTTCGCCAGTAGAAAACAGACATCCAGCACTTGATGACGTTACAGAAAGTCTAACATCTTTAGATAACCGAGCTTCTGTGTCACATAAAACTAATGCACTTAAACAATTTCCAGGCTCAGATGGGAGAACTGAAAGAGTGACCCAAGATCACGAGACTACTTCAGTGGATGTTGGTTTTGATTCGTGTAGAAATTCAGCGTCCACTTGTACCTCTAAGGGTAGACTTCAGCCCAGACCATCAAGCTCTCTACTTGTTTCACTGCCAGGTGAGAAAACTGCAACATTTTCAGGAAAAGATATGGCCTTGACTAAAACTTGTATTGACAAGGCTGATGGAAAGAACATTGAAAATGAACTTCTTCCTGGAGTGTCCAGGGAGGAAAGTTCTTTGGCAAGTTCTTTGGACAGGGACAAGGAAAATCTTGAGGCAGTTGGTTTTGATGTGAATATGCAAAGAAGCCAGACTATAGAAATGAATACTGAAGATGTTGAGGTGGTAATAGTCAATAAGAAGCTTGGAAAAACGAACTTTCAGGCAAGTGGTACAAAGAGTGCGTATTTGTTACAAGAGCAAAAGAGAGAAATCTCAGAAAATACTGCCACCAACAACAGTGCATTCCTGTCTTTGCAAAGTCAAGAAGTCAATATAACTCAGCCTTTGAAAAAAACAGTTCAGAATGCTTCAGCTTCCTGCACAAATGACAAAACAGACGTGTTTTCAGATCAAAACATGGATGTAACCAAAATTCATACTGTTGCCTTTGAAGTTGCTCCTACTAATACAGTACAAGAATATGAGAATACTCATAATCAAAATAATGTGATATCCAAGCAGCTGCCAAAACAGATCTCCCGATTTTCCAATAATTCTGGTCTAGATACCACTGCAAGTCAGACTGCAGCAGTAGAATATGGGGATTTCAAAAGGAGCTCAGATAAACAGACTGTTACTCCTTTATCTGCAAATGGTATGTTCGTTTCTAGTAATGAACCCACTCCCTCCAGAAATATAAGAAATGTACAACCTACAAAAATACTGGGTGTAAATGCAGATTTCCAGAACTCTGACAGGCAAGTGAAAACCCATACTATGAAGGTAGTAAACGATGCATTGCCAACTCGAGAAGAATCTGAAAGAGATTTCCTGATCAGCAAAACAGTTTCTTCAGAAGAGGATTTTAAAAATCTTCAGTCAGTTGATGGCCTGCATTTGGATATTGAAGAGACATTACTAACTAATACATCTGAACAACAGAAGAGAAGTTCCAAGTTGCCTTTCTTTTCAGAAAAGTCTGTTTTGTTTCCCTCTGGCGAAAACATGGACTTCACTGAAAGCTGTGCAGCAATGGCTCCTGATCAAAACATCCATATGATTGTACCAGGAAGAAAAGCACCACCAGTACGTATTGTTGAAGATGAAAATAGAACATTATCTTTAAAAAGAGAGGTCATGATGACAATAAACAGTCAGGAGCAGCCTGGGTGCGATATGTACTCCTTGGTATCTGGTAAAAAAATGTTAACTGTGACTGGTTTAAAGCATTTGCATTTCGTAGATGAGAAAACTACCATATTTTCAGAAGATGCTGATATGGACATCACGAGAAGTCATACAGTTTCAGGAGAAAACAAAGTAATTTTGCTGCCTAAAAGTTCAAGCAATGACATATCCTTTGTTTCTGGGGATAAAACTTGTGTTTTTACAGACAATAATGACATGGAAATAAGTAGATTTGATACTGTTGCAATTGATAAATCTGTGGAAAAGGCTGCACCTGGAGGGATACTTAGCAGAGCTAATAGGACTGAAGGGAAAAGCTCCAAGGAAACGACAGGGGAAAAGACTGTTTTATTTTCACTGAATAATGAGAATAATGACATGGACATCACAGAGAGCCATACGGCTGCAATAGGCCATGAAATTGTCTCCCAAAAAGAGGTCGGGCTTCATTCTCTGTCTTCAGCTCAGCCTGTTAAAGCTGTGAAGTTCACAAGTAACCAGAGTGAAACGGACATTACTACATCTTGCCCTGCTGATAAAATTACAGTAGAACTTTTACATGATGATAACTTGAACTTGAATAAAGAGGTTGGACAGGAAACTCCTTCAAACAGCAAAGCTACTGTGCTTGCTATGGATGACATGGAAATCACTAAAACCCATAACGTAGCATTGGAAGAAAATCCTCTGCATGGTAGGCAACCCAATCAGTCTGTTCCTCTATGTTCCACAATTATTTTTACAAATGACAAGGCTGATATGGAAATGACCACGTATCTCCTTGATGATGAAAGTACTGAAAGAGTCCTGTGTGAGGACAGAGGAAACCTTCCTAAGCAGGTTGGACAGGAGGCTGTTTCAGGTAGCAAAACAGTCATTTTTACTTTGGCTGAGGATATGGAAATCACTAAAACTCATACAGCTGTGTTAAGTGGTGATGTGTGGGACAGAAAGTTCATTCCAGCTGTTTCTGCAGTTCCTGCTGATCAGACCATTGTGTTTCCACACAAACAAGATGATATGGAAATAACCGTATCTCATACTGTTGCTGTTAATAACAATATGGAAGGATTTGAGAACCAGCAAGTGTCACATAAAAGCACTCGACAACCAAGCTTGCATAGTGCCTCATTGTCTGCTTCCAGAGATGAAGTAGATTCTCTGCATGTAAAAGACCTGAATGGTGAGTATCTTAAAAAATCTAACGATAAGCCCGCCATTCCTTCTGCTTCATCAGCCTCAGCATTTCCTACTGAGAAAGGAGCTGCCAAAGTTCACAGTGGTGCGACACCAGATTCCGTTTATTCTGTCTCACTTCCAGAAGACACTCTGGATGTCCGGGCACCACAGGATCTTGACCTTGCCACAGATAATTCAGTTCCTGTAAACAGTCAGCAGGATCTTGTACATCCAGGAAAACTGAAATCAAAGAGAGTGTCTTTCAAACTTCCGGGTAATGCCCCCTTGGAATGCAGTGAAGAAACTGGAGTTGTGGCATCCCATGTTTCTCTTCCTATTCCGCAATCGGATTCTTTGAAGAGTCCTCCAGATGGACTTAGTACTCAGACAAACCAAGTATTGAAAGATAATTCATTTAGGCCTGAAGATCTAGATACAGTATTAGCCAAGGATGGAGCAGTTCCAGTTTCTGACAGCGAATCAAAGGAAAACGAGAGGCTTTCAGCTGAAGGGGAAGTACTTCCAATAGACTTCCAAATAAAATCTGAACAAACTAAGCAACTTTTGGTCAGTGAGAGTCCAAGGGATCAAGTGGATCCTACTCTTGCACCTAAATTATCAGGTATTTTAAATGTTTGTTCAAAATTGGAAAATATTAGAAGGAAATCTGGAGTTGTCTCTGTTCCTGAAACTGCTGTTTCTGACCAGCTGCATAAGTTACCAGCTCAACCAGAGGATACATCGAGGCTAGGAAAAAATACCATAAATGAACAAGATAATTTATTTTATCCCAAAGAGCAGGAGAATGCATGTCTTGAATCTGGAGCAGCTCCTATAGGTACGAATTTAGGTATGGCACTTAACGACAAATATCAAGGAATAAGTGTCCCTCTAGGTATCTTCCAGCCTAAACTACCAAGCAGAAGAAATCCTTCTGTTTCTAATGTGCAAGACATAAATGCAAAATCTTCAGACAAAGTAGAAGCACTGGTTTCAGAAGTAAACCCAAACACTGGTGTAGCACCAGATGACACCAAATCTAGTAGGCAGAACTTCAGCCCTTCTCAGTTTATAGCGGAAGAATTTCTTCCTATATGCCAAGAAGTGATGGATTCGAATGATTCTGTAAGCTTTGGATCTGTGGAAGATGGTTGCAATGAGATAAACAAAAGAGACATCTCCCACAATGAAAAGACTAAATGTGAAGAGACAAAAACTTGCAACAGCACAAAAAGAACTTTGGAACAAGATGAGGAGGATCTTCAAAGTCTAAAGAAGCTCAAGGGAGATGAAAGCTTGGTTGGTGGGACCTCCCTTGACTTGCAGGTGAGCCTGATCACTCATTGTCAGCATATAGGAACACTGACAGTGCTTTTTAGATATTGAGATGCAACTAGATCTGTTGGTAGGGTTTTTTTAGTTCTCTTTATCACCAGTTTGTAGTCATTTTGCTATTTTTTCCCCAGAATTTCTCTGTTTTCTCAAACTAAAACCATTGATGCGTGCAACTTCACAGATCCATGACAGAGTAAGGGCTATGTCAGTTCTCTCCACAGTATCCTACTGAGCCTTTCTAAAATAAGTATTCTTAGTCATCTGTACTAAACCATTTGCTAGTTGTTGCTTAGGTATAGTGATAGATTAAGGCTGAAAGCAATTACTTAAAATAGCTAATTTAAAATAAACATACATATTCTGCATATTCTGTTTTGTGGACAGCACAAATTGCCATGGGCTCAAGAAAATGCAAATATGGAGCACTAATCTGGCCTTAAAAATTAGTTTGTACATTATCAATACAAACTTTCTGATTCCTAAAGCTGCAAGAGTGTGCTGTG
This sequence comes from Nettapus auritus, assembly GCA_011076525.1. NCBI lineage: Eukaryota > Metazoa > Chordata > Aves > Anseriformes > Anatidae > Nettapus > Nettapus auritus. The sequence goes on from CM021769.1 coordinate 30,394,168, forward strand.
GTGGCTACTGCTTTGCAAAATGGGTGAGGGATTTTGTAACATCACTTCCTATATGCTGTGGGAGGAAATGGCTTAAGTATATGCTGTTATTTTATGCCGATTAACTATAAAATTTACAGTTACCAAAAATAAATTTTGAATGTCAAGAAACAGCTACATAAGCAACTGATTGAGTTGTTCTTACATTGTTTTTTTTTTTGTTTTTTTTTTTTAACTTGCTGATACTAGGTTACTTCTGGTGCTCTATCTCAAAGCCAAGTAGATGTTCGTGAAGGTGAAGATCCTCCAAATCTATCAGCTAAAAACCTGGACTGTACGCATGCCAACAGCAGCAGCTCTCTAGATTCTGTTAAGGCTGACACAGAATCAACAAGTAAAACTTCCTCTGTAGCAATTGTCTCAAACTTTTCTATTCTTTTGGCTTAATCAAGGATAAGCCCTACCTTTAATACATATTTCTTTTCTGAAAGGCCTCGAGTGCCTGTGGCACAGCTTCCTACTGAGCCAGCTGACGTGCTTTTACGTTCTGGCTATGAGGCCAAGCCATTCAAGGAATTCTGAGCTGAGGAGGAAAAACAGTAGAATTTAAGTACGCCTGTTTTAGTGGGCAGGTTGGGCTGAAGAGGCAGTTTAGTTTCAGTTTAGCACAGAGTAAATCTTAGTTTATTAGCTCTTGCCCATTAGCTGATACCTAACAACGAGGCAGAAATCTGCCAATCATTGGGTAAGTGATATTTTGCCTATATTTACAAAACAAATTCCAACTTTGCCCCTTGCAACCATGAATGTATATGTTTTGTCCGGTGGAAGTTGGCCTGTCCTTTGAGTGAGAAACTAGACCTTCTTAGCTTGGCACTTGAAAGCTATGGTTTTACCTAGAAATTTGCTGGCAGCTCAGATGCCATTTGGTCTCTGCATACTAACAGTGCCCTCTGAACTGGTTGGAGTCCGTTTTTCAGATTTATTACTTTTTAGTATGACACACATGGCTTTCCTCCTATAGAAAAGTGAATTCTGTCATTTCATTACCACTCTTACATGAATTTAATTTTGCATTAAATTTCTAATCTATTCCTCAGGATTTGCCTAGTTTTTTCCTCATTAACTTCATTCAGCACCAGGAACATGCATAAAGGTCAAACTCTACATTAAAATGGCTTTACTTCTGGAGCTAATAAACTAAGATTCAAATTTCTGTAATAATATTTTTAACCCCAGCAATGCCCTTTTCTTATTTTTGTCTAGTTCAGCGATGCAGTCAGATGGAGTCTCAGCTTCTCACAGACAGCATTTGTGAAGATAATTTATGGGAGGTATGTATATAGCTGAGAGATGTTAACTTCTTTTCCTAACAGGAAAAATACTTGTGTGCATATATACCAGTACGCATTCTCACTTGAAGAATGTACTTACGTGTATGTTTTTCCTAACTTTGCAGAAATTTCAGAGTGGTGTTATCACAGTTGGAGAGTTTTTTACACTTCTTCAAGTCCATATTCCAATTCAGAAGCCCCGACAGAGCCATCTTCCAGCCAGTGTGAGTATCTGTCCTCTGATATGCACAAGGCTTTGAATTGTACTTGTGGTTTGCCATTGTTGTTTTTTAACAGCTATGTGGTTTGTATAGAAGGGCTTTAAATGAGTCAAGGCAGAAGTCAGTTCCACCTTGGCAAGTTAGACACTACATGCTTCCAGTTCCGTCTTTGCTTTTTTACCTCTGATAACGGGTGTTTGCATTTTTTTTTTTCCCCTCAGTATTGAAAAACAGAATAGATTTCTATCTGTTGAAAAAACACTGCGTGTTTTGGATCATTTGTTCTTGGATAAATACGCTGATTCTTGGCTTTTGAGCTTGTTTAAAGAGCAAAATGTTTGAATGTAAGAATAAGAAGCTCTATCTAACTTCATCTTCTTACTACGTCCATCATCCACTGAAGTAAGAATCCTGAAATGCTGCTCTGCCCTCCTGCTGCCTCTTCTATTCTCTTTTAAGTTGCTGCACCATGACATACCTGTTCTCCTTATATCTCGCCCTTACATCTGTTCTGCCTGAACCTTTTTTCAATATCCTCATCCTGGATGGAGGAAAGACTTCTTTTGAATTCTTGCTGATATGGGAACAAAAATTTTGCATGCATGTATACAGACAAGCACCATGTATTGGTAGTAATGTGATACCAAACAAGGAAGTAATCATACTGTGCAGTCTCCCTGAAAAAAAGGCAAGGTGTCACAATTAAGAGAAGACTGAGATTTTTCATGAGGCAGTTTTAGGACAAGGAATGCCTTTATTAATCAACCTTTAGCAACATAATTCTTAAAGTAGAATTTATTTCTGTAAGCTCATCTTGAATCTGTCTTTAACCCATCACACTTCTCCAATTCGTGTTCTGCAAATGGAATTTTGATATATGAAGTTGATCTTCAGATTGTTCTTAAAAAGCTGTGGAGATAAAACCTCAAAGCTAGTGTAACAGCACACGACTAGCAAAAGCAAAATAAAATTTGTTTGGGTTTGGTGGGGCGGAGTTGGAGTTTTGGGGTGTGGGCTTTTTTTTTTTTTTTTTTTTTTCCCCTAGTGGTTCTGTTCCATAATGTTTGAAGGTACATTGAGAAGTCTGCAAAAAAAAAAAAAAAAATACCTTTAGCTATAATATTCTGAGAGATCTGATTTGTGTTTAGCCATACTGTGGTTTTGTTCATTTAGCATATGGATTGCTTCAGTCAATTACAATTGCACCAAGCCCTTTATTCAAATTAGGTTTACTCCATGCCTGGAATTTAGTTCTGCCATGTACATCTGGTGGAAAAAAAAAAAAGAAAAACACTGGGGAAAAACTGTCCAAACTGAAAAAACTGTGCTGAATTTTAGTGTATTTGCTTTCCAATACTTCTTCCAGCAGCTCCAATGAAAAGGTAGATTCCTTCTTACATAGTCTCAATGTTGCTTTCCTTCTATATAGCCACTTACAGTACAGTAGAGAAATTTACAGGGACAGTCATCTTTGATTTGCAAATTGGCAAGCTACATACTGAAGTGGGTTTCTTATGTTCTCTCCTTAGTTTTGGATAAGCACTGCAATATGTGTGTACTGCCAATCTTGAAGTGTTCGAAGTAGGAATATCTGACTTCTAACTCTTTACTTTCAGAAATAACTAGAAGATGTTCCCTTTATTTCCCCTAACTTAAAAGTAAACTAGGAAACTTGTCCCATTACAATATTTTAATAGCTTACACATTTCCTATCAACTTGATTTTTACATTTTACTGTTATTAAGTCAGTTTTGGGTTTCAGTAAAGGTACCTTACTTTCATATAAGCTCTCTTAAGAGCTTATATGAAAGAGCTGTTTCAGGCTTGCTTGTTTGTACACCTTTGTGTAGCCAACTGATTTTCCAACTAGATGCTGGAAACAGTCTTTGTCACCTGTCTGGATTTCATGAATAACTGCCATTTCTTAAAAAGATTATCTAATAAAGTAGTGTGAATGAGCTGCTTAGTTTTCTCTACTGACATGGAAAGTTTTCGAGTTTTAGGAGTAGAAAAAGCTTGGTTTTATTTTTTTATTGTGTTTATTGAATAGAGGATATGGGGAATTAGCTCAAACAGTTCCATATCTTGCTGCTTACAGCAGTTTCTGCTGGCACGGCGAATGATGTGCCAGAGGCAATGGAAAAGCCATCCTGCAAAATGGAAAATGTTAGCAGTGTCTGTATAATATAGAAGTGGGTTTGGCAGGTTCTTCTATGCCAGTACTTTTTCTAGCATGTTGGAGAATTTTTCAGTAGTCTGTTCAATGTTAAATAAGTTCTAATGATGTTCGTTCTTCCTTCTTCTGAATGGGTTATGTGACACCTCTTTTGGTAGAGTGAAATACTTTCTATCACAATGACATATTAAAAATTCCTAACAGTTGTTGTGTATGAAAAGGTGTATTCAAGAACATACTCTTTGCATGGTAAGTGATAAGTATTTGTGAAAATTCTTTGCTCATGAAATTCATTCTAGTACTTCAGATTTAGATCTTAGAAAGCTGGTTGCTGTATAACCAAGTCTTAGAGTTGTAAGATGTTACGTTGTCAGGGTACATAAGTCAGCAGAACATTCACATTGCAAATTTGGATACCTTCTCGGAAATAAGGAACCCTGTTGTGGTGTTCTGCCTTTATTCATTCCTTCGTTGCTGACTGACTGAGACTTCTAAGTTGCCTATGCAAGAAGAAGTAAAAAGTGTCCATTTTAAAGTTCTTTATAATTCTGATATATTAAAAGAATGAAAGCTGATAAAAAGAATGAAAGCTACATTAGCATAATTTGTATTGATTGAATTGTTTACTTTATGAGTTTTAAATCTCTTGAAGTTTTAAGATACTATTCTTAGCTACAGTTTAGTTTACACTTCCAGTTTGCAAATTTATTTGTACTGAGCTGTCTCTAAATATTCATGCAGCTTACGAAACTCTGGTACGACTCATTAGCATCTGACCTCTGATAAAAAAACAACATACAAAATAAAACACAATCACAAAAAGACTGAAAGTTTTCTCTGAAGGGATTGAATTAACCTGTTATTTGTATGCTTCAATATATGAGTAATTTTTTGGAATATCCGCATCTTATTTATTGGCTGTGACTAAAGACTTACTGAAAATTTGAACTTAAGATAACTATGCTTGATTCAGAATCTTGTTTTACTCTAGAGCACTGTCATTATTGGGATAATGTGCACGTGTTTTTTCAGGTTTCTGTCTAGAAGTAGTTTAACCTCTTCCAGTTTCGGTTTTCAAGCTCTAGTGATGAGAGCTCCTTTTTTTCCCAAAAGGAAGTCTGTTCTTGAAAGCAAGGAAAGATGGAGCATAAAAGTGAAATGAGCCATCTAAGGTTATAGGATTAACTTTTCCCAGAATTAAATAGGTCCAGAACAGGGAGGAAAAAATCATTGAAGTATGTCAAGCTACCTCCGTTATTTTTTTTCTGTTCTGCAAAAATGACGATTAAGGCCTTTTTGGTGGTTTCTTTACTTGAATTGGTAGAAAATTGCTGTTTTTAAAAAGCATGCCTCTTTTCTTCTTTTTCATCATAATTTTTCCCTCTGTTCTTTTCCAGTGTGCTGTCAGTGCACCACCAACTCCAGAAGACCTGATTCTCAGCCAATACATTTATCGCCCCAAGCTGCGTATTTATGAAGAAGATTGCCAGGTCCTTTCTCAGATGATAGATGAGTGAGTCTGTCTTTTTTCTTTTCAGTCACAGGTTATATTAGTAATTCTATTTTTCAGCTCTGTTTGCATGCAGAATGTCCTTAAAGTTATTAATTACATATGGGAAAAACAGAAAAATGGGAGTAAACCCACCTAATGTTGGTAGCCAGTTTATTAGCCAGTTTATTACAGGTTTATATGGTATAGGGCAAACTCCTGGGGAGGAGCTGTGTTTATGGAATTAAAGCTTGACTTTCCTCTGGTGCTAATAGAGTGTTTCAGTTGCACATCAGAAGAGTTAAAGTAAAAGGTTTTGAGTAGTACTGAAAATAATCAAGCATAGGAAGCAAAGTCATAATAGGTTACGATCTGTTGTTTGTTCCAATTTTCCAGTGTTTACTGTTAATTGAAATACAATTACCATGACTTATTTCCTTAACCTGGAGGTCACTTCTGGTCTGATATGTGCCATTTACAATTTGTGTTAAATCAAGTTTTAAGGTAAAATTCAAAATCAGTAGTAAGATTTTTCCCAGACCCGTTAGCACCATTTCCCATTTCTTTAGCTCTGTAGCTTTCCGTCTCCTGTTCAGACCTACTCTCTACAAAAAGACTATAAAAAGTGAACTTTGCATTATGTTCCAGAGTGTAAAAAAACATAGCCCCTGTGTAAGGAAGGCTTTAGAGGACCTCTGCAAGGTGTAAGACCCTAATAAATGAAAATGTTTACATTTCCATATCTTAACTAGAGAAGGTGAATGTAGTGTATAAATACCAATGTGCTTCTTTACATACTGAATGCAGTTATGAGCCTTTCTTTAAGTTCTTTCATTTTTTTTCCTGTATTTCAGATTAAAGCAGTATGTAAGCGTCCAGGATCAACCACTGGTGAACGTGAATAAGAGTTTGTGGGAAGTAATGAGAACCTGCTCTGATGAAGAGGTAATATTGCATAACAAAATAATGTAATGAAGAAGTAATTTATGCATTCAAACTTATGAATAAGAATTCATGCATTCAAATAAAATAAGAACCATAATGGTCACTGAATAACAGGAGGTAGGTAGAAGATACAAGGTAAAATATTTTCTGAATGCAAGTCTACTGTGAGAACTGGAATAAATAATTTCTTATATGGCAGGAGGGTTGAATACAAAGATGGTTTATAATACTTTAGAGGAACATGTTATTGTGAAGCAGAAAAACTTAACGTTCATAATTCAGCTTAGTTACAGAAGAGAAACTTTAGATAAGCCTAAGAAAACAGTGCAATTTTGAAAGCAAAAAAAATGAAGTTTTACTGTTGAAGCTCTGTAGCTTCATTGGTGGTGCAGAATTGTCCATTAACTTAAATGTTTATTTAGTTTGGAAAGGTATGGGTAATAGCGTGAGACATAATAAGCAGAAAATGTTGTTACACAAAAATAAAACTGCATACAGAATTTGGAGTGCAACAGTGGTGTCATGTGCCAAAAGAAAGATGATGAGGCCAGAGGGTATTTAAAGGAGGATGCTAATGATAATGGGCACAAAAAGCACGCTAAAGACATTTGCATTTTAAAAAACAGAAGCATTTTAAGAATGTCCCAGACAGAATTAAAATGGTAGATCAAGGGATTGTTTTCCTCACTTACAATTCCAAGAATAAAGGACTAGTCAATGAAAATAAAAAGTAAAAAATTTAAAAGACAGTATTGTTCATAGTTCATAATTAGATTTGTGTTAGAGTTTATCACTGAGGCTAGGATATTACCTGGATTCAGGAAAAATATGCTTAGAAACAGTAAAAGCACCAGAACCCTTAGTGAAAAATAACAGATTTGAAAGGTTATTAAGCAAACCTCTCCATACTGGCATTACAATGATACCACCTAGTGGAAATGGATTGAAAACACTACAAAAAAAAAGCTTTTTATACATTCCTCTGCATCTTCTGGATTGACAACTGTCAGAAAAAAACTTGAACTACACATTTCTCAGTCATTTATGAAGAAGTTGAGTCATCCTTCCTGGAGCTATTAGAAGACTGGGGACACGGTTTAGTGGTAGACTTGGCAGTGCTAGGTTAACAGTTGGACTTGATCTTAGATGTCTATTCCAACCTAAATGATTCTGTGGTTCTATAATCTGTAGCTGTGTTCTGTTAAAACAAGTGGCTTTTTTGTTTATTTCTTGCAGTTTGGGCACTGTGTGGACTTCCATTAACATTTTGGTTAGCCTCCTTAAGTTAGCCCCTTAGTAAGGGGGCATGTGTTCTAAATAAGTATTGAACAATTAGAATGAGACATCCGACATGGTTAATGAAACTGCTCTGTTTTTTAGTGAAAGCGTCTCCTCCTTAAGTTATTTGAGCTGTTAAAATCTGATGATACTGCTTTCTATGCTGCTCACTCTTGGAATATAGATTGTGTTGGATCTTTGCTAAGAAAACCATTACTTTAGCAGTAGCCTTGAATTAACTTGGATTGTCCAGTCTTAAATTCAATTTCCTTTGAAACCATCGTGTAATACTGCTGCTAGAGAAATGGGATATTGCAGGGAGGGAGAGCAGAGAAGAGAGAAAGAGTTGATTGAATGATCTTTTGTTTCACATTCCCATTCACTTTCCCTTCTGTATTTTCTATTCATTGCAGCTGAAGAGCTTTGGAGCAGAACTGAACAAAATGAAATCCTATTTCATCAAAGAAAGTAAAATCTTGGCTCACAATGAGAAAGAGGCATTATACAGCAAATTACTGCAGAGTGCGCAGGTAATGTGCCACAAGGCTGCAGAGATCTAGGTTTAACAGAGAAACTTCTATATTTTATCTGTGCTTAGACTAGCATAAGCTGGGTCCATCAAATGTAGGACCCTAACTATCCTGTATAAGAATCCTTTGTATTGAACTTGTTTTCCCTTTATTTATAAGCAAATATAAAATACATTAGGACAGTGACTTTTTCTTCTAGTTACATTACAGGAACCACCTACCTAGGTAGAAGTTAAAAGCTCTAGAAATTTATTTGCTTACATCTCATCTCATCCCTTCAAAAAAAATAAGTCATTAGGAACATTGTTAAGTATCTGGTACTTTCTTACCTGTGGCAACTGCCTTCATGTCTGTATGTCTGCCTCTTCATTCTAATGACAGATTATGTCAGCTACTTTAATTACTTTATTAGCAAGCAAAGATCCACATGGTGGTCCCAGAAGGCATTCAGCTTCTTTTAAAATGTCATTGACTTGTGTAAGAACACATTGCAACAGAGTACAATTTTCCTACATCTTAGGAACAATACGAAAAGCTACAGTCAAGAATAGCAAACATGGATGAATTGCTCAAGGAGGCAGAAAGCTGTCTTGCTGATCTAGAAGCAGGTATGTGTTTGCAAACCAGTGACTGATTTGCTGATTTCTTGTCCAGTCTCTCTGTTTTTCTGTAGAGCTGCTATGTAAATGGTCGCTTCAAGATTCTGTGTCTGGCGGTTGCCTGGAATTTTAAAAGTCCCATATTACAAGTATCCATTTGGTCTGAACGCCTTTGTTTGTGTCTGCAAACTTGTTTTGTGGGAATAACTTGCGCATCAAATGAAGACTGGGAGCATTTCTGCACTGAAATACAGAATTATAATTGTAGCCTACGAACATATAACCAAGCTGGCTAAGTCTGAAAGTGGTGAAAGTACAGCTGCTGGCAGCACACAGTTCCAAATGGCTGCAAAACCTGCTAGTGATCCCGCAGATAGGCAAGACTAAGCTTTGTACTCCAGGACTGTACCATTTTCAGTGTCATGCCTGGATTGTTTAAAACTTGTTCAGCTGTGTTCAAACAAGCTGCAGTCAGTACTTGGGATTGCCACGTAACAATAACTGTGTCTTTTCACAGAACCTTAGAATAGTTTGGATTGGAAAGGGCCTTAAAGATCATCAGTTCCAACCCCCTGCCATGGGCAGGGACACCTCCCACCAGACCAGGTTGCTCAAAGCCCCATCCAGCCTGGCCTTGAACACCTCCAGGGATGGGGCATCCACAGCTTCTCTGGGCAGCCTCTTCCAGTGCCTCACCACCCTCAGAGTGAAGAATTTCTTCCTTATATTTAGTCTAAATCTACCATTTTTTAGTTTAAAGCCATTACTCCTTGTCCTATCACTACACTCCCTGACAGAGAGTCCTTTCCCAGTTTTCCTGTAGCCCCTTAAGTACTGTAAGGTTGTTAAGAGGTCTTCTAAGAGGCTTCTTTTCTCCAGGCTAAACAACCCCAACACTTCCAAACCCTCTATGTCGAAGAGGTGCTCCACCTCCTTGATCATCTCTGTGGCACTCCTCTGGAATCATTCTAATACTTTCATGTCCTTCTTGTGCTGGGGGCCCCAGAGCTGAGCATGGCCCAGCAGGTGGGGTCTCACGAGAGCAGAGCAGAAGGGGACAATCCCCTCCCTCGCCCTGCTGGCCACACTTCTTTTGGCGTAGCCCAGGACATGGTTGGCTTTCAGCACTGCAGGCACACACTGATTGCTTGTGTTGAGCTTCTCATCCACCAGCACCCCCCAGGTCCTTCTCCTCAGGGCTGCTCTCAATCCATTCTCCACCCAGCCTGTGTTTGGGCTTGGGATTGCCCTGGCCCGGCTGCAGGATGTCACACTTGGCCTCATTGAACCTCATGGGGATCACACAGCCTCACCTCTCAAGGCTGTTCAGGTCCCTCAGGATGGCATCCCTTCCCTCCAGCACGTCAACCACACCACACAGCTTGGTGTCATTGGCAAACTTGCTGAGGGTGCGCTGCATCCCTCTGTTTGTGTCACTAACAAAGATGTTAAATAATACCAGTCAAATCCATGTCTCCCCAATTTAGAGACAAGGGTATTTCTTTTTCGTTTTTCATTTATTTTTCTTCCTTCTTCTCAATGCCTTCAGTAGAAATTAAAGTGCATGGTAATAGCTTTGAAACAATGCAATTAAAAGGAGCTTTGTTCTTTATCTGTTACTACTCGAGGTTTTTGGTAGATAGCTCACCAGCTTCTTGCACATTATTCGCTACCTTTTAAATACTAAAATGTGTAGAACTCAGAGATAAATAAAATGAATTCTAAATACTCAATCTGGGAATTCTGCAGAGACCTGATCCTTGTTTCCCACAGATTCTGAATGGGAAGAATGCGAGACAGACTGCAGTGAGGAAATGGCAGAAAAGGACTCCGAATCAAAAAAACTAGAGGAAGGTAATGGTACCAGCTGAACTAACTGCAGGGTGTTTTTTTGTTTGTTTGGTTTTTTTTTGGTGGTTTTTTGTTCATTGATGTTGGTTTTGTGGTTTTTTGAGTGTTTACTGTTTGTTTGTTTGTTTGTTAAGTTCTGGACAGGGTGAAACTGCCCCCATCCTTGCTGTATTTGTTGATATCAATGCCAAATCTTACTGCTTTCTTTTCCACGTTGGATATAGCTAATAACAAAGGGGTTAAACAATGAAAAGGATTTGTTCTTCTCATGGATAAATGGGATTTAGAACTTGGAAAAATGTGACTGGAAGGGTGTGTGCTGGCTATCATACCCAGCACTTCAGCTGTTCTGTAACTACTAACTTTTGTTGACCATGTCTGTATCCAGGTAGAAGTAAGCACTGTTGGGATCTTTCATTTTGTTGAGGAAGATGACTGCAACAGTGAGCTGGGGCTGTCTTTGCTGCTCTTTTCTCTTATAGCTTTTTTTCCTCCTTTCTGTTAGAACTGGAAAGCCTCAAAGCTCAAGAAGAGGAACTTCAAAGGTAAGATGTCAAAAAGCTTAAAGGAGCTTAAAAATGTACACACTCAGGTTCTAGAGATTTTTATGATTTTTCACCGGTGTGCTACATCAGATATTTTGCTTTATCTTTGCAGAGAACTGTCAGATTTGGAGACTGAGAATGAGCAAATGTTTGTTCAGTTGAAACATTTACAGGAAAAAGAAAAAAACTGCGAGGAACTCCTGGAGAGATACAAGTAAGGAAGGGAATTTCAGGTTTTATCTTTTTTTTATTGGTTCATTCTGGGGACTCACATTTCTATATAAATGTTTAGGGGTTTGTTGTTTTTCCTTTTTATTTTATTCAGAATATCTTTGGATGCCCCTCTCTTCACAATCTAGGATAAGCAAAAAAGCATTATCGAACTTCAGTATGTGAGGGACTATTCTATTAACAACTTTGTCGTGATACTTTGCATCCAGTCTTTCTGTATCCAACTCTCCTTACATCCCAGAATTAACATTTATGTGAAGTAAATAGTATTATGCTTGGGTTCCCAAAAGATTCTTACAATCTGTTGACAAATGAAAACTTACTTGGTCTCTTATAACCTAGCTGCAAGTGCACTTAATGCTCTGATCTTTGTCCTTCAGATAATTGTTTTGATTGGTTGGTTGAAACTTTGTTTTTTGTTTTTTTGTTTTTTTTTTCTATTTCTTTTAGCTTCCCTGAGTGGGAGATTAGCGAATGGGGTGAACAACAGGCAGTCTTTAATTTTCTGTATGATTCGATTGAACTTACAGTCGTATTTGGACCCCCAATAGGTAAGTTGCAGAATGAGTCGGTTTATGGCTTATGAATTTGAAAGGTTAAATAGTTGCATGATAGAAACCCAAAGGTTCTACATGGATGGATATCTACTAAAAAGAAACAGAAAATAAACTGTAGTGCTAGTAGGCTGCTAGTAAGTAGAAAGAGGTGATAAATGATGGCTTTGAATATGTTTATCAGTGCTTTCTGTAAAAAAATTATAAATGTGTGATGAATGTCTGCTTTTGAAGAGGAAGAGCTGCAACTGCAGAACTAAGTGTGGAAATAACTGATTTTTTTTTTTTTCTGTTTTCTTCTGTTGTTTTTTTTTCTTCTCAGATGGTGATGTTTTTGGTGAAAATCCTTCCAGAAAGATAGTTAGCCTGAGCTTTGAATCTCTCTTGGATGGTAAGATTTTGAGTAGCTTGAAAGTAGCTGCCCAGTATCTCTTACTGGGAGGAAACATTATAAATTTGTGTTCTAGCTGCTAGTGCACTACTACATGGCTTTGAGTAGATTTCTTTCAATGTGTTTTTTTGTTTGTTTATTTTTTGTTTTTAACAGAGGAAAAAGCTCCGCTCTTCTCATGTTTAGTCCATAGACTCATCTTCCAGTTTATTGAAAGTCAGGGCTGCTGGCAAGAAAAGTGTCCCATACTGCAATATTTACCTCAGGTAATGTGCCAGGAAAGCTTATATGACACTTGAAAAATTTTTTTTTTTTTTCCTTTTTCTCACAGAGAATAAGGCTGATACTGAGCACAAAAACATATTGATGCAAATCAAAAAAAACATTCATGCAAATCAAAATCAGCTTCATTAATAAGTATTCTGGGGTGAGACAGGAAGTGCCTGTACCAGATTGCAAGAGACCTAAAAGCTGTGGTTTCTTCCTAGTTTGCTGCCTTTATGTCTGGCTGCCTTAGTGATTTCTTAAAATCCTTTTTTCCTGCTAGTAGAAATCAGAGAATTGAGCTGAATGCCATTCTGCTTCCAAAAGAATTAACAGTTCAAATTGCCAAGCCCAGCTTGGTGTTCCCATGTATCTGTGTAATCCTGTTGACAAAGCTAAGGGGAGAAACTTAGGTCAAAGAACATACTTTTTTTTTTTTTTTTTTTTTTACATGTGTACAGTTTCATTTTTACATCCAAACTGAGATAGCAGTTAAGCTGCATTTTTCTTTTAATTTTCCAGCATAAAACTGCATTTTCAAGTGTCTCATATTTTACCAGTCTCAGTTCCAATGTAATTTCTCTTCTGACTTCATGTGTAGGTGCTTCATGACATCTCTTTGGTGGTGAGTCGCTGCAGGATCTTAGGAGAGGAGATTGAATTTCTGGAGAGATGGGGTGGAAAATTTAATCTTCTGAAGACAGATATCAATGACACAAAGTGAGTAACCTCAAGTGGAGCTTACACAAGTCTTAGAGAGGGCCTCTAGACAATCAGAAACAAGGCATCAAGATAATTTGGTTTTCTTGAAAATGTTATTTTATGCAAATCCTTATTAACAATCTAACTTTTTTTTTAGTATAATTGAACTATCAGATCAAAAAAGCTGGAAACGAAGCTCCTCTTGGATTCAGCTAACTTCCTTACTATCTTCTACTCTCTTTTTACTTGCTGATTTCCTCTTTGACTTGACTCTTTCACTTAACTTTAGACCAGAGTGTAGCAATGCAAAGGAGACAGAGCCAAGAGTTTACCTATGTAGCTTAGTGCTTTGTTTCTTTTGTAATAGCCTTAGTCTTTGATACACTTCAGCCAAGTAGAAACAGCCCTTGAAAGATTAATGCACTTAAACTAAAGTTTACTTTCTTTAGCTTTCATTTTCTCACACTACTTCCCGCCCAATTAATTTTTGTCTTTAAGCTGTTTACATACATTACTCTAATTTTGTAGTACCCTTTGCAAAAAAAAAAGTGTTCTACTACGTGCCAAAAGTCCCTTAAAAGCTACAATTATTTAGGTCAAGAAAACAGATGCAAATGCTTGGATTTACTGTGGTAGATTTACCTTGAAAAGACCTATTCTATGCTTATCCTGTTTTATGCCGTCCCAAAGTGTCTGTTCCCTGGGCCTTGTGTACTGGGTGATGGTCTTTCCTTATTTGCAAAAAGATTCAGTTCTGGCCTTCCTGGATATTGTCATAGACAAAGTACTGTTCTAGATAGAAATTTGACCTGATTTAAACAGGGTCAGATTCCTGAAACAAACTTAGAATTATGGTCCTGCTTAAAAGCTCAGAAAACTTTAGCTAATTACAAATGTTTTATGTTAATTAGAAAACAGATTTTTGACTATTGCTCTGTATTCTCCTGTAATTTTGAAAGGATCCGTGAATTATGTGTGTATAGCTTCTGTGTGGGGGTTATTTTCTAATTCAGTGGCAGAATGCTGATAGTGTTAGAATGGAAATGTTATTTTAACCTTACTTATGAAGCCACTGCTAGTCTATTTTAGAATTCTTTAGGAATTATTGAGCTTGTTGCGATTTGTTTTCCTTTCTGCAACTGAATTCAAAGGAGATGGCAGTATATTTGTGCATTTTGTGTTGACATTTTCCTTTTATTTCTGACACAGCGTGAAGCTTTTGTTCTCCAGTTCCACAGCTTTTGCAAAGTTTGAGGTGACTCTGTCTTTATCTTCCAACTACCCAGCTACTTCACTGCCTTTTACTGTCCAAAAACAAATAGGAAATATTGGGTGAGTTGAACAGAAAGAACCATCCACGTAACTGAAATTTAGAGGAAGGAGTGGGATATTAAATGGTCTGTATCCCCTCAAACACGTGGTCATTTTCTCTTTTCCAGACACGAGGAAATTTCTGCTGTTCTGTCCAATGTACCAGTTGGTTACCACTATCTGCGGAGATTGGTGAGCTCGATCCATCAAAATCTGCTCCAGGATCCCAGATGATTCACTAGATCCAAGTGCAGGACTGAAGAAGTCAAAGTGGATATTCTTTGACTTTAGCCTCATAGGAATTCAAGGTCTCTCTCACCAGAATGGGAATGCTGTTGGCTTCTCAGCTCTCTAGGAGTCTTGTTTAGTAACTGGTTGGTATCAAGGATCCTCAGTGCAGACCACAAGCTTTTCTTTTGTACCAAACTGTAAATGGAGAAGTCTCTGAAGAGGACAAGGAAAATTTTCTTATCTGTTCTATTAACCCAGTCCGCCTTTTGTTCTGATCACCTTGTCTTGGCCTCCTTTTGTTCTAATCATCTTGTCTTGACCTCCTTTTACAGTCTTCCCTAGTATGAGTATTCTTCAGACATAGCTTGTTAATTTTAATCTGGATTGATTTACAGAGCTCTTGTGTTAAACAATGATGATTATTTTCTAAATTAACATGACTGGAATTTCCTTTCATTAGCATTACTTCTCTACTGTATAACACTCTAACACATCACATCAATTTTGATCTTTATCAGTTTCCTGGAACCCTTCCCAAAACACAGAATTATAGTCTTGCTTCCGATTAGCCAAATAACCTGTAGTAATCAGACAGTTGGCCAAAGCTGGAAAGACTTCTGTCATGAAGACTAAAGATCTCTGTGCTTGACCATGGACTTCAGGATGCAACAGACTCGGAGCCACCAGGTTCAGTCTGTGTGAGCCCTTACAACGCAAAGTTTTGTTCTGATGTTCTGTGTGCAGCTCTTCGTCCAGTACAGTGTCTCTCTTCATTTTGGTATGTTGTCTGAGGTTGTGAGTTAGAATTTTAGAGAGGAGACTGAGCTATTTAAATTTAGGAGGCGTCTACAATATCATTGGTGCAGTCCAGATTGATTTTGTAAATAGTTTATATATTATGTAGGTTGAGCTGTTGGAACTGATACAACCGTGACTGAATTTATGGTGTTGAAGTGCCTACCATTTCTAAGCAATCGATTCTGTAGGCTGACACAGCTTTTTGTAACTCTGTAAAATACATTGAATTTGAAGATGTTTCTATGTTTTTAAAGTGTTGATGTATTTTTGTCCTTTTAAATTTTTTTCTTTCTATTTGCAAATGTGGAAGTTCATTAAACATTTGAATTATTGTTCTTCTTTCTTCAAGGTGTGATTATTGGCCACTCCATTTAAACTTTTGACTTGAAAATTACATATTACTATTGTAAAAGCTGGTAGCTATTTGAGAGGATTTTTTCTTGTGTTTCCCAGTGCTAGACTACTATGGCTGGCTTTTTCAGGACCATTTATTTAAATTTTATTTGGAAAATAGTGACAAAGTTGCAAATGACTTGGATAGTGTACGTGGAATATCTGAGGTCATTTTATCAGTAGTAGTAACCGGTAGAGGGTGCTGCAGTAGTACTTTATGATCATTATCTAGCTTGGGTTTTTCGTGCATTTTATTTTTTTTTTCCAGCATGTTTCCAAGCTGGGAAAAAAAAAGATAATGAAGACTGGAGTGAATTTTTGATAGAGTTTATATTGGTCTGGATATTGAATGAAATACCAGATGAAACAAAGCCATGCATTTGCAGTAGAAAAAGGGCATTAAGAAGAAATTAAGCAGTTACAGTTTTGTATTTAATTTACATTTGTACTTGATTTTTGGAGATAAAGTTCATAGTGTGTCATCTATAGGACTTGATGTATTAATGTTAAAATCTTCATAGATATAATATTTATCAAAACAAAAAAATAATTTTGCCAGCCAAATTTTGATGAGAATTTGGTTATATAGACTTCAAACACAATGCTTATTGTAGCCATTGCTCAGTCATAAAGTGGGATATGTAATATCAGCAAACTCTTATTTCCTTCAGCAATCCACTTTTATTCCCAGTGCAAATTTGAGATTAGATTTCAAATGATGTCTGTACTGCTTTTAAGGACGAGGGTAGAGGAAAGGGAGAAGAAATGAATTAATTACAATAATTATATTTGCTGGAGGAAAAAAAATCCATCTACAGATGATGACTTACTTCATATTTGGTAATAAAATACTAGCTGTGAAAGAATGAGCGCTATCATGTTTTCATACTAATACCATTGGAATGATGTTTTGACCTTGGCTTTCTTTAATGATTAATGTATGGATATCAATAATAGCCATTGTTTTACTGCATTTAATTTAAAGCACCTGCTCTTACAAATTTAGACATCATCTATGAGCATCTAAAATTATTCAGGCATATGTGTGAAACCCAAGAGAATTTGAACTATTTTCAAGGTCTAGTATGTTACAGGAAAATAATCATTTATGGAACCTTCAATATTGCTGACTTAGGGCTGATCCCTTTATGTTTATGTATATGTAAATGGAAGAGCCTTTCTTCTCTTATGATCTGTTTTGTCACCTTACATGCATATTAAATTTTTAAGTAGTCTAGTAAAAGGTTAAAAAAAAAAATGCAAATGCAAGTTATTAGTGCATTATTAGTAATACTCTGCTTTCATGTTCCCAACCTTAGTTTTCATGGGAAACATTCCAAAATCTGGACAGAGGATAGAAACACTAGTGGAAAACGCATTTATTTAAGCATACATCAATGCTTTGAGAAGAGTCCAAAAGTAAAATGAGTGATTGAACAGTCTGGCAATTTAGAATAATATGAAAGGGTAATCTAATGCTAAAGCAAGTGTTTGCCTAGCTCAGAAACAGAAGGGAAGTCTTGGTATTGAATCAACTTTCGTTGTAGTTCTCTCTGACCGAGTCCAGGGCATCTATGAGTTGCAAATCAGGTTGTCTAAAGGGCATTTCACAATGTAGAAATTGTTTCTAAATGTTTCTAAAACTGAACTCTGCACACTGTCTAATCTCTCCTTGCACTTCTAGTGCTACTTCAGTTGCAGTGACAGGAGCTACTGACACCAGCATTTGCATCATAGAATCATAGGACATCCTAAGTTGGAAAGGGACCTACGAAAATCATCGAGTCCGGCTTCTGGGTCTGCAGAGGACCACTCCAAAATTAGACCATGTGTCTGAGAGCATTGTCCAAATGCTTCTTGAACAACGGCAGGCTTGGTGCTGTGACCACTGCCCTCGGGAGCCTGTCCCAGTGCCCAACCATCCTCTTGGTGAAGAACCTTTTCCTCCCCGACACAGCTTCGTGGTGCTCTCTCCTTGATACCACCTTATTTCTGCAAACTATGGGATAAAGACTTATGAGTGGAAAAAAGGATTTCTAAATAGGCTATTTATACCAGATATGCCACCTGAAGGTACGGCAGGTAAATTCAAATCAGCCATTAGATATGGAATATTACCTTAAATTTAACGGTTTAAAAGTTTGAACACAAACTCATTTGCTTTAATTCTGGGGGCTTGTATTGGTGAAGTTTTAAAAGACACCACGACTGGGTTCCAGTCGGTGAAGGGACCGTAAGAAGTATTTCCTTGGGTACAAGATTCTGAAGTGCTCTGTGTATTTCGCTCTTCCTTGAATCTTCGTGATCTTGCCTACGTGATGGAGGGCAATTAATAAGGTTTAGGTGTGCCCTATGACGTGCGGTGCCATACAACCTCACAGGTACTTTACGAGGTGACGAGCTTTTCACCTTAATTTTAAGTAGAGAGGATATGGGGCACGTAAAAGGTAAAAGGATAGCAGCATGTACAAAGGGAAACCTGTGGCCAGTGTCCTTTCTTCCCAGCTTTGTGCTCTAAGATTCCCATTGGAGTTAATGGGCCTTTTTAAAGCTAGCTGTGTAGATGTTCTCAAATACTTAGTACTGGCTTGATGTCTCTTTAATATCTCATGTTCTTTATCTTTGCATGACTTTATCTGCATGACGCACCAGCTAGCTTGCCAGCACTAAAATGGATTTAATAAACATTTTAATGAAAAGCACAAAACCTCTGCAGATATTTCTAACAAGCCTGGCCTGAAGCTGTTTTGATCGTGGTGCTTTGCCTGTTGTCAGAAGGAGTTCTTGCCAGTAATAATGTGGCACTGCTATATTTTGTCTGAATGTTTGGTACTAATAAATGAAGATAGGAGCTGAAGGAATTCTTATAGACCTTGGTCAGCAGCAGTGAAATTTGGATTTTCTTGGTCAGCATTACCCTTGCTTGTGGTATCGAAGTCCATCAGGGAGAGGCTTGTAGCATGATTAAATAATCAATGAAACTTCTGCTGCCTTTGGTATTTTAGCAGGCGCTTTTTTGTGTGGGGTGAGCTTTCACTGTTCAGCTGTTTTTTATAGGCAGTAGTTGCTTTGGCTGATTTAATGGAGATGTGCTCATCCCTAGAGGGGAGACATTGCTGCTTACCAATGACAATGGCATGCAAGCCCCTCAGCTCCTTCTCCCACCACTCTGCGCTTTGAGTGGTGGTGCTCCCGGAGCTCAGGCAGGTGTCCCCAGCTGTTGCCCCCTGCTTCCTGTTCCCTTTCTCCCTTCTCACACCCTAATGGAAAACCCCCACGGGAGGGTTCTCCCTGCCCAACAAGCCTTCAAGGCCCATGGTCTTCCTCCAAGCCACAGGATTCGATTAGTTTGGGTGCAAGGCTGATTACTGTTGCCACTCCTCCAGCCAAACGCCCCCAGGGCAGGGGCTTTGCCTCTCCCCCTGGTCCAACCACCTCCATCCACAATTTTTCTTCCTTTCAATGCTGGTGCAAGCCCCAGCCCAGCAGGAAGCTCCTCAGAGGGGCACCTTCTCCTTTACAACAGCTCGATTTCACTGGGCAGGCTTCCCTCTTTACGCTTACTTTAAAATAAAAATAATAACAATTATAAATTAAAAAAAAAAAAAAAAAAAAAAAAAAAAAAACTTTGTATTTCAGAACCATCCCCAGCAACAAGCACCAGCGGCCCCTTTAAGCGAGACTCCCGCCAACTCCGGCCGCCGAGGCTCTGGGATGAAGGGGGGCGGTCACGTGACGCGGAGGGGAGGGCCGTTGCCGTGACCTCGTCACGTGACGCGGTGGCGGGCTCTTCCAAAGCGGCGGCGGCCGCGGGCGGTGACGGGAGGGGACCGCGGCGGGGCCAGGTCCGTTGGCCTTCATCAGCCTTCTCCTCCTTAGCCGGCCCCGGCGGGTTCGTGAGGGGAAAAAACCGTGAAAACGAACGGGACTGGGGAGGGAAGGCACCGCCGCGGGCTGCTCCGGGCGCTCCGTCAGCTCTCTGACGTCTGGCCGGAGCTTCTCGCTTCCCGCAGCCGTCCCGCTCCCTGCCAGGCGAGCCGCCATGGCCGTGCAGATGCAGTTCGAGGCCAACGCGGACGTGTCTGCGGAGGAGGAGAGCTTCGGCCCGGAGCCCATCGCCAGGCTAGAGGTACGCGCGGAGCTGCCTCGGGGCCGGGTTCGCAAGGAACTTGCTGGTCTGTGCCCTCGAACGCAAGTCGGAACCGAAAATTGGGCCGGCAGGTTCTTACCTGCATGTTACTCCCCCCCCCCCCCC
>CM021769.1:30414344-30480589 GCA_011076525.1 Nettapus auritus
TAGTAAAAGTGTTTTGTTTTGTTTTTAACATTCTTTGTGTGTAATTGACAGGGAGATAACATTTAATATGCTGGCTTGTACTAACAGAGTTTGATCCAAATCCAAAGATGGTTTAGGTACTCAGTGATGGTTCAGTGATTAGATGGTGTTTCTGACATAGCCCATCTTTTTTCCCCCCTCCCTTTCAGCAATGCGGTATAAATGCAAACGACGTGAAGAAATTGGAAGAAGCTGGGTATCACACAGTTGAGTCTGTTGCTCACGCGCCCAAGAAGGAGCTACTAAATATTAAAGGCATTAGTGAAGCCAAAGCTGACAAAATCTTGGTAAGGATGTTGTGTAAAAGCTTTAAGCTGGGAAGTTCAAGAGGTTTTGTTTCTGGTGGTTTAAAGTATTTTGGTGTTTTTTTGCAAGGTCTCCATGACTGATGTAATGAGAAAGGGCAGTAAAGATGATTAGAGGGATGATGTGGCTTTCTATAACAGACAAGAGGACTAGGACTAGCTTCAAGAAGAAATGAAGGGGGAGGTAGCTCTATTAAATTAGTGGAAGGTATGGAGAGTATGTCCAAGATTACTGTTATTTCTAGCTTAGTATTTCTTATGATAAGATGGCTTCTGATAGGCCTGAAGCAACAAAAATATTGATTTATTTTTTGCCATACAGGATATAATTAAGTTATGGAACTCACTGTCCCAAGACACTGCAGCCTTCTGTAGCCTAAACTGGTTAAAAAATGTATAAATAGCTAAGAGCAATGTTAGTAGGGTAGTAGTGTTCAGATCAAGAAGTTCACTGGCTGAACTCAGAGCAACTACCAGATGGAGGGTCAGTTCCTTGGTTCCTACTTTGTTACACACGTTCCCTAAGCATCCCTTCAGGGCTGTTGTCAAGGCATAGGACGTGTGGTTGTGAACCACTGGGCTGACCCAGAACAGCTGCTCCTCTGTTACAACCTTCTTAAGTATGGTAACTCAGCACCTCAGACAGGTACACATCCTGGCTTTACTTTTGGGAACTCAGAGAGACTGAGCTGCGATCTAACTGCATCTTCTAATTAAGAATGTGGAGCTTCTGCAAAACTAGTTCTCATTTATCGAAATCTGACCTCAGAGAATATTTAACTCCACTTTTTTTTCCCAACTTTGCATATTTATTCAGTATTATGAAAATGCAGCCTGTTAGGAATGCCATGGCCATCCAAAGCGTTTCAGTTTCACATGAACAGAACTGAACTAAAAAGGTGGTGAATAAGGGGAGGAAAGATTTTTTGTTAAATAGGCAAAATGGATGTCAAAGCTTTTTCTTCGAGCACAATTACTTTTCTGTTCAGAGGTACCAACTATTCATATGTGCTCTATAAGATGAAGTGTCTGCATCATATTATACAGCTGCTTCTCCATGTCACAAAACAGTACTAATTACTGGAGGGGGTAAATGGATGGGGTGAACACTCTTCAGACTGCTTGGTTTGGTTTTCTTTAGGCTGAAGCAGCTAAACTGGTCCCGATGGGTTTTACCACAGCAACGGAATTCCATCAGCGAAGGTCAGAAATCATCCAGATCACCACCGGGTCCAAAGAACTTGATAAACTGCTTCAAGGTAGTGATTTTGGTTCTCTATTGATTAATTGTTCATTATTTTTTTCCCAATGGACATGATCATTGCACAAAAACACATGAAACGTGTGAGTTCTGGTTGCACTAAAATCTCATCAAGTACTGCTCTGATTTTACTGATTCTCTTTAAAAGCTGTAGAAATAGTTTTAAAAGCTTTTATGTGTGATGCAGTACCCAGAGCTGTTTGCTTTGCATGTTTCTAGTTTATATTAGCCTAGAGTTTCCTTCAAGGAAAAAAAAAGATATAAACATTTTCATTTTCCTACTTGTAAGCAAAAACCAAAACATTTCAGATTTTCAGCATCTTCAAACATATACTTACCTAAACTTCTTGGTTCCAACATGAAGAAACCTCAGTATGGAAACCAGTTTTTCGAATTAGAGTTTTAATACTTTCAGACAAAGTATTGAAGTTAAACTGAGTCTCTATAAATTTAAAAACTCTATACGTGTCTTTGTTTGAAGTATGACAACTTTTTTTTTTTTTTTTTTTTCCTCCTCCTTTTCCCCATAGGAGGAATAGAAACAGGGTCCATAACAGAGTTATTTGGAGAGTTTCGTACTGGAAAAACACAGTTGTGCCATACCCTAGCAGTTACCTGTCAAGTGAGTTGTCCACTTTATTAAAATCAAGTATTCAGACAGCACAGCTTTTGGGTATTTACTAATTTGTGCACTTCTCATAGCAAAACAACATAATACATATAAAGAGCTACAACGAATAAATGTTATCTGTTCACAAAGGGTCTCCTTGGCTGAGCTTGCAGCTTGCTAGGATATTTTTTTCCATCCTTAACCTGCCTGCTAGGATTACTTCAGCATCAATTAAGTCTGTCATGGTTTTTACTTATATTTGACTTAAGTTTTGTAGCTTTTTTTCCTCCTTAGTAGACATCAGCCTTGTTGTGTGATCATAGCTCTTAAATACAGAGCAGTGTTTGGTATCACTTTAGGTGTTCTAGACTGCAGAGAGCCTTTGAAAAGAGGGATGAAACTGCATTGGGTTCAATGGGTTTCTTTGACTAGCTGCTTTGTTTCTAACACATCTTAGGTTTATTTCACTTTACCTTTGTAACAGCCTTCAGTCAACTATAGCCATCAAGCAATAGATCAGTTTATAGGAACCTTTTTTCAATTCTTAATTTAGACAATTTTTTTTGCTCCTTTATTAATTTTTTTTGCTACTGTTTGCTACTTTTTGGGGGTTGCTGTTTCATAAATATTAGAGGCTTAGGGCTCAGTTTGATCATTTAGGTAACACCCTCATGCACCCAAACTTACCAGCCTGAAGCTGAGTACCTATTTTCTTCTGTAGGTGTCAGAGATTGAAAACAGGAGTCATTCCTCTCACTTTTCCCAGACAAATGTGACTTTAATCAGCATAGCTTGGTATTTTATTTGCCATATGAATGTCAGTTGAGGGCATAAGGCAGTAACTGTATTACTTGTTACGTTTTGTGTTCATTCACATGTGCTCTTCTAGCTTCCCATTGACCGAGGTGGTGGTGAAGGAAAAGCTATGTACATTGACACAGAAGGGACCTTCCGTCCAGAACGTCTTCTTGCTGTGGCTGAAAGGTCTGTACTGATTTGCTAGAAGCAAACTAACACTGGTTGAAGAAAGGAAGGCACTTATTCCTGATGGGACAACTTAAAATTAGCCTGGCTTTTTCAATTCATTGGACTGTTGCAGTTAGAACTGTCCTTAAAAACAAATGTGGGAAAAACAAAACAAAACAAACTTTCCTGTGTTCTTTCAGTCTGCCTACCTAGATGCACTTTAGACCACTTCATTAGCTGTGCTTTATAAATATTTTTATTTTTACAAGGATATGACAGTAGCTAACATCATTGTCCTCTGGAATATGATAATTTCATTTAATAATATCTCTCAATTTTAGTTTTACTGTTAGTGAAATACATTCAAAGATTTTTTTTCTTAAATTCTGCCAATAACACTACCTTGGAGCAAAGATAATTTTTTAAGAAGTATATCTCAACAGCAGTGGATTTTTTTTGTAGTTGTTGTTAGGAAAGAGAGCATCCATTGACCAGTTGAAAAGCTGTTTTCTCATCTCCTGTCTCTGTCTCAGAACATGCTGAAGTGTCTTTTATACAAATTTGAAAGAATAACATAATTATCTGAATTTCTTGAAGGCAGTAAAAGCTGCTGTCTGTGCAGAGATTCTGGTTAGACTTAAAAGCCTGAAGCATGGGTTCCATTTGTTAGAAAAAGGAGCTACTGCTGGTCTTGTGATTCTTCAGCGTTTCCCAAAAACAAAAGTGTTTCCATATTACTGCTTCTGTAGGGTTTAATTCTCTGATGGTTATTTCAAGTAAATACCAAGGCGCGTATTGCAACCTAGGTGAGCTTAGGTTAAAGTATTTCTTTCTCTTGCAGTGTTCATTAGTGGCTGAAATGCATCAACGTGAACAGAAAAGTAGCCTAACAGCTTTGGAAGGGATGTGAAGCTGGTCGTATCTGACTGAAGTAGGAGAGGCATTTTAAGGATGCAGAGCACAAGTATTCTGACTGGAATTTGGGCCTAAACCTCAGATAAATAATTTCAGTGATATTGTAGTTTTAAAAATTATTTCCACTTAGATACTGATTGAAATTTTCATGTCAGAAAGCTGTGCAGTTTTGCTGCTAGACTTAGACACCACAGACTTAGGAGGTATGGCTGGTATTTATAGGCCTTTCTAAGACTGTAGGTAGGAAAATCAAGATTTAACAGCAAACCAATGTGATGTGCTGACTCACAAAGTTGCTTGCTTTTCTTTAAAGACAAAAATGATCTAATCAACATACCCTCCGAAGTGCATGGAGTAAAGTCAAGCTATTGAAAAGTAGTAACCTAAAGACTTGAGTCACTACTGGATTTTGATGGTTTCTTACTGAAGGGCAAACAGATCCCTGGAAAATGTTTTACACAGTGCTCAGAGGTTTGTGTGACAGACGTTCACGTTGCAAAACATCTAGAATAACTGCTCCTTGCCCCTCTACTGCTTCTCCCTTACCCAGCTGTTTTGTAGCCATCCCTCTGCAGGAAGTTGTTTCCCTCACATTTTTTTGGTTCTGGAAGGGAATGTGCAATTCTAGGCAGCTGGGGACAGTACCAGCTCAATCCTGTTAACTCTTAATTAAGGTGGTTTGATCTAACACCACTGGCATTTTGTGCAGCAAGTACAAGACTGCTCCAGTGTTCACTTTCACCGATGGATGTGGCAACAAACATCTCTTGGGCACTGATGAGGCAGTGAAATTACGATGTTTGCAGTGGCCCTAGCTACACCTACCGGAGAGTGCATGGCTGCACATGGAAGGTGCTACTTGTAGTCAGTTCCATCCCCTTCAGCTCTCAGCCTTTTTCATCAAGCTTGGCTAGGATGGATGCTAACAGCTTTTCAGCTCATTTCTTTTACAGTCTAATGATTTGCCAGGTGCTTGACTAGCACCTTTGAGGTTAATCTTGAACATGTAGTATTGCAGTGTGGTCTTGTTTCAAAGCCCTAGGCTTGACTGGCTATTACTCACCCGCAGGCATAATGGGATATTAACCTAGGAAGGCCGAGTTATTTGATTTATGAATAGCTATCATGTGCAGGTAATAAAATGAATTGATAGTTATGATTCTAAAAGTGTACTGTTCAGAGCTGTGCATTGGCAAGTCTAATTCCTACAGGAATAGGGAGAGAGAAATCAGATGTGAAAGTCAAAATAGTGTTAGTAAGGTGTCTTCCTTGTCAATAGTAAAGATACTTGTATTAATTATATTTGTATTTGGAATGTGTTTTTAATCTAGTTTTTAGGTAAACCTGCTAGGTAACTCCTGTTTGTGAAGTTTAGACTTCAAAGTTTTTTTTCACTGCTTTCTCTAGGTATGGTCTGTCTGGCAGCGATGTCTTAGATAACGTGGCATACGCTCGAGGTTTTAACACGGATCATCAGACCCAGCTCCTGTATCAGGCGTCGGCTATGATGGCTGAATCACGGTAATGAGACTGATTTAGGGTGATTTTTGTACTGGTACATAATCATATTATAAACCTTCTTGTAGGTGATAAGTGCAAGAGATCTATAAATGACGTAATCGTGAAATGTCAGAATAATGGTGTACTTTTAAAGTTAACATTTTTGAAATCTACTTGTTCTCTTCACTGCTTAGCTCCGTTAGATCAGATTTTATTGTTCTCAAACTAGATTATGCTTTGGCATATCCATGTAATAAGCTTTGTGTATCAGCAGTCAGTTGTGAGTTGTTCATAATCTGAAAGTTACAGGATGAGTCCGTGGTGGTAAATATAATCATTCTGCTAACTGGCAGGTGAGAAGGGCATATATCCACACCTGTACGCAGCTTTAAAATTTCCTGGATGCTATCAGACTCAGACACGTTTTTCACTCCTGGAACAGTTTCTGAGAACGTTGTATTTAACTTCTCCAGGTATGCACTGCTGATCGTGGACAGTGCCACAGCCCTTTACCGGACAGATTACTCTGGCAGAGGTGAGCTGTCAGCCAGACAGATGCATCTTGCCAGATTTCTGCGTATGCTGCTTCGACTTGCAGATGAGGTAAATGATGAACTTTGCTTTGCTCCCTAAAGCACTGATGTTTGGTTTTCTTTCTCTTTTACACCTTAACAATCTTCTGCAGGTGGCTTTCTGCCTGCTCACTGTCTGCTTGCATTTTGTGTTGAGATGCATGGTAGAGTGGTTATGAACAGCAGAGGGGACAGCAGAAGGTTCTTTTTTTCCATTTATTCAGGTTGTGGACGGTAAGTGAATTTTGATTTGTTGCTTTTCTCCTTGTAGTTTGGTGTGGCAGTTGTGATCACTAACCAAGTGGTAGCACAAGTCGACGGAGCAGCCATGTTTGCAGCAGATCCTAAGAAGCCTATTGGAGGAAATATCATAGCACATGCTTCCACCACGAGGTGAGAGAACAGATTGTCATCTTCCATTAACCTTAATTTTGGAAAATTTTGTGTACTTAACTAAGTGCCTTTTAATTCTGGGTCTCTGTGTAGTCTGTGAATGGCACTTTCCAGTCTGCTTTTCAGAAAATAAGTGCCATTCTGAGCAGGTAACAGACCCAGCAGTAAAATAAACACAGCATTTTCAGAAGTCCTTACAGCTTTAAGAGTGATGTGTTTACATGCCAACAGAATATTTTAATGATTATGATAGAGATTTTCTGAAACGAGGCTACAGTTCCTTACCTGTTTCCGTTTCTTCTCCCTGTCAGACTGTATCTGCGAAAAGGCCGAGGCGAAACCAGAATATGCAAAATTTATGATTCTCCTTGCCTTCCTGAGGCTGAAGCAATGTTTGCTATTAATGCTGATGGAGTGGGAGATGCAAAAGACTGAAGACTTCGCTTCATTTCCCACGTAAACTGAGACTAGGTGGCTGTAAAAAGGCTCCTTTCTTTGTGACACATTACGGATGCTTTCCTGGTGCAGCTGCTGTTCAGATGCTGGCAGAGAACTCTGTTGTATTTCAACATACACGTCCGTCAGGTGAATGAATACGTTTTGAGACACATCTGCAGGTGTTGCTTGGAAGAGATCGTCCCTCCTGGGCTTTAGTCACATGTTAGGTTAAAGTGGTTTCTTGAGAATATTTTCAGAAGACCATAGGCTTTGTATTTTCCTCACAGCTTCCGCTCCAGTTGGATTCTGCTGGTGGGCATAGGCACAGCAACGTGACAATATGTGGCAATAGTTCATCACTTGGTGACTTTAAAGTCACATTGATGGGTTTGTCAAATAAGAAAAGTGCTAACTTAAATACTTGGTGGATTGCTTTAATAATTAATTGCAAAATAAAGCAGAATGGTGTTCCACAATAAGAATTCGGGAATATTGCTATGATTGATGAGATTATCATCAATCCATATTCTTTATGTTAATTTTGTTTCGGATGCTGCAACATGCCACTTTTTGGGAACTGTTAATTTCCATCTCAGTGCCTTTTTTTTGTATTTTATTAATTCTCTGTGGAAATCTGCTTTTAATAAAAGGACCATGAAAATACTGATGACATTACAGGTTTCTGGGATTTAGCCAGGTGCTAATTCAGACTGAGGCATTCTTTACCTGCAGGTAGGAGGAAGATGCATAGGTCTTCAACAAATCTCAGTCTGGTATATTTTTTTCTACTAGTGGTAACAAAACGCATCATCTCCTCTGTTTGAGATGCGTAGTACAACTGTGCTTAAGTGCCCTGTAGATGTCTTTTAAGAGTTTTTCAGATTAAAAATCTTATTTTATATTACCCAGTATTTTAATCTATGCTATTGTGAACAACTCTTAACTTGATTAAAGAGGATTGTGTTATAGTGGTGGTTGGTAGCAAAAAATATTTTCAGTGCTCTTTTACTCCAGGATGATTATTCTGTGTCAAGTCATGAAGGAAAGCATACAGGGGAATCCAATTGTCTGTACTCATGAGATAAGTTTAATCAGGTACCTAAATACTTGTGCAATGGTGGCTACTAAATTTCACAAGAAGTTACGATGCTCGCTGCCTCATTTTTAACTAAATGCCATTTGTAAATTCTGCATAGCCATGGAGTATCTGCTCTTTCTGTTCAGATGTGCACAAAAGGTCACTGCTGTCACCATTGCCTGCAGCTGAGTTTCAGGAATCAAAATTCATGTTAAAATGTTAAGTAGGGGATTAAATTGGGTGAATTCATCAGTAAGGGTCTGTCATAGGCTGATACTTCTAGAGGGGTGGGGAAATCTGGCAAAGACTTTCAGCTGCCTGTGGTACTGAGACTGGAGCAAAAGGAAATGTCAAAAAAAGAAAATTTCTTGTGTGTGGAGTCCGGACCTCAAGTTTGGCAGAACCTGGTCTGATGCTGATGAAATGTCTCTTGCTGACCCTGCAAGTACTTAGAGGTGACCAAGTCACAAACCTCACGCTCTGCTCTGATCCAGTCCACCTGGAGGTTTGTCAGACCTCCGCAGCTTTTCGTTTTTACATGTTGGGTGCACCCTGCTCAGGACCTGATGTGAGAATCGGGCTGTAGTGTCAGTCCTGGTTTTGTACAGGTAAAATTCAAGGACTGCAGTGTTCCTGGACCTGATTTTTTCCAGAATTCTTGATCAAGAGAAAACTTAGGCTGGATGGGAAACCCAGATGAGTAGTAGGAGCGAACAAGTGAAGAGAGGAAAAACAGGCCGAACAAACATGAGGAGGGGGATGACGGACTCACTGGGCAGAGGGGCTGCAAAAAGGTGAGGTGAGGCTGGGAAAGGACTGAGGGAAGTGGTGGAGAAACAGCTCAGCTGGAGAGGCAGGGAAAGGCAACTGAGACTTGCACGGCTTGTATCCAGTGAGATACTAACGCTGGTGTGTGCCCTTTGCGATGCTTTCCTTCACATATCTGCATGTGATATGCTTTCAGTTGCTCCAAAGATAAAGCAGAACACTAAAATCTTATTTCAAATTGCACATGGGGTTTAAATGAGCTGGGTTTGAATTCATGATATGCTTAAAAATCCGACAAGGACCCAAAGGTTGAGAGAAGTGTTACACAAACATCAGAAGAAATGTTCGGGGCTGTCTTGTTTCTTGAGGGGTTATCGGCTTAGCGCACAGTGGTACTGAACAACGCTGGGCAGTATGGTTAGTTCCAGTTTGGAAAACAACCACGCTGCTTTTATTGAATTGCACTTCTGACCATGCATTTCTCTGAGGTTTTGTAACTGATTAGCTATTCAATGTGGAGGCCTGAAAGTGCACAGCTTGCTGCTTCGGTACGATTTCTGACAGTCCACACTGGTGTGTAGGAGGGGTTATTTCGTTTTTGAGATGCAACGTTGTAAACATGCAAGTCATTGTACCATTTACATATAGATGGCAATTTTAGGGGATGTGGGAGACAGTGGCTTATTGCTACCTGCTACGCTGAAGGTTAAAATACCACATTCGGTTTCTCCTCTGTTGTTTCCCTTCAGTGTACTTTGTGGAGGGGGAGATTTGACGTGTCTAGATCATAGTCCTCCAGCATTCATCTCTTTGTATGTCAGTGCAATACTGTTCAATCTAACTCCTTATTTTTAATCTAACTCCTTTTTTTCAAATCAAACTTTTTTTTTCCTTCTCAAAGTCTGCTTAGAGCTTTGACCAACTAAAATAACGTCTGAAGCTCTCTGTTCACGTAATGCTCAGCATGCAGACTGCTTTCTCTAACAGCCTAAAGTACTTCTCTTGTCTAGCTGAAAGGTTTGTAACTTTGTGATTGGGTTAACAAAGGCAAAGAAAATGGGAAATATTTTCTTCTCTGAGTTCTTATACAGCCTAGAATCTGAACTCAATGGTATTTTGGTGGTTTTGTTTCTTTTAAGCACAAGAACCTTTTTAGTAAGATCTTCCTCAAGTTATCTGATGACATCCCTGTAGCAGCTGCACAGGCAAGTATTTCCATAAAGGGTTTAAGTTGCTTATGACACAGGGCTGTGAAACATTAATTCAAATAAGCTTATTGTCAACAATGCTTTAATCTCAAGGAGGTATAATTAATATTCCTTCAGTAAACATTTCTCCTGTCATCTCCTTGAAATACTTATCTCGATGTTTCCCACAAACTCAAGTTCCTCTCAAAGCAGTGGAATATGATTAGAAATCATATTAACTGAAAAATTCTTAGGAATGTTTTTGGTGTGCGTGCGTTTGCGCAATCCTATGGCCCACGTTCATCCGGCCAACTTCTGCTACATCCGGACCCGTGTCCAGAGGTGAAGAGGAATTTCTTGTTGAGATGAAATGGCCGAAGTGCGTGCAGAAATATGTGTGTTGCGCTGAGCTACTGATGCTCTTAGAGCGTGATGGAGAGAGGTTTGGTTGATTAAAACTGCACAGATGGAGCCTGCAGTGCTTTCTTCCCCTGGAGGCTTGGCGTCAGTGTCCGGAGCCATGTTTTGCTACCGGACCAACTCCTGCCCCTCCGGCACGGGTTGGGTGCCACCACGAGCACTCTGCCTGTCCTCCAAAAGCAGCTGCATCTGTTTCGAGTTCCCAGAAAACCGGCAGTGCGGTTAGCTATGCAATTTACATTTTGTACACAAATTAAAACCCCTTGTAATGCGAATGTGAAACACAGAAAGCACAAGGCATGGGGAGTGAGGCGAGCCTCGCAGTGTCACACTGAGAAACGTTCTGCCTTTCCTTTAGCAGAATGGCCCCAGCTCGCAGCTCGTGCATTTCGCTCAGCGGGCAGAGAGCTGTCTGACTTTACAGCACTGTGTGTGGCCAGGGAAGGAAGTTTTCCCAGTACCCAGCTTTAGGAGCGAACACTAAATTTTTCCAGATGTGGCTGTGGCGGTGCAAGTGCAGCGAAAGCGCTGCTGGGTGGCTCCAGGGCTCCCTTTTAGCTCTGCAAACACAAACCCGCTGCGCGCCAGCTTTCTCTGGGATGTGATTTTAATTACGGCAAGGAATCTTTGCTAAAGGTCACAACCTGGACTGCAAACCATCAGATCTCAGCACATGGCTTGGGTTATCGTAGTGCAATGCTCCTGGGGCTGAGGTTTCCCTACCGAGACCTGAGGTCACAGCGGAGGAAAGGGCGACCTTGTGCAACCTACGCTGCTGGGAAGGAGGAAAACAACCAGAGGTAAAACTGCCCCAAGTCCAAGGTAACACTTCTTGCTGCATAACTCAACTGAATTTGAACTCTTCAGACTTCTACTCCGGTGTATGGTTAAGCTACTGACCTGGGCTGGTGGCACAGATCAGTCCTGGTGGTGGCGGTTTCGTAGGACAAATTGTAGGCTCCTGCTGTGACTGCAAAGATCAGGCATGATCTGCAGGTTCCATTCCAGATCGCTTTGGCCTTTAGTTTCAGGAGAGAGTTTGGCGAGGAGGGAGGAAAGGAGACCCCCAAAGAGCCCCAGAAACGTGGTTAAATCCAATTCTGCTGCTGTGCAGACTCTATAAAGACAGAGGATGAGATGTACCCTCCAGAGCAGTCCAGCATTAGACAAGACAAGATGTAAGCCAGTAAAGAGAGGAAATGGGATGTTACAACAGATTTATTTTTCCAAATGTGGTTTCAATTTTAGAAAGAAACCCTCTCCTCCCACCCAATGCTGTGATTTTTTAAATATTTTTTATTTTTTTATTATTTTTTTAGGCATTTAATTTGTGTGCATTCACTTTTCTGGTGGTGGTTTGTAAGCGGCTGTCAGCCTAAGGGGCCCGGTTTGGTTGGGGATGTCAGAGTTATTTTTTGTTTGTCAGCTCGGTTGCCTGCCCCTCTCCTACGTGTGTTTTTTTGTTTAGCTTGTGCTTGATCCAAAGCTTGCTGCTGGCAGTGGGGATTCGCAGAGCCTGGCCTGAGCCAGCTCCAGCCCCAGCTCGTCCCACAGCAGGCATCACCCAGCCACTGCATTTATTTCAAACCAGTTCCGATTCGTGCTGAAAATCATCCCACAAAAAGTTAAACGGCATGTGCTCATCTCTGAAGGTGGCTGCATGCAACTCAGGGTCTCTTTAGTTTGCATTAATATCCAAGGGGGTGGCACCAAAAAGCCCATGACCAAGCTGTTAAATGAATGGAACCGTACGAGTGAGTTTAAGGCCCCTAAATACCAAGGTCAGTGGTGGGACTCTTCTCACCAGCACCAGGCGTTGAAGAGAGGGGTGTCTGGGGCAGGTTAAGCATCTAAACTGCATCGATAGGCAGTGGGTATGAAAACATGGGATTAACATCTCAAACACCTTTCTTCTTATTTCTCTTTAAGGGAGAAAACAGCACCATGTACCCACGAGGCACATCCTGGCGAGATATACTGTGCTTGGAAGTGTAATGCATGCCCACCTGGTTTATTTAAGCAGTGATAATTTAATTACACCAGCACCTCTAAGCCCTCAAGGGACACCTTGCTAAAGCTGAGCTCTGGCTTTACCTGGGGAGATGGGGATGTCCTTGTTCAAGGTAAGAGGTTTGTCCACCGCTGAGCTCCAGGGCAGGCCCCGGGGGCTGCTCTCGGCCAGGGCTGGAGTCACGGCCAAACTTTGCTCCTGATTTCTTCTGGGCCCCACCAGGCAGAGGAGGGCGTGATGTATTTTGGAGCTGGGTGTTTCTGGACTGATTGCTTTCCAAGGAGCTTTCCACGGAAGTTAAAGGGGGAAAAAAATAAAATAAAATTACCCTTGCTTCGGAGAAAAGTCTCCTGGACCTCGTCAGGAACTTAATGTGATCAAGCAGAAACGGGAGCAACGTCAGGCATTTAAACACCACCGAGGGCTCTGTTCTGCTGCTGTGTGCAGAGCTTCAGCTACAATTAACTGCAATAACAATTATATATAAATATATTTATGAATCTGATCCATACACCCAGGCACTGGAGGAAGTCTCAGCACTACACCTCGTTCCCATCAATGCTGCCCCAAGGTTTGGCTGAACACATGCCTACGGTGCAGGAGCAGACAGGGAAAGAGGCGTCTTTCATAGCACCAGCTGAACACGGCCCATCCAGCCCAAAATCTTCATTTTCAGCTACGGATGATACCGGGACAGCCTCACACCCTCTCCCATACCCTCCTCCCGTGGCACATGCCTCGCAGCCTTTACATTCAATACCCACAACAGTTTTCTTCCCATCTTTGCAAGAAAAGGCTGCTGATTTAATGCTTCCGCTTACATTTTGGTTTTCTCAGGAAGACTTCCCTGAATACGCTGGAATAAAAATTTCAAACATATTGAGGATGATACGGGAGCTTTTGTTAACTGAGCTGAATTTATCTCTTGGAGTCACTTTGCAAAAATACATCTCTCGTGTCCATTGACAGTTGTAACTTCAACTGAAATTATAAAATTACTGCTACTTATTGTCAAGATTATTAAGAAGGGAGAGAAACTGAACCAATCCTTATCCTCTTGCTTATAAGCCCATGTCCCATTCCAAGTGAAAAATATATATATATTTTTAATTCCATTTCTATCTTTTTTTTTCATCCATTTTTCCTTCTCAGGTTCAACTTTGCTCAGATTTTCTTTCCATCCTCCCTGCAGACCAAGTACATCCCCTCTGGGTCGGGATGTGCTGAGGGTGAAAACAAAGCCATTCGGAGCATTTTTGCCCCTGGTCACCTAAAAAAAAAAAAAAAATAAAATAAATAAAAATAAATTAATAAAAAAAGAATGCTCCATGAGCATCCCTACAAGATCTTGTGCTTATTTTGTATACAAGAAGAAAAGATATGTTATATACATAAGATAACATATGAGCAGCTGCAGCATTTGCTGTGTTAAACTCTATCAAAAAAAAAAAAAAAAAAAAAAAAGGAATGAATCAATATTTTCTTTTTTAGCAACTCAAACTCTTGTTTTGGCAACGTGGCTCTCTGTGCCCTCCCAGAGATGAGTGAATTTAGTAAAAGCCCATCCAGATTTTTATTTTTTTCTCCTCTTTTCATAACAGCTTCATTACTTATTTCTGCAGCTGTAAAGATGAGACCACAAGCCAAAGTTTTCAACCTTGACCGATTTATCTGACATTTCAGACTGTTTTAAAACAGCCTGGACATACTGCTGGCTCTAACCGGCTCCAAGCTGGAAATTCCCCTCTCCTTCTGTGCCTTTCCTTGCACCCCTCACCACCCCCCCCCCAAAAAAAATATATATATGTGTATATATATATATATATAAAATAATGATAATAAAAAGAGGAAAAAAGAAAGAGTAAAAAGGAGCCAAACCCTCTCCACTTACATCAAGGAGCAATTCACCATTTCCGTGGCATATATAGCCATGTAAACCTTGCTGGTGTTGTATTTTCACTCTTGATTTTCTCTTCTGCATCCCCCTTTTATGCTTCTCCCTGCTTCTCACTGAGCTTTTTTTCACATGGATGGTGAAGCTTTTAGAAAAATGAAAGGGAAAACAAACAAACAAACAAACAAACAAACAAACATCCTAAACCCTATAAAAAAAAAAAAACCTAAACCCTATAAAAAAAAAAAAAAAAAAAGATAACAGAGACCAAGATGGTTCAGCACTATTCAACTGCACACCTTGCCATATGGGACCGTTCCCAAAATGATGCTGTTTTTTGGAGTGCCCAGCATGGGAAACAGCCAAGGGCAGACTCAAAAGCTCCCCACACCCCACTTTGCAGTATTCGTGCAGATTTCATTTCTCTTTGCCTGGGAAAACAGTGTGTGCTGCTCTGCTGGGATCAGTGGACTTTACATCAAAGCCTTTGCAGCACCAAACCCCATCGACCTCTCTCAGGATGTAAGAAGACAAACAACACATCCAGCTGCAGGTACCAATGTCCGAGAGCCACCCCGCAGGGGAAGCAGGCACTTCTGAAATCTTTGTAATATTTTAATTACCAGAAGTGGTGACAGGGACTGCGGGCTGAGCCTCGGGCAAACTGCTGCAAATCAAAGTTGGTTTGGTGTTTGGGGAGCCCCAAACCGCAGCTTAACCTAATCAAGCGCTATTGTTTTGCGCGCTTATACTGACAGTGGAAACAAATCACGTTCCCCCCCCACACACAAAGGTTTTTCTTTTCCCCACAGCTGGTGCTGGGCTCAGTGAGTCTAGCAGAAACCTGACACGGAGCTTGATTCCTGACAAACACAGATTGCCAACAGCCGAAACCTCACCGCTGTAAAACCGCCGCTGAACTCCAAGGCAGAGCTGAAAAACCCCACGGCTGCACGAACGCTGCTCGCTGCCCAGCACCGGGGACAAGCCCACTTGGTGGCCCCACTGCCTGCCCCCACTGTCACCATTGCTGTCTCCTTCCCCACCACCCACAGCCAAAATCCATCCTTCTGGGCGCCGAGCAGCAGATGCTTGTCAGGATGTGCTCCCAGCAGCTCCCTGCTCCGTCCCTGCTTGTCCGCTTTTCCCTCTTCAGCACTCTGGGCGGACTCGCTTAGCCACACATACAAACCGGGATGTGTGAGAAAAATGCCGTATCTTTATATGAAAGCAATCATTTCAGGCATTTCAAAGGCATTTCCATTGAAGTGTTTGGCTGTGACTTTCAGAGTGCCAGCGGAGAAGGGGACAGAGAATTTGAGGCAGCACAGTACACCCGAATCACGCCCGTGCACCCCGCATCCCAGCTGACCTCACCTCTGCCATCCAGGTGCCACTGGGGACACGGTGATGGTATAGCACTCCCCCATGTTAAATCTCACCTCCTGTGGATCCCCAAATCCCTCATCCCCTCACATCTCCTCAACCCCACGGCCCCCTCGGGGGGGGCTCCGCTCTCCCTCCTTGCCCGCCGGCCATGTAGCTCCCCAAAATCGTCTGCGTGTGCCCCGTCGGGGCGGCTCCGCCCGTTCCCCCCCCCCCTCCATGCTTGGCAGCGGCCTCCCCGGGGGAGGGAAGAGGCTCGGCCCCCTCGGAGGCGGCCATAAAGCGGCGCCGAGCCCCGACCCCTCTGCAGAGCGGCTGCGGCCACAAGAGCGATGATGGGGGCCCCCGACGGGGCAGCCGTGGGGTCACTGCTGCTGCTGCTGGTCCTGCTCAGTGCCCTCCTGCTGCTGGCTGGGACCCGCCGCCGGGCAGCTCGGAGGGCTGCAGAGAGCAGGAGCCCACCAGGACCCTTTGCGTGGCCACTGGTGGGCAATGTCCTGCAGCTTGGCCGCTTGCCCCACTTGGCCTTCGCCCGCCTGTCACGCCGCTACGGGACCGTCTTCCAGCTGCGGCTGGGCGGGCGGCGGGTGGTGGTGCTCAATGGCGAGGCAACCATCCGGCGGGCTCTGGTGGGGCTGGGGGCTCACTTTGCCGGCCGGCCTGACTTCCCTTCCTTCAGGCTGGTGTCGGGAGGGCGCAGCGTGGCCTTCGGGGCATGCTCACCCCAGTGGAGAGCACGCCGGCGGCTGGCCCACGCGGCCCTCCGTGCCCGCTCGACGGCGGCTGAGGTGGAGCAGCATGTGGCAGCCGAGGCGAGGGACTTGGTGCAGCTCTTCCTGAGGTGCAGCCAGGGTGGAGCTTACTTCCAGCCCTGCCCGCTCTTGGTGGTGGCCAATGCCAACGTCCTCTGTGCCCTCTGCTTTGGCCGCCGCTACAGCCACACCGATGACGAGTTCACCGCGTTGCTGGGCCGCAATGACCGCTTTGGGCAGACGGTTGGTGCAGGCAGCCTGGTGGATGTGCTGCCCTGGCTCCTGAGCTTCCCCAACCCTGTTCGCCGCGTCTACCGTGACTTCCAGGCCCTCAACCAGGAGCTGCACGGCTTTGTGCAGGCCAAGGTGGCTCAGCACCGCCAGACGTTTGACCCGCGCACCATGCGTGACGTGAGCGATGTCATGATCGCCACCGTGGAGCGCGGCAGTGTGTCTCCCCATGGGCTGGGGCCCGAGGATGTGGAGGGTGCCATGACCGACATCTTTGGCGCAGGGCAGGACACCACGTCCACTGCGCTCTCATGGGTCCTCCTGCTGCTGCTGAAGCACCCGCAGCTCCAGCAGGACCTTCAGGCCGAGCTGGACCGGGTGGTGGGACGTGCCCGGCTGCCCACAGCTGAGGACCGGCCCCACCTGCCCCTCCTGGAGGCCTTTATCTACGAA
Source organism: Nettapus auritus (assembly GCA_011076525.1). Taxonomy (NCBI): domain Eukaryota; kingdom Metazoa; phylum Chordata; class Aves; order Anseriformes; family Anatidae; genus Nettapus; species Nettapus auritus. The sequence goes on from CM021769.1 coordinate 30,431,524, forward strand.
ACGCTGCGCTACAGCAGCTTTGTGCCCATCACCATCCCACATGCCACCACAGCTGATGTGGAGCTGGAAGGCTACCACATCCCCAAGGACACCGTGGTCTTTGTCAACCAATGGTCAGTCAACCATGACTGTGGCAAGTGGCCTGAGCCCCAGCGTTTTGACCCCATGCGATTCCTGGATGAGCAGCAGCACCTGGACCGCGACCGGGCTGGCAGCGTGATGATCTTCTCGACCGGCCAGCGGCGCTGCATCGGTGACCAGCTCTCCAAGCTCCAGCTCTTCCTCTTCACCGCCATCCTCCTCCACCAGTGCTCCTTCCATGCCAACCCAGTAGAGAATCTCAGCATGGATTGCATTCATGGGCTGGCACTGAAGCCACTGCCCTTCACCGTCACTGTGCGGCCGAGGCTCCCCGTGCTCATCCAGCCCTGAGCACTGCATCTGCCTGGCTTGAGGACAGGGATGGGCAGCGCCAGGGTGGCAGGGAACACCCTGCCTTGCACGCCAGTGGCTCTTGCTGCTGCAGTGGGTCAATGGCAGCGAGTCACCACAGCAATAAATGCCTTCAACATGGGACTTGTCTCTGCCCATTTTCTTTGTGGGGTGGCTGGAAGCACCACTTGTACCCAAGCCCCTGTCCTGCATTCCCCTGAGCTATCCAACCCTAAAGCAGGTCAAAACTGCAGGGATTGCCTCCCTCCCAGTTCCCCCGGGGTACAGCAAGAAGTGATTTGCTCTGCCTATGGTAGAAGTGGGACATTCAAAGTAGATGCACTTCATAACTTGGGGAAAGCCAGATGGGAGCTAAGGGAGGCAGGGGTGGGTCTTGTCTCCAGGGCTCGAGAAGAGTTTAAGGACCAGTCACCTGGACAGAACTTGTCCTGGTGCACAGCCCCATCAGTTGGACCTCAAGAGCACATCCTGCCCCGTTGTGGTGTGCAAGGAGGTTGGGACAGGTTTGGGGGGTGCTATCTCACCCCTCATCCTGAATTCCACTAGGGGTTTGAAGCAGATGAACAGGTCCAACCTAAGTTAGCAGAGCTGGGTTTATAATAGAGATGTGTATGACCCTCAAAAGGGAGGGCAGAAAGTCCACACAAGCCAACACCATGCTTACCTTCCACCAGACCCCTCGCTACAAGAAGTTTTGGGCCCCTCGCTACAAGAAGAACATCGAGGTGCTTGAGTGAGTCCAGAGAAGAGCGACGAAGCTGGTGAGGGGCCTGGAGAACAAGCCCTACAAGGAGCGGCTGAGGGAGCTGGGACTGTTCAGCCTGGAGAAAAGGAGGCTCAGGGGTGACCTTATCGCTCTCTACAGGTAACTCAAATGAGGCTGTAGCGAGGTGGGGGTTGGTCTGTTCTCCCACGTGCCTGGTGACAGGACGAGGGGGAATGGGCTTAAGTTGCGCCAGGGGAATTTTAGGTTGGATCTTAGGAAGAACTTCTTTACCGAAAGGGTTGTTAGACATTGGAACGGGCTGCCCAGGGAAGTGGTGGAGTCACCATCCCTGGAGGTCTTTAAAAGACGTTTAGATGTAGAGCTTAGGGATATGGTTTAGTGGGGACTGTTAGTGTTAGGTCAGAGGTTGGACTCGATGATCTTGAGGTCTCTTCCAACCTAGAAATTCTGTGATTCTGTGATTCTGTGATTCAGACTGTGGCCAAACCAGGAACCTTCAGAGGATGAGACAACTCATCTCCTAATGACAACAATTCACCAATAGGGAATTCATCCTCCTTCAGAGACTTTAGCAAAGACATTATTTAATTATTTGGGGTGCAGGAACAATGCAATTTTCCACTTGCCAAAGTTGCAGCAGGATGGAGAGTTGGGGAGGGTCCTCCAGCCCAGATGCTTGAAGCTGTGTCCAGCCCAGGTTTGAGCATCTCCAAGGATGGAGATACTATAACCCTTCTGGGCAGCCCATGCTGGCATTTGCGCTCCCCATGAAAATGCTGTTCCCAAAACCATGTTGGGATTTCCCATAAAACCCAAGAGCCAATTGTTGTGGTCCCATCTGCCTTTCACCTCTAATTCATTTTCGTTTGGGATACCGACACAGCAACTTCCTGCACTACAGTGTATTTTAATACACCCTCGCCAGCTCGTCATGTATTCCTCAAGGTGCAGATGCCCCACACAAACAATCCCACCCTCCAGAAGTGCACATGCAAGATTTGAAGCTCCTCCAATGCGTAACACAGAAATTAACTCTGGGCCGTGCCCAGCTGATGGGGGCTGGAGGGGTTCCCAGCACTGCTGCCACAAGGTATTAATTTTGGTGAGCACAAAACGAGACGGTGGCCAGCAGCAGCTTCATAATACCAAGTTTTAAAGGCAAGATCAAGCTTTTCCTTCTGTTGACACATTTGTGAAAACATCTCTTGAGCTGTTGTAAGATTAAAAAAAAAAAAAAAAAAACACAATTATTATCTCAGCATCACCTGTTGCCAGTTTTACCACAGGTGGTCATCTCCAGCTTTCATGGTCCAGATGGGGACCCTTTGCCCAGGAGCAGCATCTTCTGGAGATGCTGGCTCCTGCACCTTCTTTAGCAATGCTCAGCCTTCCTTCCTGGGAGCACAGGCTGGATATTTATTTATTTTATGGAACAATTAAAAGAGATGAGTGAACATGGGAATGGCCCCAGGGCTCAGCCCTCCTCTATGTTATCTCAGAGCATGAGAAGACTTCCAAGTATGTCTCTTCCTTCTACAGGTACAACAGCCAGCCGAACCAACCTGCCTGCTATACCCTAGTGGGGACCAGCGTGAAGTGAAGGCATCAGCGCCAGTTCATGTCACAGCCACGAGGTAAGATTTGCAGCCTTATGGCTCTGAGTAAACCCATTGGCATGTTGGCTGTGTCTTGCTTCCCCTTCTTGGCCCTGACACAAAGAAAGTGAGGACGTTGCTACTCATTGGAAATCCTAAAGCTGTCTGATGGAGAAGGTGGGGAGAAAGTGCTGGTAATATTGCTAATTTTTTTCCTTGTCCCTATATTATTCTCCATGTCTGTAGCCAACTCAGAGCCCAACACAAATTTTTCCTTGTCCCTACATTATTCCCTGTATGTCTTTAGCCAACCCAGAGCCCAACATGGGAACATGGCTCTTACATCCCCATCTCCTCTATCATTAAAACTGATCATCCCTGTACTCTTTACCCAACAATTGCTGAGGTGGAGGAAAGCGCTCCCAGCTGAATCCAAGAGTATAATTTCTCACCTCCACGTTGCGCAGAGCCCACCAATGCAGCAAAGGCAGAGCCATGTCAAGCCTTTCTCCTAGCTCCAGTTCCTACCCTACCCCTAAATCATTTAAAATTGGAGCTCTTCAAACCCAAATTGTGCAGATTGAGGTGTCCAGGTTTGACATGGCACAGAAAGCCTCCCGGACCACTGGCTCGCAGCAGTGCCGTGCGAAGCGTGCGGCTGGAGCTCTTCTTTCCGCGGGGGGAGGAATCTGCTTACGACACTTACTCAAAGGATTTTGCAATGCTTTGACCACCTCATTTCTCAGGCTTAGGGAGAGATTTTGCCAGGAAATATTATTTTTTTAATGGGAGCAGGATGCTGGGAAATGCATTGTATATTTAGAGTCCCCTGCGTCCAAATCCATTCCCGCTCCCCATCTGAGATTACAGCCGTCTTTGCACGCAGGCAGGTGCTGCACAGCTTCCTCTGGAGGTTCTGAGCCACTGAAATGCTGGAATATGATCTCTATTATTTAGCAAAAGACACACAAGAGACCCCATTGCAGGACTAAGCCTTTTACTAAGAAGAAAAGCAATCAGTGCATTATTAATCTTTCCTTCAAAACAATTCACTGCAGGTATGTAAGCAACCCAGCGCCTCTTCTGCTTTTCATAAACAATTTGATTATTAAAACATTATCCAAAAGGCCTTTAACTTCTTCATCAGTCAAGCTGACATCAGCCCAGTAAATAAGAAGCTGACCTTTGTTATGGGATCCATTTATAATGGCAGGGACTCTCCATAGACAGAGAACAATCCTGTGTTGTCTTTTCTTCCTCCATGGTCTTGAGCCCTTCTCACATTTTTATTTGGGAAAAGCAAAATTTTTCTTGGGAAAGCAAAACAGTAATACATTAAGAGAACTAAATCTCTAGCTACTGAAGTTGTTGAGATCATGCCTGGATGCTTAACTTAGACTGCAACACCTGTCTGCATGTGCAAAGCCTGAAACGATAACTCATAAGCATCACAGGTCTATACCAAGCAGTAATTGTGTTCAGACCTCCTCCTCCTCCACCCCAATTTTAATCTTGATTTCCCTTCACAGTGAAAACACTCCCCTACGGCTTATTCATTATAACGCCCAAGAGACTCTGGAATGAGCTTATGCTAAATGACTTGGAGTAAAATAGTGACAGCTTATTTATATCAACCCAGTGGTTTGCCATGGAGCACTAAGAATTGCTGTAAAAACAAGATGGCAAGCCTATTGCAGTGCTCCCACTTTCGGTTCTCTCTCAAACCAAGCAGGATTTCAGCAGGTCAGGTTTTGCCAGGGTATTTCCAAGGAACTACAGATGTCACTGAACCAAAGAAATCTGGATTTAGCAGAAATCTCAAAGCCAGGGTGGGGGTCAGAAAGACCATCCCATTACTAGTAGGAAGCAGTGCTGACATTTCTACTCCAGTACTGAGTCAGAAGATTCCCAGCATATTGGAGAGGTGGCCACAGCTGTGGTATGCTCTTTTCATTGGAAACCAGCTTCATAACTGACCTCGTCTACTTTTAAATCCCTTTCTGAACAAGCTACCCTGCCCCAAGCCAAGGCCAATGCTGACCTCCTCTCTGTGATGTTTAAGTTGCTTAAAAACATTTCCCCAACTGCAGCCTCCTGCCCATGTCCATCCACTCCCTTCATCACTACGGTAACATCCAAGTACTGCAAAATGTTACTTAAAAAGTCATTCAGAAACTTCTGCTGGTCAGAGAGATTTACAGTGACCAACAGGGAACCTACAAGTCCCTCCCTGACCTGGTGTCCGCAGTATCACACCTTCCTTGGGGCTAAGCCAAAGACTTGCCTGTGGCACAGGTCTCATCCTACCCAGCCCTGTTCTCTGCTTCTGGGGGTTTCTTCTCTCCAAAGCAGATGTTGGCAGATTGCCCTCTGTTTATTGCCCTCTAAATCATTTTCTTAGGCAAGCTGAAGTTCTCTGTAAGGTGGCCTAACACACCTGAGAAAATGTCACAATTTTACCTTGATGAGGAAATAAAAGGGAAGAGATTACAGAGAAGTTGTGCACTGAATACAGCCCTGATTCTGCACCTTGGAGAGACAAAGCTGTCTACGTGGTGCTTGCTGGTGCTAAGAAGGGCATCTTCTGGGAAGGATTTCTTCCATGCTTGTGATTGCAGGCAGCTCCCATGTCCTTCCCCTAGGGATGGGCCGTGGCTAATGTGCAGGTAATTTAACACAACCAAAACCACTTTTACGTATTCCCCCATACAACCTAAACTTTGTTTTCCACCATACTTACTCCTTTGCATAACCACCATATCTTAACTCCTCAGCTAAGCACACGGTAAAGACTGCTGAAGCACAAGTTGGTGTTATTCACTCCATTCTGCAAAGTAAATTGGAGCACAAGTAAGTAAAAATTGTCAGGCAGTCTGCAACACCCAAAACAAATGCTAAGCACATCTTGCGAGCCCCTTGTTTATGTCTCCTGTCTGGAGAAGACAGAAGATGGCCTTTCAGGTCATGAAGGCTGAGCACAGAATCCTTATACCCTGTCACAACCGATAATGTACGTTTATTTAAGAACAACTTCACTTGGAGTACATCATTTACCACAGCGTGTGGCTGTATTACTTTGGTGCATTTTAAAAACGTAAGCAGTAGTCATTGTATGCATGTACAAAATGTGCTACAGGTGTAACCCACATTATTATATATATATATATATATATGTATAAACAGCAACATATAAACAATAATGTTACATGTTACTCTCCCATAATTTCCTGCTGTATTTGGCACACCCACCATGCATACAGATACCATGATGTTATACAGAAGACTTCTTCCTGGGTGTTGGGTTTCTTCACCTCTGTAAGTAACAACATAAAAAGCAAGACAGCAACACTGGTAACTTTACACGGGATCATTTCCTCCTGATTTATAAATACTTTATTTCCAACAGAACAGCACAGTGAGGATAAATTAGTTAAATAGCTTCAGTTATTCTTTAGTATCATAATTGAACCACAAGTAGGTATATTTTCAAGGTCAGACAAGACTAGCTCCAAGAAACTTGCCCTGCGGTAAGTCTAGAAGTACATCCTAGAGTCTCTCTACCTAATTTGCACTAGGCAAACCTAATTAGTGGTCCCAGAATGTATTCAGTGCAGGCATCTTCAAGAAATTCACATTGTGCTCTGGGATTAGTCTGCAAAGGATGTGCAAAATTGAAAAAGTGGCTATTTCTGTGTTGTCTGAAAGCTACAGAAGCGCCTTCCCCTTGCGAATAGGAGAACAGCTTCCCTCACTGCCAACCTCACCAAGATACGACATAGCAAAAGCCTAACAGAAGACTGCAAATTCTATTGCTAAAAGAATTTAAAATACCCCAAGCATTCCTGAGTGGGAAGCATTTTAGTTACACGACCTTGCCTTATCCCCACATCAACCACATTATGCTACTAGAATTAAATTACGTTAATTAGTCACATTCTTCTCGTTCATAACAAGCGAGGAAAAGGGAAAACCAAAAAGAAAAAGGTTCATTTGACTATGTCATAACTTCCTGCAGATCAGACTGAAAACAGCAAAAGGCAGCTTTTATCTGCACTTGAAAGGATCCGCGAGCTCTGTCATTGTCTTTCATCGTGGCCTTGGATGCATAAATTAGGTTCCAGCTGATGCAGCAGAGTAAAAAAACATATAATGGTACACCCTAAACCCCACCCCAGCTATTGAGGCAGGAGTCACGCCTCCAGAGGAAATCTTTCCTGTATGAAAACTAGAACAACAGACCTCTAAACTTCAGAACCCCCAAGAAAGGGACAAGACCACACACAAAAGATAGATGGAAGCAAAATGCCAGAGCCTGTTTTTTAAGCCAAAACTTTTCAAGCCAAAAGCAGGCAATCAGATGCATGGAAATCTTAAACAGAATGTCCACAGTAGAAGAATAAATGAGATCTGAAAGGTTGTATTCATGTAAAATCACCCAAAAATTAACACCAACTGAGAAGAATTAACGTAATTTAATTACCACCTTTTCCTCTGAGGAGGCAGATTATGTTTACTCAAAGACAGAAGAGGTTCTGGTCACAGCCCAATAACCCCTACACAATTACACCAAATATCTTCTCTCCCCAAGAAGAAAATTATTTCAGCTTCTATCAGTAAGAAAAACAAGCCTTTGGTATTAGTTTCTGAACGTACTTTGTTTTGACTGTAACCCAAAGCTCTGTTTTTACAGCGCTCTTTCTTGCAGGCCTTTAACAGAGGCTGCTTGGCTGAAGGTGTGCTTCCACCCAGTAAGGCACCCTGAAAACTAACTAATATCTCTCCTCATCCATTCCCTTTTTAAAGCCAAGGGGACTAATGCCATCACCTACATAAATGGGATCCATCCACATCAAGCACTCAAATCTAACCCAGCGCAGGATCCAAAGCATGAAAAGAAAAAACAAATCAGCATTTCTTCCCCAAGCCTACAATTGCTTGTTGTTTGGAAACAGACATTAAAAATAAATATATATATATTTTTTAAGGGAGGATTTAAATCTTTGGAAACAACGTGAAAGCTATCTCCAGAAAATACATAATTCAAAAGATGCCGCTAACAGTTTAACTCATCAAAATATAAGCAGGTGAAGGCTTGAAAGTGTTAGCAAATAAGGAAAGCTATGGACTTTTGGCATTGTAAATATTTCCTTTTCACACTCTTCCTACATACACTGAAAACATTTACTTTTAGAAGGCAGCAATGTTTAAGCAAGACGCCAATTAATAAACATGTCTGATTAACATCACTCAAGAACTTGCTGGCAGGGAAAAGCAATACGAGCACACCTAATGGCATGGCTGTTTTCAGAGCTGTTGTTAATTTTACCCAGGAAAAAGAAATAAAAAATAAAAAATAAAAAACCTGAAAGAAGCAAGTTGCTGATCGTCATCTTTCAGACATCACTGTTGAGTATTTCCCAGCTTGGTTTAAGCAACCAAAAAGAAAACAGCTTCTAAGCTCACGCAAATATTTAAGACTGGGTGTTTAGAGGGGAAAAAAATAAAGTCGTGCACTGGGAAATACTCAAAACGAGACAGATTCCCATAAATTAAAAAAGCCTGATCATGCCACTGAAGAACTGAAAAGAAGAATAAACATTAATGAAAACAAGAAACATTAAGCAAAGCAAAGACCTGTAATTAAGGCTCAAGTAGCCACTCATCGCAAGGGAAGCTCTGCACAAAGATACAGGGCTCATATTTGGCCTGTTAGAATTCAGTTCTCCATTTATAAGCATCAGTTCATACAACTCCAAGCAAATAAAGCTAATTTCACCCTTGCCTGGATCTTTTAAGATGAGCTCATCCTCAAAATTTTAGAGAGTTAAATTTGGACCAAAATAGAAATAACTAAGAAGTGTAAAGTCTATAAACCTGGGAAGTTTGTGAGCTCGTGTCTACTATGCGTTTCCCTCTCAACATTATTTTCACAAAATAAAAGAACCATCTGTTTAATACACATCTGCAAGGGACTAAAAAGGTGATGAAGAAGTGTCTTAGTCACACTTTTTTTACTCTGGATTTCACAAACATTGTACAACATGACAGTGTGTAACAAACATTTAAAAAAAACCACAGAAGTGTCCAGTTAGCTGCCAGCTGAAATTTAAAGGGACAAAGAAAGCCTTTCTAAATTCTTTGGGCAATTTTTGAAATTGGTTTTGCTTCAGCATTTCTGTCAGTTTACCTTCTCTGTTTGGTACTCAGCAACTGTCAGAGAAAACGTCAGCTGTCAGCTTCGTTTTCTCAGTGCCATTGCAATAATCAACAAGAACTGGTGGAGGTACATGACAGCAAAGTGTCAGCTCTGCCACAGAATATTCCTGTTCTGATAACAAGTGTTTCATCATTAAATAACTGCTTTTAAATAGCAGTGAACTTGTTATATCTAAACAACAGCAGCATAGTTTAGAGGGACACACAAAGTTTTCACTCTCATGTGAGTGATGTCACTGGGAGAAAGCCTGTCAGTTTAAAATCTTATTACTCACTCTTCTGATTAAAGCAATGCACCTGTTAAAAGTAAGTTTTTCTTGTGAAGGACATCATCTTGGTCCCTTGGCATTTACTCACTGCAATGAGCAGTGCTGATTTCTCCTCAACAGAAATCCAGTAAAGGTAGTTTAGGCATAGCTGGAAAAGACCAACAGGAATGTGTTTGGACATGGTCAGTTTTTTCAAAGCAAGGACAAAAGGACTGACAACTCACTTATTTTAAGTCCTTTTTTTTTTGTAGTGGCCTTTTCTTAAGTCGTAGCGTCAGTGCCCACTTGAACCAACAGGCTGCAGGAAGTGAGAACACCCCACAGCCTCCAGTGCATCAAGTTGATAAAAATCAGTGCTACACTGCCCACTGAGCACAGGGGCTCTCAAATTTATACAGACAGCACAGTGATACAAAGACATAACCAGTTATTTAAACTGATTAAATTAAAACATTTTACAAAGCAAATGAGAAAATAATTAATGAGAAAAAAAATATATCTGCTGAAGACTTCCCCAGAAATTCGTAGAGAGAGTTTATCAGCAAGCAGACCTGAAATTCAGGTAAATCAAACACACACACACACACATATATATACACGTGTGTGTGTATATATACTCACACATGTATATATCTATTTCTAGGAATTTGACTTTTTTTTAAAGGAATTTAAAAATCAAACATATGCAGTACTGTAAGTAGGAAAATCATACAAAATTTTCTCATTAAATCCCACCGAGATCTTTTCCTGGAAATGCTGATGAGACTGCTGAGTGTTTATTCCTGTAAACTCCTGTGGCTTATCCATGAAGTGCAATCAAACTTGTCAGGATCGTGAAACCCCTTTAACTGGAAATTTATTGTCTGTGCAGTATCAAGTGGAACAAGCTCTTCTGTTCTTATTCTTCCCAGACTGACCGCATCTCCTCAAGTTCTCTCTCACTTTCTGCATCCTGGAAATGCAGTAAAAGAAGGGATTGATACACAGGCTACTTGATATAGTTAAAAAAGAAAACCTCCCTTTTCTTCTTCAACCCCACTCCAGGTTTTATTTTTAACCCTGCAGCAGCCTCACATTTTTCCTCCTAATGCTTTTCTTTTCATACTTCTCTCTCAACACTACTATCTTTGAAGCCTATTAAAGTTTGCCAAATCTCATAGTTTCTCGTATGCTTCCTTTTGAGAGAAGAGAACTGGAAACCAGAACAGCAGAAACCAGACCTTTGCTCCCTCACTGACTTTCCTGCTCTAGACCAGTGCCTTTGTTTTTCCTTCTCAATGTGATGGAAGTTATTTGATTGTCTCTTTGGGATGAAAAGAGCTAACATTTGCAAAGACTTGACCAGCCAAAGCCACATCCTTACTAGACTCCCACTTTTAATTTCAGATCAGAAAAGGTAGTTAACTATTCCTGACTTTTCTGCCCATGGATCTTGGCTGGTCAATCCTGAAAATCGCAGTGCTTTTCTGGTTAAATTCTTATGTCTCCAATACATAAAGAGAGAAAAAAAAAAAAACTCTATCAAATGTACCATTCTAACTCTGTCTAGAAAGATTTTTCAAGCAGTGAATGGTGAGGAAGCTCCTCGTCTGGCAGAGCTAGGATATTTCCTTCTGCAAGAAGGGGATTTTTCTGCTTGATGCCCTGGTTTCCCCAGATCCATACAGAAGCCAAGTGGCTTATGCAGTACTGGACGGTGCCCTGCAGGTGGTAGCACAGGCAAGTCAGCATTGCTGGATGGTGGGCCAAGACATCTTGCATTTGAGTTTGAAACTCGGGAGAATACTTTTGCTACACCAACCCAAAGAATAATGATGGCCTTAAAAATAGAGTGCCTTGAAAATCCTTCCAATCTGTATAATTCTGGTTTACATCCAGAATTATTATTTCATCAGACAAAGGCTGAAGGTGTAAGATCTTGTTCACTTGTTCATGACAGTGCAAAGAACATCACTGATATTAAAAGCTGCTGTGCCTTTATTCAGTTTCTAACTGGCAGTAATTTGATGGCATCTTCTATACAGCTTCTGCTTAACAGAAAAAGTGCAAAAGAAAAGTGGAAAAGAGCTCCCAGATGGGAGACACTGCCACATGGCAGTTTCTAAAACAGTATGGGTCTGCTCTCAGAACTCTGTAAAATTAAGTGACACAAGAGCTGAAATGTCCTAGATATTAAAAAAAAAAAAAAAAAAAAAAAAAAGTGCTGGGCAGCACATGCAAACTCCTGAATGACTCTGCACCATGAGATCCAGTTTGGAAGAGCTTAGGAGCTAACTTGGCACCAAGAGTTCAATCTAGGCTGCTCCCAAAGCCACAGAGGTAAGTAGAAACAATACAGAGCTCCAGCCCCAGGACAACCACTCAGCTTAAGTGTCCCCATCTGAACTGAGCTGGCTAGGAGTGACAGTGCCCAAACCAATCAACCTTCCCCAGCCCTGGTGCACTGGGAAGTATACTGCAGTTGCTCTGCGGTTTTGCAGATATTCCGGTTGACAAGCTGCAGTTACACAGACCTGCTAAATATATGCAGGCATTCAAATGCATCTGCAGCCTAATCCTGGAAGTAGCAGAGTTATTTGTATGGTGTTGTGCTGGAACTCTAAGCCCTTATTGGACACACTCTCAGCTTCTTAATATTTTCCATTATGTTGCTGAATTGCTTTAGGCATTCTCATAGCAGATCCCAGGGATAGAAAGGAATCTACGCCAAGGAGCAAACTAATCTAAAGCCTGTGCTTGCAAGCTAGAATATCTTTCATAAAACAATTTTATCTCTGCAAACAGAAGTAGCTCACCATCAGTGTGTGATTATTGATTATCTTCCCCCAAAACAAATACCTTAAATTCTGGGTCTACGTCCCCTTTTTAGTGAAGCAGACTCCTAACACCCATGAATACCATGTGGCTAACTCTTTTAAGTATGCAAGAAAATTAACCATTTTCTAAGAGCAGACAGGAAGCATGTGGAGAAGAAATTTTAGCTTTCATTTAAAGCAACAGATAGGAACTACTAAACAACTGGGATAAAAAAATGTTTATAACCTTCAGTTCTTTAAGTCTAATTCAGAGATAGTCTAAAATATTCTGGTAAGATCTTAAAGTGAAAATTGTGAAATCTTAAACTGAAATAATTCAGTTAACCTTTAGTATTTAACACTTTAATGTAATTGCATCTTATATGATGTTGAATGGCCCAGTGAAGACATGCAGAATCAGATTTCCAGAGAAACCCTCAACCTTAAATTACATGACTGGGATTTTCAAAAGTTTCCCAATGGTTTCTTTTGCCATGTAACAAATATGTAGAGAATTTTGCATAATTTCATTTGATTTGATGGGTCAAACGTGTACAACGTAAGATTAATTTTGGTTTCTTTCCTTTCTTGGAAAATAATCCTATTTCAGTGTCAGTAAGAAAAACAGCAGAGACTGATACCTCTTTTGTATTAACTGGCAGTTCTGAAGCAAGATTTGTCCAGAGAAGAGCTGCAGAGTTGTTCCCCAGGTCCTTGTAACACTGTGAATAAAAAATGACAATGTGAGAAGAGATAAACAGGAAAAACAAAACAGAAAAACAAGCAGCTGAAAGTAACAGCAATTCTGCAACCTGGCAACAGATAAAAAGGACTATTGCTCTGCCTTAAGCATTTGCACTGTGTAGTTTCAGGCTTCCAACATTTCTTACAGTGTCCTTCCTTCAGAAAGGATTATAATCACCATCAGGTTATGGAATACTAGATTTTCTTTTTTGTTGTTTTGGACAAGGAGATTTTTTGTTGGAAGATTTTAAGGTGATTTTCACCATTTTCCAAGGTCTAATTTATTTCCACTTACACAACCACTATTACTCACACTGCTTTCATCATAAAACCTCTGTACTGACGGAATATCATTTTATGTAGCTTTGGTTCCCCAGGCCTTTGAAAATTAGGTCCATCTGCAAGCACTTGTAACATATCATATTTGCAGGTCTCTGAGGTTTTACACTAAGTGTGAACCATTCGTCAGCACGAACTCCTCTTCAACAGCACAGAAACAGTTACCTCTTTAAGCAACATGAAGGTTTTTGGTGCCTACAGAGTCATGTAGGCATTTGGGGACTACAAAAAAAGCATGCTAAAAGGAAGTGGTTGCTAAAAAAAATCAGTTAACCATTGTTGCAACTGCCACCAAAAAAAAAATAATTTCATTTAGGATCATGATGAGTTAAAATTCTGCAGGGCTATTACTTCAGACTCTTAAATGTTACTGCAGAGTATGCGCATGTGCGTATTTTGGTGATTTTCCTGTATCATGGGATAGTTCTAAAAGAGAACTCTCTGTTCTACTGTGAGCACTGTCAAATTTCTGCGTCTGGTGAATTTGAAACAGATGGAGTCATGGACATCCTTGAAGCCTTCACAAATCCTGTGTGTCTGTATATCAGTCAAAAATATCAGTAGAGGACTACAAAACACTTTTTTTTTTCTTTTTTTTTTTTTTTTTGAGATTTGACTCATTAGAGTACTAGTTCTTTAAAAACAATTTGTATCGAACTGAACTTTTAAAATGTTATCACAAAGGATGTGATCCAAAATGACAGAGGATGGGACTGGGAAAAACAGAACAAACAAAAAAAATATACAAGTACTCCTATTAACTTCCGAGTCACTTTGTGTTTGCAGAGTGTTTCTGAAGCTCAGTCACATCACATCTGCCAAACGTGGTGAAAAACTAGCCCAATAAAAAAAAGTACTGGCCCCTGTAGATTACAATTTAGCCAGAGTGAAACCCCATTTTTTACATCAACTCTGAAAATTCTCTCAGGTTATGACTTGCAATAATTTGCTGCTGCTGTAACTTCACAGAAAATGAGTTCCAAGTATGGAGTAAAGAAGGGAAAACAAGACATTTAGGGAAAGATATTGAATTTGCATGAACGCTGGCTATATTTACAAGCAGAGACAGAAGCAATCAAGAGCACATTCATTATGGTACATAAGCAGTCAAAACAAAAGACTAGCTGGTGTACAAATACATAGTATAATTTACTTAATAGACTCTTCACTAAATAGATGTAACGAGCTACAATGCATCATGGACAAAATGCAGTTGGTGTGAAGGCTACCACATCTCTTGCTGAGTTTTCCACCTCTCCTTTATTTTCCTTTATCGAGACAGTTACTGTGAAATAAATTCTGCACCTTGATTCCAGTAATGATGTATTTCAGACCAAGCAGATCCTATGACTTGTGTGCTACTCTGATAAAGCTCACAATCTTTGGGACATTGCAAATTCAGTAATTTCACAAAGAATGACTACAGCTACTCTTTGCTATGCCCACTCTGGCTGATACTTCCAAAACTATTTGGGTTTTAAACATTTCCAGACTCCAGCTAGAGGTCCTAGGAGCTAAGCAGCAGTTTTAAGATTTAAGAGTTCAAAACCAATTATTCCCTCAAGGTAAACTCAATGTAAACTCTTTGCTCAGTCGGATAATGACAGGACAAGGGGGAATGGTCCTAAACTAAAGGATGGGAGATTTAGGTTAGAGGTTAGGAGAAAATTCTTCACTCAAAAGGGTGATGAGGCACTGGAACAGGCTGCCCAGAGAGGCTGTGGACGGAGGTGTTCAAGGCCAGGCTGGATGAGGCCCTGGGCAACCTTATCTAGTGGGTGGCATCCCTGTCCATGGCAGGGGTTTGGAGTTAGATGATCTTTGAGGTCCCTCCCAGCCTGAGCCATTCCATGATTCTATGATAAACAAAAGATTTTAGGAGCTTCAGGCATTCATGGCTTATTTAATCATTACCTTAACACTTGCATCTGTATTAGTAAAATATAGACCCTTTATATGTCGCCTTTTCCCTTATGATCATCTTCCTGTATACACCACAGAAGTATAAGGTGGTGGTGGTGGCATTAAACCTCCAAGCTGTGGTTTACAGGTTACCATTGCTGACTTAGAATATAATTTTATAGAACAGAATTGCATCTATTGTATTTATAGTATAGAATTTTATCTGTTAAGAGCCAAGCAGGATGCTACATCAGATGAGTCAAAGACAAAATCCTTCCTGAATTTTAATGCTTCTGCACTAGATGATTTAGCTTAAGAAATGTTATTAACTTCTAAAATCTTGTTTATTTTTAATTTACATGTGTTTAGTACTTTCCATCCAAAGAGGTATACGTATTTCTTAACACCAATATTTCTTATCCTACAACATATGACTTGACTAAATAAAGTAAAAAGTGACTGGTTACCTTGGCAATGTATACTCTTACTGCTTTGGAAAATCCTGGGCTCAGCTCCTCGACCTAGAAGAGCAGAGGGGAGGATGAAACAGACAGAGAAAAGCAGACATTAGGATATGTAAAGGACACAGGTAAAACCTGTATCAAGTTTTTTACATCTCTTAGAAAAATAGATGAGTAAATCCCACTTTTCAAAATATATTAAAAAGTGTAAAAACTTTGAAAGGCTAGCCTGGCTGTGTTAGTAAATGTCCTCGTACTCTCACAAAATGCCTGTGACTCAGCGAGCAACATCCATACACTTGGCTACTGTGAGTGCCAAGGAAGAATGGTGAGGTTGCAAAGCCAAGCTCTCAGAAGCTAAGGGAAGCCCAGAAATAGCCTCACTACCTCCTCCTGCATGTGCACACACTCTTTTTCACCTCCTTGCCTGACCAGTCTCATCCACTTGCACTTCTCCTGAGGAACCTTCCCTCGATTTTCTGTCTCCTCCTTATTGGCTGCTAATTCCCAATTTCCTTATTACTAACTTCCTTCTACTTTCTTCCCTCCAGCTCAATGCCAGTCATCACTCTCCAAGCATCCTTGTTCCAGGATGCTCCTACAACAGACACCTGGATTCACCCCACATCCCATCTGCACTAACAGACAACGTTCCTCTTGTTAATTCTGCTGACTGGTCTTAGACCTAGTTCAGCTGGTGACTGACCCAGAGCTGCAAATTTCAGGATGATTTCCATTCCCCTGAATCATGCCAGCTGTGGCTGAAAGCTGAAGTGGACGCTGCTGAACATATGGGAAGTGCATTTGTTCAGCGTATAATTAGCTTCCAGAGAGTTGGTTTTGTATCCTCTCTTCATATTTGACCAAAGCAAAACCTTAGAAAAATCCAGGTTTCCGTTTCAAACCACAGTGCCAAAAGAACTTACCAATAAAAACTAACTTACCGATAAAAAAACAGATATGTTTTTCTTCTAATGAAAAAAAAAGCAAAACATTTTGCTTCAAACCTCTCTCTGAAATGATATATTCATTTTAGCTGAAATTTGGCTTGAAAGTATAATGCCTAGGGCAGACACCTCTCACAAACTTACTTCTCACATAATTACCTTTTGGCAAAATTACAATAAATTGATAAAAGTATGATATTTCCTGACACTTCACAGAACTGCTGGCGCAGTCTATGAGTTATAAAGCGGTAGGGCAATTTCTGTAATGCTTCAGAGTAGTTCTCACAGGCACAACCAACGACAGTCTGTTTAACTCATTCAGATTGTGCATACCCTTGCAACTTGAACTCTAAGATGTGACTCAGGCCACGTCTTAAATTAATTTTTCATCAACAGGAGGACAAAAAAAAAAAAAGACATACAGAACTCCTAAAAGTTTCTTTCTAGAAATACATATGCAACCTGTCTATGAAAGCTTAAAAGAGTTGTCCTCAGAAGCCTGGAGAACCTAATCTGAAAGTCTTTTAATAAAATATTGAAAGAAACTAAAATGACAGAACATTGTGAATGTCTGTGCAAGTACAAACACATTTAATATCAAGCTGTGAATTAATTCATTTTTGCAGCTATTAAAAGGAAAAACAAAACCCTTGGAAAAAATTTGGAGCACCCTCGATCTAGATCTGAGGTCTTCAAAATCCCATTTTTCTGTTGAGTTACTCTGTAATACAGGCTCAAAACTTTTTGCTTTCATCAGGTTTTCTTCCACAGGCTCCAGTCAGTGGAAATATATCACGGAGCACTCGGAGAGTTATGTGCTTAAGCAGAATGCAAATACTCAAATTCCACGTTCATGGTTGCATGTCAGGTTAGTGACTCCCTTGCATATCGCATTTCAGTACCCTTAAGAAGTTTTGCAGTGCATCCTGTACGGTGGCTGTAGGAGGGGTTTCAAACAAAGCCGAGGCAGTCTTTTTTTCAAGCCATCCCAGATGGGAAACCTGCAGAGACAGTAAGATGAAATTATCAAACCCAGTGAAGACACAGAATGTGCAAAGGTATACAAAGACAATGAATTATCCAGTCCATTGTAGCTGGCTCATGCACATGGGAGACAGCCAATAATACTGGGTGTATTTGCAGATTCTGGTCAAGAATCCAGCTATGGAATTAAACCTGATTCTGCTTTCCTTTGTCCCTGCCTTATACTACTAGTCACCTGCATTTTCATCCATCAGCTGCCACATGCATAACCTTCAATACAGGATTTGTCTCTACAGCTGAATATCACAGCTAAAAGCCAGCTAAAGCCTTCCCACCAACACACATGCACATTTTGAGATGCAGGTAGCTATTATAATAATTTATTGAAATCTTACTTTACTGCTTCTAGCTCCTCTCTCTAATATGAAACTCCCTGAGATTTTACTGGGGGAAAGATGCATACGAGTCTAACTTCTGGTAAGACCACCTTTGTTTAACATCATGTAATTCTTGTAACAATTAGCAGAAGTGCTAACTCTCATAGCAGCATGGCTGACTAGGAAGTCCAGAACAGAATAAAGAGCCAGGAGCTGCCACTGATTTAGCTTGCTGCTCCCCGGTAATTACCTAAGGAATTATCTCAGCTACAATCTCTGCAATGTGACTTAATTTCTGACAGCAGCAAAGCACTTTCAATTGCCTAAACTGAAAAGTAGATAGTTACTGCAAACCCTTATTTCTTTTTATAGGCACTAAATGTGACTTATGGCACTTGATTCTAAGCTTTTCCTTGTCAAGAAATACAAAGCAGCCGGCACGCTTCTTCTAATACCTCCAATACTTTGTGTAGCAGAGGAAACACATGCAAAGGATTATACAGATATACTGTGTGCAGAAGCTCTTGCCAGCCCTCAAATGTCCTTGATTGCAGCCATATGTGCTTAAAGGTTTGAAGGTAGTTTGTTTTTACTGAATAAAGCAAGGGAAACAGTAAGGTAGTTAGCAGCTAGTGCTGTTCCTAGTCCATTCTTTACCATGTCACCTCCCATGCCACGTACAGTGACTAAAAAGCAAAGACTGGAGCCTCAAACACTTCAGAGCTCCAATTTTTAGTAGTTCGGAGAGAATACTTTCAGCAAACTGCTTCCATTTGGAAAGAGACCAAAAAAAAAAAAAAAAAAAACAACAAAAAAAAAACCACCAGGCAAAAAATGAAGAGCAGAATAAAGGCAGTAAATAAGTGACACACCAAAAACCCAGTAGCTTTCATTCTGTTGCACAGAGGTACAAGCACTTTTAAAGCCTTTTTTGATTGTAGGACTGAAGTATTACAACGGCAAGAGTAAATGACATTGCCAATTTGAAACTGCATTCTTCATGCTTTTAAAAACTCCTTCATGTTTTTAAAATCCATGTGTCTTCCATACCACGAACCTTTCTCTGCCTCCTTCTGGCCTTTGATCATGAGCACTGAGCAACACATTGCAAATGTACTCAGCCAGTTCTTGTCCTGATCATCAACTCAGCCTTTCTGTACTATTTCTCTCTCACTACTGGGGGAGCGGAATTTATATAAACTCTAAAGAAAAACCTCTACCATTTAAAATCTAGGGCTTTAAGTAGTAATACCATTATGAAGGTACACATTTTAGGTTTAACAGGAGGTCGATGAGGAAGAAGGACTGCCTAAGACTTTGAAGTTACAGTTAAGAAAACGACTTGGATGGAAAGCTCAGAAATTCTGAATGAGACACTATGTCCTGGCAGACATTTCAATAGTGCTTTTATAAAAGCACTGAGGTGCTACACGTACAAGAACATGAACATACAACATGTTCATTTTGTTACAAGAGGTTTCTGACAGTATTTGTCAGTGATGTGCTCTTCTTGGCACTGTTTCAGGATTGAAGTGAAGAATTTCCAGATCCCATGAAAGTGCAACTTTTAAACATTTTCTTCTTACAACTAAGAAATTTCCACACTGGTACTTTCTGATAAAATATCCGAGTTAAGCAACTAAATAGAATGTGCTCACTGGTTATGGACGGTGGTTTCAACCCACCTGTCTTTCATCCAAACAAGGAATTTAATTACAAGAAGGAAAGAACAGTAATAAATATTAATAAACTATTTTACCTGGTAACACCACCTGCCCAAAAGATAGTAGGACTTTGGATCCTCTGGTTTCAGTGCAATCGCTTTATCGATATGTTCCTATGGAAAATCATTGCCAACACACATTATATTCTTGTTAAAAGCAAATACAACATCCTCAAGAGCAGATGAACTTATGTAGAAAGAAGAAAGCAGTAAGTCCACAATTTCTGAGCTATCAGTGAAATAACTATTTTGCACTTACTTACGGCACAAACAGGCTCACAGGCAGTTAGTAAAGAAAAGTTGGTATCTTATTACTACATGGTAATTTCACACTTAAAGTTCTCAATCTCATTATATACATGTATTTTATTTGGAAAACTTTTATTCTTCTTTTTTCTTCTGCCATTATAGTGCGCACAATTGCAAAGCAAACTAGTCATCCCCACCATGTGTTGCAGGAATCGCCCTCCTCAGCCCAAACCTGGATGGGGTTGAAAGCATCCCTTTGGTACCTATCACTTCTCTAATAAAAGCTGGAGCCAGTCTTAACTTAGCACTACAGAAGTAAGCATTGAACAATACTCACAGAAAAACCAGCATGTCCTTTTGACTCACCTTAAAAACATACCCAGTTTGAATGCGCTTCTGAATGCTCTCATGTTCCGCTAATTGCCCGCAAAGAATAGCATACCTGCACGGAGGAGACATTTGTGGCAAATCAGATCGTCAGTTTTAAATACACATTTACATTCTGTATGCATCTTCCCTCTGAAGATATAAGTGTGTTTAAGTTGCACATGTTACTGGAGAAAGCAGGGTATACTGCCCACATACACAGCAAGTATTTATTGCACAGAAAAAGCTAAAAGGATGCCATCGAGTCAACAGCAGCGGCTTGCCGTGACTTAAGTTCGCTGCACTGATTGCTGAAGTCTTCCTTCTACATAAGACCCCAGCAGCACTCTTCTATGCCCTAAATTTCTCCATTCAGCAATGAAATTGCGTCAAAACACAGAGTGCTGAAGAGCAAATCCTACAGCAGTGAGAACCAGAACTGCTAAAAGCTCTAATTAACTAGAAGGATGCACAGACATCTCCCACACAAATCTAGAGCACAGTGGATGTCTACTTCGAGGGAAAATATTGTGAAAAACCTACCTATATCCTGCAGCCTCACATGGCCATCGAACTTGGAAAACAAAATAATATGTTTTGAGTGCTGCAAACTCACACCAATTCAGTTTTGTCTAGTAGGAGACTGCAAAATTTAAGCCTGAGAAGCACAGTACCCAGGCAAAATTAGGTATTTCACGAGCAGTGAAAGCAAGGAAGCTTGGTTACCCATGGATTTACACCCTCCCACCTCACCTCCCCATGCAAGTACACCTCTCTTGAGCTTTCTTTTACCACATCCATAGTTCTAACACACACTTGTGTGGCCGGATACTCTGTCTTGTTTCATCATACGATGTCCCAAAGAGTCCCTGGTGATGGTAAACCACAACAGATGTTCGTGCAGGAGTCTGTCAGAAGACTCGAATCCCTAAGCACACTTTCTTCAATGTCACGAAGAAAACCCACAAAACATTTCATACCTTATTACTACTGCCAGAACTAATTTTTCAGTGTGTAAGCTACAGTGCAAAGAAGTTTTGTCTCCTGAATGTTTACCTCATTCTTTTAATATGTTAATTTTCTTTTGGAAAACTCTGTCTCGATTCTAAAATTCTTGTTTCTCACGACAATGGAAAAATGATCTTAATTGAGTAAATCCCTTTCACCCAACCAAAAAAGTTCACATCTGCATTTCCATAATCTGACACTTGCAGACAATGAAATGTTTTTACGATCTTCTGGAGCTTGTCTCACAACAGACACAGCCTGTGTAAATATTCCTAACCAGAACACAACTAGGGTTTAGAAATACATGCCAATAAAAAGCTTATTTTTTTTTAGACCACAAGATAAATTATTCTCATACACTTAATCTTGTAGTCTGCAGCTCTGTTGGATGCACACATATGGCTCCTCCAAACACATTATTTAGGCTCCTGGATATGTGGGTAAACATTACATACAATTAGGTCAGGTTTTAGGTCCCACAACAAAACATTAAGTCTTAGAAACACCCTTTCTTTTTTAAAATGGAAGCTACCACATAATCTTCCCTTCCTCCACTCCCTCCTTCCGCAGGGGAAGTCTAACACATCTTCAGAAGAGCAATACATTCAATGGGCCATGAAGTGAGCCCAGCCTGATCCCTCCACCAGCCACCACATCACTGTCAAGTGGTGCCATATTCAGCTGTCAGGAGAAGGTAAATATTACATTTATTAACAGCCTGGTGAAACATTAGTAAAATAAGCAGTAAATAACAGTCCCATCTTTATGTCATTAAACAAACTAAAAAAATGCAGCAAGAGATTCCTCAGCTGGTTTTTCACCAGTCCCAGAAAGTGAAGACCCTACCAAACCCAGCTTTGCATGAACTTTCTTTTTGTATCTGTGCTTCAAGGTCCAGGTCCTGGTGGTGCTTTTAACACATGAGACTCTGTGGTACTGAGGCTTCTGAGGTCTTCGGATCCCAGCTTCCCTTCCTCTCCCTGTCTGCAACCCAGTGTGGTTTTCTATTTTTCTTCTGCTTGTTTAGCTAGGTTTGCCCTTCAATATTGAAGCTATTTGTTTTAATTCCTTTTGTGAAATGCCTTGGGATCAATGTCACGAGAGGCACTACTCAGCTGCAGGATGATTAACAGTAATAAGATAGATTAAAAATAATGAGTTTGGGAAGGGGATTTTCATCTTTTGTAAACATTTTGTAACTTCTGAAACACTGTTCAGACTGATGTCTCAGCAGTTACTGAAAACTGACATTATGAGATTTGCTGGACAAATTATTAACCAAAACTACTCATGAAGCTGACACCGGTCAAACCACAGGTTCCCACAGAAAGCTCAGCTCAGGAAAGATTTCCCCATTCATTAGAAAATTAAACTCCATGCAACAGGAGAGCAGATACTACCAGATGAGAGACTGCTGCTCTTCCTGCCCAAATCCCCAAGTTCAGAACGCACAACTTTGTTGAAACTTCATTTTCAATGATGCACTCTGGCTGACTCCCATTTACAAGCAGAACTTTGGGCCTCTTCACACAAAATACATAGCTCTCCACAGCCCAGCACCTCCAGCTTTGTGGTGAGGGTGGCCTGCCAACCCAAATACAGCTCTTATCTTTTTTAACTGTTTCAAAGAGTCACTAGCTAAGTCTGCTGGTGCTCCTTGCTGCCTAAGGCAGACAGTAAATTAAAAAGTGGTGAGGCAAGAGGGAATAAAAGGGAAAGAAATGGTGAGAAGCAGCTCTTTTGCAGAAAGCTGATAAAAGTGAAATGTAGTGTGGTTTATATTGCCAAAGATGAGTAAATCTGTAAGTCGGACCGTTGACAACAGCATGAAGACATGAAAATCTTTTCATTTTATTGAATTCAAATTTTGCTTGGTATCTATTCAAGTAATTTTATGTTGTAACACCCAACAAATTAACGAGCTAGATCATATTCCTATTCAATCGACGCTAGCTGGGAATTGAAAATATCAAGGCTTGCCCGTAAAACCGTTCAGTGCTATTCAAAGAGCATTGCTAGTAAATCAAGAGAGCTTTCATCACACATAGACACGGAGATAAAAATCCATAGTTGGAGCTCAACTCCCAGTTACTGGAGTCAGATTATAGGCTAGGAAGAATAAAACATTTTCAAATCAAGTAAATAACTCAAAGAAGCATAGCTTTTAAAGTATACATCTTTATAAAGAATTTAGAAGTTTGCACAATATTTTGTGAATATTAACAGTTTTTCACCTTCCTGTGCACTGAGTCTCTTCACTTGTAAGGGAAGAAGACAGGTATTTAGCATTTAGGTATTCAGACTGCAGTGAAACACACCAGAAATTGAAGTGATCATTTATTTACGAATTAATACCTTGGGAGAGACAGCAGAAGTCCCAGTGAGTTAACCTGAAATTAATGACCATCTGGTCATAAAGAGCTTGGAACAAAGGGGTCAAGCTTGGGCTTTCCTGAACTCAAAACAAGAAGAGACAAGATCGAATCTAAAAATCAGGAAGGCACAAGTACTCCTCCAGGCTTGTCCAGAGAACGTGGTAAGCAGGCAGGGGTGTAGATTCACATGGAACCAGTGACGCCGCATTAATTCCCCACTCTGATTTACTCGGAGCACCACACTCCAATTGGAAGTGGAATTGCACAACCAGAAGATGCCCCTTTATTAAAGCCCAAACCATGCATATGGCAGAGTTTCTGTATTCTATACATACGACCTAGTTTCTCCACCAGCTTTGCGGCATCTGTGAGCCCCAAGTCAAAGTCTGTCTTTGCCCTACCAGTAGCAGAAGTCAATGGGCTGTGTGCTGAGTTGCATAATAAATGTTGGTTTACTTTGTACAAAGCCATGTCACTGCTGTGATCACTGTGTCTTATGTCTGTGCCGTATGTCTTCCCAGACAGGGGTAAGAATTCATCGGGTGCCTTGTTGGTACAGCAAGGAAAATAAAATTCCAGTTTCAGAAAGAGTCAACATTTATGCTGATATAGTGAATTTATATATGTGGATGGCTTAAGAAAGGAACTTATGATGGTGGCATACATGCTAGAAAATTAAGCACAATGTGTTGTTCTGGATTAGAGCAACACTAATTTCCTACTGTCTCAATTTTCCATGGAGATTAAAAATTTTAAGTATTTGATCACACCAAAAACTGCAGTCATGAACAATAGCTTCATCCCTGTTCTGACTTGCAAAAATACTTATAGCTCTTAACTGTAAATATATATCAAATGATTATATACATATACAAATAAAAACTTGATATATAAAACCAAGTTTGTATATAGGAACACTTTCCAGGATGCTTACCACAACTCCTTTGAAAACATTTCATTTAATAAATTCTGAAAACTGACTGCTGGCCAAGGACATGAACTCATTTCTACAGGAAATATGTATTTAAAGGTTGCAGCCTGCCTAATCTCACAACTTAAAGGATATTTTATGTGAAAGATGGACTTAATTATCATCTCCACAAGCTAATAAAACAAAAGCTTGTAACTACTCCATCCAGACAATGTATGAGGTAAATTAAATGAACCTAAGCCCATGATATCCACCCCTTATCTTCCAGTATCAAAACAAGCCAGTTCAGATGAAAGGATCGGTTTTAGCTTGGGAGTCATACCAAGCTTTGAGATGTCATAACATTTTAGCCTTCAAATGAACCACACAGATCACCATGCATGGCGTCCTTCAGCTCTGTGAATAGTCAGTAGGTAAGAAGTATTTTCATGCATACACAGATATAAGGTTTACTGCACAAGGATTTCTGTCTGTGTTAAAGCTTTTTGCTTTATCCACACAGGTTTTGTGCTCTGGCCTTTGGCTCTGTGTTTCAGAAGCTCAGTAACATTTTCTTACCAAAGGAAAGGAGCCTGCTTCCTATTTTTAGCCTATTATTAAGCCAAAGAGGTTTATACATGTTAGCTTAGTATCTCTCAGAGATGTGCAGGAGAGAATTTCTCAGACTTTCCAAACTCCAAGTACGCAATGTCAATGGGCAGCACCCTTTCCCATGCAGCTTTCTTCAGACCTGTGAAACATTTCTGCACAAGAGCATCATTTTCTCAAGAAGATGGCATGCACTCCAACTTTTATCACAGCTGTCAGTGATAGGGTGGGCAAGGAAGCTGGAATTAGTCGGTAGTTTCCTGGATCCTCTCATTACCCTCTAAAATCCACAATGCATTTGCCGCCTTTCAATGTTCACACACTAATACAAATTTAATTCGTTGTGTACCACAGGCAGTATTTGTCAGTATCTCAATGTCTCTGAAAGATCTTAGTAGTGCGTTTCATTTCTTTACAGGGTCCCCTGTCACATTTTCACATGTAACTCGAAAGAGTTTCTTCCTGCTCCACTGTACAGGACATTGACAGACATCTTCTTGTAGTTCCTGTAGTGTCCTCTGATGTTTAAATGGCATTTTTAAAGCACCATGATTAAAGGCTTCTTTCATTTTTTATTAATGAGTAACCAGTATTTATTCTGAACCTCTAAAACACTGCCTTTAAACAAGCTTTGAATTATCTGCAAGCACTTTACTCCCATGGTTCTTCCTGTACTCAAGCTTCCTTGTAGTCATTCTGTTCCTTTTGAAGTTATCATTAATTACTGAAATCTTTCCCATGCTCCTACAAGGATGTTCAATCTTTATGGTAATGACCATAAAATAGTTATGCAATAGTTTTGCACCTTGAACCTTACCCTACTAATCACTTAATGCAAAACTGAGACTTGTATCTCTACTTTTAGTGCTCTGGACACTGTCATATTCTTATCATGCAATTTATGATTAAAAAGAAAAAAAATGCTATATTATCTTCCAACATGACACTGAGTTTTGGCAGACAGCAAAAGGAGAAGTGGTCTCCCCACATTATCTTTTAGGTGGCAGCAGAGAATTAAATTTAAAGGTAGATCAGAAGCAGCCCAATGCTGCACTAGCAAGACTGAGCTCAAGGAGTATATATGCGTTTTGACTGATAAATTAGAAAGGAAAAAAGTATAGCTGGATAGAGTCCATGAAATAACAATAAGAATAGAACGCTTGCAGAACACCACCACACTAAAAGGTTATGACAAGTGGGTCTGCTTTCTTTCAAAAAAGATTGGATGAGAAGATTGGAGTAACTATTGTATTCTCTTACAAATAGTTCCTCATGTTAATTTTTTTCCATGTCTAGAGAGGACAGAACAAAGCTTTGGCTGATAGCAGGAAAAAAAAATAAAATACTTGACTGTCCATGTAATTAAATGCACTGCTTGATAAAACAGGAGAAAGGTGAGAGGACAGTACAGCCTTCATCACTAGAAGATTTTTTAGAGATCAGGGACGATCTACATATACCTGGTCTGGATCACAGGCAAGAAGATGAGTGAGATGACTTTCACGAAGTCCCTCCCAACTCTGTGTTCTCAATTCCTTAAACAAGAGAAACCAAATGCTTCCCCTCCCTCCCCCCTGCATTTTTTTAAGTGAAGGTTTATACTACACTAAAACTTTCAAATGAAAATGGAACACAAATCTGGATCAGTGCTCTCCCTCACACTCATGATTCAGGTTCCAAGGAATCCTGCAAATTATGTTAATTTGCACATCAGCTAGTAAGGAGTCTACACAGGCCCCTGGCTAAAGCAGAAGTTAATCTTCATTTGTAATTTAAGTAAAAATTCTGATCACTACCTCAAAAGAGAAAGACTGAAATACGCCTTTCTTTACCCATATCTCAATCCAGCTTTCCTTAATCCTAAAAAAGTTGAAGTTAAAAATCTTTATTAGCTACTAAAGCTGGGACAAAAGATGTGCCTTCAATTTCATTCAATTTCCATGTTGGTTTTATCCAGTGAATATCTCTAGTTTGCCTTAGGAGGTGGTAGGATGGACCATATGTGTTCACAGAACAAAATGTATTCATCCCCAGTGAAGCCTGAAGATACAAATAGTATTTATTCCGTGGAATGTACAATTTTTACAGAGCAGCTTCATACTTACTTAAAGCTGTTGATGTAGTCTACCTATACTTCAGCAAAGCCTTTGACACAGTCTGCCATAGTATTCTTCTGGAGAAGCTGTCAGCCCATGGCTTGGACACGTACATGCTTTGCAGTGTTAAAAATCAGCTGGATGGCTGGGCCCACAGAGTGGTGGTGAACGGAGTGAAATCCAGGTGGCGACTGGTCACCAGTGGTGTTTCCCAGGGGTTGTGGTTGAGCCCATCCTCTTTAATATCTTTATGTGTGACTTGGACAAGGGAATTGAGTGCAACCTCAGTAAGCTTGTAGACAACACCAAGTCAGGGGGCAGTGTCAATCTGTTGGAGTATAGGAAGGTTCTGCAGAGGGACCTGGACAGGACGGGTTGACGGGCAGAGTCTAATGGGATGAGGTTCACCATGGCTAAGTGCTGGGTCCTGCACTTTGGCCACAACAGCCCCATGTAGTGCTACAGGCTTGGGGCAGAGTGGCTGGAAAGCTGTGGGGAGGAAAAAGATCTGGGGGTGCTGACTGATGCTCGCCTGAACATGAGCCAGCAGTGTGCTCAGGTGGCCAAGAAGGCCAACAGCATCCTGGCTTGTGTCAGGAATAGTGCAGCCAGCAGGGCCAGGGAGGTGATCATCCCCCTGTATTCGGCTCTGGTCAGGCCACACCTCAAGTACTGTGTTCAGTTTTGGGCCCCTCACTACAAGAAGGACATCAAGGCCCTGGAGATTGTCCAGAGAAGGTCTATGAAGCTGGTGAAGGGCCTGTAACACAAATCCTGTGACAAGCGGCTGAGGGACCTGGGGGTGTTTAGTCTGGAGAAAAGGAGGCTCAGGAGACTGTTATTGCTCTCTACAGCTACCTAAAAGAAATCATGAGGAGCTGGGGGTCGGCCTCTTCTCACAGGTAAGTAGTGATAGGACTAGAGGGAATGGCCTCAAGTTGTGCCAGGGGAGGTTCAGGTTGGAAATTAGGAGACATTTCTCAGAAAGAGCAGTCAGGCATTGGCACGGGTTGTCCAGGGAGGTGTTGGCGTCACCATCCCTGGGGGTGTTCAAGGAAAGGTTGGACGTGGTGCTGAGGGACATGGTTTAGTGGGTGACATTGGTGGCAGGGGGATGGTTGGACCAGATGATCTTCGAGGGCTTTTCCAGCCTTAATGATTCTATGATTCTATAACCTTCATGATATAGTCCCAGCTCTTTAACTGCTCTGTTCTGACAGGTTGGATGCAAGCCCCCATCAAAAAAGGGCAATACAGAAATCTCATGAAGGAGTCAAAAGCATCTAGGTTCATTCTTTCCAAAATTCATGCTGGAAAGGTAGCAATAATGCTGGTAAAATAACATTTATTTTTTTATTTTTTTATTTTTGAATAGCCTACAGTATCTGAATTCCTTGATCTTCATTCTTTAATAAAGGCTGATATCTGTTAATAGACCCTCTCTCTTCTACCACAATGAAGTTTAAAGCGAGTACTAAGCTGAAATAGAAATTACAGCTTTTATCTTTGGAATCACACATTTAAACATTTTAAAGAAAATATTGTTACTGACACGTACAAAGCTGTACATCTACTGAGATTTGTGTGGTTAAACAGCTTCCATCTAAAAGACTGAGATGCAAATGTAATGGTATACAAACAATCAAGTTGGAACACTATTATTCCAAAACAATCTCTGTATGTCTGCAAGTTCAGTATTCATCAGAACCACAACTAATACCTGAAGATTTCATCAACTTCACCTGCTCCTCTCAAACTAAATTATCATATTCTGAAGAACTACTGGTGGCTAAATTTTTCATGGGAACAGGGTACAGAATCTCATAAAAAGTATTTTCTTACAGCTTGCTTCCCTTCACACCATTTTTATTGTAATCATCCAAGATTTTTTTTTTTAAGGGAATATGTTGGGACCAATTAGTAGTTAATAGTCCTTGATTCAGAGATTACAGTTTAAACAAGACAGCTCATTTCTTTATGTCTAACAAATAAAAAACAACCCAGAATCTGTGAATATCAAGTTACTTTGCTGTTTCCAAGAGAAGGACGGAGAGAAGGAAGGATAAGTGGTGCCTGCTGAGATTTCTTCTGTCCCTGCTCACAGTTTTCGTTACATTCGTCTTCCTTGGCTCTCCTCCAGCATCCCCACTCCCGCAGCCTCCATGGCTCAGGACACAGAGGTGCTTCAGGATGCTGCCAGCCCTGGAGAAGGGCAGGACCTTCCTGAGCCTGGGGAATGCAATCAGGTGGCTTGAGCTGAATGCTGTTGTTCCTCCTTTAAGTGCTGAAATATCATGCAATGAATATTCCTATTTGCTATAGTTGCTTCTGCCCCTAATTTATTGTCAGTAATTCCCCTGTTTAATCCACCTAGGAAACACAAAAAGCTCATCTCAGAAATCCAGGCATAACTCAAAATTGGCCAGTTCTGGGCAGTAATCCATGAAGAGTTAAATCCTGAAGTACTGCCAATTGTTAAAATTAAAGCTATCTTCAAGTAACATCCGGAGTGCTGTCACTTCTCAAAAAAAATGATATCCACCCACAGGACAGCCAGATGTACCAACTGAATTTAAAAGGGCTGGTACACCATTCAGTGACTATCAAGTGTGCAAGATGATCTTCCAAAGCAACAGACTTTTAGAAGAGGGGGCACACTTCAGAGGCTCATCCAACCCAAGAACATATCCTCCCCTGCTTCTCCTCAGCATATATAATACCTCCAAAATGGGCCAAAGCTCATGACTTCTTCAATGACAGCTTTCAGCAGTCACCATTTCATTTTCAAAATGAAATATTCAACTCAAACAAAAGCTGGGAATACAGCACCTGCAAAATTTTTCCCAGATGGACCTCTGAAATCCCTCGCTGCTCTGGTTGTACTTCCAATATTTCTTTTAACAACAGGAGCTGAAGCCAAGGCTAACACACTGCTCTCTTCTTTCTTGATCCTTAAAGCTGCTGTTATGTGCTTGCTGTTGCACTGAAAACACACACATCGAAATGGGCAGGGGATTCTAACAAGGGTGAAACTGTTTCTCTCGCTTCATTCGTGACGATGCCACATATGTCTAAGCAGCAAACTGCACAGGTTTTTAAAATGATGACTCCTACATCCATTCCTGAAAGCAAACAAGAACAAATCTACAAGCTTGTGCTGTCCTCCTATTCATGAGCTGAAATCTTTTAACAAATCAAATTATTTACTTGGAAACAACTACCCAATTAAAGCAAAAGAATTACATTTATGTCTGCATCAAAAATAAGAATCGGGTAGTTATAAGACAGGAGTACATATGCATAAAGAACACTTGGTGTAGTATCCATCAGCTCACACTATACAGATCTATTCTGAAGGCACTAAATACGTCAGACACCCAAGACAACCCTTACATGTTTCTGTGTTCCAGAACAGTGCCTACAAGCAAAGCACAGCCAGAGATCAGTCCCACTGCACAAAGGCTGACTTGTCTGCGCAGCACTGATCAAATCTCAGCTCTGCTTCAACCATTCTGCGGCGATGGCTCTTCTGGGACCAGCTGAGTTCCAAGAGCAAATGGCTACAATAGCAGCTTTGTACCAAACTTAATGTCAGGAAGACCCAGGAGATCCATGAAAGGACTCTCCTTCATATTTGGACAGATCCCAGGGCTGGTGCAGACAGAGTCCCAGACACTTACTGTCTTCCCTGTCGTTCTTGAGAAACCATTCGCTATCACACTGCCAAAGCCTTCAAACGAACCAGCCACAAAACGCTCCCAAGCTGCAGCCAGTCACTCTCCACTCGCTGTTGCCTTAGCCAGCACTCAGCAATCCCTTCTTGTTCACTGTTACTTTGTCTATTGCTTTAAAATATCACTCATTGCTGCAATAACTATGAGACATTGAGAGGAAACAGAAGCTTTGCTTGCAATGATGATTAGATTGTATGCAAAGTATCTCCTGTCCTACTTAATATGCATTACAATGTAAAGCCACTTAAACAGGGAATGATTTGTGCAACAGGAGCAAAGAATATAACACAGAGAGCAAGGAATAAGCACCAAAAAGCAGCAAAACTACCATAAACAGCCATAAACATTCAGTTGTAATTGAGAAAACAGAAAATAACAACCAACATGACATAATACACACATGAAAAATGCACCCAAAGATACATACACAGTCACAGGCTTCAAGTGAAGAGCTACTAAAATTACTGGGAATATTTCTATTAAAACATCAATTTAATACGTTGTGGAAAAAGAGAAAGACACCATTGATTGCTGGATATGGAAGTAAGAACAACAAGGATCATCACATTAGTATTACAGAAATCCATGCTGCTCCTACAACTCCTGTCTTAAAAGAAAAGATATGGTCAAAATAGAATACAGAGAGACAAGGGGTGATGAGGACAATAAAATGATTCCTCAAAATGATCTAATAAAATATTAGGATTCTTCAGTTAGGGGACCGACAAAAGATAACAACTGAGGGAATAAAAGTGTAAATTAAGAAAGTGTGAATAATCAGCCCCCGTTCACTTCTCCGTAAACCAAGAGCAACGGCATCAAGACAAAACCAAAGAAAGCTTTAAAACCTCTACTGATAAACTCAAACAGAATAAGTATTTTTTTTTTCTACATGGAGCATGTTCCATCAACTGTACTGGAGGATGGCATGGACAACACAAGTACTGTGGAAGTAAAACAGGATTGCACAGACTTGCAGAGCACAGGTCTGTCAGGGGCCATCACCTGACAGTGAACGCACCTCCGCACTCCTGCAGTTAAGGATGGCAAACCGGAGGAACTGATCATTGTATACTTTCCTTTTTTCCCTCCCCTTATATTTTCCTGAACATTTTTTCCTAAGCAGACAGCATGGTGAACTAAAAGTAATTCTGAGCAACATACTCATTACTCAAATAAAGGGAAAACAAACTATAATACTAGTCTTTTAGGATTATACTTTATCCCATGTTTTTCAAATATATGAACAATGTATATCAATATCTTTCAACATACTAAGCAGTATTTCATTAGCAATAAATTTTTTTCTCATGGTAAAATTAATTAGCATAAGAAGAGACTGTAATTAAAACAGCTTGCGACCACCCCATGACCCTGACAGAGCTGGAATGGGAATTAATTTCCTGTTAGATTCATGACAGCAAATAATTTCTGCAACTGATAAAGGTAGTTAGATATTCATTTCCAATAAATCCCATGCCTCCCACATACTGTTCTGCTATTTCCTTTCTCTAGCAGCCCTTTCTGCAGCTGTTCTTTATAATTAGAAGCAAGATGTTGATGTGTAGAAGCCTTACTCCTGTTTGGAAAAAGGCTAGGTCTAACAGGATGAGAATTGTGCACTCTTTCACCAAAGCTGTTCTGGAACGAGTTCGGCATGGGTTTTAACATGGCAGCATGCTCAGCTGAAAAGGCTTGATAATTTGTGTTGGAAACACATGACTAAATGTCCCATTACAGCCACTACTCTGCACACAATCAAATTCTGTATTATAAAGCTAAGCTTTATAAGTATATATATATTATACCCTGAATTAGAACCAAAATCCTGTCAGCTGCAGCATTTACACAAATACTGCTTGGTTAAATTGCAGATCATTTCATCTTCTATCATGAAAAAAATATATATATCTTTGGCCAAAGAAAGCCATGTGCCTATGCTGCTATTGTCTCAACTCATTTCAAGGCCAGAGTGCTTTGCAGAGTGACAAGCAGCATACATGATCAGACTACAGCAGTCCCGGACAGAAGACACTCTCCAGACAACTAAAAAAAGGCTATCTGATAAGAACGATGTTTCTCCTTCCTCCAGAACTAAGATAAATGTAGGAACACTGGCGCAGCACTAAGCCCACGCTAGCAGGCCTAGCTGACTGAGGCAAATACAACACACTCCTGACATAAAGCAAGCATCTCCACGCAGCAGAGCGTTACTGAAATGTCAGTGACAGAGGAAAAACCAGCAATTAACCCAAGAATGTTGGAGGAACACAAAGGAAAAACTTCGTACATATTTAATGTGTAACTCCCGAGACTTTGCCCCCACAGCTGTGCAGCTGGCTGTGAGCTGGGCTTTGAAGGATATACATCTTACTCTACAGGGGGCTGAAAAGGGGCCAAGGGAAATAGAGGTCTTGTGAAGGAAAATAAAGTGAGCCTCACCATACTGTACGCTCAAGCTAGCTTTCTGCAGCTTATCTGTGAGAGACGTTCTCTGGCAGCCCATCTGCACCAGCACAGAACGGGACGCTCACAGACACATTTTCCCAGGGTCTGCACAATCACAAATGTGCTTGAGTTCAGCTCATTTCTGTGACAAGAGGCTTGCAGCATCCTGCCTAGGCACGTACACAGGCCTAAAAGTCATCTGCTGAGCAAACTGTTGTCTTCCACTTTCTACAAGGGGAATTTCACAGTTCCCAGGAAGGCTTCTAAAGCAAACTTTCCTTCATTTCCACCTTTTCACAACATACACACCTAAGCTGTAAGAAGCCCAAAGAAAACGCAGTTTAGTTTGCTAAATTTTCACTGATGCTAAATTTAATAGGGTTCACTGTACTCATTCATCTCAAACCCATTTTGCTAATAGCTTATTTCTCTGAGCCTCATCTAGAAGTGCACCCTTCACTACCATCAGCACAGTTTGACTTGTTAGGTGCAGATACACAAGCACCTTATACAACCCATTGTTGGTATCCAAAGAATTTCATTACTCCAGCTGATTGCTTTAATTCAAGAACTCTTCTGGCCATTTTGTCACAGAGAAATTCATAATTAAATTGGTATAAGCAAAAAAAAATTGTTTCTTTCTATAACTGCAATTAAACCTATTGTCTGTAGAACTATTACTTACACCAATTAACCAACTCTATTAAGAAATGTCTTTTTAAGGAAAATAGCATTAATGTAGTGTACAGCAGTTATGAGCATATAAACTTTTTTAAATGCAGCTCAGCTCACAGCGACCTCCAGTTTTCCTATCCTTCTTAAAAACAAGATGGAGAGTTACATACCACTGATGACACTCAGCACTTTCATCCCATTTCTGAAAGGCGATCTCCAGCTCTTCTTTCCCTGCAATGGTCAGAGGTAAGAAATTCAGCCACTTTCAGTCCTAGCCTCCCCTAAGGAGGGAGGGACCCCATGTGGAGCAAGGGCAGAGAGTGACAGTGAAGGACAGTCAACTGACAAAGTGGTATGGACCAACCACAACCCCCTTCCCCTGCACTGCCTGGGGGGACCAGTAGAAAAGGATGGGGAGAAAGTGTTTTTAGTTTGCTTTTAACTCTTACTGCTCTAGACTGTTAGTGATAGGCAGACTCATCTTCCTCTTGATGAGTCTGGTTTGCCCATTTCAGTAACTGGTAAGTGATCTCCCTGTCCTTATTTCAACCCGCAAGCTTTTTTGTCATCACATTTTCTCCCCCTGCTCTGTTGAGGAGGGGGAGTGAGAGAACAACATGGCAGAGCTTAGCTTGCTACTGGTGTGAAACCGCCACATCCATATATAATTTCACACCCTTGCAGTGATATGGAGCATCCAAGATCACTCAAAGAGATCATGCGAATTTTAAGCACAGTAGCAAATTTTCTTGACCTGTCACCATGGTTTCACCCTATTTGGAAGTACATTCATCTGTAACGAAAAGCATCTTCCCCAACGTGTCAAGAAAAGTTAACAGAAGTTTGTAATGGTTTTGTTCTGACTCATTCCACAGCCTTAGACCTAGAATTTGCCTCACTTCCCCTTTTTCCTCTAAGAACACGCAGCCTCAAAAAACTGAAAATTAAGCACCTATTAAAGGCAAAAAGAACTATCCAAATAGCAGGTAAATTTCACATTTTAAATGGCTACAATGGTTTCCAGAAAATAATTGTATTACTTATAATATTAAAAAGTATATTTAGTTACTTGGATAATAAACAGGATAGAGATGTTTTAGAATAGAATCTTTTGTCACACATATTTAATAAAATAAAGATGATAACTAGTTTTGTTCTGACCCAGCTACAAACTTGCCAACAAATCAAATTCAAGGTAGTGAAGGAGAATGAAATGAAACTGAACTAATTTCACTAACTAAACACAAACATTTAGTTTTTTTAAGTACCTGCACATCAGCAACACAAAAAATTAAATGGGATGAAGCAAAAACTTATCTTACTATCACACAGGATATATGTAAGATAGGTTTGAGAAACAAACTTGCACATTTTTAAGTAGCTTTTGGTCCATTTATGCTGCCTTTCAGAACACTTACCACCAGTCACCACAGTACAACTACATAATGCCTCCACATAGTCTGCAGTGCAGGGTTTGTAACTCAGAAGCGTAGCATCAGGTTTGAACACCCCCCCTCTCCTTGCCATGAATACAATTCCTTACCATCAGATGCGTAAGTTTTCTTCTCATCTGTGTCTTCTGTGATTTCGTACATATCGCTATATGCTCGGGCCAGGCGCCAAAGAAAGTCTCTCTGGTCCGCATACTGCAGTGAAAACATAAAGGAGATGCATCAACCATGTAAAACATCCATTCTGTCACTGATAGAACAAGAAGGAAAAATCAAGCAAGGGCACATACTAGAAGTTGCACAGACATTTCTGAAACCTTAAAAGGTCCAAACCTATGAGAACTGAAGCAGAACCTCAAAAGAGCAAATAGAGTGGCTGAATTTATAAGCTTACAATGCTACACTTCTGGTACTGATCTAATGACTGCTGCCCTCTAACAAGGCATCCCTCCACTTCAGACATCATACTGGGGTCATTTTTTGGCAGTCTCCACTAGCCTGAAAACACTGGAGGAAAAAAAAAGCAACAACAACAAAAAACCAACAACCCCAAACCTCACCACTTCATTAAAATCAGAAATTGAATGTTTTTTTTTTTACGTTTCATTCAGCACTCAGTTTCAATTCCTGTGTCATTCTTGAACCAGAGGTGCATTGGTAACGCTGGAGCAGGTATGTTCTGACAAATGCAAGTTAAAAACACAACCATCTAATGATTGGGTTTATTTTGCAACAGTGCTGTAAATATAAAAAAGTGGGAAATCACAAGAAAGAAGCATACAAAAGAATTTCAGATGCTGACAACTCCACCACTTCTTCCTGATTGGAAGAAAAAAACTCCCTTGGAATTAGAAATGATCGAGTCATCTTTCCATCTTTCCCTCTATAACTCATGGAAACACTGGAGTAGTACAGGCTTTGCTTTTTAAAATCTAAAAAGTTGTCTTTAATGGCTATGCAGTTCTCAGATAAACACTTAACAGAGGGTGACGGTGCAACCATAGCAAAGGCAGTCCTGAATTAGCTGCTGTAGATCACAACAGCAGCAATGCTGCATTCAGCAAGGCACATTTCAAGGCTGGGTGCATCACTGTGCACAGCCAGAGATATAAGCTAGCTCCCTGCGACAGCTCGAGTAGAACTGACCCTTGCTACTTTCTCTCACCTCAGCTGCAGCACCAATATAAAGTCAATTGGAATAGTTTTGCATCACGTGTATGATATAGTGACACATCCAGGTTATCAAAACACTGGCTGAGTTTATTGTATAGACATCCCACTGTTACTTTGCATTTGTGTGGTGCTCACTCAGGGAAAGCGATGACATGATGTAGTGGAGCTCCAGGACAGACAGGGACTGGGAACTGGCTGCTGCTGCAGCCTGAACCGTTTTGGTCTTCAGCCATCTCCCAGGCTGCTCCTGAGAAAGCGGGCAGCTGGAAACTGGCCCAGTTGTTATACAGAACCTGGATCCCACTAAGAAATGCATTTTCCTCTTTCCCAGCTATTTAGCTAAAAACACAAATCACTGCTGGAAGATATAAGAAGGTAACCTTTACCGCCAGTTTATTATTCAGAAGCAGCTGGAATCCCTCTCTCTTCTCTTGCTCATGTCCATTATGCAAGTGGTCAGCCTGCTGCAGTAGCTGACCCAGTCCTTCCTCCAACAAAGAATCTAAGGTTAAAGGTGTTTCATCCTCGTTGACAAGATCCAGGGAATCCCGGCGCACTGTTCTCACTGTTTCACAGCTCACTTCGTCCTCCCCTTCTTCACTCTCTCTCTCAGACTCCCGGTCATAGTCAGACTCCGCATTGGCTGTGGAGTACCTTTCAGGAAAAAAAAAAGAAAAAAACATAATGGAAAATTAGTCTGAGGAGATGCTGTGCTATGACACGTATGGTACACAAAAAACGACTCTTCCTAACAGAATAATGTATGTTAGTTTATCCCAGAGAACAGTGTGATCCAAGCCTCTCAAATGACACACCATTCATTATCTCTCATGTAACATACAGAACCACAAAAGGTTGAAGAAAGGAAGCCCCCAAAAAGTTGAGTAGAGCTCAGTCACAAGGGTCCATGTCTTGTTCACATACCTTAAAAGCTTCCCTTAGGCCTTTTAACTTTAAGAATTAAACAGTAAGAACAGAGCTAGAACAATTTACTTAAATGCATGAATTGTAAGCGACAATTTCAACAGAAGATCCAACACGCTCATCCACGTAGAAAATATAATTTGAGATTTTTAACCTGTTCCAGGAGATTCAGACATAATAGCTGTTTTGGCAATACCTAATACCTCCATCATATTGTTTGAGCACTAAACACAAAACAGCTTGTTCCCACTGAAAAGGTACAGAACAGGAGGGGAGCAATCCAAACTATTTGGCTTAAGCAAAAGTCAGGCAAGGAGATGGCAGATGAGCCAAAGAAAGGCACCCCATGAACAAAAACCCAGGCAGTGCTTAGCTGCTAATTTAGTCAAAGAAACAGGATAAAGCTTAGATCAAAATTGCTGAAAATAGCTACAGTTCATCTCCCCCGCATCGTACACAGGCACCTAAGCTGGAAATTTAAAGCAGCATTACGTATCGACTGATATAATTGTGGTAGGGTATCTACTTACAGAATGAGACCTGGGTGTGAGGACATAGCTTCAAACAACTTGAAGAAGATTCTTGGTCTATCTGACCCCCTCACATTCTTCTGTGAGCACTTAACCAGAAGGAGCAGCCCAAGTTAGCCAGGAATTTAAGAATTTGCACTTCTATATTTGGATTTCATTGGTTTATCTGGGTAGAAGGCAACCTGCCTGAAGCAGTACACTTCAAAGCCCATAAATGTTTAATTCTAGAGGATATTTGTTGCTGTTTCCTAACTAACATGTGCCCAAGCTAAATGCTGAACTTTAAAAGTTCTGTTAGAATTAAAAGCTGTCACAGCCTGAGGGTATTTGGTAACTACGGCTGTACTCCCTTTTGTTCTGGCCACACTGTTCTCCAAGGCAGAATCTATCACTCTGCACAAGCTGCCTTTGTCTGGAGATACAGATATGTGGCTAGTGTGCATATCTAAAGAAAGCAGTTACACTAATTTGGCCACAGACAGATAACAAAGTACATTTGGCTATCAAACTTCAGTTTTCTAAGAACCATCAATTACTCTCAAGCATTTCCCTTTCTGGTAGAAGGTAAGTAACCTCATTCACCACAGCCTGCAACCATAAATTTTAAGAAGTACAATTTTGTAGTTTAAAAATATATAAATAAGACAAGAAGTAAAGTAACAGTCATCTGTTATCCCTGCAAAACCTGGAAACCAAACACAAGATGACGTGCTGAAGGTTATCCGTTAAATTCAGCACTGCCTACTTACAACATGGTGGTAGGTGACACTGGCATGGCTCTCATTCAGATTGAGCTAAAAGCTTAATTTCATGGTATTTTCTCACAGTTAATGATATTATTATTAAGGATATTATTTCATTTTCAGTACTTAAACAAAAACTCCTCAAATTTCCTCTGTGACTGAGATTCAGCCCAATTCATTATTTCCCATCCTAACCTACTGAGCAGCATGGCTGTGGGCTCCGCAGCGGTGATAATGTTTCACTGCAACATTTCACTGGTGGCTGCAAAGATTTCAGTACTTAAACCAGTCTCCATGCTGAAGGATCCTGAAACGCAATATGGCCTTTCAAAATAAGTAGCAACAGGCTCCTATACACTCCTTTCTTCACCACAAAAACGTGCTTTCTCCAAGACAGCTCATACAAGATTCTGCCAACTTAAAAAGAGATGTAATGCTGTATATAATTTCATAAACTCAAGAGTTTCTCGAAAGATTAAGGGATTTAGATATTACCAGCCTATTTTCCCAAGTTTATGATGATGGAAAGTCCTTAAATGCTTTGGTATGTTGAGGCCTCTGGCTAGCACACATCCCGACAGAAAATAAAAACACACTATCTGGAACTGAAAAGCATATGGAAGGAGGCAAAGAAGCCCTAAAGACCAGAGCAGTGCCAAAGCAATATGAAGAAATTAAGTTCTGTAACAGCCCAAGACCCCCAGGCTCCTGAAAGCTTGTGAAGATTTTGGTAAATTGTATATGAAATCGGAGAAGATGCTTATGTCCATGTGGTTTATAAAATACAGCTGAAATGTGACTTGTTTCCCCTCCCTGCATTTCATTAAAAGAATACAATTGCCAGAAATGAATACACGGCTGAAACCTATCTAAGGATAGTATTATTCTTCCTCCCAGCGGCTGCTAAAAAGCTCAAATATTCTTTTTCCAAAAAGTGCATTTTTTACCCTGATTTTCTACAATAAACGTTTAGTATTTACATCTCTAGAAGACAACATTGCATGCCAAAGGCAGCTGGTATTGCACAGACTAACATTACACTTATGTGGGACAAATACCAGAGTGACATGATACACCATTCAAATATCCTGTACATATACATATTTACATCAAATGAGAGCTGCTTATCCACTAGTTCTTCACTCCAGTCATTAAACCTTTTTATAGATTTTAAATAAAAAGTAAAAAA
The DNA here is from genome assembly GCA_011076525.1 of Nettapus auritus. Classification (NCBI taxonomy): domain Eukaryota; kingdom Metazoa; phylum Chordata; class Aves; order Anseriformes; family Anatidae; genus Nettapus; species Nettapus auritus. The sequence continues at coordinate 30,471,536 of CM021769.1, forward strand.
ATCCCCCAACCATCACAAGGTTCCTGATAAAGTAACAAGGTTTTACAGTAAAATACGCCCTCACTCCACACTTCACTTGAGGTCCTCCAAGGAGTCTGAGCAAACCTTAGGATCATTCCTGGCCTCTATCATGACTTAAAAATTTCTAGTGATCAGATGCCACTCAGGGCTGGTATCTGTTGAAAAATATCCCCCTGTTCAATATGCTTTATAAGATATCTGTTGGCAATCTGATGATTAAACGCATCTGTTGTTACCTGGATGGCACAGGTCCTGCCTTCAACTATAGATATACACACACACACATACATATATATAATTTATGATGTAGCTTTCTGACACATTACACCACGACTCACTCCCAAATTTTGCTTTCCTGTGAACACGCACTTCAGATGAATGAAGCAGTTTTATCACCTGAATGACACCGTATCAGCTCTTTCCTGCCTCACCAATTCCAGTTACTGAGACTGAACACTAAAATGACCTACATTTATGGAAGTAACAAAGCCTGCTTTCCCACAGATCTGTGTCCTTTGTTCTAGGAGGCTGCTCCAGTAATTGCAGCTGTGTGTCCTGATTACAAACCCATGTTGCAAAGTGTCAGTGTGCACCAGCTGACTGGTCATTGGGCCACTACCAGCACCTTACGTCCAAATTCTGCCTTTCTCTTTGTGCCTTAATTAACTTCTCTCTTTAGATTGCATTTCATGCCAACTTCTTTGGGAAAATGTTTAGTACCAGCACTGTGTGTTTTAGAAAATGTCTACATACTTCAAAAGCTGTAAAATTCATCTGACTAAGGCACAGAAGCCTTGCATCAGGGAGGCAGAAGTTTGGCACGTGTATGCAACAGACCTCTTGCTTTAATATCACTGTACTTGCATTTATACTGGATTCATTGTCTGTGTTCTTCAGTTATACTGTAGTTTTCACCTGGTTTTAGATTAGAAGAACCTAAGCAATAAAAGTGATCACTGTTACACACTGAGAAAAATTCACAAGAAATACCCATGCCAACGACACCTTAGTTAACAGGTATATGTTTTAGATTTCTCTAGTTTTCCAGACATTCTAAAATGTATTATGTATGGAAATTTTATTTCTAACCTGTTAAGTCTCTCACTTGAGTTTCAGGCTGGGGTCCTAATACCCTTCTTCCTGCAAGCTTCCCTAATCAAATGTTATTTTTGTTGTTGTTGTTCATTTGTTTATTTAAAAAAAAAAAAAAAAAAAAAAAAGTCTCCCCTACCACCTCCCCAAAAGGCAAGCTTGGAATCACAGCACTTATCTCTAGTAAATGCTCCTGATCACCTATCATTCATTAAGAATGAATTCCTGATGCTCCCAACTCCCATTAACAAACACCTTCAGCGTTTTTATCATGTGTGTGTATTTGCTTCAAATTGTGCCCTGTTGTTCATATTCTGAGGGAGCTGTATCTGCCTTCAGCAAGCACTAGCAAAATGTAATTAAAAAAAAAATCTATATTACAAAGTTATAATCCAGCCCAACTGGAGTATTGCTGATTTCTCTACAGTACACCGTTAATTTTCCTACCAAGCTGCATACCGTACCAAAGACATGTCCCGTGCTGATAACCACCACTGGAAGGCTTCGGTTTTCTTTTTAAGGAGAAGTCTTTATCACCGGGGCCTCAGAGGGAAGTAACTTTCCCTTACATAATACACCAGGTGGACTTATTGTAATAAAAGCAAGTAAAACCAGGATGACAAACAGCCACCAGGGAAAAGAAAACAAACCTTTTCTTTACATGACACTGCTCATAAGTGATTGGGCACCAACATCTATAAAAGCTGCCTCAGACATGAGGTTCTGCTTACCCGCCTTCGCTTTCTCCATCATCTGTGGTAGCTGTTCCCGAGTTGGCTGTGAAATAAATTGAACTGGACCCTGTGGAATCACTTCTTTCCCTATGGAATGGGAAACGCCTTCGGCGTGTCACTCTCTGCGTTTCTTCCAGATGGCACCTGTAGGAAAGGCAAAAAGAGAAGATAAAACCACTTGATGGCGAGATTCTGCTTCTGTACCTCTCTCTAGCAGATTCTCTGCACCCAAAAAATTCACAAGGTGACTTGCACAAACATCTCGCTACCATCAGTAACCATGGTATTCTACTCTTAAAGCAAGTCTGACCACAGCAATGCATATACAAAAGGATAATCATACCACACGCCTTCCTCTGATTTCCTCAGTGAGCAAAGGCAGAGGAATCCTGAAACCCCTTGCAGAACCTAAGATCTTTTATTGCTATCATAAGTTACCTACAGTTGGCAGCACTTAATGACAAAACAGCAGTAACGAGACAAAGATTTACCAAACAAATAACCTTCCTAGTCAATACTTAGTATTCCAGAAGAAAAAAACACAAACTTGGCTAAATATATATTTTTTATATTTTTATACTAATCTCTCTGGAGGCCAAGATGCAATTCCAGTGGAAACTAAAGAGACTTTTTTCCACTTTTTCATTCTGCACTTAATATACACTTAATTAATCATGGCTGTTTTCCCATGCTATAAAGTACAAACGTACAACAATGGGAAAAGACAAGGAAGGAGAAGGGTCGATACTTACCTGACTTCACCAACGATTTCTCCAGCTAAGTGCTGCAGGCTGTTTCGTAGCTCCTCCACTTCTTTCCTTAGCTCTGCAATGTTTCTCAACATGAAGTCCAGGCGGTCCAGAACATCCACCTGTTCGTCCTGTGTCAGCAGAGGTGTGTACACAGCACCATCTCCTGCCTCTACAGGAACCGGCATTTTGGACAGGGCTTAAAAAAATGAGAGAAAAAGTTCATTAGATGCAAATGGAAAAGGATTTCTCATAGGAAATCTCAGTTCAGCTTTGTTCTCAGAAAATGGAGGATATAAGGCTTAATATTAAGTACTGCCTCCTGACCTGGCCTAGGGTCTTGGGTTCTTCCACTGGTTTACCACTCCCTTCTCTGACACCAGCACATAGCCACACCTAACACTTGTGCAACACTAATCGAGGTGAATAAAGCTCTTTTAACTACACTTCCCTAGACATCCCCTTGCTAAAAATTTAGAAAAAGAGCAAAATCCATACCGAACATCACTAAGACCACTGCAGAAAAGTAAATCTCTGTTTTTTAAGAAGTCCTGACTGCAAATTAATTCAATTTCTGTTCTACATACTTCTCTATTAACATTGCACTTGAAAACTAGTCTGCTTTTCTTCTGAATTGCAATCAGCTCTGGAGGCCACCAGCCAGGAGAACAACCATCCTACAAGGTAACGCGTGGCAATGAACAAGGGCAATACAGCTAACTGTGGACAGACTTTTCTGTCCACGATGTTAAATAAATGTTAAATAATAATTATGTTAAATACGTTAAATTAAAATAAAAACTACAAAACAAATAAACCAAACCAACCAACCAAAAAAAAAAAAAAAAGCAACAGCTAACCCACAACTCTATTCTTATTCAGGAAAAGAAAATGAAACAGAAACCCAAAGAGGAGACAACAGGCTTCAAATTGCAGCTGTCATCAACATACGTCATTGGCTTGGGCCAATCTACAACATTAACCAGTTTGCCTGATCTTTTAAATCTTCTTGCAGATACAGTGCGATCAACCAGCACATAAGAACAGATGTGCATTTGTGAATTTTAATTACTTTCCTCTTCAAAGGATGAAAGGAATCCTTCTAAGTCATGCAGTTATTAACCAGCAGCAGATGAACATCTATTATTGCAGCAGTGTGCCAAAGCCACCTGTCAAAACCATGCAGGTATATTCGCCCTCCTGCTCCTGCTGGATGCTGCAGTTCTCCTGCCGTTTATGCCACGTGCAGCACAGCAGGAAAACAGTGAGTTAATATCTAAAAGATGTTTTTGTAAGAGGAAGAGGTTAAAGCTCTGTTTACAAGTCACTCCCCCTGCCAACACAGAAGCAGTGACAGGTCTTTAGATAACCCAGCCAAGGGATTCAGGTGAGAACACTCTCTTTTGTCCTTTTTTTGTTTCTTTTTTGGATGCAGGCTGCTGAACTACAGGAGCACCTGTCCGTGCACTGTCCCCACCACCACCACCGTGCTCATTTTAAAACCCGAGCGACGCCACAAACAGACACAGCCTCATTTTCTACCCCTGCAGCTTTGCCCATGCTTGGAAAAAAAAAAAAGGAAAAAAAAAAAAGAAAAAGAAAAGAAAAAAAAAAAGAAAAACCAAACCCCACGTGCGTTAACCGCGCTCCCCGCGCCCAGCCCGGCCCCCGCCGGGCCCTACCCAGGCTCCGCCGCCCCACGGCCTCCGCGCAGCCCGGCCCGAGCCCGCCGGGCCGAGCCCGATCCCGGTCCTGATCCCGATCGTGATCCCGATCCCGCTCCGGATCCCGCTCCGGATCCCGGCCGTCTCCCGTGCGGCGCCGCCGGAGCAGGCCGAGGCCGAGGCCCAGCCCCAGCCCCAGCCCCGCGGCGCCCAGCGCCAGACCCAGCCCCAGCGACGGGCGGCCGGGCCCGGGCCGCGCCATGGCTGCGGGGGGGACGGGACGGGAGCAACCGGGGGGACCGGGGGGAATGGAGCCGGGCCGCGCTGTGGCGTCAGGAGGCGTCAGAGCCCCGCGACTCGGCCGGAGGGAGGGGCCCGGCTGGGGCTGGGCCTGTGCGAGGGTGTGTGTGAGTATGAGTGTGAGTGTGTGTGTGTGTGTGTGTGTGTTTACAGGCATGTATCTGTGTATGTGTACCTGTACCTGTACCAATACCTGTGTGTGCGTGTACACCTGTAGCTGTACCTACATCTACACCTGTACATGAACATGGACCTACACGTGTGTGTGTGCATGTCCGTGTGCATGTACCTACACTTGTAGCTGTACATGTACCTGTCTGTGTACATGTACCTACACTTGTACCTGTAGGTGTATGTGTGCATGCCCAAGTACCTCTACGTGTAGCTGCACTTGTACATGTGTGTTACAGTACCTGTATGTGTACCTGCACTTGTAGTTATACCTGCACCTGTACAAGTGCATGTGATTGTATCAGTAACTGCACACATACCTACACTTATATTTGTACCTGCACCTGTACATGTGTGTGTGTATACGTGTACCAGTACATGTGCATACACTTGTACCTACACCTACACTTGTACCTGCACCTGTACTTGCACCTACAGCAACACCTGTACCTGTATGTACACTAACACTTGTATCTGTGCCTGTGCTGATACCTATACGTACTCCATACACCCGTACGTACAGTTGTACCTATACTTAAACCTGCACGTGTATCTGTACCTGCACCTGCACCTACACCTAAACCTAAACCTATACCTGCACCTACATCTAAACTTACAGCTGCACCACACTACCCCGGTTCCTACAACTACACCACCACAATCCCTACAACACCACAATCACAGCAACACCACCACAATCCCTACAGCCACAGCACAGTCTCACCAACAACCATGGTGTCACCAGCACCCAACGAAGCCTTTGTGCCAGGAACCTGCCCCATCCCTTTCTTACTGATGCAGATATTTCAGGTGACGACTACAGGAGCACCTTCCAGCGGGCACGGAGATGGAAGGCTGAATTTCTTCGTGTGGTTATTACGTATAACCCAGGGCAGCACAAATTCATGGTCCTGCGGATATTAAAGATGTTATCAGAGTAACACTGTGCTCCAGCCTGCTGTTCCTGTTCATCTTGCATCACACTTTAATGAAAGTAATAAAAACAAGATTTCTTGAAAGAAATAATTTCCGGAAATAATAACTCCTGCTTGAGCCCCTTTAATCTTTCCCTTTAACCCCTCGTGATTCAGCAGAAAAAAAACTGAGATGGTCAGCTGGAGTGTTGTATAGACCTGAAATCTCCACTGGATTTATTTTTATTTTTATTTTTATTTTTATTTTTATTTTTATTTTGGTATTCATAAGCTCCTTTGGGTTTATCACCGTAACAGCTTCATCTGCTCACATAATATCCTACAGTCTGCCTTCCAAGTTATTACCTTTTTGCCCTGAAACGTGCCAGCCCTGCAAATGACCCCCCAAATTGCTACCCACCGTGTAGGTTACTGGAACACAGTGGGGCTCTGGGTAAAATGAACAGACATGTAGACTGATTTAAGATCTTTTTCTTTTCTAAATGCTTTACTTTTCCTAAAATAACGCTGTAATTTGGTATTACAGAGACACTTTGGGTCTGTTTGCTAACAGATTTCCATCAGACGTGCCAGACAGGATGCTGACGCTGTGACCAGTGACAAATGGCCTCACATCTGACACACAAACCAGAGCTTAGCAAGAAGCACAGGTGACTTTCAGAGGCATTTTATCCTTAGTTCTGTGGGGTGAAGTCTATTTCTCCCACGTGACATCAAAATGTGGAGTGAAAATCACCTCCTCCTCATAAAAACATACTCACAGCGTCATCACTTGGAGCAGGATCAAAGCCAACAGGTTGCAAGGACCCAATGCTGTGGATGAACAACTTGTCTGGTAATTAGGAAGCAATTCTTCATTATTAGTAGGCAATGCAATTATTTTCATACGCCTCAAGTTTTCATTAAGTGTGGTGTATCAAATCTTCTGATGCAACAAGTGCTCCTCATCCCCTGAGCCGAAGGGCTTGCAGACGACTTGGACCATCAGCTCTGGGTCTGGAATTGTGCCCTGAAGGATGGTGCAGGGCTCTGGGAGCACTCTGCAGTGTGAAATCTCTCAAAACCTCATTCACTGCTGGCTGAAGGCTGGGCAGCTTACAGGAATAAGGGACAAGCATAGAAAAAAAAAAAAAAATGGCATTGAGGAAAGTCACCGAGTAGCACAGTCTGAAATGGTTCTTTTAGAGAGCAAACCATTCATAGGACTTGCCATGGTACAGGGGGTGTAAAGAACCACTGGCTTTTGGTTGAGATTGCAGTATTTTAGTTGGAGATGGACTCTGTCTAAGGCAAGGAAGATATTAATGATAAAATTAATGGCAAAATCATGAGCTCCAGGCTTTTGCGTTTTAATTTCTCCATCCCACAGTAAATGCAGTGAAACTGTGGGCTGGTTACGTTTCCTAGAATTATAGAGTGGTTTGGGCTGGAAGGGACTTTCAAGACCACCCAGTTCCAACCCCCTGCCACAGGCAGGGACACCTCCCACCAGACCAGGTTGCCCAAAGCCCCATCCAGCCTGGCCTTGAACACCTCCAGGGATGGGGCACCCACAGCTCCTCTGGGCAGCCTGTGCCAGTGCCTTACCACCCTCTGAGTGAAGGATTTCTTCCTAATGTCTTAGCTAAAGCTCCCCTCTTTCAGTCTTGGGAGCTGCAGAAAGAAGAGAGTGTTATCGGAAAAAGCCACTGATGTCAGATGGGGAAAAACAGAGCTCTTCGTGTGCCACTCTTGTAACAGTGCAATGATCTATGACCACTTGGCAGAGCCAAGTGACCTTTTGCTTTCTTTTCCACAAATTACTGCTGCCCATGTCTGGCCACGACTTTAAGTAGACAGGTCGGAGCCAGCACCAAGGGGCGATAATTGCTTTCCAATGATGAATGGTACCACTGGGATGTACTGCACTGCTTGCTCTCACGCCCCTGCCACGCAGAGTGCTCGGGCTGCCTCCCAGATTTCGGTATCTCAACAGGAAATTTAATACCAAAATATTGTATGCAGGCTCTATTTTTCTTTTTCCTCTGTTTTATTCCCTGCCCTCCCAAGAAAAAGCCTTGTGAGAGACAAAGCAGGCAGAGAGAGCAAGCACCTGGCAGCCCGCCACACTGCAAGAGCCCTGGATGATTTTTTTATTTTATTATTATTATTATTATTTCTCTTTAATTTGCAGAGAGATCCAAGGGTCTGGATTTCATCTCTGGGCTCCTTTCCATGGCCGGTGGGATGAGAATGCACTCACAGCAGAGACCGCCTGGTCCGGGGCACCGGGGTGGTGGATTTGGGTGCTCCTGTAGGAAGCAAACACAACCAAGGTGAAGTTAGCAGGAGAAATAACTTCCTTTTCATTCATTGGGTAATGGAGGCAAAAAACATGCCTCAATTCCTTGTGTTAGAAGCCAAACACATGTTTACACCAGAAAATAAGTGTTAGGAACAAACATTTGGCCTGTTCTGACACCAGGGAATTTGGGAAGACCATCCTGGGCATGCAGGTGATCTGAAGGAGCAGGGGTTTAACCCATGAGGTGAGGTATCCATGTACAACTCAAAATGAATACATCAGGATATTTGGGGCACACTTTAGGAATATGACAACATCAACATCCATTAGTTTCTTTCATTTTGGTTTTTTTTTTGTTTGTTTCTTTGTTTTTGTCAGGACCAAACCAACAGACATGATACGAATAGCAAAAATTGGCTCTGTCAGAGTATTCCCTTCAGACTAGTGAGCAGAAATGTGTATTTTTCTCTCTTGATCCCTGCTGGAGTTAATCAGTAACCTGTGGCAGCACAGATAAACTGGCCCCAGGTCAGGCAGGAAGGACACGACGTGCCACAGCCCTGGATCACCCACATGGGAACATCCTTCTGTTTTCTCCTCAACCCTTATTTCTGAAGATCAGTAAGAAAAGTAGGAATTGATTATAGCTGCTGATGAGCTGCATGGAATGATTTCTGTGCAAGTTTTGAGGTAGAAATATAAATATTTGTTATTTGTGGAAATGTTTTATTTGTAGCTAGAGCAGGCGTTGAGGAAGGAATTACTCCATCAGCTCCCACATAGGATGCTCTGGACTTGAGATATGAGCTGCCCCTCAAATTTTGAAGGGATTTAAACCACCACATTTCCAGATGAAAGCTTCAGGGTCCTGGGCTCACCCCTGCCTGGTTCCTGGTCCATTGTCTTGCAGTCCTTCATCTCCCTATTCACCATATCCCCATCCTTTGTCTCCCTGTCCATCGTCTCCTGGTCTACTGCCTCCAGGACTATCATCTCCCATCCTGCGTCTCCCTGTCCTTCTTCTCCCTGTCCATCACATCCCTGCCCATTGTCTCTGGCTTCATCACTCCCTGAGCCATCTTCTCGCGTCTTTCTACTCCTGTC
>CM021769.1:30480599-30743092 GCA_011076525.1 Nettapus auritus
CCCATCCTACATCTCCCTGTCCTTCATCTCCCTGTCCATTGCCTTCTGCTCCATCACCCCCCGAGACATCATCTCCTTTCCTTCAATTCCTCTCCTTCATCTCCCTGTCCATCATCTCCCAGTTCATTGTGTCACTGTCCGATGTCTCACGGTCCACTGCCTCCTGGGCTATCATCTCTCATCCTTCATCTCCCTGTCCATCGTCTCCTGCTCCATCACCCCCATCCACCACCTCCCTGTCCTTTGTCTCCCTGCCCATCACCTTCCTCTCCATCACCCACCTCCTTCTATCTCCTCGTCCCTTTTTGGGGGGAGGGAGAGCAGACCCAGGACCCCAGTCCCCGAGCCGTCGGCGGTTTCTTGAACCACCCGGGCCACCTCGGGAGCCCCCCAGGGGCTCCCCTTCGGGGAGGGATCGGCCGCGGGCGGAGCGGGGGCGGCGGCGGGGCGGGACGGGAGCGGCCGCCCCCGGCCACAGCCCCGGGGGTGGCGGCGGGGTCGGGAGCATGCCGTACCTGCTGGTCAGCACGCAGATCCGCATGGTGAGTCCGCCCCGCCGCTGCCCGGCTCCCCCGGGGGCTGCGGGGCTCGGGGGGAGCGTGTGGGGAGAGGGGTGGTGGGGAGGGGGGCGATGGAGATGGGGGTGATGGAGATGGGGGCGATGGAGATGGGGAAGATGGAGATGGGGGTGATAGAAATGGGGGTGATGGAGATGGGGGTGAAGGAGACTGGGGGGAGATGGGAATGGGGGGCTCCTCCCGGGCACCGTGCTGCTGCCCGCAGCATCGCCCTGCACCTGCTGCTGGGGGGCTTGGGGGGCTGCCCCAAGGGGCTGGGGGAGCTGGTGGGTGAACAGGGCTGTGGGCAGCCACCCTCGCTCTCCTCCCTTCATCCCGGCCCTTTGCTGGGGTAAGGTGGGGAGCGGGAGAGCACCCAGGTGCCCCTAGTGCTGCTCCGCTCCCCTCAAACTGCGAGCAAGATTGCTTGGGAAACTTGTTGCAGGAGCCCGTGAAAGTCAAAGTAATCCATGCATGCTCACCGTAGGTTTGTTCTCTTCCCCGAAAAGCCCAGCTGGCTGTGCCACGGTGGAAAACACGGCCACAGCCAAAGGGCAGGGTGTTGCTGGCACCAGGGTGGCTGCACAGCACCCAAAGTTGCGGCAGGGACTGCAGCCGAGACCCGTTGTTCCCCTAAAAAGGCGCAGAGGAAACCTGGCTTCCTAGCGATTGCTGTCCTGCTGGCAGCCAGCACGTCCTGGCCGGGCCCGCAGGAGCAGGCAGACGTCTAGAGGGTTTGGTTTTTGTTTTCCCAAGGGGAACTATATCAAACACTGTCTGAAGGCCAAAGTGCGATGTTGCGGTTTTGCAAGGGGAAGGGTGCGATGGGGAAAAGAGCAAACCAACGAGCTGGCAGGAGTGTGGTGAGAGACACAGTCTGTCCGAGGAGGATGCTGTTGCACCAAAACCTCTCTGTTTGCAGCGATATTTGGTGTCACGCCAGTTGATTGAATGATTATGGACTGATGGGCACAAAGCATGGCACGGACGCATTTTGTAGCACTTTGGGGAAACGCACACAGCAGGGTGGACTGAAATACCTACAGGTTAACGCACTTTGCCCCACAGACTTTGGAAACTCTGCTCTTCAGCAGCGCAAAGCAAACATTCATACCTGAAATCTGGCATCCAGCCATGTCTGGAAAGGGTCTGTGCTGGCAGAGCAGGGTGGGACAGATGTTGCTGCCTTTTGCTGGCAGCAGCTGGGGTGGGGACAGGACAAGTCTCTTGCTTCCCCGTGGCACATCTCCCATGGGAGGCAGGCAGTCAGGATCAGATGCACAGGGACCAGAGGCTCTTCCTCCTCCTCGGTTTGTGTCTCCTCCATCTCTCTGTGCAGCCGAGCATGCCTGCGTGTTTGCACAGCGCACGGGGATGTTTGGTTAGCAGCACTGTGCGAGTGCTTTCTAATTGGGGTCCAACAGAGGCTCACAGTTAACGCAGAGTTTGCTGGTTTGTAGACAGGTGCTGTCGGGGCTTTACCTCTCTGCTCTTCAGCCTTCCCAGACCACATCCACCTGAGCTTTCCACACCAAATACCAATTCCCTCCTGTCTTTGCTGGCAGAGTGCCTGGCTGTTTCATTGCCAAGCTCAAGGCCAAGGTGCTTGGCTTCCCATTTACACCACGGTGTAACAGCGGAGCATGTGGCACAGGAGCCCCTGCAGGCACCACCTGCTGGGGTCTCACAGACCCTGTTCTGTGCCAGCGCTGAACTTCCTCCAAGGGGTGATGGAGAGGGGTCAGAAAGGATCTGGGTGATGCTTAACTTACTTTGGATGCTACTCAGGGTTGAGCAACCCTCCGCACGTTATAAATTATCGATAATTAATGTAGCTTGATGATGGCAGTGCCAGCAGGTGGGGACATTCTTCAGAAGGTTGTCACTTGCAAACTTTTGTGTGTAGTATTAAAGAGAGAGTTAAAAGGGAGTAATAGCTCCTCCTATTAAAATCAGTTAAAACCCCACTATTTTGAAGAAAAGCCTGCAGCCTGCAGGGGCAGGATTTGGAGCACAGAGGACTTTAGCACCCCAAGGAGGGGTGGTGGAGCATGGTGCCTCTCCCACTCACCAGCCCCGGTGGCTGTGGCCAGTGTTTAAGTGATCTTTGTTTTTTCTGGCTTTGGTGTTGCGGGGTGGCCGGGTGCTCCCCATCGGTGTGGGGATGGTCCAGAGGCAGGCAGTTATTCTGGAGGTCACTCTGGAGCTATACTTCTCTGCTACGGCTTGTTACTTGGTTCTGGAAATTGTTCAGACCAGGAATATCTCATAAAATAACACACTTCTGGAGCACTGAATGAAAACATCCCTGTCCCCTTCATGTGACGTGTGGGAAGGCCACCTGGTGGCTTTGGTGGTGTGATGACTCACGGCTGCAGCCCACTGCTCCCACAGAGCGTGAATCCCTTCCTCATCCCATGGGTGTTCCCCTGCCTGAACCACCCCACAGCACCTCCTTGCCCCCATCTTCTCACCCTTCCTTGCTAGCAGAGCTGTTCCAAAGCCGCCCTCTGCCAGGACAGGCAGATAGCCTCTAACTGGCCTGGGGACTCATTTCAAAACAGATTTGCTTGTTTTGCGTGATGAGGCCATGAGTACCACCCTGTTGCTGCCCTACGGACTTCCCAGAGCTGGATCCCAGGGACCAGAGGCACCGTGAGCTCAGCCAGCAGATGGCTCTCCAGGAGCAAAGCCACCGAGGTCCCCTCCTGGGACACACAGGTGGCTCTGTCCTGCGCTGGGTCACATCAAATCTGCTCCTACAGGCAGAGGAACCCACATCAGTGCTCTTAGGGTGGCACTGGAAACCTCGTTTTCCCAAGGACACAATTCCCTTCCTGGTACAACTCACAGTCCCAAGCAGCGGGGAGGGTTGACCACGCGGCTGCACATCACTCACCTCTCTGCTGCCTTTCCCTGCAGGAGGTTGGCCCCACCATGGTGGGAGACGAGCATTCGGATCCCAATCTGATGCGCTACCTGGGGGCCACCAAGAGGAACATGCTGGGGAACCACTTGTAAGTGCATTTCCGTGACATTTCAGGCTCTCTCCTCTCCAGATTTACCCAAGAGCATCACTCCTCTTATTCACTGCAGCACCTTCCAGCTGCATACCCACTTTTAATCCCAGCACTAATTCAATGCTGGAGGGGCACACTCGTGTCCTTGTCCCTGCCTGTTAGTGCTCGCCCAAGGAAACGCTTCCTGACACATCAGGAGGTGATGCTTGTTTTTTTTTTTTTTTTTTCCTCACTGTGAATCCATTTTAGCTCCTGACCGACCTTCTCCCCATCCTTCCATGCTTGGGATGCTTCTGGTCACTACCTCACACATGCCCTGGCTGAAATAAAACAGGCACAGTAAGCGCTTTAATCTTTCTGCATACCTATCTGCCTTTATCCCATCCCTAGCTCTCAAAGACAAACCTCCTCGGTCTTGTTACCATTTCCAGACCCAAGATGCTCAGAAGCAAATTGAGTCCATCCCTCCTGCTGCACAGCCTTGCTCTGGCCTGTTTTGGTGCCAAATGACCCCAGATGCCTATCCACAGCCTGTCCTGCCCACTCTCCACCCTAGCTTTAGATTTCTCCCTGTTACTGAGCATCCGAGCCAGCCCCTCCTGACAGCTCCTGAAGCCCTTCCTTGGGCAGCTGAGCCCCAGGGTTAGAGCTGTTCCATGTCCCCAGCCTGCGCGTTCCTAAGCCGTACATATCTGACACTTCCCTGCGTCCCCATGTCTCTCTCTGCCCACACCAAGTTTGACAACAGCTTTCAGCAGGGTGCAACTTGGAAATGCTGCCATCCCGTTCTTTACATCTTGGCCCACTTTTTTTTCCCTCCATTTGGTATCTCAACTTCTTGTTTTTCTCCAAGACAAAGCAAAACAACCCCCCCAAATGCAAATTAAAACAGAGGGGAACAGTCAGATTTCTGCTGAAGCTTGCCCACTCACACCACAGCACAGAGGAGGAGTAGGAGGAAAACCAGGCGTGAAGCAGAAGGGGCTTCTTGGTCCCAGAATGTTCTCAGACTGCCGCCGGCGGGGCTGGGAAGACCCACCTCCTCAGCACCAGGCTGGCAAGCATCGAGGTCCAGCTCCTCACTGCCGCAGCACCAAAAATCTAAAAGATTAAAGAGAAGAAAAAATAAAATAAAAATCAGAGGTTGTCTGGTGAAGAGAAACCCTCCCAAACACAAACTCGGGCCACCTGCCTCTGCAGGAGGGCTCATCCTGACCTCTTCAGTCGCTCCTTTCCATCGCTTGCAGCTCTGGGGTGGGTTTGCAGGGCTGAGCCATCTCCGTGCTGCTATTCCCAACCCCGTGGGTGGCGAGGAGATTGGCAGCAGTGTCAGCTTCATGCTGTTGCCTGTGAAGCCGAGCCCAGAAGCAGGCAGGGAGTTATGCAATAGGAGAAAGGAGACCCGAGGGGAAAAACAGAAGAGGCTTCAAGGAGGACAAAGTGCTCCTGGCTCCTGAAATGGAGGCGACTCTAGGATTTGGGTAAGGGAACAGCAAAGAAAGGCAAAGTGCCCCCACGCTGCCTGCCCCAGCAGCTAGGGAGGAGATGCAGAGTTGGAAGGAACAGGAGTGCCAGACTTTGCTTCTTTTGGGGAAGTTTTTATTGCTTCTCCTGCTGCAACCTGTGTCTGTGGCCTGGCAGGCATTTGGGGCTCTGTCTTGCCCCACCTGCTTCTTGTCACAGCTTGTGTCATACCCAGGGTCACCCCACTGCTTCCCTACAGCATTTTCCCCGGGTGCGCTTGAGCAACAGGGGGTGGAGAAAACAACCCGGCAGGAATGTGGCTGCTGACACCCTGAGAGGCGCAGCGACATGCCAGCGGGGTGAGCCCCATCCGCCCTTCTGCCAAAAAAACCCCAACAAACACCCAGGAAGGAAGGAAAGCACCGCAGCCAAGCAGGATTATCCCTCTGCCTGGCTGCAGGGCTGCACTAGCAGTAAGCCTGGCCGTAGGATGCCACAAATCCTGCCCTTTCCGTGGCACTGTGAGCCCCAAAACCTTAAACATGACCTGAGGAGCTCAGAGGGAGCCTGAAAGAAAAAGTCTAAGCAGCACAGACCAGCCGGAGCACTATAATACACAGATGTAGTGCTTAATTGCCTCTAATAAAGGGGAGCACAGATCCTGTTATGCAGTTCTGCACTAGCTCAAATGGCACATTGTTAAGCTGCATCAGCTGCCAGCACACATTGTCAGTCCCTTATCTGACATGCAGGGGCAAAACCCCGCAGGAATTTGGGTCAGGGAAGAGCCAGGTTCTGCCCAAGCCTATGTGGGGTCAAGAATCCAAAAGCTGACCTTTGGCTGCTGCAGAACAGGGGCTTCTTGGGCAACCTGCATGCCCAGGTGGACGTGCATGTGTGGATGATCACTCGGCGATGTCCTCCTGTAATTATAAGCGCCTCCTGTAATTATAAGGGTTCTTAATCAGTACTGCTGGGTCTGAAATGAAAGCTGACGCCTGCTTGTCAGATTGTGGGAGCTGAGGTCCAAGGCAGCCACTAGCGCCCTAACGTACCTGTTTCCCAGGGGCACAGTCAAAACCCATCCCCAAGGAAGCTAAAATGACTGCTGGGCAATCACCAGGAGATTGCTCCATCGCTACTTTTAAATAGAAAGTCATTCCAAAACAGGCTAGAAATCCCCTCGTCTGGAGGATACTCCTGCTCCAGCTTAATCCCATCCCCACACACCACTCACTTGTCTAGTTTTGGCACATCTGGGAGGCAAGGCAGCTAGGGTCGTGTACTTACAATGTGCAAGCACAGAAGTCCTCTCCCATCTGGGGCAACTTCTCTGTTCCCTGCTGGCTCTTGGCTGGGAGGAAGGGCTATACAAATGTTCCTAGCCACTCCATCCTGATTCAGACGGAGAGGGCGGTGTGCTCGATACACGTTGTGTGTGATCTTTTGTTTCATTCAACGCAGAGTTGTGTTTAAGGCCCTAGGCAACTCAGCTTGCCTTCTGCTTTTAGCTCAGCCAGTCAGTTTTTTAGGCTCCTACAAATAGCAAACAATCTCTGCCTCAGCTCCTTCTGCATAATGGCAATTAATATTTACCAACTTGAACATGTGAATCTGAAGGGTATGTAGCAAGCCTCTTAGAGAAAGCATCAAGTTCAAAGACACTTATAATAATACATATTATCTTTACACCACATCTATAATTACAGCAAAGTATAGTCTGTCTTGAGAAACTGAAAAAAACTTTCACATCTTAGTGTTATTTCAGGCTTTAAAAAGTATTCATCACTATTAATGTTTTGCAACCTTAAAAACTTTGCAAACGCTTTTCGGTCTTTTTTATTGTTACTGGTATGAAAGTCAGGACAGGCTTTGTTGAGATGCCCAAACAAGATCACCAAAGATCCCATAGCCCATCATTATCAGCTTATCTGGCACAGTGAGTCATCTAAGAAATGAACAATTATGAAGCTCATCCCATCTGCTTGAATAAATACTGCAGCCCCAGTGGCTGCGTTAGAGGAACGGAGAGGCTGCCGAAGCCAGCACTGAAGGTTACACTTGCCATTTTGGCTCTGCTGCTTCCCAACCTCATTCAGCACGTTTTGTGTCTGTATTGTGCTGTTCTTCCACTCCACGACCACCACCTATTTCCTTTATGGTGGGAGCATTCTCACAGCCCTTAGGTCTTTTGCTGAGCCTGAAGGACCAGGTGGAGGCAAGGGCAGTTCCTGCTCCAAATGCACAGAGCTGGCATAAACTGCAAAGGAGCAAAGCTAGACAAAGATCCCAAGTATTGGTTCTCAGACATCCACAGGCATACAATCGCTGTGAATTGCCAGGGCAGAGGATCCTGTGCTCCACCTTATTTGGCAGCTGCGTTGAGGACAGAGGACTTCTATTTTTCCAAATGCCTAATGCCTTGCTGAAGGCAGCATTTTTGTCTCCCAACCCCCAAATATCAAGCACGGGCTCACAAAAGCCCCTGACTCACAGATGTGCTTTGACATACGTAAAACGTTGGCTTCCTGTTCCTTTGGAACACCTGAATCAGTCTGTAAAAAGCTTCCAGAACAGCCCAGCCATGTAAACAGAGGACTAGATGCCAGCAACAGCAAACAGGGCCTGGTAACAGGGAGGCATTGGGTCCAACAAGTTGTTAGTTAGGTCTGCTACTTGCAGAAACATGGGAACAGCTATGTTCTCATAGCAAAGAAAAAGCCCTAGCAGTTGTGTGCTGTTAGGACAGTTTGAAGCTGCTGTCCTACATTTGTTCCTCTTTGCAGAGACTACCCTATTTTTCCATGAATTCTGAGCTATGCATACTTGCAAATTCCCGCCGCTGCAGTTTCAGCCCAGTTAACCATCAAACACCTGGCTTTGGACAACTGATCCCTAAACCACACTTCAATTTAAAGCTGAATTCCATTCTGGGCAGGCTTTTTCCTTGGTTTAGAAGCTGTGGGTTTTGTTCTTCCCCAGCTGGTTAACCAAGATCTTGCAACACACAAGCAGTATGTCGGCTGCGGTCACTGCCGTGTTTTATACCAGTTTATTAGCAATGCAGACTCAGTTCCACAAGGAAATTCTTCTCTCTTCCTTCTCCACCTCATCTTCCTTCTTCTTCCTGCTTGCAGCTGGGAGTACTATGTGGACGATGCACCTCGGATAGTCCTGAACAAGCTGGAGAGCTATGGTTACCGCGTGGTCAGCATGACAGGCGTGGGCCAGACGTTGGTGTGGTGCCTCCACAAGGAATAGCGAGGAGACTTCTGCACTCCATCTGGGGAAGGACCCTGCTGGCGATCACCTCACACAGGACTTAAAGCAAGCTTTTTTCCTTGAGTAATTCCCTTCTGTTCCAGATGCTCAGGTGTGGGGGGAGGAGTGTTGTGGGGGCAAGACTTCACCTAATGGAAACTCACCATCCCTGCCATTTCATAAGGCCTGGGGGGAGGAAGCTATCCCAGCCCAGACTATATCAGGCACACAACAGATGGCTTTAACTCCACATTCATCCAAATGGCAGTCTGGCAAATACCATCTTTTTACATTTTAATAATCTATTTAGCATGCATTGGAAGGAGCTCAAATAACAGACTTGCCTGTCTGTTCCTCAGGGCTGTCCTGGGGGTACATGCTAAATGGGAGTTGAGAACATGCCTCCTCCTAGACCTAAGGGGGCAGGGATGGGAGGTCAAGCACAGATGGCATACCATCTCATCCCCAAAATGAAAGCAGGAACTACTAATCTCACACAGTGTTCTATGAGAATCCCTCCACTCAGCAGCAAGGTCAGATTCCCTCCCATAGTGGATCATGGTTAGCCGCATCAGACGTTCAGTCCCAAGCGGGCCATTCAAGCATAACATGGTGGTTCCTGAAATACCTTAGATCAGCACAGAAAGGATTTGTGAACATTTCAGGTATTTGCTCTGTTAACTTAGCAGCAGCAGTTGCAATGCTGGATTGTTTGGGACTGTGCATCAATTCTGCTGTAAATGTAACCCCAATAAAATATTTCTCTGAAGAGAGTTATATCTTTGTGTGGGTTGTTCTGAAGTACCAAAAGCCTGCTGGATCCACATCTCCTGAACAAGCTTTCAGAATTACAGAGCTCCAGGCTTTGAAAGGTCTGGTGTTTGTTCAGATAGCACCTCCCAAAATCCTGTCCTCTGACTGAGCAGCTACTCTGAGTACGCACACCGACAGGGTAACACTTACTCTGAAGCTTATGCAGCCATCTTTCCCTGTTCTCTGGAAAGCACTGCAGTCACGTGCAGTCTGTATTCCTACAACAGTTTTAAAAAAGGATGTTTATTGGCTTAATTTAAGAAACAGCTTTGGAAATGGAATGATGGGGTGGGGAGAATCCATACTCTCTCCTGCTAGGTGTGAGACTCTTCCTCATCTTCCCGCTTGAGCTGTTCAATCAGCTGCTGCCTCTCCGCAGCTTGGCGCATCCGCATCATCACCAGGCTCTCGTAATCCCGCTCTGAGACCACAGACGCCTGGAAGGAGAAAACAAATGCAACCTGTAAAGGACAGCACATATTGCAAAGCTCCCACAGGTCCCCCCCTCCAAAAGCCACGCTCAGAACACTCGCATTTGAGTCAGGCAGACCATTTGTAGCAGTATGACACCAGAGAAATCAGGTAAGGTGTGAAAGCTGCCTGGCTTCATAGCAAACAGTGCTACTGACCCTTGATAGTGTCAGTGGAAAGACAAAGAATAGGACAGGCAGGGTGGCTGAAATACCCTCTTGATCCTGGAACTACTCTCACCAGCTCACAGAGGTTGGATGAGGAAACACGGCTGGTTATTTTGGATGACAAGCTTGCTCTGCAAGTCCAGCACACACTTCATCCGTTACAAAGGCTAATGCTATAAAATCAAACCCTTGTGGTTTAGGCATGAAAGTAGCTGCACTGGAAAAAAAAAACAAAAAACAGGTATGTTCCCAAACTTGGCACTAGAGTTTCAGTTCTCAAAAGCTCTTGGAGCCTTTCTGCTGTGTGTGATAGCAACTGTCACGTCAGCTAAGCAGTGACTGCAGACTACCTAATAAATGTAGGCAGCAAATGACAGCTGCTATCTCAGAGCAAAGTGGCGGTTTTGGCACTCTGCTTTCAAAAGCCTTTTAGCATTAGTAGGTGGCCTTACTGATTTCAGATGTATTAAACGCGCCACAATGCTTGGAAACATTCATCTCATTTGTTTGACAGTTCAGGCGGAAATAAAAGCATCTTGACAAAAGGTGAACAAAAAAAATCTCACGCTAATTTTTCTAGGAACTAGATTTAGTGGTGATTTAAGGACATCTTGAACAGAAAATAGAAGGGCTGAAAAGACAATCAAATAGCAAAAGCTTCTGCGGGAAAACGGTGCAAGGGGAAACTTGCTACTATGTGCCAAAGTGGTTCCTCCAGCTGCAGAGTGCCTACCTGTGAGGACAAAATAGAAGCCCACAACAGATGAAAAAAAGGGAGAATTAAGAGACTGGTATGCTGTAATTGGTGTCTTTGGAACTGCATGAATGAAATAACCTTTCGGTACTGCACAGCACAGATTTTCATAGTGTTTGAGAAAGCACCAGATTGTATCAGACCTCAGTAGCAGAACAAGGTTTCTTCAAAGCTTCTGTCCACTAACCACAGATATTTACTGACATCTGCTTGGCTGAATGAAATAGCCTACATGAGACTCATGCAAATGAGTCACCCATACAAACCTGAATCACTACCTCACGCTCTGGATTTAAATTTAAAACAGAGAAGAGATTATTTCCGGCCTCATTTGGGAGCCCTGCTGATACAACAAGCCATCAGAAGCGACAGTAGGGAGAGCACAAAGGGAAGAAGCAGTCTGATTCGAGATGGGCTACAAGTTGACGTTCACACTGACGGTTCTCAAGCAATCTGGGTGCCTCTGAGGAAGCTTGTTTTCTCCTCAGGCACAGTGTGGGCTGATGCTTTGCCACTTTACACACCTACTTCCTGCAATCCTGACAATTACCAATAGTGTAAAACCCTGTTTCTGACGTGGCTGACTCAGCAAGGGCTTGGCTCAAAACAAATACATACGCACAGGGAACTGCAGACGGGGAAGCAGTGACAAGAGGCACATGAAGAGAAGGCGGCGTGGATTTTTACCGCTCTGGGTCCAACCTGGCTGAATCATCCCTGGACTTGCTTCTTCCAGCATCCCAGCATATTGGTGAGCGTGGTGGTCACCGTTCTCCAAGAACTTCAGCAGTCTCTCTCCTCTGCCTGTTGGACTCAGGTGCCGCTCCGACACAGCGTAAGTCTATTTTGCATTCAATTTTCCTAACACTTATCTTTTACATCTTCATTTTGCTGCTTCTTAAATTTCCATTCCACTATTTCTTTGGTTTTCTTCAGTGTGTCTGAGTCACCAGATCCCTTCCTAACCACCCACTGAGATTTTTATTCCGTGCCCTTCACCATGAAGGTGGCTGGTTACCATGGTACCAGAGTGCCCTTCTGTTCTAGATGCTAGATTAAATCTGTTCTCATGGTGACTGTATGCCTTTGCTATTCCTCATCAGCTTGTTTCTGCAGCACAGATTTAATAAGCTCAGACATCGCCATTCCTTCTCCAAAGGAGGCTCCCTAATATGTACGACGGGGCAACTGCTCCTGAACACAGGGATGTAGCGCGAAGTTTGCATTTCCTGCAATACGAGCTTCTCTGTTTTCCTTCCAGCTACAGGAACAGGGAAGGAAGAAGTTGTTCCTGTTGTGTGGCTTGCTGCTGAGCCTGTGACTGAAGTTCAACACCTGACTGTGAAGAGTCAGCAGTTTCCTTCTTCTCTTTCATCAGCATGGATACTTGGCGGAGAGGATCCATTAAGTCCACAACGTTCTTCAGACGTTTCTCACTCAGGAGACACAAAAAGCTGGGCAACCAAGTCATTATCTTGAATCAGAACAGCCACACACTGGACAGTGATGGACAGTGCCAGAAGAGGGAAGGCTTGAGGGAACTGAAGGACAAGTCTGATTACCTGTCATGTCAGAGTGAGCAAAACCTGGCCAAGGCACAAGCACCTCCTAAGCCTCCCCGGCTGTACCTGGACAGTTCTAGCTGCCCAAACATCATTGATCATACAGATTCTCACTCTGATGTCTCCTTTTCTGGTGCTGCTCATCAATACCACAAAGCCACTCAAACTCAGTTCCACAAGGAGCAGGCTACAGACTGTGGGACTGCAGAGACTGGTTCCCAGAACGGCACCACTCTTTCTGATCTTTCTGATCCTTTCCTGTCCTTCAAAGTGGATTTGGGGCTATCGCTTCTTGAGGATGTTCTGCAGACCCTCAGGAAACAGAATCCAAGAGATTACGCCATTTGAAGGTATTTATCATTTAATGCATCACATTTACCTACTGCTGGTGCCAGTTTCTCTAGTCCTAACAGGAGGAAGGATACTGCATCACCCCTGTTGTGTGTGGTCTGTTTTGTTGTTGTTGCCTTACCCATCACAGACTGTTCTTGTCCTTGCCAAGAAGTCCTTTGGAAGGGAGCTAACAGGTTTCCATGCCTAGATGAGAGCACCGTCTGCTGGAACCTTGTGGGCAAGTTTTCATTCTCCACACTGGGAATTTCCCACTCTTGACTGTGCATCTCCAGCTCACAGAAGAATGACATTGTTTGGCCGAAGACTTGGTATTTGGGGGATGTGGCTGTGACACTGCGGAGCACGGACAGAAAGGGGTATGGCATACATCACTTGTGGATGAGCAGGCAGCTTGTAAGGAGACAGGAGCACTGTTATCTCAAAGCCATAGCTATGGCAATGGTCAAGAGACAGATACTGACGTTTCTTCTCCCACCACATTTGGATGTAAAAAATCAGAACTGTTCTTTTTTTTTTTTTTTTTAACCTGAGTTTTTCCCCTAACTCAAGTGCAGTTGGCACTCCCAGCCTGGAAACAGGTAAGCATCTATATAGGCTCATAACGCAGCAAGAGCAGTTCATTTAGTCTACTAGCAGAAGAAATTTCTCTAGATACTGCTGCTTGAAGCATGCATTGATCTATCAGCTGTACAGACTTGGAAGAATAAATGCATCTGTGACTGGAAATGTCTTGTTGCCTCATTTCACTGGTAGCAAGCCAAACCAACAAAGGCCAGGCATCAAGAGCACAGCTCCCTTATCTGCAGCGACCAAGATTTATCCTCTGGCACTTCAGGTTTTTATGAGGGTGGGGAAAGCAGCATTGCTCTGCTTTTCTGGGCTAGGAAACGGCTAGAGCTGCTGGTATTCTCTTCCCCTGGGAGGGAGAGTGCACACAAATCAGGACTAAGATCTAGTGTTGAAATGAACACAGTTCTTCACCCTTTAGGATGGAAGTGCTCTGCCTGACTGAATATCTTTTAGGCAGGATCAGGGGTGAACTATTAAAAAGACACTGCAGAAGCTGCTGGGTCACCAATGTCTTCACTTTTTTCACAGCTAGATTAGATAGCAGGTCTCTTTTTTAAAAAAAAGAAACAGCAGAGACCTTGATAACCATGAGCTTTGGAAGCAGCCTACAGCAAAGTGCTCAGATTCCAGAGAAGGCACAGACAGCTCAACCTGCAGCCTGATAAGAATCTGGTAAAGTCAGATAACGTGAATTTGCTGAAGCCTCAAAGGAGCTTAGAAAAGATGCAAGAGAATGCCAGACAGAAGGCTTTTGTCAGCACATTACTGTGGCTGCATGGATGGCCCAGAACAAATGTGGTGCACTGGTAGGGAGACACCACTAGTACAGATGCAAGGCTGACCTTCCCATGAGCAAGTGCTTCATGCTGTTGTAGAGGCAAAAGGTGCTCCTCACAGCACTATACAGTCCTTGTAGGCTGTGAGCCACTCAGAGCTGCAGCAATCAAACAATCATTGCTCTCAAATTGCCTAGAGTAATAGCAGTTAAACCACAGCTTTCGTAATTCTAGCTTAACACTCCTATTCAGCTCCAGCAGTTCTCCAGAAACTGCTGGGCAACACTCATCCCTCGCTGTGGGACAAAACAAGCCAGTAAAAACCATGGAGGCAAGTAACTTGCAACTCGCTGCCTCCTCACAACACAACCTTTCAGCAGGCAGTCTTGCTTTCACCTAGGAACTGCTTCCAAAGCTGCCCTGGTCGAGCCTGTCTGCAGCTCTCCATTATTTGATGACATTGGTGCACAGCTCCTGGCTGAGTACCCCACGCATAGAGCACAAGTGGATGAGTAGTGAGTGTGTTGCCATGAGAACAGTGCAGCTCTTCGGCTGTTTTCTGAAGCAGAGCAGGGAAGAAGCTTCATTTGCACAGAGTGGGAGCAAACAGGGGGTGGAATCAGACAAAAATAGGAGCTACCCAGAGAGAGCAAAGAGGAAATGAGGGCAGCTTCAATCAGAATGAAATTAGTGCAGCTTGAAAATGAGAATGTAGTCTGTGATGGATGGAAAGCCAGACTGGGTGTGAAAGGATAAGCCAGGGAGTAGGTCAGGGCAGTGGCAACTGATACCCAAAAGACCTCATTTTGGATAGTCTAGAATTTAAGAGCTGAGAACAAAGAGGGTAAGGCACCTAGAAGCAATACAGCCAAGAGAAGTGATGACCAAGTTACACGTTTTGGAAACATCTTAGTGGAAGCAGCAGCAGGCCTTGGGGAAGGCACGGTGTAGGAAGCAGGAAAAGAAACCAGAGCAGCTTGGAGATCCTAGCCTAGACAGCAAGACTACACTGCAAGCAGATTTGCAGCTGCTTACACAAAAGCAGTAGAAAGGAAAAGCATCACAAGTGCAACTCCAGGGAAGGAATACAAACCACTGGCCATAACTCCTCACCATTTTGAGCACTAGCACAGGACTGATGAAGGTGCTGGACAGAAGTGAGTCACCACCTCCACGCAGCACGAACACCACCAGCTGCTTTAGCCTGCCCTGCCTTGCTGCTGGCTCCACCAGGCTAATCCTTTGCAGCAGGCAGACGCTGCAGTTTCAAACTAACAAAGCTTTGGTGGTGGAAAGAAGCCAAGACAAAGTTAGTCAAATGCTAAGTCTTTCACAGTTGAACCCACAGAGGCAAGAATCCATTAACAATTTTTGCACTATTGACCCCCTCAGGTATGAATGAAGTCTTCAGAGCCAGTTCTTGTTCTCCACTAGTGAGGGATAGTCAGACTTGATTTTGCTTTTTACCCAAATAGTCTTCTAACACTCTGACCCAACTCTGTGACTCTGTTGCATCTGCAGGGCTCACTGGTTCTACATCACGCATGAAGATCTGCTTGGCTACCGAATTAAGATGCTCTAACTGCCTTTGCCTGAGATCTCTGGGAAATGATGCTGGCTGGCTCAGTCCAGGCTGTTCAGACAGAGAACACACAACCCTAAACAAAACTAGGATAGCAGCAAGGCATTTTGATATGTAAACTCTGTAAATAAAATACTTGAAAAGTCAGGAGAGAATGCAGTGAACAGTCCCACAAGCCACAACAATATTTAGGCCACGAACACATACAAGGCTGACTGAGACACAGACATGTGGACTAAGGACACCTGTAACACATAAGGCAGGGGAAAAACAGAAGGAAGGATGTGTCACATGAAGTTTGAACTGGAACTCAAACAACCTGAGGATCTCAGGCCCCTTCAGACCTTATCCCAGGGAAGGAATTACTAACTAGACCAGAAAACAGACAGAACGTGAGATATACTACACTTAGCTCTACAGCACAGAATTTAACATGCTGTAAAAGAAGTGGATATAGTTCCTACTCCAAAGAGGCAACAGGAGCAGGGGGTAACTGACAGCCAATAATTTGCTGCAGCATCGCCTGCTCGAGGAGAGATTTGGCTTTTGTGTTTAAACCACTAGTTGTTGTTGCCTTTTACGCATTTTGTGACTGAAGCAACAGCTTCAGATTGATCATCTGGTGGAATAAACAGGAAGCAGCTAAGAGTTAGCAAATACCTTGTACTTGAAGCGTCTACCAAGCTTTAACAGCAACCCAAACCAAACAAAGCCTCTTTACGAGGATATTTGATATTACTTTCTTTTCCCTCCTGCAAACCCTAAGAACATCAGTTTGGTGTTATCACTGAGATTTCATCCTCTTGTGAATGCAGTAACCAAACCTCTCTGAAGCTGTCTTTTAGGAGAGCTGTTTTAATGAGCTGTCAGTCAGAGATTTCCCACAAAGTCTACTAAATTCACAGAAGAATGGCATTTGAAGCATCGTGTTGAGCAAGAAGCATCCTTGTTCTTCACTTTTCAGAGAGAGACAGACACATTGTGCAAAGCTCCAGTCACTCAAGGAGCTTGTGCCTCAGCGTGCTGCTACTCAGGCAAAAGGTCCTTTAAAAAAGCCACAGCTTCAGCATAAAAAGGATCATCAGAAAGCCAAACCTTTCACAAAGAGCTTCTTTTCCAGCTCTGCTAGGAATCAATGCATCTTGCCACAAATGCAAAGCA
Source organism: Nettapus auritus (assembly GCA_011076525.1). Taxonomy (NCBI): domain Eukaryota; kingdom Metazoa; phylum Chordata; class Aves; order Anseriformes; family Anatidae; genus Nettapus; species Nettapus auritus. The sequence goes on from CM021769.1 coordinate 30,497,112, forward strand.
TGCTTTTAAATTTGGGTTGCTATAGAAACAGACTTAGGTAACAGCAGCCTATGTTCTCCTTACCTGTGAAGTCCTTGGCTGACTACTGCTGTCAGAAAGGACACTGCTGGGACTGTTCTGGGGCTGGCCTTCCAGCCACGAAATCTTTAGAGGATTATTTGTCAGGCCAACTTCATTCTTCACAGCCATCTCCTATCAATGAAAATATTCTATCACCATCTGGATTTTGGGTCACACTCCCTCACATTTCACTAACAGTCTTAAGAGATTTTTCTATCTCAGCCTGTTACCAATGCCAATGAAGATTTCACAGCTGCCCTACATGAGAAGCACCCTTCAAGGCCCATACCCACATCCAGCACAGACAGAACATATCACTGCCAGTACTTCTGATAAACAGGGCACAGTTTTTCTTGGTTTTTCAGACTGTTTGGATATATTGAGTGAAAGTGACAGTGACAAGGAATAAAGAGACTCTTGTAGTGTAAATTTAAGTTGATGGAACTACTAAAACATGGGTAACTGATGCATTCTGCTTCCACAGTAACATGAATTATTATAACTCATTGTGACTCAAGACATTTAGATTTCTTTTAAACTGCAAATGCCTGATATAACCTCTTAGACTCATTAAGCTCATCTCCACAATTGGTAATTCACCCTCAGTGAGAGCTGGTTAAATAGCTTAATGTCTGCTCTTTAAAGCAGTGCCTCTTCCCTCAGCTGCTTACATGCACAGCCTGCTTGTTTATGTGCATGATGTACTCTGGGTTTACGCCTCAAGCTTTGCCACTCCCTTCATGCATCTGTACCTTTAGACTCTCATTACCCTTCTCCACTGCCTTAATGACAAGGCAGCGTTTCCAGGCTGTCAGACAGCAAACCCTTCCCTTCTGAAGCACGTTCTTGCCCACTTTCCATTGCACACATCTGTGGTCTCCACCAGACTTACAGCAGCCTTAACCGTAGCAAATTCCACAACTGCACTCCCAGTCTTCCTGCTGGAGATCAACAAATTTAGCACATCACCATACTGTTAAGGAGAGAAAAAGAAAAGTTAGTAACAAAAAAAGTTTACATACGGAGCAACTGCAAAGACAAAAGGTATCTTCACAGACAGAAGGCTTGAGCTGTCAACCCTTTCGGTCTTGCACAGACTCCCATTCACCCCAACCTGTGATAATTCCTGTCCCCCTCCAGGAAGCAGTGCTGGGGAGACATGTAGCTACACACTTTGCTTCCAGTGAGCCCTAATGCAAGAGGGTTGTTCAGCTTAGTCAGAGCTACAGGAGATACTCATATGAAGGGAAAATAGAAACCACATGCTGGGGTTAATCACATCAAAGGTTTGTCTATTCCTGCCTCTGAACTCCCCACAGAAGTTAATGCATAGTGCTTTAAGTGAAGGTAAAAGCACACCATAACCACACAGCCCATCTAAACCTTATAAAGGGCACGAACCATTGAAGGGGAAGAGTTTGCGTTTGCTCTGTTTCACTAGGAGTCCCCGCTGGCAACAAGACAGAGGTGCATGTCAGGAGCAGTTACAGCTAACAGCTAATAGATTGTGCTAATGATCCCAGGAAATGGCATGATCAAGAGGGCTCAGCACAGAAGAAAATGAGCTACTCTGGTTTACATGGAGCTTCCCAAAATTTACTATCCATTCTTATAGCATTGAGAGCAGGGAAAGATCACAGAATAGAACAACATCAGATAGGACCTTTTGGAGAATCCGCAACAGAACATCTCTCGAGTATCCCCCTCCTGTCTCATCTTCTTTCCTGCATTTCCATTTTAGCTAGGAAACAAAAACAAATGCAACAAGTTAATTTTGTCCAGCCGAACACATGTTGTCATGCCGAATACAGCTCATACCACCTGCACAATAATCAAATTGGCTATTTACAGCTACAGTCCCAGAATTGCCAAGACAATGACTTCAACATCAGCATGAAAAAGGGAACAAATTATTTGTGGAACAGTGAGAAAAGCCTAACTGGAATTAAAATTAAACTTGAAGGTATATTAATGGCTATATCAGGGTAAAAAACAGATGTTTCTCAGTGCCTAAAGCAGAGATGGCTGAAAAGTTCAGATCAGAAAGCAGAGGATAAAAGGACAGTGGAGGAAGTGTGCTTTAAACACAGCAACACATACATGGGGGGAGTTGTTGGCATGCCTGATGTGCATTAAGTAGAGGAGACTCACCACCTCTGTACAAAGGGGCATGCTGGTTCAGAGGAGTCCCTTTGTTTTCCAAAACTGCAGAAGTTCTAGGATTTTTTTTGTTTGTTTAAACCAAAACCCATCTTTCTAGAGATGTCTTACTTTGAGCTTGGGAGTTATTCTGCCTTCTGCTCCATTTCCTTCTTGCCTGCCTAAAGAGGAGAGAGAAAATAAAGATGAAAATGACGTGGTTAAAAATTCATCAGCTAAAGAGCGTTAGCACAAAATTTGCCCTGAGAACGTAGCAAGTACACTTCTGGATTTCTTTTGCACTAGATCAGTTCAGCACCCCAAAAGTCTTATACAACAGTATCAGTACGAGCTGTAGTGTAAACTCAATATTGAATGTCTGCATTTTTTCCTTCCATGATGTCCAGATTGCCCGTAATCAAGGACAGAAAACAGCTAAGTTAAAAACACAAGTGTGAGCCATGCTAGATTCTGTGACATTTCTCCCTGCAAAGGGGCTGTGCTGGTAGGAAGAAATGAGGAAAAATAAGGGAGGACAAAAAAGACGCTAAGACATAGCTTAAGAATTTAATCTGGCCCTGCAACTAAATACTTAATAGTGAAATACTTCATAGTGATCTGCTCCTGTTCCGAGGATCAAAAAGTGATTTATGGTAAGTAAATGCCCAACAATCCTTCCCAATTTTTCAGTATGTGAAATTAAGAGAGGTTAGGGTGGGCTAAACAGCTTATAGACTGTCGTACAGGAAACCCATGGTGACCCCAAAACAGAGTTTCTGCATCTGGACGTCTGGTGTTATTCTTTTTATTCCTTAGATCAACATTTTTCCTGTGAAAAAGCAAAAAGATCTTATCCTATGGCAACAGCCAGAACATGAAAGGGGTAGGAAAGAAGAGACAGTACATTTTTCTATTGAACGGAAGCCCTGAACAGCACTAACGTTTTGAAAAGCAGAACAGAACTTCCTGAAATATAAAACTGCATTTTAAGCCCACAGAAATACAGAATATTTAGAAAAGGCAAACCACTAGAAAGACGTGTGGATGGGAATGAGTTTCAGGAATCCCAGAGCCGAACTGGGATTCTAGAAAAACCTCATCCCCTCCTTTTACAAGGGAAACTAACCACAGCTACTAAGCAGCCCATACAAATTAGAGGGAGAAAATTAAATTCCAGGAAGTAAAACCTCAGCAACCACAGACTATGCAAAACTTCGTTCTCCTCACTGCATCTCTTTTGGGTACTAAGAATTTTCATGGCGATACAGAGGTAGTAGCCCCCATGACATGTGGTGGGTTTATTTTTTGGCAACCCTGAATCAGTCCTTATTCTATGTGCAACGCTGGCTGCTTTAGTTGTGACAGATGAGTTGGACTTTAGGTTTCCTTCCAGCACACCTGTGGTGATCCACATCAAGCCACCCACATTTAATGCTTTATAATATTTATTGAAAAGGAGCAGAAATATGCCACATAAGAAAAAACCTCACAGAGGCAATGTGATCAAGACAGAAGGCTGCATTTGCATGCAAGCCCTGCTCCATCTGCAGAGAGAGTCCCATGGGCAACTTAATTTGGCTAAGGACTCCAGTCTCACCTATTCTCACCTTGTATGCGCTGTTCTCTTTCAAGCCGGATCTGTTCTCGAATGAGTCTCTGCTGCTCTTCAAGCTGACGAGAGCCTTCTTCACGCAGTCGTATTATCTGGAGCAGAGGTAAGAAAGCATGTGTATCTCAGTGCACAGTTCCACACTTGGCTCACGCCAGCTGAAGACTGCCAAGGACCACATTTGTCTTATTCCTGTCTCCTGGGGGCAAACCTCCAGCTCATTCCCCCATGCCAACTCCAGTGCTCATAGTAATTGCACCCCTTGTGATCCTAGTGACACAGTCCCTATCAGCCAGCATACACCCAATCAGCTGTTACTTTCTGTTACACAAAAGAGTAGACAAAAACCCCAAACCCTGGGACAGAGACATTTGCCAGACTGCTCCACATGCCTCTCTTTCATACAGCCCATTAATCGAAAAGGCTGAGTGACTGCTAAACAGAGTTGTTACACCTCTTCATGTGGTTTGCATTATGAATGTGAAGTCTTTCAGCAATTCTTCTCAAATGCAGTTTAAGAATTTTAAAATGATCATTACCTCTTGTTCTAAAGTCCTTGTTATTTGGATCTCCTCCTCTTCATTGTCACGGGTCTGAGCTTCTCGTTCCCTGGCTTCAAGATCTGCAGAGGGGAAAAAAAAGATTAAAACAATGCAAAGAGAATTTTCACTGCTGACACTGCTGTTCAGAGGTGGATGGAATGATAACAAACTTTGCTTTGTCTACAACAGATTCATAGTAGAGACCTGATGCTCTGCTCTCTCTCCTCAGTCCAGGCACAGCTATGTATCAGCAGTCCTAATGGTCATCAAATCCACACTTGCCATCCCTAGCTATGACTATTAGAGATTTCAGATGGCTACTATATTATACTGGGCATAAAGAACAGCCATCACAGATGAAGAGTAGTTTAACAATTAGTGGTGAATTCCAGGAGAAGAAATGCAAGCACCCAGCTAATGAAGACTCCAAGCCCAGAGAAAATTAAGTTTTATTACCAAGCTTTACTTTCTTTCTCTTCTCATCAAGCTTTTGTGTCCTTTCTGCTGCTTGCTTTTTGGCTTTTCTCACTTTGTCATATGCTGCCTGTCAAAGAACCAACAGAACAGTGTAAGCACATATAAAGCAATAGGGAAAAAATGAACACTGTGAAAAAAAGAGAGAGGTCAGATACTGAAACACTGCTGTAACAAGAGGTGAAGGATCTTCTGCTTCTTGCTAACACTCCTAAAAGTGTTGGACGTTAACACAAATATCCTGAAAGATAAGAGGCCCCAGGATTTCCAGACAAAGCCTGAAAGGATAAGGAAGTCTGGGAGCAAATGCAAAGTAGACTGTAGAAAAAAAATCTCACCCATCTTTAGAGGTGGGAAAAATATTTATTTTTTAGGAACAGGCCAAAAGTAGCTTTAGGTACACTGGAAACCAATCAGATTTGGCTTAGGGCACAGTTTTATGATTAAAAAGGTTTTATTTTATATGAAGAATTTACTCGCAGGACAGATGCTTGACTTACACAAATGTATCAAGAGCAAACAACATCAGAATTCTTCAGTTGCAATAGCACATTAACATTCACATAGAGAGACTTAAGAAGCAGGGGAAACTGGCAGCTTTACTGACATCTGCTCAAACTAGTGAATAACTTGTTAATTAACTTCCAGAGTCTCTGGACTCTGGTAAAGCATGGTAAAGCATGGCCCTACACAAAAGCTCAAACATCACTTCAGCATTTTCCTTGTTTGAATAATTGTTCATGAGAGCTCTGCTCTTGCTTTATAAATAAGAAAAATTGGTATTTTACCTTCATGCAAGCAAAATGTTTCCTGAACTCTTTTTTCCTTTTTAAGTGAAGAAGCCAAAAACTTCCTGAATATCAAAAGCATCATTGCCCCTTGGATCAAACATTACAACCCTTGCCAATATTTGAAAAGAGAAGAGCTATTTCATGCTTTTAAATTTTATGATCTAAAAATTTAATATACATTCTCTCAAGTTGATCTGGATAGGGTTACTTGCTCATGCTGGCCTGCTTTCATTTTGATTTTCTTTCCTTTCACATATTCGAATTACTTTCAGGCCTCAAGCAGTAGGCACTCAAACACTTCCTTGCAGCAAGAACAGAGAGTCCAAGCTACATCTGGCAGCCTGCAAAGCTCATGTAGTAAAAGGAGAGAGATCATGACTATGAGCTTTCCAGTTTACAAGTCTCTCATGCCCCATTGAAAGAAGTGCTTTGAGTCCCAGTGATCACGTCTAGATACTATTTATGTCAGACTATTTATGTTGATTTCAAGTGAACTGCAAATACACTGTTCTTACACGAATTTAAAGGACCCCTGAAAGTGGTGGTTATTTTTTTAAGAGAGATATATCCCAGTTGAGCACATTATTAAAACAGTATCTCATGTGCCACAAAACAAAGCTACTCCTAGCACATCAGATCAGGAAAAGAACATTTGAGGAAGTCCTTAACTGGTGCCTACTATTAGATACCATGGACAACAACAGGGAGCAGACAAGACTTGCAGTCATGAAAGCTCAGTTGGAGAAGAGAGCACAGAGCAAGGCAGACAGGATGAGATTTTTCACTACTTCTCCAGCATGCACACACAGAGTAACACCGCACAATCCCAACATTACAGAGGGATAGACATCCTTACCCTTGCTGCTGCATCTGTTAGCACAGCTAAGGCCTGAGACAGTTGGTGGAAGACTTCCGCTGGGAATTAGAAGAAAAAAGGGTAAGATGCAGAAAACCATGGCAGTGGCTTGGAGATGAACCAAAAAAGACAATCCCTTATGGAAGAGACCTGCAGAACATCAGAAAGAAAAAAAATCTTTCCAAAGCGTTTGGTAAGCCAACCTATAACTATAACCTGGTTATCTGGTTATTATACCTTTGCAAATTAAGAAACAAAAACTGCTACCACTTCTTTTTAAGAGAAACCTTGCAAAGATTAATTCGATAGAACCCATCCACAGTCACAATTCTTCAATGTGCAGTCAGACTGAATGTTAAAAACAAATTCTGTCTCTAAAATAGCTTTTCAGCCTGAGATCCAAACTCCCCATTTTACAGCAATATTGCTGACTCTCTTCCTGGAGGAATATACATATAAGCTGGGGATCTCCCCACACATTTAAACGACCTCCTGCTCTTCTGCATATATCAAAACCTCCAGCTCTACTCTCATCAGCACTAAAAATATTTTTTCCTGGTGGCAATCACCACGCTACAGTTTTAAATCTTCAGTCTATAAGATTGTATTCTATCAATTTGGAAAACACGAGATACAGAACATTGTTTCTTTTGAGGTGTCTTGATGAACAGTGTCCTTCCAGTTACTGATATAAATATAAAATACTGATTTAAAAGCTTGTTATTGAAGTTCTGATTGTGAGAGGCATAAATTAAAAAAGTGACCAGCCAGTAAACATTTAAGACAGCCAAAGATCATGATTCAAGTATCGTGTGGGAAGTTTTTGAGTGGTACACGTAAAAATTCAGCATTGACTTAACATTTGTATTTTTACAACCAGCATGCATGCATTCAACTTTAAAACCCTGAGCTACCTGATAGTGCTGAAAATAACTCTTAATCCTCCATATGTACACACTACATGACACAAAGCCAGGCATTCCCTTAATTACATACAAAGACAGACCTGAAGTTAAACAGTTAAACACCTCCAGGAGTCTCCACATGTGAAAATAAACACGACTGGTTTGCAGCCACACAGCTTCATCTTACCTGCTCTGGGATTGTCTGGGTTCTTATCTGGGTGACATGTCAGGGCCTTCTGGCGGTACGCTTTCTTAACCTGCAAGAGCCAAGCAGAGATCTGCCAGTTATATCATTTAGTTCATGTTGAGATGCAAACTTTGAAAAAACACTACAGAATCAAAAAAGCAACTCAGGGTGGGCTCCTCGGGCCTGACAGAAGATAAAGTCCAGTTCTGATGTTGACCACACCATTAGTCCAGCATACTGAAATACCTTTCCCTGTTTTCACCAGTCTACTGTAATAAGGCGAGACTTCTGAAAAGCCCAGTTTTCTACTTCAGTGCAATGACCTGCCCTTTTACATCGCACTGTTCTGCAAAGGTAAGCATTTGAGTCCAGGGTACTTGGTAGGCTGGCAGCCACGTTCTGAATGAGTTTGAGCTTTTCAAAGCTGTAAGTTTTACCTCTAGATACACTGTATTACAGCAGTCAGTCCTCCTGATCATCAAGGCCAAGTCAGGTTCACAGAGGCAGTTTTCTAGCCAGAGGGATAGGGCGTTCCTTGCAGCTATAGCTCTTTGGGACACTTACTGAGCAACAATGGAGCTTGGCAAGGTGAAGAAATTTTAACTGAAGACTGCTTAATCTCTTCTACACTTCACAGAAAAATTGACAACTTTATGGGCTAAGTCACTAGTAAAGTTTTTAATAATCTGAGTTCCCTTTCTCAAGGAAACATCTGCATTCAAGAAAGGAAAGGAAAAAAAGCTGGTCTGCTTAACTGCCAGTTTTGTTAGATTCCGTGGAGTACATGGTGGCCCGGCACCACCTGGTGGACAAAGCTGATGGAAGGAAAAGTGTGCGGCTGAAGCCTTACGGGCCTAATGCTCTCTTTCGATAAGCAAGACTCTAGTACACAGCAAGTTAAGCCTACCAACCTTGCAGTCACAACTACACCATAAACTGTTTACATGGCAAGTTCAGATAAGGCTTCTGTAAGCAATGAAGTTATTTAACAGTTTTGCTCCCCTTTGTTCACCTCTTTCAGCAAAGTTTCTCTAAATACAACTGTGTTGGTTGCCTCAAGTATTTTACATCAAGGATCAGCACTTTAAATTACACTTGTCAATTTAAGTCACATCGTAACTTCCCCTTTGTAATCTCCTCCTTTTTTCAGCCCCAGTAACTAGCTCAGCAGTGAAGTTGATGCCACCTGAAGCCCTTCATCTCATTCAACCTTATGCATTAACTGTATTTAGTTTGTTCACCTGTTTTGTGTTTACAACAGAATCTCCAGTTTGCCTAGCCAGCAAGTGTGCCAGAGGCCGTCTTTAGCTTTGGAGCTTTACCTTATTGTACTTTTACTGCTCTTTACCACTATTAAAAAAAAAAAAAAGCTTTAAGGTAAGAAAATAGTTTTCCTTTTAACTTTGTTAAGTTAATAGTTTAACCCAGAGAGTTACTTCCCTGGAATAGGTCACCTTCCCAGTTCAGCTGTGTAAGTCTTTTGGATGTTTAGCACTAACTTAACTATTAAATTAACAAAACATAACCATGTAATTCCAAACACACAAAATCAACAACAATGCTTTTAGAAACCTACAGTACCTAGAACGCCCTCTAGCAACTGCATTTCTGGCAAACACTAGAGGAACTTTTCTTGTGAGGGTGCATAAGCGAGGCAAAAGGAACCAACTGGCTGGGGCTCGTTTTGCAGCTCGCTTCGGGAAGATCTCAACCTTCTGAAACACGATCTAAGACGTCAGAAGGGAAGGGTAAATTGGGCGGGGGGCAACAGGAGAGGCAGTGGACTTTCTGAGTTATTTACGGCCAAGGCCGACAGCAGCTGCCGGACAAGGCAGCAGCAGGGCAGGAGCAGCCTGGTACCAAGCCGGCACTTGGAGCAACCGCTAAGGCAACCGTGAGGGGAGGAGAGGAGGAGGGCAGCCCCTGACCCTGCCCCGAGCCCCCTCCTGGCCGCCCAGAGCCAGCCGGGGAGCGGCAGAGCGGGGCCGGGGGCGCCCAGGACGGCTGAGCGAAGCGGGCGGCCTCGTCCCGAGCCTCCCCACGGCCCTGACCTCCTTCTCCGACGCCTTCTCGCCGACCCCCAGCAGGCCGTACAGGTCCAGCTGCAGCAGGTCCTTATCGACCGCCATCTTCTAGAGACCGGCTTCGCTCCGCGCCGCTGCCGGGCCCGCGCTGCCAGCCGGGAAATATAGTTTCCCTCCCTCCGCCTCCCCGCTCTCGGCGTTGGGAGGCCCCCGGAGCCTGCCTACATGTACCAGGATGCCCCGCGCCTACAGACTGCTCTGCCGCTCCCAGCGGGCACAGCAGGGCGCAAGGCTTGCTGGGTGATGTAGTTTGCTTGTGGCCGTGGCCAGCATAGCTGAGCGGCCGAGGGACTACAGCTCCCGTCGGGCCTTGCAAGGGAGGGACGGCTTTCGTTCCCCGCGGTCCTAAACTCCCTCTTGTGGAGAATTGTGTCAGCATTACACGAAAGAGCACCAAAACAAAATATAATTTTGTACCGGCCTCGCAGCCAAGCTGCGGGGGGCTGTATTTGGGAAAGCAGTTCACGAAGCATGAGCCACGCTACAGGCCCTCCCCCCAAACATACCAAATATGGGCTTATTAGGGAAAGTTCACACTTTCTGTAGTGCATATGATGTGAAATAAATGGACCTGTGATAGCTAGCAAACAGGCCTGTCTCTAGTAGATTAAAATACTTGATTGGAAGCACTATTGGAGCCATTTTGTAGGTAGGCCCCTTGCATTTTCATCCTTGATGTGAGCGCTAGCACATCTAATAGCTGTTGCGTTAGGAGACTGCTTTTTTTCAAGGCTCTTCTTGCACAGTTATCCAATGCATACTGCTGTTCTCTTTCTCTAAAGGGCCTATACAGCAGGAAGAAACTGAATGGCCTTATAGGTAGATAGAGACTATGATTTTTGGAAGGTCTTCTCCAGTCCAACCTCAAGTCTAAGCCAATCTTCATGCCTTTGGCAAACCAGCTCCTTTATGCCTCAGCTTTCCTTTTCATATTTAGGGAGAGAGAAATTGATATTCTCCTCTTTAGCCACTGATTTCCTTTCAGGCAGAACCCCTTGCAGTAAAACTATCTGGACCACTTCCCTTTAGAGCGGGGATTGTGTATCACTAGACATTGCTGTACTGTCTGACACAAGGAGATTGTGTCTGTAGCCTTTATCGTAGGGCAGACAGCTTGGTGAATACCACTGAAGACATCGAACAAGCATGGATAGCTGCTTACCTTCCAGACAACATAGCTTCACAAACATGTTGAAGGTATTCTCTTTAAAAACACAGACACACAACTGTGCAACCTACCCTCAGACACAGGCAGTGTCACGGTGATAAGGCAGGTCCAAGTCCAAACCAAGAAGCCAATTCACAGGTCAGGTGAGTGCCAGACACATTCAGAATGACAAGGCACAGCTGAGGCCAAATGATGAAAATAGCGCACAGGTTGAGGTCTGGATCAAAAAGCTCCCTTGCCAGATAAAGACCAATACTCATCAGACACATCACAAAGAAAAGAGCAGCCCAAGGCTAAGCTTAAATAGAGCTCCTGGGCCAATGCCTATGGGGATGGAGGGTCCAGGTGAAACTGATCAGGGCAATTACTTCGTGCATTGAGGGCCCTGACAGGGGCCTTTACTGTGTTGCTTTGGGCACCTGTTGCAACCTCTCTTAATCTGATGTGTGAATCCAGAAAGCAGAGACATAAATCTTGAAAGCACATGATCACCAGGGGATCCTTGTGTTCCTCACTTTGTGCAGAACAAACAGCAGGAGGAAAGACTGAGGAACCAAGAATGAACAGACAGTAGATTTCCCGTTTCAGGGTCTGAGCTAGAACTAGGCAGAAATGTCTGAAGTAAATGTTTCTGTGCTGCTCCAGAGCATATTTGGGCACAGCAAACCTTCTCTGTTCCAGCCAATGTGCCATTGTGTTATGTGGAATGGGAGGAATGAAACCATTGCTCAGCAATATCCTGTGGTTTCCTAGTTTTTAGGTAATACAGGCTGGATTCTCACATGAGGGAAGACTGGCTTGTATAAATTCCTTGAACTTTTCTTAGGACAAGATCCTGCAATCTTAAACCATATAAAGATAATGTGGTTGTTGAAATGCATACAGAAGAACCTTGTCCCATCAGTCAAGGCTTGCAGTGGCTACAGTCATACTTCTTAAACACCTGATACTTGATTTCTGGAATAATAATAAAAAAATAATAATAAAAAAATAATAATTTAAAAAAGTGTACCTCTGGTTTGCAAAGTTAATTCCCATGGAAAGAAAAATGATTTGCCAGAGATTCTTCACAGAATCACAGAATCACAGAATAGTCTAGGTTGGAACAGACATCCAAGATCACTGAGTACAACCTCTGACCTAATCACAGAATCACAGAATCACAGAATTTCTAGGTTGGAAGAGACCTCAAGATCATCGAGTCCAACCTCTGACCTAACACTAACAGTCCCCACTAAACCATATCCCTAAGCTCTACATCTAAACGTCTTTTAAAGACCTCCAGGGATGGTGACTCCACCACTTCCCTGGGCAGTGCGTTCCAATGTCTAACAACCCTTTCGGTAAAGAAGTTCTTCCTAAGATCCAACCTAAAATTCCCCTGGCGCAACTTAAGCCCATTCCCCCTCGTCCTGTCACCAGGCACGTGGGAGAACAGACCAACCCCCACCTCGCTACAGCCTCCTTTGAGTTACCTGTAGAGAGCGATAAGGTCACCCCTGAGCCTCCTTTTCTCCAGGCTGAACAATCCCAGCTCCCTCAGCCGCTCCTCGTAGGGCTTGTTCTCCAGGCCCCTCACCAGCTTCGTCGCTCTTCTCTGAACTCGCTCAAGCACCTCGATGTCCTTCTTGTAGCGAGGGGCCCAAAACTGAACACAGTATTCGAGGTGTGGCCTCACCAGAGCCGAGTACAGGGGGACGATCACCTCCCTAGCCCTGCTGGTCACACTGCTTCTTATACAGGCCAGGATGCTGTTGGCCTTCATGGCCACCTGAGCACACTGCTGGCTCATATTCAGCCGACTATCAACCATCACTCCCAGGTCCTTCTCTGACAGGCAGCTCTCCAACCACTCATCTCCCAGCCTGTAGCTCTGCTTGGGGTTATTGCGTCCCAGGTGGAGGACCCGGCACTTGGCCTTGTTGAACTTCATACCGTTGACCTCAGTCCATCGGTGCAGCCTATCCAGATCCTCCTGCAGAGTCTTCCTACCCTCGAGCAGATCGACACACGCACCTAACTTGGTGTCATCTGCAAACTTACTGAGGGTGCACTCGATCCCCTCATCCAGATCATTGATGAAGATATTAAAGAGGACCGGCCCCAGCACCGAGCCCTGGGGAACACCACTAGCGACCGGCCTCCAACTGGATTTGACTCCATTTACCACAACTCTTTGGGCCCGGCCATCCAGCCAGTTTCTAACCCAACGAAGCGTGCGCCAGTCCAAGCCAAGAGCAGCCAGTTTCTTGAGGAGAATGCTGTGGGAAACAGTGTCAAAAGCCTTGCTGAAGTCAAGGTAGACCACATCCACAGCCTTTCCCTCGTCCACCCAGCGCGTCACTTTGTCATAGAAGGAGATCAGGTTCGTCAAGCAGGACCTGCCCTTCATAAACCCATGCTGACTGGGCCTGATCGCCTGCTTGCCCCGCAAGTGCTGCGTGATGACTCTCAAGATAATCTGCTCCATGAGCTTCCCTGGCACTGAGGTCAAACTGACAGGCCTGTAGTTTCCTGGGTCAGTCCTCCGGCCCTTCTTGTAGATGGGCGTCACGTTTGCTAGCTGCCAGTCAACTGGGATCTCCCCCGATAGCCAGGACTGTTGATAAATGATGGTAGGCGGTTTGGCCAGCTCCTCTGCCAGTTCTCTCAGTACCCTCGGGTGGATCCCGTCCGGCCCCATCGACTTGTGCACTTCCAAGTGCCGTACCAGGTCACCAACCATTTCTTCATGTATAGTGAGGGCCACATCCTGCTCCCCATCCCCTTCTACCAGTTCAGGGAATTGGGTATCCAGAGAACAACCGGTATTGCCGCTAAAGACTGAGGCAAAGAAGGCATTAAGCACCTCCGCCTTTTCCTCATCTCTTGTAACTAAGTTTCCCCCCGCATCCAGTAAAGGATGGAGATTCTCCTTAGTCCTCCTTTTTGTATTGATGTATTTATAAAAACCTTTTCTGTTATCTTTAACGGCAGTAGCCAGATTGAGCTCCAGTTGAGCTTTGGCTTTTCTAATTTTGTCCCTGCACAGCTTCGCAACATCCTTATAGTCCTCCTTAGTGGCCTGCCCACTTTTCCAAAGATTATAAACCCTCCTTTTCCTCCTAAGCTCCAGCCACAATTCTCTGTTTAGCCAGGCTGGTCTTCTGCCCCGCCAGCTCGTCTTTGGGCACGTGGGGACAGACCGTTCCTGCGCCATTAAGATTTCCCTCTTGAAGAGCGCCCAGCCTTCCTGGACTCCTCTGCCCTTCAGTACCGCCTCCCAAGGGACACTGCCAACCAGTGTCCTCAGCAGCTCAAAGTCAGCCCTCCGGAAGTCCAATACAGTGGTTTTACTGGTCCCCTTCCTGGCCTCGCCAAGAATAGAGAACTCCACCATTTCGTGGTCACTCTGCCCAAGACAGCCCCCAAAATGTGGCTTCTCTTTGTCATGCCTAATACAAACACACTGGAGTTGTCTGGGATATCACGTTAGTGTCGGGTGACATTTAGACAGAGTCTGTTTGGGAGAGCTGTGGTCATGGCAGATGCTCATCAGTGTATGCTCTAACTTCTGCCTTTGGAGAGGTGGGAATAGAGTGTGTGAGAAAATACTTCTTAGGTCTTCAAGAAACATGTAGACGTACAACTTTTTAGCACGGATTAGTGGTGGAGTTGGCAGTACTAGGTTAAAGGATGGACTAGATGATCTTAGAGGTCTTTTCCAACCTGAATGATTCTATGATTATATGATATTAAAATGGAAAGAAAACAAATGAGTAGCAGTGACACATTTCTTTTCTGTAACCAAAGAAAATACAAGTAACTCAGAAATTTTGTTGTTCCTGTGTCTCAAGTGTTTGCTTATCTAGCAAGGTCCATCCTCAATGCTGATACTCCTTCCTTCCCCAAAGCCATTGTCCTCTGTGGCTGAGATGTCAGAATGCATCATACGGTGCGCTGTGTCCATTAGAGGTGGTTTCCAAATGTGATAACTTATGGGAAAGTCATGATGCACTTTCTGAAGCTGTTCCTCACCTCCTTGTTTCTCAGGCTGTAGATCAGGGGGTTCAGCATGGGGACCACCAGGGTGTAGAAGACTGCCGAGACTTTCTCCTGCTCCATCGAGTAGCTGGAGCTGAGTTGGATATAGCTAAAAGTAACAGATCCATAGAAAATGGTGACAGATGTCAGGTGAGAGGCACAGGTGTGGAAGGTTTTCTTCCTGCCATCATCTGACTGGATCCTCAGAATGGCAGAGAGGATTAGCACGTAGGAAATGGTGATGACAAAGAGGGTGAACAGGACAATAACTACAGAAAAAGCTATTAGCAAGGTCTTGTTATGATGGGTATCCACACATGCAAGTTGCAGCAAGGGAGGTATGTCACAACAGTAATGATTGATGAGGTTGGGTCCACAGAATGGCAGCCCCAGCAAGCCACAAGTGTGTGTCAATGAATTCAGGAGTCCCCCCATATATGATCCCACCACTAATTGCCTACAGACTGTCTTGGTCATCACAGTTGTATAGAGCAGTGGTCTACAGATGGCTACATAACGGTCATATGCCATGGCAGCCAGCAAGAACCCCTCTGTAGTGAGGAAAACAGCAGAAAAGAAAATCTGGGAAAGGCATGCAGAATAGGAGATGGTTTTGCTCTGCACTAAGAAGCTCACCAGCAACCTTGGGGCAAAGACAGTAGAACAGCAGAGGTCAATCAGAGACAAGTTACTGAGGAAGAAATACATAGGAGTGTGAAGCTGGAGATGAGTCCAAATCAAAACGATCATCCCAAGGTTCCCCAACAGAGTGATGATGTAGATCCCTAAGAATAATAAGAAGAGAGGGACCTGCAACTCCAGATGATCTGTCAGTCCTAGGAGGATGAAATGGGTTATCGTGCTGTCATTCCTCCCATCCATTTGACTTAAGGGATACAACAGGAGATCTGCTGAATTACAAAGAATGGTCAGGATGAAGGAAGTGGTATTAATTACACAGAGTAACACGAACTGGCAATTTGAGGTTTATTCTGAAATTGTAGTCTGGCTATGCCTTCAATGCTGAATCAAGATGAGGTACATAGACATTTGTTCTTAAAAGTTTGTTTAATTCCCGGCTGGGTTGTGTGCGTGTATCTAAATACAGCAGCAAGCAACACATTCCTGAGCTTGAATCTCTACAAGCTTATGGGTAGCAGAGTGAACTCTAAAAGCGAATGTATGGCTTCTTTTCCACCTAGATAATCTTAATCTGTGATTCTCGTCACTTTGCTGTGCTTGCTAAAATGTTATGTTGTCCATTTATTGATTGATTTCTTCTGCAGAGGAGAGGAGAGGAGGGGAAAGGAGAGAAGACAATACACTAAAACATCAGAAAACTCTTACAGGGATCTTTTTCAGCCCTACAATGGTTTCTATCACAGCTAGGATTATTAGTTTTAGTTAGTTACTTCTTCCTCATCATCATCAATACAGTTGATGAAACTCCTCGATATCTGATGCCAGATGTTTGAATCCTGACATTCAATCCAAACAGAAGCCTGCACAGACATAGCTTAGGGGAAGATTTGGAGAAACAGGGTTTGAGAATACTATTTTCACAGCTTACAGTGATGAGAAGTTAACGGTCATTTCCTACCATTATTTAACTACCGAAGGATTAGCTATATATCCAAAGGTAATTTCTGATATTCTTAAAATCAGAAAAAAATAATTCTGTCTGCCTATTCTTGTGTCTAGCTACCTTTATAATACAGTTCTTTGTGACCAAAGAGCATCGTACACACTAAGGGAGAACCACAGCTCAGGGCTGACATAACCCTGGAAACTGAATAGGAAGTTTCAGTGTAGTGAAGAGATTCACAATGAAGCAAAGAGATAAAGAGAAAGAAAGGGAAAAGTAGAGAGAGCTTTGCACAGTGTAGCAATTTAGGAGGGAATCATCTTCTTAGCAGTGCATCAAGAAGTCTGCAGCCAATGCACACAGCAATGTGCTGTATTATTGAACATTGCAGTTTCTTACCTTGGAGTGACTTCTATACAGCCCAAATTCAGACTGGTAGAATTAGGTAGCCATAGATGTGAAGCATATCTTTTAGTCCGAGGTTAGACTTCAGACAATTTTAGCCTGTTGTCTGGAAGTATTTTCTTTTTCTTCCTGCTTTTCTTCTGAATGACAGGCTGGAGTGATCTGGTGCATTCTTCTAGGCTTGTTACCCCAAGAAAGTACAGCAAGTTGTTGGGCATTAACATCTGTGTCAGGTTTTGCAATTTAAAAGTCTAGCTGTCGATGTACCAGAAACGTGGGGTATAATTGCTTCAGGAGAGTAATTGTTGCTCAGCCTTAAACCCTCTTCAGAACATGTGATTCTTCCATTGCTTTTAGGGATTTGGTCAAGTCAGTGCTCGAGGAAGAGTTTTCCTTTTAAAGGAGAGACCCGCTGTGTGCTCTGGGAGCTGGAGCTTTTACCCTACATGTATTACATCAGGCTCAAAGGGCCTGGTGATTTCCCTTGATGCTATTCTTTCAGTGTTTACAGAATATTCTCCCAAGTCTAATGGCCTGAAACTTGAGCAGAAGAAAAGCACAAGGAGTTAACTTCCCTATCAGTGGTTCTGTTTCATCTTGACTAATAAATGAAATGTAATTTAAAAATTGGAAGTTCTCCTTATGAACAGTTAAAAGACAGAACAGAATTCTTTGGAGAATGCTCATACTGACTAAAATCATTGAGATATTATGTGTAAAAACTTTTCTACTTCCTTTGACTGCCACGATAGCAATGGCAGTCCTCCAGACCTCTCATCCTTGGTCTTTGGTTGAAGTAACACATTGGAGGGAACTCTAGACAAGACTGTCCTCTTCCTGATGGGTAAAATGAGGAAACAGAAAGAATGGTATCCCAGGGCTATGTGTGCAAATAGCAGAGAAAAACCTTCCAGGGAAATATTTTGTGATTGCCCTACTTCACAAATATGCTCAAAAGAGTGAGCGTCTATAATCTCTGGCTGCCTCACTCTATTAACTTCTATGTGACATTATCGATAGGAAACCAGAATTCAGACACATCAAGATCCAGAGACTAATTAAGTCAGATTCATTGCTTAAGTCTTGAAAGTATTAATCTGAGAACAAACAACTACACCAAACTCTTTCTAAGCCAACGGAGAGAAGTAAACCTTTATGGAATCATACTTCTTAATGAAGTATCTTTGGATAGGATGATTGTTCTTGTGGTGCCTATAACCCACCACTGATACAAAGCATTAGTTATTCTAATGCCATCGATTCAATACCCAGCTGTCCTTTGACTGTAGTGGGAGCTTAAACAACCACAATGACTGTTCAAATGAGGTGAATTAAATCTGCCTGTTAGTGGCACAGGGCTAGAGCCTCAAATGTTCTGACTGACCCCATCTCTGCAAAACAGGCAAGAATTCTGGGGACATAACTGTATGTAAGATGTGATCTTATTTTTTTCTATAGACATCTTCCATTAACTGCTCTAAAAGACTAAGTTCCTTGCTTTGACATGAATGTTCTTGTACTGTTGTTTTAAAGAGAAATAAATCCTACTTATCCCACTGTCACACGAAGGAAAAAATGACAACTGGTGTTGGATCTGGATACTGGAGTTTAAAGAACCCCCAGGATCTGAGCTTTTCACTTACTTGACTATCTCATACACTGACTCACTCATTCCCTCCACCCTCCAGCATTTTATTTACAATATCTCTACTTGTTTTCTCAGCAGGGAGGTGGCTGCTGGTCTGTGAAGGCCAGGCAGAAAATCCTGCTATTTGGGACATTACTGACCAACATCCCCATCAGTCGTTTCCATGCCACTTTTTGCTCTCCAAGATCTTCTCTCACTTCCACAGTCTTTCCTCCAGCCAAGACCTTCTGCTGCTTCATTCCAAGACTGCTTGTTATTCAGAAAGTCTGCTTTTAGGCACCAACTCTTCTTCTTCGGTATCCCAGACTCCAAATTTTCCCAATTTAAAGTCTAGGTGCCTTCTAGTAAGTTTTGTGTCATGCTTCTTTATTAATTGGAGGATTTGGAAAGCACTATTTCTATTTAGACCAGGTGTTATCAACATTTATAACCAACAAGCTGCTGGCAAACCTTTCTGGTTATTTGTCTCTTTTCTGGGATATTTTGCTGATTTTTCATTTTTATCTTTTTCATATGTAGAAGTTTTAAATATAAACAGAATATTTCATTATGCTTAGAAACAGTGAGGGGAGCTCACCTGTTCAGATATAGACACCTACAGTGGCTACCACAAACATGAAAATGTAACCTTCTCTTCCAAAACTTAAACTTCTTTGTCCAGTACAGATATCTACACAAATTCTTGTCTTGGACTTCATATTCAGTAAAGAGAAAAATCAAACAAAGTATACAAAAAAAATGCATTTTGGGGGGCTTGTTCATCCCCTGCTAACATGAGCGGCTGTCTAAAACCAGTTGGATGACTGTGACCAAGAGGTGCCGTTTTTTGGTTGTAATTGTAAAGGATAATGAAAGTAACCACTTTACAAGTAGATATCTATATTGTGGACATAACAAGTTAAACAGGAAGAGTTCAGCCTACTTAGAGTATAATGTAACTGCAAGAAAATGAAGTGATGTGAAAGCACTTTAGCAGGGACTGCATGCAGTTTTTGCAGGCAGCTTCTTTAGAGGTTAATTAACACAGTTCTGAGCTCCAGAGCAAGTGGAGGGCTGGTGACAGCTTCTTCTCTCTCCTGTTGTTGCAGAGGAGGGGACAGGAGCAGATAGAATTGAATACCAAACTAATGTAATGTGAAATCTAAACTAACAACGTCCATCTGCCTAATTTGCACATGAGCAAAGTGAGATTGAGAGCTGATCCTTCTTCACATAAGACTTTGATACTCTCACCATCTAAAAGCACAGTTAATGCACTGCATGAAAGTTGGGTATTTTTATTTGCTCTTGGTCGAGTGTTTTCATGCAAAAATCAGCCAAGCAAACATTTATGAATCTGTTTCTCATAGGCAGTGGATGGAAGGACTTAAAAGTAGCATTTTTCAGTTCTGTGTTTCTTTCCTTTTACAAGTTTGACTGGGACAAGTAATGTGTGAAAGTACTCATAAAACCCCAATTTCATACCCACCAAATCCAGATGGGTCTGAATGTAACTTGACATTGCTGAACATCAGGTTTTGCATTCTAGCTTTACCCAGGTGAAACCATGTGACACTGGATAACTTCTCTCTTGCACATTTCTCATCATGATAGTTGCTGCTGAAGAGCATCTCCTTATAATTTATATACAGGTCCAGCAATTTTGGGTACCTCTTCTCTGGAAGACACCTGATTTACAAAACTCCATAGAAGTGAAGAGGACAGACAGCCTGCTCAGCTGACAATTCATGGTGGCAATGGAATGATGTGGAGTGGTGGAAAAGTGATTTGTTTCCCAAAATGGATTGGGGATTTTGGCAATTAACTTTTTTCTTAATTTACCAAGAAATAGTGATTTATACAGCTGAGACTTTACAGGACTTTTACTATAGATAATGCTAGCCCAAAGTCACCCTGGGCTCCTTTCTGTGGGCTGGGCCTCATCAGATATAGCTATGCCATTGAAAACAAACAAAAACAAACAATCAATGAAACTAAACAAAAACAAACAAACATACACAAAAACAAAACACCACAGAAGCAATAAAAACAAGTTAGGCAGGATTCAACTCTGGAAACTAACACTGTGAGAATGCATTTGTGAGTCTCTGTCTTTTGAGGTAAAGATTTTAAACATTTTCGTAGAAGCTTCCACCAAAAACATGAATATATGTTATGAGAACCAAACAGTAGAAGGAGGCAATTTTTACCTTCTCCTCCGGCAAGTTAGTAATGTGTTAGAAAGATGAAGGAATACAATTGCAGGAAAAAAAAAAAAAAAAAAAAAAAAAAAAAAAAAAAAAAGCAAACATTTGTTTGTATGTTTCTCCTACTGTTCATTTAGCTCTAACATCCAAAACTAAGTTCAATGTTTAAATTATAGCAGACTAGAAAAAAAAAAATCACTCTAGATCTCACTAGTTCTCTGAGGTACTAAAAAGTTTCTGCCAAAGTTTCTCTAACTTTTCAGTTACGTTTGATTCATACATGTTTATAATTGGGATAAATACAAACATTGCTACCAGCTTTCAGCTTTCCTAGGGAGTTGGCTATTATTCTGACAAGCAAATTGATGAGCAGCATTTTTTCCTTTCCATCACCCTTCTTAGAGCATTTTTCACCTCCTTGTTTCTGAGGCTGTAAATCAGGGGATTCAGCATAGGAACTGCCAGTGTGTAAAACACTGCAGAGATTTTCTCACGATCCAGTGAGTATCTTGAACTGGGCTGCACATGGCTCAAACTCACAGGCCCATAGAATAGGGTTACGGCCGTCAGATGGGAGGCACAGGTGGAAAAGGCTTTGTACCTGGTTGCAGAGCCCATGCTCAGAATGGAGAATAGGATGTAGATGTAGGAGACGATGACAATAAGGAGCGTTGACATAGCTATGATCCCTGAGAGGGTTACAAGGACTAGCTCATTCACGCGGTTGTCAGAGCAAGTGAGTTGTAGCAGTGGGTTTGTGTCACAGAAATAATGGTTGATGGTATTAGGGCCACAGAATGACAACTTCAGTAAGCCACAAGTATGTACCAATGAGTTAAAGAGTCCCCCTAAATACGATCCAACCACCAGGCAAATACAGACTTTCCTGGGCATAAGAGTGGTATAAAGTAGTGGGCTGCAAATAGCTATGTAGCGGTCATAAGCCATTACAGCCAGCAGAAATCCCTCTGTGGTCACAAACACAACAAATAAGAAGTGCTGGGTGACACACGCTGAGTAAGAAATAGTCTTATTCTCCATTAAGAAGTTTATCAACATCCTTGGAACAAAAACTGAAGAATAACAGAGATCCACAATTGCCAAGTTAATGAGGAAGAAATACATAGGTGTTTGCAGCTGGAAGTCAGTCGTGATCAAGCCAATCATCCCAAGATTACTTGCAAGGGTGACAACATAGATTAGTAGGATCATCACAAAGAGCAGGGACTGTAGTTCTGGGCGATCTGTCAGTCCCAAGAGGATGAAGTAAGTTACTGTGGTGTGATTGTTTGCTGCCATCCTTACCTCGGTAACAGTTTACCTACTGAGATAAGATATGTGTTGACCAGACTGTTAAAAGAGAAAGAAAGGCTTTTTATGAGTAGGAGTAACCTACTGTAAAGAAGAACAAGGGCTAAGATTAAATACCTGAATCTTTATTCCCTTTTGTGCAGCAGCAATATTTGAGCAGGCTCAAAAATGCCGATTTTCATCAATCAGACCAGCCTCACAGGGGGATCCTCTGTGCCCATCATGCACAAGCTAATAGTAGCGGGGTGCCTAGCGGTCTTGCTTGTGGACAGCAGTGCATATCTGCAACAACACAGCTACTGAGTAATATTTTTAGGTGGCACAAAGTTTGACATGCAGGTATCATTCGTGACTTTTGAAACACGTATGATAAACACTAAATGAATTCTGCAACTTTCTTCATCTTTTCAGCTAGATATTTCACATTACTTACTCATCAGGAAAGATCGAAACTCACCAGAGAGAAGGCATCTCACCTAAATCCTGAGCTCTCTCTTTGCTCTATGAATGTGTCTGTTCCTCCTCAGTCACTAGCAGAGGGAGCCTGCATGACTTGCTCAGCATTGTGCCTTCGGCAGCACAAGACTTTCTTCAGTAGACACTCTCAGCAGCTTCTTTCCTTCCTTATGTCAATGGAAGAAGAGATGACATGTAACAGTAGTCAACTTTTTAAAACACCAATATAGGAAGAGAGAGAGTTACACATTGGGTCTATTTTATGACTAAATTAATGAGATCCAAACCTACTTTGTAGAAAAGAGTCCATGATAGGGTGGGAGATGAGATCTGGTCCCTCCTCTCATGACTGATCCCATATTTTTTCCACAAGCAAGCCACACAAAATACGTAACGGGGGATCGTAGCCTAATTTTTAGGTATCTGGGTCTCTTGTTAGATTTTTAACTTGAGAGCCAGAGGAGATTTTTCAGGCAATCATGCAATTACCAGTTACATGTCTAAATTTAATCTAGACTTCCAAGTCAACTAGGCTACTACTGTGATCAGTGTATGATCAAACTATGGTGTAGTCAACTACTCATGCTACTTACTTCACCTCCTTCTCTGAAGGGAGTGAGCAGCCTGAAAGCCTATCAACAGGGTGAATTGCCCTCTGGGGAGTCCTGTGTTTTTCCATTAATCAAAAAAGCATTTGAGGTGTTTAACTCCGAATGTAAGTGATTAGTGGAGAAATCTAAAGCTCAGTGAAATCTGTCCCACAGAGACTGTACCCATTTTTTGTGTGCAACATTTGATCTTACAGTTGAAACAACTTGATCATCGTGCTGATGTTACAATTCACAACTTACACAAAGCAAACAAATAAAAAAAAAGTTTTTTTGAGTTCTCTGGATGTGAAATAAAGAAAGCAATATTGCTTTTCCCAGTCTTTCTTGTGCATCCAGATGCTGAATTTTTAAAGGAGTCTCTTGCCATGTGTTTGTCAAATACTCAGAGCATGGTACCTGTCAAAGTCCATCTGGCAGGTCAGTTCTAAAACTGTCAAGGACATACCTGGATTTTGAGGCTCAGACACTTCTCGAATCCTGAACTTCCAAACAGTTTAGCACTGCAGAACTCTGGATTTCACTCTCAAGGAAGCCATCACTACCTAGGTTTGTCCATATAAAGGTATCTTCATGTCTAGCTTTCAGCTCTTTCATGATCTTCCATAAGTGATGTGTGCGATATAATTTCTCCTTAGAGAAGATATGCAACCAAATGGAAATGTATGTGACCAGCTCACTGCATTGGCATGATAGTGAGAGGTGTCTGCAGACAACTGGGAAGAGTAAAAATAACCCTCGTCCCTCCACAGAAAAGAAATAATATTGTTCCACACTTGCATGTGGCACAGAAAAGCCACTCATCCCTTAGACCTGAGAGGTCATGTCAGGACCTGCTACTGCAAACATTTGCTACTTTGACTATTAGGATCTGAACAAACAGCTGAGTCTTCAGCTAATATTTTTCAGATCGAACACAAAGGACATAATTAAAGTGTCCTCATGGGAGGCTTTAAATAGGCAAACAGAAGTCTGGTCTCCCACAGCAACATGCAAGAAATGAGTATGCTTACAGTCCTTTATTTCCCCATTTATGGCAAATCCTGTCTGCTTTATTAAGACAAAGGAAAAAAGAAAGGAGACTTGGGGATATTCTGTGTCTGTAGGACACTGGAAAAAATATTGTTAAACTTCAATCTAAAAGGAACACAGACATTAAACTGCTTGCGGTCATTTTTGAGTCAGTCTCCTCTCTCATCCCATCATTTATGCAGTTGTATATCTTGTAGGGCATGGGCAGGGCGGACACAGTCCTGGTCTTTCTGTCTGACATGTCCATTGGGTGGACACAAAGTTCCCTGATACCAGGAGCCCATGTTAGATACCCTGAAATGCAGGGGCTCATTGCTCTGGTTAGTCATTTTTCAGAAGTTGTTTCATGGTTGGACGGCTGAAACAGAATGCATTACTTTTTAATACCCAGTCATGAAACTCCACCCATCCTAAATTAAAGTCTTCAACTGATGGAGAATCTATCAGAATTTAAGTCAAATGTTATATTTGGTTGTTTACATATGCTGATGAAACAAAACAGTAAAATTTTAGTAGTCCCTATTTTCCTGTCTGACCACATAACAGAAAAGGCATCCTCTTCTGGAAAATAACAAATAGGAGACTATGAATATTGTAATGATGGTTCTTTATCTGGTTGAAAAGAAAGGGATTGTGTGAAAGACCAAGAAAAAATGATTTATAAAGCATTTCAGTAATTATCTTTCTGTTTTTTCTTAATCACTTTTGAATGATCACAAACATTTTGCTCTGCTTGGTTGTGCATGAAATTGCTAGATGCAATGTTTGAGAAGGAGGAGGGAATGTCCTCTGGAAATGTCTTTTAATTTGTAGGGTTCCAGTGGCAGGGTAGTGATGAGGGCTCTCACTGTCAGGTGTCCGTGAGACCTCATGGATATGTGCTGGAAAGCTCAGTTTATTCTGTACCTAGAAAGTACACCAAGGATTAAACTTTTATACAAACTCTGTTGTATTGGAAGACACTGCAGGCAAAAGGCAGATACATTTCTTATACAGTTTACCACTCTTATAAGTAGATGCCATCTGACCTACAGCAGCTCCTGCAACAGCTTTAGTCCAGCTTCTTTGAACTGAGCTGGTTAAGATTGAGTCTTTGAGACTTTCACCAGTCCAAGGTTGTTTATTTTCCTCACTGAAGATCTGATGTGTATTTGAGAAAGAAACCATAACAGTGGTTCTCAAAGCGTGCACACTTGGAGCAAAATGACACATGTCATTTTAGCTCCATTAAATCTGGATTTAACACCACAACACTTTGGGCCTGGCCACTCAGCCAGTTTTTTACCCAGCAAAGCATACACCTGTCCAAACCATGAGCAGCCAGTTTCTCCAGGTGAGGGCTGTGGGAAACAGTGTCAAAAGCTTTACCAAAGTCTAGGCAGACAACATCCACAGCCTTTGCCTCATACACTAAGAGCATCACCTTGACATAGAAGGTGATCAGGTTAGTCAGGCAGGACCTACCTTTCATAAACCCATGCTGAGTGGGCCTGATCACCTAGGTGTCCTGTCCATGTTGCATGATGGTACTTAAGAAGATGGCACTGTGCTCCATAACCTTCGCTGGCACCAAAATCAGACTGTCAGGCCTGTAGTTCCTTGGGTCCTCCTTCTGGCCCTTCTTGCAGATGAGTGTCACATTTGCTTGCCTCCAGTCAACTGTAACCTCAAAATCCACATCCAAAACAATGGGGGTTTTGTACAGATTCACCCCAGATGCCACTGTGGAAGGCTTTCAGCACATAAAGACTTTCCTTTTCAGCAGTTTCCTTGCAGCACATTTCACGTCATTATTTCTCAAGCTGTATATTAAGGGGTTGAGCAGAGGAATAACTACCGTGTAGAACACTGAAACAATTTTATCAGTGCTCAGCAAGTGGCTGGAGCTGGGGAAGAAATACATGAACAGGATTGTGCCATGAAATGTGAAAACAGCTGTAAGGTGGGAGGCACAAGTGGAGAAAGTTTTTTGCCTGCCCTTGGCAGAACGGATCTTCAGCACTGTGACAACAATGAAGAAGTAAGAAATTATGGTGATTGTAAAAGTGGTTGCTTCAAACAAGGAGCCAAATACAGTAACAAGGACCTTGTTGAGATGGGTGTCACTGCAGGAGAGTTTTAGGAGAGGGAGGAGGTCACAGAAAAAGTGATCAATGACATTTGAACCACAAAAGGACAATTTTAGCAAGCCATGGGTGTGTATCAGTGAATTTACAATACCCCCAAAATAGGATCCAGCTACTAACAGCACATAAACCTTTTTGGTCACAGTGACAGTGTAGAGCAGTGGGTTACAAATGGCCACATAGCGGTCATATGCCATTGCAGCCAAGAGAAACATTTCTGTTGTGGCAAAAAGTGCAAAGAAGCCATACTGTATAAGGCATCCACTATATGACACTCCCCTTGACACTGTTAAAAAGTTGAGCAGCATATTGGGAGTAATAGTAGAAGAATAACAGACATCTAGGAAGGACAAGTTGCTGAGGAAAAAGTACATAGGGGTATGCAGGTATGGGTCAAACCTAATGATCAGTATCATTCCTAGATTGCCCAGCAAGGTCATCCCATAAATCAAAGAAAAGACAACAAACAGTGGAAGCTGCAGGCCTGGTGTATCAGTTAATCCTGTGAAAATGAAGCTAGCCACAGTGGTATGATTCTCTTGCACCATCATTTTCATTTAATTGTTACCTGCTGGAGTAGAGAAGGAAAGCCACATATCAGAGCATGGGATGGATTGTCGGTGTCCCTCACCACAGTCCCTATGCCAGTCATCCCCTCCAGTTTTGACTTCTACACCTAAAATGATAACCAGTTATTTCATTTCTTTCTAGGTTCCATTGGTCCCCTTTCTTCTCTTTTATTTTCCATAATTACCTTTCTCTGATATAAGATGGAACAATCCCTGCTATTGAAGAATACATAGAAAGAGCAGACCCATCAAAATCCATGCTGAATTTGGAGAAAGTGAAGGGAGATCAAGAAATTACCCAGCCTACCTCCACACTCCATGGCAGAGTTCCACCATGCCAATGGTGTTCCTGAATTTGAAGCAGTCCTTGATGCCCCATACCAATGGGGAATTCACAGCTTCTTCAATCATGCCTTTTCCCCTAATGCACTTTTGAATGAGTATTTCAAAACATAATGACTACGTTTTCTAAAGTGGTTGATATTTTGAGGTTATTTTACCAGTTTGTGAAATAACTAACAGTCTATTGGAGGACTAAATTTTAGAAGGCATCAAGCACTCACTGTTGCCCATTTCTTGCAATAACTTTGAAGAAATGGTCCCAAATTAGGGGCTTGCAAGCACACTGTTTTCATCACAAATATTTGATGCATGTGACTCTATCTCATTTGTACAAGCTGCAGTAGCATACGCCCAGGAACAAACATACAGGAAAAGAAGATTAAAACAAGCAGTAAGACCTAAACCATTTTCACTAGCAAAGCAGAAAAAACCCTGAGACACAGTGAAAACTCCTAGGTACTTAGCCAGTGTGGAGAATATTGTCCTCATAAAGAGCCAAAAGCAAGCATTCATCAATAAATAAGGCTGTAAGCTGGCAACATAGCTTTCATACAATCGTAGAATGGCTTGGTTTGGAAGGGACCTTAAAGACCACCTAGTTCCAAATCCCTGCCATGAGCAGGGATGCTGCCCACTAGATCAGGTTGCCCAGGGCCTCATCCAACCTGGTCTTGAACACCTCCAGGGATGGGGCATCTAAAACTTTGCAGGGCAAAATCCATAGCTTTAAATCCATTAAGTCTCTTTCATGTTTGCTCAGTACTTTTGAGACATCATATCTAAGTCAAAACATCTTTTAAAAATCTTAATAAGTCATAACATCTTTAAAAAATGTTCTTAAAAGCTATGAAGTCATATTTTTTCTTATTTCCAAAGCAACAGATGAAGAAAACTCATTCATGTTGTTTATGCTTTACTCCTTAAGCAGTCATTTCCAAATTTGTGATGCTGTTCCGAGACATTCCAGCTTGGGAAAGTACTTACGTGTGGGTTAGATGCTTCTCTCCTGACTGCAGCTATCTCAAAGGAAAGCTTCTAGTGTCAGCACTTTTCTGGGTTAGGATATGATGGTCACCTCTGTTGTAATATAGTTGCCTAGGACAGGTGATGTGAAACAAACTTGAAGGTGATCATTTCTTCTCATGGAGTACCACTGTAGCAGAGTAGAGGAGACCAAGGCGAGGGGAGAATGCCCAGACAGATTAGCTTAGATCATTAAATGTTAGGAGATACAGACCTCACTTTATGCACCTGGGAGACCAAGATATTCTTCCATCAACTGAGATAGATTAATACATAAGAAAAATAATCTTACGTTAGGTGCTTATGACACAATCTAGACATCTGTAACTAGCATTATTAATAAAGAGTAGATCTTAAATATTTTATTTGCATATCTGAAAAGTACCAGTGTTGAAAGAATCATGGTGTGATTTACCATTGTGATGCGTTTACCATGTGGTGCATTTTCATCATTTGGATATTGACAAATTCAGTCCTTAGAACCTTTCACTTCCTGACTTTGATTCTTTATGTTGTTATCTACTATGTTACCAGTCTTACTTGATGGAAAACAGAAAGAAGACCATGAAAGGTTTTATAATTTCCTAAGGAAGGCTTACCACTCTGTTCCTCTCATTAAAGGTTCAAGAGAAGATTGATTTTCCAGATGCTTTTCTTAAAACAAAATATCCTGTAAGGTAAATGTATTTAATGTTAGAAATGAACACTGCCATATTGCTGCAGAAAAAAATCACAGAAAATATTGTATTTTCTTTTATCTGTTTCTTTTCATTCTAGGACTGATTCTATATCTGTGTTAGAGAAAAAATTATTGCAAAAAATACACGTATTGGAAAAGTTTGGTGTGATTTTTCTGTGGAGACACTCAGCATGAATAGGAAAAAAAACAATTCTGAGAGACAGGGAGAGAGAAATGAATGATAGCGTTGAAGTTTGATGCTTATTTTGATTTTGCAAAGATAACACCTTTTGCTTCTCTTCCATCCAGTTCAGGATAAGGAATATCAGTAAACTCCAAATTGTTTAATTCCATGGTCATCTGCAACTTATACTTACTGCTATACCTTTGTGCCATGAAAAGGGAACCAGCCCCACTGTGCATGCAGAGAATCCCTCTCTCAGATGAAAAAAAAATTGTTGAGATGGAAATGAACTCATACCTGCATTTATATTTTTCCATCCAGATACCTGGAACAACTGGCCAGTACAAATTAATACTACTATTTTAAAACAAGCTTTCAGTGTAGAGTAATTGCTCTCAGTTGAATTGTCCCATGAGAAAAGCAAATTATGTTTACAACTGCTTCCATTATTATCAAGTGACTTAAGAGTCTTTCTACAGGCTGCGACTAATCGATGCAGCCAAAGCCACTCAGAGATTGATACAACTCATTTATGAGCTACCATCATTATGTTGGCTAGGTGTCCAGTGAGTACAGAGATCCTATACATCATGGTCACTTATAGACACCTATATATCCCTCTCTAAATGTTTATTCTGTGAGCTGAGTCACAACAAAAGCCATGACTGTATCCTGAACAGGCATCTACTCTGATATTCTGGCATTGCAAGTACAACACTATTTTAGCAGAAATACGTTAATATAACATCTATGCAAATCTATTCCCCGTCTTTTCTTGCTTTGCTCTGTATCTCAGTCATGAGGTCTCTCATGCCTCTTTATTTTTTTATTATTATTATTATTATTTTTGGATATACTCACCTCTCTTGTGAAATGCTATGCTGAGATATTTGTTTCAGATCTGACTGCCCCTGTCTTCGCACTAGGAATATACAAAGGGTAGAGTCTGGTTTTATTTGTGTTGCATTAAGCAGGAAAGTGGGCTCACTGATAAGAGAATCTCCACCAAGACTTATTTACTTTGGACAAAGTAGGGAACTGGTAGCAGAAAATTCTTACCTGGTACTCCAGCAGAGAGGTGAGCACATGCTCTTCTACCTGTTTAAGATAACAGTCAACCTGAAGCTTTAAAATAATGCCTCAAGCTGTTTCTGAAGGCAAGCATGGTGTGATGGTGAGGAGTATTCATTTCATGATAGATAATGCTCCTGGCTGATCTTCAAGGCAACCTTATGTAGGGCTGTAATATTAATCTAGTTTGAGGGTAACTGCGTGGACAAAAGCAAACATGGAAGTGTGGAAAAGCTCTGGTAAGATCATAAGATTTCAAAACTCTAAAGCATTTATAATTTAGTAATTCTGGCTGGAAATCCCTGGCTTATACATGGCTTAGAACATCCTTTCTTCTTTTCAAAACAGACTTTTATTATTTTCCTATTATTTCATGCTTCTGCAAAAGGAAAGTATTTGCAATGCCTCTGAAGTCCCATTTGATGGAATTAGCCCAAATGAGGCTGCTTGCAGGATTGTTTGTGTGGTCCTGAGATTTTTTTTATTTTTTTTTTCCTTAGTTCAGGCAGATGTTCATTCTTCAACTGCCTGCTTTTATTCCTGCCAATTAAATCACTTGATTTGGTAAAAGTTGGCATCTGAGGTATCTTTCACCATCCCTATTAGTCCGTATCTTTGGCTATATATGTAAAAGTCTGCAAAAGCTTTTGTTCCAATAGCTATTTGTTCTGAGGATGTGGTTTCAGAATTCTAATTCATTAGAATTTATTTCAGAATTCTAAGTCTAAGATCTACCTGGGCAAACTGGCAAGCACTGTTTCCCAATTCTACATTGAATAAATAGCTAAACTGTGTTGCTGCTTTCTTCATTTATTTATTTATAATTACTGCATTTACTACATGGGAAAAAATGCGAAGATTAAAAAAAAAAAAAAAAGCATGTCTGCTAAAGTTAGAAATACAGCAAGTACAGTAACAAAACTGAAATCCCAGCTCCTTCACTCTTTGCATTTACTTTTCTACCAGCATGACTCAAAATTGATCAGTCCATCACATTTTCATCTTTGAAATAAGTGACCAGGCATCTTATTAAAAATGAAGAACAGAAAACCTATATTTCCTTTTGTCATAATCAGTTGTTTCCTTCTATTGCTTATCCCTGATTGCAGCATGACTTTCCTGCATTTTTCTCAGAACTTTTAGGCATCATTTAAATATTGGTAACATTTTACAGACCCTCTACCAATGCACACTGAAATTGCCCTCATATTGCGACACAGGTTCAGGAAGATGAATGCTGCTCCATCTGCCATAAATTTCAGGTCACATTTTGTTCAAAATAGTGCTTAAATACAGACAAAACATTTAATATGCAAAAGAAATGGAAATTTAAAACTAAACATGTGCTTAAGTGCTTTCTTTTTTGGACTTATTTGTGGGTCATTCCTTAAAATTCAGTTTGGGATCTCTCTGGACAGCCAAAGGATCAGCGAAGCAAAACTTTGGTGGCTATGGTTCTCTGTAGGGCATCCTTTACCTCCTTGTTCCTCCAGCTGTAAATGATGGGGTTCAGCATAGGGATCACCACGGTGTAGAACAGAGATGTGATTTTGTCTGTGTCCAGTGAGTAGCTGGTGACTGGTCGAAAATACATGAAGATTATTGTTCCATGGAACAAGATGACAGTCATCAGGTGAGAGGCAAAAGTGGAGTAGGCTTTGTACATTCTTTCCTTGGAATGGCTCCTCAGCACCGCCTGAATAATTAAAATATATGAGATGAAGGTGGTGGTGATGCTGCTTATCTCAACCAAGCTGCCAAAAGCGAAAACCAGCAGCTCATTGACAGCAGTACTGGAGGAAGAAATCTGGAAGAGTGGGCTGTTATCACAAAAAAAATGGTTTACCACATTTGAAGAACAAAAGTTTAGTCTTAGCAAGCCACTGGTGTGTATCACAGAGTTCAGGAACCCCCAGAAGTATGAAGCTTTCACCAGACTCCAGCAGACTGTCTTGGACATGATGATGGTATAGAGCAGAGGTTTACAAATGGCCACATACCGGTCGTATGCCATCACAGCTAGCAGCAAGCACTCTGAGATTATCAACAAAACAAAGCTAAAATACTGCATAATGCAACCTATGTATGAAATTGTTTTCATTTCTATTAAAAATGTCATCAACATTCTAGGAGTGATGACTGTGCTATAAGCGGCATCCATGAAAGACAGATTTTGGAGAAAAAAATACATAGGGGTTTGAAGCCGGAGATCTATACTGATTAACGCAATCATACCCAGATTCATTAGCACAGTGGTGAAGTAGATGGCTAAAAACACCACGAAGAGAGGCATTTGCAGCCTTAGATCATCTGTCAGTCCAGACAGAATGAACGTGGTTGGTGTTGTGCAGTTTCCTGAAGCCATCGGGCTTGACTGGTAAGTTATCTGCCTTCAGGAGCAGGAGGAAAGGTGACAAAGGGTTTGTTAGTGCTTGGAAATTAATGGGATAAGAAAACATGTATTGCTCACATCCATTATCCATGATCACATAACAGAGACTTTAGAAAACCCTAGCTTCCTAAAATGCCTGTAGCTATGTGAAATAGTATTGTCTAGATACTAAAATCTAATTACCCATTCATTTTTCCATCCAAAAAAAAAAAGCTATCTAAAAGCTAGATGTCTACTAGGAGGTAGTTGCATAGGCTCTCTTTCCGTGCTGTGAGTGGATCAGGTATATTCTTAAATGCAATCAAGTCAATATAAACCCCTCTCTGTAAATGGCAACTGAATTTTAAATATGTACAGAGACTTTTAGAGTCTGTATTTATCAGAGAGAAATAAGGCACTGGTAGGGTGCCATGCATCAGATCTATGCCATGCAATCCTAAGATATATACCTGAGGACGTACAAACATGCTTTTCAGTAGCTGCACTTTGCTTATTCCTTATAGCTGCATATGAGAGTCATTCAAGAAATCCAAGCTGGAAATGAAAAAAAAAAAAAAAGCCCAGAAAGTCCACAGTTACAGACAAAAATTATGTAAAAAATAAAATAATACTAATCCCCTTTATTCTCTTCTATATAGTCTTTGCCTACTTAGTGCAGAGACATACCTTTGTAACTAAGACTTAATTCAGGCAATGATACGATAGCTTTGCAGAAACAATCAACATGCAACTTTCAGCACATACTTACTTTTCAAAGTAAACTTATAGTAACTAATTTTTACAAGAACTGACAAGCATTATCCAGCTTCTTTATGCCTTGCCAACTTCACCTCATTTTTACTTCTTACTTCCAGGAGGCAGGTCTTTATATGAAGCTGTGTTTTCATACACTCAGAAAAAAAAATTGAAGCAATTATATCTTTGACAAGCCAGACCACACTAGCATGGCAATTATACCATACTTTATGTCTCCTGAGGGACAGGAGTTAATCACATCACAACATCATCTTGAAAAGATAAGCAATATCTCAGATGTTTTAAGGTTTTCCCTGTTCTGTGCATCTAGCTGACCAAGTTGGTGCCATAAATGATTGCTACCTGTGGAAAGCAGATTTGATTAAATGAAGATAATCTGTGACATTGTTCTTTAGTCTTAGTAACAGATGCTAGTTTAGATAACATCAATATTTGGAAGAGCAAAGCATAATGGCAGAGGTCCATTAACTCAAATCTCTCTTGGGTTTCTATTTGAAGTGGTCTTTGCAACAACTTGTTAAGTGGGATCAAAGTTTGTCGTCCGTGTTTGAGTTAAGTGAGAGCTGGACACTATGCTCAGTGCAATGATTATTGCTTGCAAAACTCAGTAACTTCAACAGGATTCTGAGAGCTCTGTAGAAATAATTTGCATAAGTATTCTGTGGAAGTCAAAGTTAGCTTTATTCTCCCTAAACTCTCTGTTTATAAAGGAGAGGTAGTGCCACTGCCATGCCCAAATCATATAAATCAGGGACACATTAAACTACTAGCCCCACTTTTCTACTGTGAACAGAGAACTCAGTGCCTTGATATTAATTAACAACAAAGTGAAACTGGGGAAACTAGTTTAGATGGAGATGTTAGTAAACACGGGTATCTGCATTTAGAAAGACAGGTTGAGTGTTTTTGTGCTTTACTGCACCAGTCCTACTCTACAACCTATTCATTCTCCTGCTAAGTAAGTGTCTGAGAAAACACTTTCCTCTCTATTGATCTTCTTAGGGCTTCTATAACCTCCTTGTTCCTCAGGCTGTAGATCATGGGGTTCAGCATGGGAAAGACCACAGTGTAAAACAGAGCGATTATTTTGTCTGTGTCTGGCGAGTAGCTGGAGCTAGGCCGTAAATAGGTGAAGAGGAGGGAGCCGTAGAATAAGCCAACAGCCATCATGTGGGAGGTGCAGGTGGAGAAGGCCTTGTGCCTTCTCTCTGTGGCACGAAACTGAAGGATGGTGCCAAAGATGCAGGCATAGGAGACGACGATGATCAGGAAGGTGCTGGTTTGTATAAAGCCACACAAGGTGAAGAGGAGGACCTCATTGACCTGTGTTTTGGAGCAGGAGATCTCCAGCAGCGGGGGAATGTCACAGAAGAAGTGGTTGATGGTGTTGGAGCCACAGAACGACAGGGTGAACACGAAGGTCGTGTGGACCAGTGAGGTCAGAACCCCGCTGAGATAAGCCCCAGCTACCATGAAGGTGCAGGCCCGGTGGGACATGGTGACGGTGTAGAGAAGAGGATGACATATGGCCACGTAGCGGTCGTAGGCCATCACAGATAAAAGGAGGCACTCAGCATCAGCGAGGGCAGCGAAGAGAAACATCTGTGTTGCACAGCCAAAGAAAGAAATCGTCTTCTGCTGTGCTAATAGATTCAAGAGCATCTTGGGAGCAATGGCAGATGAATAGCTGAGGTCTAAGAAAGATAAATTGCTTAGGAAATAGTACATGGGGCTATGAAGGCATGCATTGAGCCAGACAAGCACAATGATGCCAGCGTTGCCCACCAGCGTGGTGATATAGATGAGCAGAAAGAGCCCAAACAAAGGTAACTCCAGCTCCGGATGGTCAGTGAAACCCAAGAGAATGAACTCGGTCACTGCAGTGTGGTTTTCTTCAGGCATTTCCTTCCTTCATATTTGCCCTTTTGGTAAGCGTTGTCCAAGGGATCATTGCTTGGTCCCAACGCTTGAGCCACAACCAGGCAGGGTTTGTTCCTGTCGGCTCAAGAGACTTAAAGGTAACAATTATTTAACACACAATATCAAAAGGAAAAAGTGGTGATGTAAAGCATACTCAGATGTAAAAGCTGAAGAGGACATTGGAAGAGAAATTAGGAAACATTAATTCCATGAGAAGTTCTTCCTCATATAGCAAATAGATTTAATGACATGTGCATGACATAGGTTCTTAGACAGATATTTTGAAATATTTAAAGCCAATGTAGTGTATCTATGACTGTTTTATATGTTGCATTGGTGAAAACAAAACAAAACAAAACAATCTACTTCCCATGAAATAAGCATTAGATATTCAGGTGAGTGAAGCATAGGGTTCAGGCACAATTTAGGTTTAGTAATGGTCATTTTTGCTTTCCTGTTGCATGTTGTTCCTCATCTTTTATTTCTTTTTAAATGCTTAACATAAATATGGGATTTGGGGGACGAAGCCTCTTCTTTGACATAGGTCAAATTTAGAACTATATTAAGTCATCAAAAAAAAAGTAGTATTTTTAATATTGAACCTTTAAAAAAATCTCACATACTTTGATGTTATTATTGTTGTTGTTGAAGCTATAAACTGAATTTAAATTATGCTGTCAAAGGCATCCCTCAGAACACATTCCTCCAAACACATTCTCCAGATAATCATGTTTGGGTGCTAGTTTCACCTTGGGAATAGAAATTATAACTTTACCGTGCAAACGTAAAGACTAATTTCTGCTTCTATCAACATAAACTTTAGTAAGGATAGATTTTTTTGTTCACATTTTTACTTACAAAAGAAGATGTAATAGAAGACATGCTGGCAGAAGTCACTGAAATAACTGCAGATTTCAATGCTGTGCAGACAAAAAATACCATGAAAACAGAAATGTCAACATCCCTCCAAAAACCCCCAAACCAAAACAACAGCAAAAAAAATCTATGAACAATTCAGGATAAGCGACTAAATGCACTTCAAAAATAAATCTTTTACTATATATAGTAAATAAATTAGGCAGTAAGTTAGGCTTAATGCGGGCATACAGAAAAGAAGATTCTCTTCCCAATTGTGTTTCCAGACCGTGCAGATGGAAGAATTTGCACACCCATTTAGCTGCCTAAATGTCAGTTTTAGTCATTTCAAGTCTGTGTGTAATCACAAGATCATTTATAATCACTTTTTTCCTTGGTTTACTGCCAAGGAAGGAAGCCTGGGTGACCGGCATAAATTAATTGCCAGGCTTTCTGATAAGCAGAAATGGTAAGCTAAATCTCACCCTGAGCTTGTCAGTGGGTCTCCTCTTCCAAGACTCATCTTCTGTCAGGGGAAAGAGGACAAATTAAAAGGTTACCTCTGAACTGTCTTATCTAGCATCTGAATCAGCTTCTGCACTTGTGTCTTCCTTCATTCTGTAAGGACCTAGAGTGTCTAAGGTTGTCATTTACACCCCTGATTTCTGGTCCTGATGAGGGGTGACACGCAGCCATCCCTGGAGTTTTAGAAGTTAAAAATGCTGAAAGAAAGCAGAGATTATTTCCCCAAAGCAGGAGCTTGGATAGCAAAGAACAAATAAGCACCATCCCCATGCCTTATGGCTAACCACAGTGTGTAATCCCTTTCACATGTCAGGCAGCCTTCACCTTAAAATGAAACAGAGTTACTTGCCAGCCTTGCTGGATGGATGATACAAAACAAGGATGTTGATGGGACCACAGCAATAGTTCCCCCCCCCCCCCCTTCTTTCCAAACGTGATAATTTATACACTTGTTCATGTCTTACCTCCCTTGAGGCAGTCTGCGTGTGAAATATGGTTTGTTCAGCTACACTGGATGTGTGAGAATATGGAGTTTTTATTCACGGCCCTTGGCAGGTTGAAATTTTTCATACTGCTTCACCTCAAAACAGATCTTTTAAAATATACAGAAAATAAATAATCACTTTCTTTTGAAGTCTTCTACCAGCATGCCTGTGGTACCAGTCATTTCTGCAGGAGGTTCTCTTCCCAACATCTGCCACTGGTGAGTAACAGGCTGGTCATGCTACACCCCTGGGTCCACCTCATCACCCAAAGTCAGGGGAAAGAGGCATTCCTAGACACTAATTCATCCACCCTACCTCAGACAGTTGTCTGGTTCTTTCACATTCAGCACAGGAAAATTTGTTCTTCTTTTGTCCAAACATTTAGAGAGTGATATGTCAGCCCTGTACAGGGATTTGAGATACGCTATTGAAAAGCACTCTGTTTCCTGGCTGTTAATGTGTCACTTGCATCATGTTAAACACTCAGCAAAGGGTGTACAGCTACAAATCTCTAATGCCATGTTTTCCTGAGTCTTTGGTGAGAATTCTTAGGAACAATAATAAGAACAACAACCACATTATCAGAAATAATGATTAGCAGCTCTTAGTGAAGGAAATACTCTCTCAGTTCAAGTTTTGGCTGGAGGAAGAAGAGGAAAAAGGGAAGTCACGGGTCAGTAGAAGTTTGTTGTCCTCTCCTCCATCCCTTTTTCCACCACCTTTAGCACCATCTTGGTTAGTCATTTTAACAGAAATATAATGGAAACTTCATCTACACTGAGCAAAACATATTATGCTTTTTCATGGAAAGGGACCTTAATGGTATTCAGAATTGGCAATAATTGCTATTTTTGCCAGTAGCTGAAGGAACCAGCCATGGAAGGCTGAAGCAACGCCCCAGTCAAACACTAATTTTTGTTCTTCCCCGTGTAGCACCAGCCCCTAATCAGACCTACCTGTGGGCAGTAAGAGGACCTCCTTGCACAAAAGCTGGTTTTGTAGGAAGGATTTATCGCAGCGCCAGTGAGACACCAGGGATGTGGTCCCTATTGTATCTTCAGCTGGATTACCTCATGGAGAAAAGGCTCTTGCTATTTTCTCCTTTCTTGGGCACTGAAGTGACATCTGTACACTGCAATTTACTACACAGCTGTTCCTGATTTTGGTGAAGAGGGTGACAGTTGTAATGTGGAAGTCCAGCTGCTTGAAACTGATTTTTGAATGGTTTGGGTTTGTTTTTAGCAGGAATTTTAATTGTCTCCTCATTTGTGAGCCACAGATGATCTGTATTAAGGTTTTCCCCCATGAATTCCTAGGTTTGAAGGGGTTTTGTCTTGTTATAACTTTAATGATACAACTGAAATTGTCACCAGGGTAGAATTAAACAGAGATACTATTCATCCACGTGAAAGTTACTCATCTAAGTCTTATATATCTGTTTACACTCTTTCTGTAGTCCGTGGGGCATGATTAGTGGGACATTTATTCTGCCCGTGTGGGAGAAGGCTCTCTGAAGATGCTTGTTTCTGATTTTGAAAAGTACTCATTTCTCCTTACTGGATTGAAAGGCAGCCAGGACACCAAACCGTAGCCCCCTGAATTCAAGTGAGAGCAATCTGTCCTCAGAAATCACTTGTTGCAACTAATGGATAAACCTGAAGCTGGGCAAATTGAGCCCTGCCTCATAATGACCAAAAAGTGTCCTTGTTACAGATGAAAGAGAACAGAATGAAGGCAGACATTTGACAGTGGATCTTGAATGCGACACAGAAAGGGGGAATGGTAACATTAATGTGGACACATTTAGGAAGGAAGCAACCGCTGGAAGAGCATATGCATGTGAAATACTGGTGTTGGAAGAAAAAAATGAAAAAAGTGTGGTTACTCACCATCTCAGGAGAGGAGGGCAGAGTGCTAGTCTGCAAGAGAAAGAGAAATCTTTCTGAGGATACTACATGTAGCATTTCCCCTTTATAAACAGAGAAATGAAACACACCTAATGAGATGTGATACCGTCTCTTCTAAAGTAAGAGAACAAGATATTGATGGAGCTGGAAGACGCGAAAACCCATAAAAGTGAACCATAATTGATAGATGTCATATAAACCCCCCTTGTTCCTGATGAAAGTCCAATAATCAACAAAAACAACAAAACCACATGTTTTTTTCTAGACTGTTCTTTCAAATATGAGTTTTTCAGCTCTGTATTTATTGATTTGTTGTGCAGCTGGATCTGACAAGGCCAAAAACTTTAAAACAATACAAACTAAAAGCAGCTCCTTTTGGGGCTCCAGAAATTACCCTCACTAGAGCTGACTTACAAGGAAAACTACCTGCAGATGGTCATCCCGTAGTCCTCCGTGAGCATCCCAGGGTCCTCCATGAGCCTTTCAGTGGTCCCCAGTAGCCTCTGTAGAGCTTTCTGTGTTCCTCAGCTCCATGTCCTTTCTTCTGCTCCCTGGGTTCATCTGTGAAACATCGCATGCTGCACAGGTCCGTTGGGGAGACCTTGGTGCTGCCCCAGGCCTCTCCACGAGCCTTTGGAGGTGTCTCAGAAACCTTAATGGGTGGTTTGTAGTAGAACCCTGGGTGTCCCTCTGGGTGCCCTCAGGTCCCATTGTGCACCTCTGGACCAGGCAAGGACTGGGAGTGCTTCTCAGATCCCAACCTCAGCTCTTGACCTCTCAGTACTCCTCAGCCCAAACCATGTTATTCCCTTTGCTTTGCTTTCTCTGCAGTTATTTTCAGAGAGAATTTGCTGGGAGAAGGAGGTACCCCATTGAACCCCACTTTTCAGCACAAACAAGGTACTGGCTGCTGACTTTGGTTGCTGGATGCCAGGTGCACCCAAGCCCATCAGCACTGGTGGTGTGCTGAAACTTGCTCCTTAATTCTGTCCCAGGTTTCACCATGTCCTTGCCCAGTGGTTAAAGCGGCAGCTGCACTGCCCCTCTGTGGGGATTTGGGTTTCAGGGTCTGCAGCGCTGCAGGTTGATGCCTGAGCTTTTGCTGCCAGCAGTTGTTTCAGCCCAAACCACTGGATGGGGTAGAAATGCTGCAGGGCGTTTTTTTTTCCCCACACAACTCACTTAGGCCAGGGGGCATGGTGGACTGGCTTCTTCCAGTTGGTTTGGGGTTGCCTGTTGTACACTGCTGTAGTGAAAGAGAATCTCTGAGTGTCTTTTAAGAGTTTAAAGCTTTAGAGTTGACTTTAAGAAACTCTTGAAGTCTGCTAGAGACTACTATATTTGGAAAGATGACCTTTGGAAAAGTTGGCTGGAAACTAAGAAATAACTTTAAGAACACTATATATTTATATACAGTTACACGTATTTATAGGTAACACACACAAAACGTACAATGAAGTCTTTGGCTTTCCAGGGACAGCCTGTGGCCTGATGCCTTTCCTCAACTATACTCTCTGTACCTGTTGGTCATTTTGGTGATCCCTATGCAGATATGCAGCCTGTAACACCATGCCAGCAGTGCTTTAACTAATTCAGCACTGCATCTTGGATGTTAATCCTCAAAAAATTAACAAAGGATAAAGTTTTCTTGCAGCACAACACAGCAGCAAAAATATAGTGAAAAAGCCAAAAGGCTGACGAGCCCAGCTCTCAGATACGCAAAAGGTTTTAAAAGTCTTTGGCAGAAGAGAAAACAAACAAACAAACAAACAAACAAAAACTGGTTAAACCAACTGATGATGAGAGAACATCATCCATAAACATTGTCACAATCTCTTCCTTATAAGAAAATCTGTCCAAACCACTTGTTCCTGCCCTACCAGTCAGGAAGAAATACATCCAGAAAATAGGCAGGCATGCACATCTGCTGCATAGGTAAAAGAAAAAAAAAAATCTTAAAAGAAGAGCTTGTGCTTATTGTATTTTTGTTTTTACTATGTTATTGTAGCTGGTTGAAATTACAAGCATTTACCAGTTTATAGTCACAGATCCCCCAATTCAGGAAATCTCTTAAGCATTCATTGAAGTCCCATCCACTTCCATACATCTCAAACATGCCTATATCTCCTTTTTACCTCAAAAACACATGAGCATTAGCTTAAGATAGTGAAAAGATTAAGATAGAAAGACAGAAAAAGATTTTAAGATAGAAAAAAAAATAAAAAATAAAAAAAAAATAAGGGGAAACATTTGTGCCTCTTCTACATGGATTGCCAAGAGGAAGACAAGGCACAGAACAGATCAGCCAGAGACACCGATGGCAAGGCAGGCCAATTCTTTAAATCAAGTTTACATTAATGAACTCTTCATTAACATTACGGCGACTCCAAATGCAGTCTTTAATATCCAAATGCTCACAAGATAGAAAATGCATTAGCAATATTCTTTTAGCTGGCAGTGATGTGACATTACCCTTTATAACCCAGAAAGTGCCCAGTGACACCAGCACAAACCCTGACACAGCAACAACAAAGAGCAGGAAACTCAATTTAAAGCAAATTCACTGTAGAAATGAGGTGTATCCTATTAACAGACACAAAGAAATTGGCTGCTTGAGAACTTTTACAGCACGTGGTGTTATTTCATTTTTTAGAGATGCGCCATGTATGAACATGGTGGTTATTATTATTATTATTATTTTTTTTTTTCAGCCAGGCACTAAACCTAACTAAAAAGTTGGTGACTTTCCAATAGGTGAAGAATAGCAAAAACCAATTCTATCTTCAGTTTGACTTTAGGCAAGATTTGGAGGAAGATGCCGGCACCATCTGGGCTATGCAGTGATTTAATCTCTGTACAGAGAGACCTGTGCTCCATTTCCCCCGAGTCCTCTCTCCTGGTGGACGAGATGCAGCATCAGATGAGAGAAGCATGTAGCATTTAGCACATGATGTCCAGGCACAAGTATAGAGCTATTCTACTTACATTTCCCTGTATATACATCTTATTATTTAAATGCATTAATCCAGTCGTGACAGGTGATGTTTTTTT
Source organism: Nettapus auritus (assembly GCA_011076525.1). Taxonomy (NCBI): domain Eukaryota; kingdom Metazoa; phylum Chordata; class Aves; order Anseriformes; family Anatidae; genus Nettapus; species Nettapus auritus. The sequence continues at coordinate 30,539,066 of CM021769.1, forward strand.
ATATCAGATTCTGGGAAATCCACTCTCCGGCCAAGGCAGCATCTTTGACCAGGGTGCCAGGGACCTGGGAGTGTTGGATGTGCCCACCAAAACACAACACGGGCACACAAACACCTCCACAGGAAACCCTAAAAAGACGGAGGTCAACATGGTGTGATTATGTATATGTGCCCAAGCTGTACTGTCGCTATTTTAAAATAGCAGCAAATAATAGAAGATTCAAACAATTTCTGCTGAAATAATAATAATAAAAAAAACACATTCTTAGAAAAGTACAAGAAATTATCTTAAGGAAAAGTGACCACATTTGGCCAGTGCTGCTCTGAAGGAGGGCGACTGCCTAAAAGCCACAACAATCCGTATTTAGGAAGTCTTTACAAAAACTGGCACCTCTTCAAGGCTGGCAGAGTAATTCCTGAGGACAGTGCCTCCATCAAACACACGGGCAGTGTTGGTGTCCATCCACTGGTGCCCTTCTCCAGGCAGATAGATATCTCGCCACATATGACCTTTTTCTGTTATTGGGGCTACCAAGACCTGTGGTGAAAAATAGGGAAAGAAAAAAATAATTTTGCAGATGGAGGGTTAGCTGGGTCATTGCCATGGCCTTTGTTGGACTGTCCTTGAGAATCCATCCAATCTGTATTTTGTGAGAAAAAGCACCTCTGGAGTTCATCTAATGCATATTTTACAATAAAACCTCCAGGATCCACCCAGCTCATATTTTGTAAAAGACATGAACCGAAAAACAACAAAAACAAACAAACAAACAAACAAACAAACACCACAAACCACATCAGAAACAGAGTGTTTGCTCAAAACACAGCTCCTGCTTCCAGGCTGAGCAGGACAGGATGGACGCATGGAGGCTGTGTGTGGGCTCAGGCTCATGTGAAGCAGCTTTTGAGGAGGTATTATGGAGCTGTGGTGGGAATTGTTGTCACAGAGTCAAGGGAGAGACATCCCCATGCCATGCAGATTTGTGACTGAGGCATGAATTTCTCTTTTCTCCTGTCACCCATTGCTTGGGGGAATCTGGCTTGGACAAACCCTTCATTGTGAGTTAATCAATGAAGTCAAACATTACCTGGCAGCGAGCCAAGCAGAAACTTGTATTTTAATTAGAAATGATCACATTACGGGAGCTTTAGTTGTGGGCTGCCATAAAGGCAGGTTTCAAAAGCCCTCTGCCCAGGGCTCCTCTCCAGGAGACCTGGTCTGGATCTAGGTTAGATAAACTCTAGGAACAACTTGTGCTCAATACATACAACACAAGTTACTCATTCTCAAGCAACATGTTCACTTTTGAGTCATCATTCTGTGGACTCGAGGCTCCTTTGGAGATGCAAGAGATGTATCTGCTCAGCGCACTCAAATGCTCATGAAAGTCCTGGCTGGTGGCCTTGTTACAACGGTAATAGCATAAAAAGCATTTAAAAAATAAAATAAAATAAAATTAAAATAAAATAAAATTAAAATAAAATAAAATTAAAATAAAATAAAAATAAAATAAAATAAAATTAAAATTAAATTAAAATTAAAATAAAATAAAATAAAATAAAATAAAAGCATTTAAAATGTCCTTTTGTGTCACAGATCTGTAAGTCCCCTTTGGAGATGTGCCAAAAGGAGAAGTGTGTTCTGCTTGCTCCTCTTCAGTGGGTTAGTCAGGGTAATGCAGTCCCCAATGAATTCTACATTTTTTTTTTTTCTTCGAGTTATGGGTAAGACTGTTTCATTGCTGGAGTTCCCTATATAGGAAGAAGGGGTTTCTGAGGGCTTTTTCACCCTTTACTGAAAGTAATGATAATAATAATAAAAAAGTTCTCAGTATTCTGAGGATATTTATATTTGATAAATTATTTCACTTCAGAAATTGAAAGAGGTTTTCAGAGCCCTAAACTAAGCCTTTTTCAAGGAAAGCACAGGTTTTCTGAAAAGGAAAAATGAACCAAAAAATAAAAAAGGAAGAAAAAAAAAAGAAAGAAAAAAAAAATCAGCCACTTTGGCTTAAATTTAAAGCTGCTTAAACATGGAGGCTTTGATTTGCATTTTTTCTGCACTGAATGCACATGGTGAAGAAAGAGAGCATGAAAGGATAAAAATAAAACTCCAGGAAAACCAATAAAGGAAAAAATAAAGGATAAAAAGCAGAAATAGTGTAGGAAATTTATGCATCATTCATTCTTAAATCCACTTTTTGAGCTCTTGGTCAATCCCCGCACTCTACATCAATGTTCCTCGGGCAGCATTATCCCAAGGGAGGTAATGTGGCGCTTGGCTCCTTTTAGGGGACACTTTTGGACTCCTGTGGCCTTTATGCCACAGATGTGTTTGGAGCATGATCTGACTTCCCAGCCTCTTGCAGCATCCACTTTTGCCAGGCACACAGCACTGATGGGAAGCAATGCTGCATGTGCTGATAATTTTTTGCTGACTGAGTGCCACTTGTCTCTTTGCCATTAGATTTCAACATGCTGTGCTGGAAGAATTCAACAGGTTGTAAGTGTGCTGCCAAGATATGTGGACTACAGAGATCTGGCCGTAATAAATGTACAAATCCACCTGAAAAAAAGTGGTTTTCAAAGCAGGGCTATCCTCACAGCCCAGAGTTACTCTCCAAAAAGTTTTGGGAGACAGCTCAGATGCCAGAAGATGATAGTGATAGCACAAATCCATGTTTCTGAGTACCCTGCAGTGGATGCTTATATCCAGAACAATGTTCAAAACGTTTATCCCAGCATTCTAAGGCTTAGCCTTGCCTCCAACCATGCTAGGATAGAACCATTTTATGTATCTTCCAGTAATTAATTAGTGGCACTCCAAATGGCGCCAGGCAGGCTTTGGAGCACATTTCTATTCTTCCAGCTTCCCAAGTCAGCCTGGAAGTCAAAACATCCCCATCTGGATTCTTCCCCTGCCAGCTCAGGCTCCTTTTGAAGTGAAATCAGACAAGATTTTGCTGGCCTCACATGACACTTTATCAGAAGTGCTTGGCCCTGCAATACCGATGGAGCAGACCTGATGTTTTACCGTATTTCGGGAGCTCTCAGCCAAACCATAGTTTCACATCTCCAGGGAGAGATGATTTTGCAGTATTTTACTGGAAATCTCACCCTGCTAACACAGACCAGGCCATTTTGATTACATCAGGGATTCTTCAGTTTGAGTGATTTTGGGGGAAGGAGCTAAGATTTAGCTTGCTTGCAGTGTTAACCTGGATATGCACCTTACCGGGCATCAAGACAGAAGTGTCTCTTCTCCTGCACAAAGCCACTCAAATTCATTTGAGGTAAGGATTTATATGTTTTAAAACATCCTACATGATATTTTGATTTTTACTTTAAAGAGAAGCAGGAATATATTTTAGCAATTTCCTGCAATGAGGGGAAGTTTCCTTAAAAATAAAAATCCACCAAAAACAAAAACAAAACAAAAAACTATACAATGAACCTGAATAATTTGTGGTAAGAAACTCAAGCTTGGAAATCCTATTCCACAGTATCGGCCAGAGGTTGCAAACAGGACCTGAGAAGATAACTGCAGCGCAAGTTGCCCTGATGTTAAAACTACAAACTCGCTGCCAATTAACTTTGCTTTTGAGTTTTGGATATTTTTTAGGGAGAATGTGTCCCCTCCTTGGCCACATCCCTATGCAAAGTCAGCACAAAGTGTTGCTGCTATTCACAGAGGATTATGCTCTCCCCCATATTGCTCTTTGAGAGAACTGTTTCCACATTCCCCACCTCATCTCCAATGAGAAATTCATCCTCTATGGTGAAAGCAGTTGGGTCCGTTGGGCTGAGCCACCATGCTGGGCGGAAGATGGGGTACCCCAAACGCAGCCACTCCTCGCTGTACTTTAGGATGAGTGGCACCACCAAGTCCCGGTGCCTCTGTATGCACTGCTGGGTAAGGTTCAGGACCTGCATGAGAAATACATGGCAAGCCCTTCACCCCAAAACTAAGGAAAAACAATACATGCATTTCCTTAGGGAGAGAAATCACTGAATTGCAAGATCCTGATGGCAGCCAAAGATGGTTGATATGGTTGATTTTTACCCATTTCTATATAAAAGCTGATATGTACCCAGGTGTCGCAGCAGAGCCAGGGAGGGGTGCTGAAGGCCATCACAGGAAGGAAGGTCACAATTTGCAGCCACCTCACGTACAGCTCCTGGTCCCCTGGGGCATCACCAGCCAGACTGCCTCCTGCCAGGGACAAGGAGCAGAGAAAAGCCTCTTGGGGTCATCCCGTCACAGGACAGCTCAAAGCCATCTGCTCTTGATGCAAGCAGGACACACAACCCCACTGCAGAAGATGGATCCCCACCCACATGTTTTTTCTTCCTTTGTTCCCCTATCAAACATCTTAAAATGGCTGGAGATGAATGTCTGATGAGGCTCATGCTGGGGATGAGGTGCCAGGAGACAGTTTCTAAATTTTAACAGAACATCATAAAAAGGGATTTCTTCACCTGCAAAGAAAAGTGTTGGGAAAATCATGGATTTTCCTGCCACTTTGATGTGCAGAGTGGAAGCATCATGGGAAAATACTCCAGTCTCTCAAGGCTGTCACAGTGTGATATTCAAGGGGAAAAGCAGGCGGTACAATATTGCGCCCAGATCCTGTGCTAGGATTAAATTGGGATCACTAAAGTGTAGGTGATGTCATTATATCCAAGCAAAGGATGCTAGTCAGGTAAGACTTGATAGGATCACCTAAATGAATGAGACAGGTAGAGGGGAGACATTAAGAAACCCTGAACATTTGCTTCACCAGAACACAGCGAGAACCAACAGGGAAGGGCAGGTAGGAAAAATCCAACAGTCCTCAGAAAGGCACAAAGTGATTTTGTCCCCAGATGGGAAGAAAGAGACAGTGCTGTTGGTATCCCATGAAAATGCCCAAAGACATCCCTTGCAGGGATAGAGCCCTGCTCTCTCATTCTCTGTCCCACTGACAAAAGCCAACACACTCAACATCTCTTCAGGGCATCAGTGACATGCCGTGATTGCCCAAGTCTTGTTTTCTAAGGAAAACCAGCTAAAAATAGCAGACAAATTGAGAATTGCTCAACACCATTTTTTTTTTTTTTTTCCAGGGCTGTCTGCAGCTCTGCTGGCTCTGATCATCTCCATGTGCAGCCTCTGCGATAACTCGTGTTCTTGTGGCAAGGTTCAAACAAATAACACGGCCACCTCCAAGAAGAGAGGCGAAATGAGCCACTCATCAACCCTCATTACATGAGTATTTCTCAACTTTTATAGTTATTTTTCCTGTTGTTGTTGAAGGATCTCTCATGCCATCATACTCTGGAGCAGAAATACAAACTTTGACCGTGGCTGCTGGCATTTTAGGAATATTTATTTCCCATCTGAGAGCCCAGGCATGCTGTTTGCCAGCAGTTGGCTCCCTCCTTACTTTTGTCACAGTTTTAGCCCAATAAAAGCTGCAAGAGGCAGCGGGCTGCCCTCCACACACAGTTAAGGAGCTCCACAAAGGGCATCCCCAGAGAGCTTGCTGCCTGTTAAGATTTACAATGTTTTTTTGTTTGTTTGTTTGTTTTGTTTGTTTGTTTGTTTGTTTTCCAGTTCCTCGGTCAATTCCCCTAGTAACCCTCAATCCAATCAAAACTGGATCCTGGGAACAAAATGCTTGAAGCCTCCCTATAGCACCCTAAAGCCTGTGCTCCTCTTGCCTGAAAAAGTGCTACAACAACAGAAAAACACAGAAAAGACAGCAACGGAGAGCAAAGAAGAAGTCCTCACCCACTGCGTCAGGAATGAAGAAGTTGTAACCCAGCAGGCTGTAGTGCAGGACGGAGGGAATAAGCCCCTTTAGGCCTGTGTAGCTCCAGTCTGAGCGCCGTGGGCTCATCTGGATGAAGAGTGGTAGATGACTAGATCTGCAGGGAAACAAGCACAAACCTGGTGTTTTTAGAAGGATCGGAGTGGATGTTAAGATTTCCGGCTGTCTTGGCAGTCACTGTGGTCAGATGTGGGTTCCTCGGCCACTGGAGACCTCCGTTGAAGGGAGGTCAGTGCTTCCAATGAGACTCCCACCCACTGAGCCTGCCCTGTCTCATTTGGCCACCCCAGTCCACCTCCTTCCTCTGTATCTTTCCCCAAATCCCCAGATTCAAAGTTTCCTTCTCCTGGCTTGACCCCATGTGGTCCACGTTTGGTGACCCACCTTGCAGCTATGGGCTGTAGGCATTCTTTTCCTACTCTACATGTGGCTATGCCAATCCTGATGGGAAAACACTCCCCAAAAACATACCTGAGACATCAACCAAGGTATCCCAACAGCACCCTCAGCCTTGGCCCATGTGGGGCCCCAAATCCAAAGCATGAACCCCACTGAGATGCGTCCTGCAGGGAGGATTTCTTCTCTTGGCTTTCACTCATGCTCATCTGTTTTGCATTGAGTGGCTGTCATTCCTGACTGCTTTTGTCCATCTGCCATAGGAAAACACTATTTTCCTCCCCCCCCAAGTATTTTACTATTATTTTATTTTATTTTATTCCCAGAAGCATTTCTAAGCCCAGGGTTTTCTTGGAGATGTGGTGGGTCATGCCCCTGCGCAGGCCAGTATTGGAAGCAGCCCCCCGCCACTGCATTTCTGGCAGCCATGTCCAAACCTTCATGACAAGCCTTGGCTTAAAAATGGTCTGGAGCTCATTTAGCCAAGAAGACTTTAGCCCTGAGTCCATCCGCTCCTGCAGCTTGGATTCTTCCTTGACCTCACACCCATTTTGCTGACTCCCCAAAAGTCTCCACTTTCATCTCAGGAGACAGAAAAGCTGATATGAGGGTTTATTAAACCCTTCTGGTATAAAAACTGCCCACCAGGAAAGGTATGGCCCCAGATGGGCTAAAAATGCTTAAAGAGGTGGCTCTTCGCACCACTGAGTTGCAGATGGTTGAGCAGGAGCCATCCACATCCCCAACGGCTGCTGGCCCATCAGTGCCTCGGCACATGAAACCCCCCTTTCTATTTGAAAATTAACTAGCTTGAAGTTGCTTTCTCATGCAGTGCACCATCAATTCCTTGCACAAAACATGGAATTAGCCATTTCCTATCAGCCTTCCTTTCCATTTTGCAAAAAGCCTTTTGCAAAATTAGCCTTCCCATCTGCTAACCATCACAATACTGGGGGAAAAAAAGTCTCAAGGCATAATTTCAACTAATAATAAGTTAACCCTGCTATGGGCCATACATGCATGAAAAGTCAGAAATTTTGCAGCCATTTGGCACCATAAGCCACTGCCAACATGGGGATTTGGTTATGACTGCAGGGCTCACCTCCATCCTGCAGGAGAGGCAGCAAACTGAAGCTTGAGATGCATTTTTATTGCATCTGGCATTAATACAGTTAAACATCATTTCATTTCAGCAATTTTATGCTCTAGAACATTAAAAAAAAAAATAACATGCCAGAAGAGGAGACACAAGAGCAACCTCTCCACACACATGCAGCATCCCAAGGGCACATTTAAAACATCATCCCAAGCATCTTTTTGCTGCAACCCACCTGGCGCCGGCGCTGATGATGGTGGTGTTCCCCAGTGTGGCCAGCGCTGCTGCTAGCACCCCAGCATATCGGTCACCGGCCAGCTCAGCAGGAGGGGACACGGCTTGCTCCAGGAAGGCATTGCCCTCAGCACCCTCGAAGACCATGTATGTGGCCCCCAGTGCCTGCCGCAGGGCCTGGGTGCGGGCCAGGTACCAGCTGAGCGCCGCCTCGCTGGTGACATTCAGGCGGGCACAGAGCCGTCCCTTCCACGTGGTCAGCAGTGGGACCTGTAAAGAGTGGAAAACGTGGGTCAGACCCTTCACATATCCTGCCAACCCCCTAGGCTGCAGGGTTAATGGTGCTGCAGTTTGCAATGTGTAAAGGTAAAAGCACTCTGCTCCCCCAGTGGGTGGCAAACTGGTGGATCATTAAATGACTATTAAAAAAAAGGAGGGGGAGAACATGAAGCATTGAGCTACTTTCTGCATGCTGGTGACTTTTTGAAATGTCTTTCAGCAGTGGAAATTCAAAAGCTGCTTCTTTGCAAAGCAGGAGGAAAACTGCTCCCCTTCACTTTGCCATGCAGCTGTGGGGCTGTCCTGAGCTGAGGGTGGGGACTACTTATTCAGCTTTAATTTCACAGACAGGGTTAACGTGAAGGTGGGGGGGCCATGTCCCGTACCAAGCAGCCCCCGAAGCGGGGCTGCAGGCTCAGCCAGTAGCCGGCCTTGTTGTCCCTCAGCGAGCGCAGGAAGAGTGGGGAAGCGATGCTGGTGTAGGGGGACAGCGTGATGGAGAGCCGTAGTGGGTCGATCAGGGCGGGGTCCCAGGCATGAGCCGAACTGCGCCTCCTCCTCTGCTCCATGGACACGTATTCCTGTGAGGAAATAAGGTGGAAAAATATGTTTAATGGGAGTGGCAAAGCCTCTAAGCTCAGTGTCAACAGATCCACAGGTAACACCCCAAACCAAGCATCCTGTCCTAGAGAAGGGATGCTCTCGGAGCACCAATAAACCCCCCAACCCCACAAATCAGGTGCATTTGCACTTCTGAGGGATCTCATTAACCTCCCTTTTAGAGGGGTTTAAGGGTGCTCTTGGCTTGCATTTTGAGCACAGGGGCTGGCAGGAGGGGACATACCGCAGCAGCAAGAGTGGCAGTGCTGTGCTCCCCCAGGGCCAGGACCCCCTCCTGAAGCCGGTGCCGCTTCAGTCTCCTGGCGAGTGACCTCAAGCCTCGCTTAATTTTGGCAGCTGAGCCCACCGGGCCATAATACTGCCAGATGGGAGACCTGTGTGACGGAGAAAATAGGGGAGGGGTTGCACCTCACTCTGACACAAGACACTCAGCACAAGAGGATGGAGACGGGCAAGCAAAAAGCATCACTGCCTTACCTATGGCAACAGGTGAGATAAAGCAGCAAGATGGATTTTTTTTTTTTTTTCTAATTGAGGCTTGGAAAGCAGTCTGGCACCAGGGATGGAGGGAGCAGCTTACCCCAGCAGGGCCGTGTCTGGCAGCACCCGCGCCGACCCCACCAGCTGGGTGCCCACGTGCCGGTGCGCAGTGGCCACGTTGGAGCTGATGCAGAGGAGGTAGTGCAGGGGGCCTCCGGCACCACCCAGGCAGAAATGCCGGTTGCTCTCCAGCGAGAGGACGAAGGGCACATCAGGTGCCACCGTTACTGTCACTCCTTTGGGGTGAAAAGAAGGGAAAAAGTGAATGACCGGCTCCTGATGCCTCCATGTCCTCATGCTGGTGGCCACGAGGATGTGCAGGCAGAGTGCAGCCACTCCCTGGATTGCCCCTGGCCATGTAAGAATATTCAGCTCTTCACTTCCACTACTCCTTTTTAGCCTCCAGCCCTTAAAAGCCCTTTCGATTTGCACCATTTCTGGCCTTTTTGCTCTGTATTCAGCTCAGGCAGCAGCTTCAGCTTCTTTCCAAAAACATAGCCATAGGGGATTTTCAAGACAATTGACGACTTGGGGGGAATATTTGGAGAAAGGCACACTGGGAAATAATCCAAATATCCACTCAAATGCGGAAATCAATGGCAGTTTGATTCATTCCAGCATCCCACAGTACTGGGGACCCGTGAGCTCAGTGTGAAGCCACCCAAGATGAATTTACACCCATGATGGACAGGTGTGTAAAATCCTGCTTGAGTTTGGGATGCGACTGACAAAATTATTCTGGACTACGTCACCCCTCAGCTTTCTACTTCTAGGCTGGAAATTTGGATACCAAAAGTTTTGAGTGTTTTATATGGTGCCAGACAGGGGAACAGGCAGTGAGGTAGCTGCACCCATCCTGCTCCGTTTCACTTGGCTAGAAGGCGGAAATGAATTTGCCCAGAAAATGTATGCCAAGAGCAAGAGATTTCCCTGAGGTAAACTGAGCGAAACCCCATTTTCCAGAGAGAAAGGCACTGAGTTGTAAATGCAGCCTAGGTTCAACACCCTGGCTTTTCCTACAGAGATAGGGTGGTTTGGGACCGATCCCTCATCTACTCATGCCAGTTGTTATCCCATTTATAAAATATTTCAACCTCCAAACTATCTGCCCTGCTCTTTAATTGCCCTGTAGATGAGGGGAGGGAAAGGGAGAGGAAGCGATTAAAGACATAGGAAATTGGGAAAAATGGGAAAGGAGGCAGATACCTGTTGATCCTAAGAAGTATCTTTCTAGCACAGGGCCGTATCCAGTGGGGTTTTTGCCAAAATCTCCGCTGACAAAGGGCTGTGCTGGGCTGTCAGCACTGTTGAACGGCCATCGCTGGGCACGGATGCTCGCCCCTCCGTACCAGGAGATATTGGCCATGGAGAAGCAGTCCTGCAGCAGGGAGAAAGAAATGTCTCAGGCTAGGGACAAATACATGAACATGTATTTGTCCCTATAAGATGCAAACCCCTGCCTGCTATGGCAGCATTGGCACAGCACCTTCTTCCAGGAAGAAAAATCCCCAGACCCTGAGATTTAGGGGTTTTCTACACGAAGCAGTGCTCATATTTTGCTTTCTGCATCTGACCTGCTAGAAGATATTTGGCTTTAAGCTTTTCCTCCACAAGAAAAAGGGCTGGGCTTTTAGGTATGGGAAAAAAAAAAAAAATGCTGAAATTCTGCATAAATACTTTTTTGCAACCTGCAGGTTGATTAGTTATTGAATGGTGTGAGAGCAGGAAAATAAATTACAAAACAAAAATCAACAGTGCAAGTTATGCATTTTGTTTACTTAGAACACCACAATAGTTTTAACTTGCTCATTTAAAGCCAAAGGTAGCAGGTTTTTCTCCTTCTTTCCCTGGTCGCCCAGGGCCCCGTACAACCTCTTCTTGAACAACTCCAGGTATAGGGCATTGACAGCTTCCCTGGGCAGCCTGTGCCAGTGCATCACTACCCTCTAAGTGAAGAATTTCCTCCTAACCTCTAACCTAAATCTCCCCTCTATTAGTTTAAAACCATTCCCCCTTGTCCTGTCATTATCTGTATGAGAAAAAGTTGCTCTCCATCTTTTTATAAGCTCCCTTTAAGTATTGAAAAGCTGCAATGAGGTCACTCCAGAGCCCTCTCTTCTCCAGGCTGAAGATCCCCACCTCTCTCGGCCTTTCTCCATAGGAGAGGTGCTCCAGCCCTTGGAGCATCTTTGTGGCCAGAGCAGAGGCGGACAATCCCCTCCCTGCCCTGCTGCCACCCCTCTGGTGATGCAGCCCAGGATGCAGGCGGCCACCTGGGCTGCAGGCACACACTGCTCATCCTGCCAGGCTTTTTGAACACCAGAATCCCCACGTCCTTCTCTGCAGGGCTGCTCGCAGTGAGTTCTTCTCCCAGCCTGTGCTCCTGTCTGGGATTGCCCCAACCCAAGTGAGTTTCTTTCTCACTTTTTGCCCACCCTCCAGGAGGGTTAGAGAAAGTCCTGATACTGTGTCAGCACTTCTCAGCAGCAGACACAACACTAGTGTGATAACACTGCTGTTTGGCGCCCAACATGGGGCTCGAACCCACGACCCTGGGATTAAGAGTCCCATGCTCTACCAAGTGAGCTAGCTGGGCTAGCAAGGGGCAGCACCTTGCAATTGGACTTGTTGAACCTCATTAGGCTCACAGGAGCCCACTTCTCCAGCTTGTGGAGGGAGGGAAGGAAAACTTCCCCCAAATCTATTATGTGCTGCCTAATGCTCCAAAGCCCCTGAGGGTTTCCCTTCTCTGCCAGAGCAGAGGATCAGCAGGACTTAGCCTCCCGCGTGACTCCGCATACAGGGATGTCCCCTCCTCCCCCAAAAACCCAGAGGGTTTTGGGGTGAGCAGAAATGGCCCCCATGCCTGACCTGGCCCTGGTGCCACTTCCCACCACCACTGAGGATGCTCCCAGAGCTTGCTCCTGCCGCGGGGACAGAGAGAGGTTAAAGTCTTGACAAGAGGCAGGGAGGGAAGATGTAAATTATTAAAGTGGAAACACTGGAGGCCCAGAATAGCTGCACGGGTGTCAACTGAACCAGTTACACCAGCTGGGAGAGGGAAAAAAAAAAAAAAAAAAAAAGAGCTGTTCTTAACACTTAACTTTCCCCACATCATATTTTCCAGTAGTTGTTTGTTATTATTATTTTTTTTAATGGGGGAAGAAAATCTATTCTTCCTCATCCCCTCGAGACCTCCAAAATGAACACAAGCTGATGTTAGCACAGGACAATTGGTTGCGTTCAGGCACCATCCGCCAGCACGAAATAAGGCCCTTTAGCGCCAAAGAGGAAAAAAACATGCAAATGAAAACTCTCCATAAATTGTCATCCCAGCAGGAGCACAGGCGCCACGAGATGCCATATTGTTCCTGGGGTTGGCAGGGACCTTCCCGAGCTTCCCCCATGTCCCCTCGCCACTTCTCACTCCAGCAATTATTTATTTGGTCTCCATACAAACACAGCACTAGGAGGAGGAGGTGGTGGCAGCCCCTTTGGTATTTTGGGTGCTCGCCATCAGGGCACAAGGTTTCTGGAGGGGAGTTTTTTCCCACCCCGCACCCTCCAGCCATGGGGTGCTTTGCAAGATTGGGGGTGACCCCATAAACTGCTCTGGGGACATATTACATTTGGGCCAAATCCTTGATGTTTGGGCTAGTTTGGCCCCCTGGGTGAAGAAAGAGAGCATGGAGCGGGGGATCCCCTGTACCTTCAGCATCACGTCAGGGCTCAGCGGGGTCCAGTGGACGCCGTAGCACTCAGTGCCAGGCGCTGGCAGGGGCTCAAGGGAGAGCCGGAGCTCGGCCGCCTCCTCCCATGCGTAGCAGAACTGGCCTCCGTCCTGCCAGCACCGATCCCGTGGTGGGGGTGGCTCAGCTGCGGGCACGCCACCCACGGAGATCACGGCCACCGGCTGCCCCTCGGGCAGCGCCCGCAGGAGCAGGGCACCCCGGCGGCGCTCCCACAGCACCCCTCCCACCCGGCCCCTCAGCACCCACTCCTCCGGTGACTGCTCCAGCGCCTGCCAGGAGATGATGCCGATGGTCATGGCGAAGAAGATGGTCACGCCAAGGCAGCCCAAGGCACCTTTCCAGGGCTCCGTCATCTCCCTCAAGCCTGAGGTCCAGGCGGCATCGGGGATTCGGCCAGCGGGGCGAGCGATAGGCATGGTGCGAGGGATGCTGCGGCTCCTCTTCCTCTCCCTTGTAAGAAGGAAAATCCTCTCGTATGGCTCCAAAAGAATGCGAAGAGTTAAAACTAAGCTGCAAGGCTTCACAGTGACCCTGAAGGTAGGAGAAATCCCTCCGGCAGCCTTCCAGTGCTCTGCAGTGCCAAAATCCAGCAGCTGGAGGGGAGGGGGATGGGTCTCCACAGCGCTGGGGGTTCTGCCTTGCCACGCAGCTCCCCTTGTCTCACAAAGCTGCTGTAAATATCCAGGGGGGGGCAGAAAAAATATTGCAGGGGTGCTTGGAGCCGGGGGGGGGGAGGACTGGAAAAGTGACCCCGTAACAGGACACCGGTTTTCCATTCTCCTTCCCCCTCGTCTAGAAAAGTATTTGGTTAATGCACAGCCCAAGGGGGCATGGTCTGGGTGTGCTGGCTGAGCCCTCGCTCAGGGACCCAGCACCCAATGCTCAAAGTGGGCATGGGGACACCAGCAGTGCCAGCCTGGTGGGGTGGCACCAGCGTGTCCCCATCATCTGCCTCTCCCAGCTGTTACACTCTGTTTTGGGTCCAATAATGCAGATTTTGGTGCTGCTGTCCCCACTGGCGGACCACGTGCTGTCTCCCCTGGCTCTGCACACCCACCCACTGCATCCCCCTGCCCACCCCCACATGGAAAAGCACGGATTTTTATTTTACCTAAAGGCAGGTTAAAGGATGCTCCAGCGGTGCCCAGCAGCGACCGTCTCTGACTGAGCGCTTCACCCGGATATTGCTCCGTGGTGCTGTAGGGTTTGCTCCTCTTTCCCGAGGGGGGAATTTTCCTCCCAGCCCTGCAGCCACGTCAGAGACCTTTATAGCCTGGGCAACTTGATCCAAGCAAAGCCAGCGTGTTATCTAAGACGAGATGTCGCTCTGCTTCCCACCCCGGGCCCCCGCAGGTTTTTTACATAAGAAACGGAGCTGGGAAAGTTTTACAAATATTTTCAATGAGCATTTACTTAAACAGCAATAACTTTTTTCCCCCCTCTTCTTCCTTTTTAAGCAGTTATTGAGGTGGTTCTGGATGAGCCCTTAGTACACACCTGTGATTCCATGCATAAATGAACCATGCCAGTGCTAAGGCTGCTCATTCTGCTGATTCAGGTTTTACCGTTCTATTATTATTATTGTTATTGAGGTTTTCTCCCCATTTCTCATGCTAAATGAGGTACTTCACATCCCCTTAGGTCCTCTCAGGTCTCTCAGAAAATAAAGAAAAACCACCAAAAACCCAACACCGAGCCCTGGGTCCGAAGACAACAGCACTACTCACCCCAGGAAATGCTGCTGTTATGGAGGGTCTCAAGGTGACTAAATCCCCTGGGGAAATCCTTCGCTGAGACCCAAAACAAAAACAAAAAGAAAAAAAACATTGGAGGTGCATCTCCCAACATGCAGGCTCCAAAATTAGTTTTCCTTTCCACTTTGGGCAATACCACTGCGGGAGGTGGGGAAAAATGGGTCGGTGACACCAGGACGAGCATCTCCCAGCTGCTGGCTTGGGCTCCTGAGGGTGGAAGGAGGTTCAGATCCAGGATGAGGAGAAAGGATGGAGCACGGCTCACCCAAAGATCCAAGGCAGCGATGTCCATCCTGACAGGAGTCTGGATCTGCTCTCTCTGGTCCTGAGATTAGGAGGGTGGGAACAAAGCAATGTGTGATGGATGTGGGGCTGGATACCAAGCGCTACGGGAAGAGGGCATGGCTTTCCCAGTTGGAATTTGTTGGGATTTCTGGAAGGAGATGAGGAGAATTAGGACCAAAAATAAAATAAAATAAAATAAAAAATAGAATATATCAAGGTTATGGACCAAGCTAGTTTAAATAAAGGGAAAAGCAAAAAAAAAAAAAAAAAAAAAAAAAAAAGAAAGGAGGAAGTGGTTCTTTTTCCACCAAAGACTTTAAGACCAAGATCACTGGACTACTTATGCTGCTCATGCTGCCCCACAAGCTGGAAAAAAGGCAACAAACTGAAGTCAATAAAATCTGATGGCAATTCAGAGCCTTTCAGTCACAATCTAAACCAGGGCTGGCTGAATTATTAAGATGGGACTTGTCACTATTTTTTTTTTTTTAATTGGTCTTTATAAATCTATCTGCCCTAATGAAAGCACTGTTTGGCTAAAAATACATACAGAAACAGGACAGAGAAGATAAAAATTTTCTTTAGGATGGGTCCACAAACCCTGAAGTTCTTGCCTCTGAATCCCCAAGCCTATAGGATGGAAGAGTAGGAACCCTGAAATTTCAGAAAATCGAGGCAGGTATCAGCCATTCCCAGCTTCCCAGTGCCTGAGGGGCTGGGGGTGACCCGTGATGCTGTTGGCAATGAGACAAGCTCTGGGAAAAGCTCTCTCACATGGCACATGATTAAATCCTGGTAGCTGCAGGACAGCAAATCGCTCCAAGAGGGGATTACAGAAACTCAGGCACAGCAAGTCCGTGGGATGCTGTTAATGGGTTGTATGGTTTTATGAAGCTTTATGTCTCCTTTGTAGAACGAGGTATTTTTCCCCACCTTTCCCAACTTTGTGTATTTTAAAAAGGTTTTACATTTCCCATTTTGCATCCACAGGGGGTGAACACCTGAGGCCATGCCCAGTTGATCCTGTTGCTGCTTATTGCTCTCAACCAAATTTGCACAGGCTTGGAGGTATATGGCGGTAAAAAAAAAATAAAATAAAAATGCTTAAATATTGGGAAACCACCAATTTGCTCTTTTAATGGGGAGCTTCCCAAAGGCTCCAATTAATATATGCCACCTCGAGAGCTTCGATTGATAATCCCTTTAGGGTGGGAACGTGGCTCCTCCGGTTGCTGATGCCCAGGAAAGGGATGGGGTGGGAAATATATTTAACCCAGCAGCAGCACCAATAAGGACAGCTCAAAATAAATAAATAAATAAAAACAATACTTTCTGGTGAAAACAAACAGGAAAAACAAAACAAAACAAAACAGGAAATAAGATTTACTACTACTGATGCTTTGTATCAGTGGTTTGTAAGAGTACTTTTTTGCAGTGTGTTCCATAGAAAAGGGTGCTCTATGCAACCTAAAGTCCTATGGTTATGTTTCAGGCTCAAAAAACAGTGTGATGAGCTGCAGGGACTTTGCTCACGGGGTAAGGAGCACAGGCTTGTCCTTTGTGAGGACCAGCCCTTACTATCAATATTTTCCTGCAGCTTCAGAGTGCCAGCAACTACAGCCAAAGCTTTCCAGGAGCACGCCCAGTCTATACCAGAGATTTTTATTTTTTATCTTTTTAAAGAAAAACTATCAAAGTAGATGTGTGGGTTTACCTAGAACAAAAGAGGGGTGGGAGCAGTGGAGCATCTCCAGGACTCGGTGTCTCTCCGTGATTTTCCCTAGGCGAGAGCAGCTGCATGCCCCAGGCTCCAATCCCACTCTCATCATAGGGATGTATCCTACTGAAATCCTACACCCCAAAACCCACCTGTTTTCCCCCCAAAGTTATACATAAGCCAGGAAACATAGGGATGAGCACAAGGAGGCAAACCTGGACAGTATGTCTGTAGCCATCCTCCTGCCCTCCCCTCAGTACGTCTCCCTGGTTTATCTGCTCTTCCTAACCTGGGAGAAATGCTGTAAAACGACAGGCGGGGGTACGCGTGAGCTGATATCGGCTCTGTGTTGGGTGTTTTCCTTTGGCTTTTCTTCCCCCTTGCAGTTCCCAGCCCTTCCTTTCAGTGCCAGCAAAAGCCTTCGGCTGTGCTGAGCGTCTCCACGTCTTGCAGAGGCTTGTGCTCGGCTGGAGAAAGTACTTGGAACTGCCAAACAGTTTAAAAGGAGTAAAGGAAACAAAAGAAATAAAGGCTGGTATAGCTCCTCTGATGACTGGAAACCCTAAATTTTGACCCCTGATTTCCCCCCCTGCAGACCAGTCCTGAATTTCCCTGAACTCTCAGGCAACTTGGCAGCAATTCATAATGGCAATAAAACAAGCAGCAGAACCCACACTGAGGACGCGGGCATATAAATAGCAGCAGTTTGGAAAGGATGTCTCTGGACTATTGTTTCAGTTTTATTTCTTTACTTACCCCTTTCCATCGCGTCTGCCTGAACTAGGAGAGTAAACCACCCTCCTAGGGGCTCGTCTTCCAGCTCGGAAGATGCCACCAGCAGCTTCACAGCCCCCTTATGTAGTTCACACCCTCTAACATGTAGTTTGGGGACGCCCTGAGGTGAGACACACACAGCTCTTCTCCAGGCAAAGCCACATGGACAAACACATAATTCTCAAAGACTTCATAAAATAAATCCAAACCTTTCTTTTAAAGCACAAGGTTGACGGTGATGAAGCATGTGCAATGAACTGAAAGCAGCTCCCCCCTCCACGGGCTCACTCCATGCCTCTTGCTAAGGGGTGATCACACCTCCTGCCGAAATCAGACTTAGAACCCCCACTTAAGGTTTTACCCTTCTGAGCATGTCTTTGGCTGCTGAAGCTGAGCCTCAGGTCCTTCGGTTTTCTTAGTGTTTCAGAAAGCTCCCCCAAACCACATGGGGTGTGCAGGTGGAGGAGCAGGTACCACAAGACTGGGAGCATTGATGAAAAACAAACAAACAAACAACAACAACAAAAAACAACTCATCTTGCTCAACACAAGCACAATGCAGGGGGAAAACAATATGTTTTAGGGTCTCTGCCCAGGTGGTACACACACACACGTACACATTACTTTTTCAGTTAAAGGATTTGCAGAGGGTGCTAAGGGGATGTTAAAGGGGGGCTCAGCGTGCCTCAGAGGTACATTCAGTGACCAGCATGTGAGGAGCTTTTGGGAAGGATGTTTCTGTGTTATTTGCCTCTTCCAAGCTTCCCAGAAATCTGGTAAGCAGATTTGCAGCCTACACACTTGCAAAATTGAATCACTGCCCTGGAGATGCCTTTTCGATGATCAGGCCAAAACTCTCCAGCTCTTCTCTACGGGGCCCAGACATTGGCTTCCCATCATGGCCCTGCCATCAGGGTGGAAGGACTGATGGCCCCCAGATGCAGGACAGCCCTCCAGGCCCCTGTACATCTCCTGAGGGCTGGCGTTTTCCAGCAGTGCAGCAAAACACAGGAACATTTGTCCAGAGCATCAGCACAGGACGCCCCTGCTCCATTAAGCTGTGCTCCTCCTTGTGTTATCAAGCAGCCCTGAAGCCTGCCCCCACCCCTTTTTGGGGGGACTCAAAGGCAAAACAAGTAGCAATCTTTACTCCCCACACTTCAGGATTACACCCCCAAAATTGCCTTATATATTAGTACGATGGCACTGCCCATTGCTGCAAGGAGGGGGCTGCAGGCTGGGCATCCCTATGCAGCTAGGCACCTCCAAGGGGCTGCAACGTGGAGGTCTGGGCACCTCTTCTCTGGGTTCATGGGCTTCCTCTCTGGGTTCATGGGCTTAACCCTCCTCCCTGAGCCCCCCAGGCTGCAGGATCTGCTCCAAGGAAGGCAGAGACCTTCCTCTCCCTCCCCTTACCTGAGCCCCTACAGAGGAATTTAGGGGGCTGCCCCGTTGCATTGCCCCCAAGAGCACCCTCAATCCCTAGGTCCCTGAGGAGGGGACCACCCTCCCCACCAACACTTTTCCCACTCCTACTTAGCATGGCACCCTCAAGATGCTGTACCCAAGAAAGGAAACTCTTCCAACAGCAGCCAGGAGCACACAAGGATGGCTCAAGCTCGTGGAGAGCCATTAAAGGCTTCCAGCAATTAGCAGCCCTGATGAGCTCCCCCTGGCCTCCCGGACAGCAGCTGAACAAATGAGGTTTCTTGCTAATTATAGCAGGCGAGCAGGGCCAAGCGAGAGGGGGCTGAAACATGGGAAGAAAATACACCAGGGTTTTGGCCGAAAAACCTTTCTGAATTCCTGATGGTGTAGAAAAGCACTGGGGTTGGCCTGGGACAGCGATCCCTGCTGTGCTCCACCCCTGGGGAGCAGAAGTGTGTGCTGGTGCCTGCTTTCCACCAGCTGCCTGCCCCTCTCCCTTCCCTCTCTTTGGATAATTCGTGATCAAAAATGTGTGTTTCTGCTCCGCCCAGCTCCACACAGACCTGGAGCACAAGCTGGCGAGGAAAAGGTGTGGGGCGAGGGTCATGGTGCGAGGGTCAGGTGTGTGCCCACATCCCAAAGGGGTTTCGGGGCAGCCTGGGTTTGCAGCCCCCAGTGCTTGGGGTCAGTGAGCGAGGCCGAAGGCTGCATCCTCACAGCCCCGGGTTCCTTCTCCCCCCTATCCCTGCAGCTTTGTGGTCGGGCAGCTTTCAGCTGACGCGGGTCTCTCCCAAAAAGCAGCCAGCCCCAAACAGCAAACATCCTCTCTGGCTACCAGACCACAAAGCCCCAAGTCCAGCTTACTTGGGAATGCCATAAAAAAAAAATAAATAAATAATAATAATAATAATAAAAAATTAAAAAGTCCCAACATTTGCTTCCCCTTAGCCAGCTCCCCAGGGCTTTAAGCACCAGATTTTGATCTCGCTATACACAGAGGCTTGGCTGTGAGCAAACCAGCAGCTCCCAGTGACATTTCCCACTGCTGACACTTCATAGATTAATTAAGATGCTGGGAACAAACAGTCCCAAATTGTCCCGGACCCTCGATGGGGTTCATCTTTGCCCCAGAGGAGGGATGCAGGTGTATGCCAGAAGTGCTGGTTTGGTGGGATTTAGTTAAATCCTGGGCAAGAAAGCTCTTGGCTGAACGCAAGCAGCCCCAGGAAGCACCTCGGGGAGCTTTAAGGGGGCAAGGGGTGTCTGTGCAGTGTGTGATGCCCTGCAGAGCCCCTGGTGAGCATCTCCACCTGCTCATTCCATCCTGCAGCACCCCAGCAGAGCTGGAGGGAGCCTGGAGACCCGAATTTAAAGGCTTTGTTGCCCACCCTGAAGGCTGTTTTCTCCCTGGCAGGGAAATGTCTGGCACATCCGAGTGAGAGAGCACTGCACAAAACCACTGTCTGGGCTTTTATTGTCACAGGACGCAGCAGCACACAGTTACTTCTCAAAGGACACACACACAGAACACCGCAGGCCTCCCAAAAAATGCACTTTTCAGATGACAAAGCAGCACTCTGCACTGGGAGGGTGGGAGGGAGAGAAATCGGGCAGGAGCAGCTCAGCGGGAGGATATGCTCCGGTGCTGGCGATGCAGCAGCACACCCAAATTCTCTGGCCACAGCAATTTCCCACTTGGGATGGGGCAACTAATAAGCAGGCAAGGGACTGAGAACCTTTTGCACCTCCCGCTCTCTGCTCCACTGCACCCATGTCCCACGGCTTGCACCCCAGGGACTCAGACACACACTGCAAATGCTGAGCTGAGCTGCAGGGCGAGGGCATCACTAGAAGTTGCTTCAGGAATAATATTCCCCTGGGATGGAGGAGCATGATCTCAGCCCGAGGTTGCAGCATACATCAGCAGTGCAGCCTGCTTGACCTCCCCTCAGAGGCTGGCAGCACCGAGTGAGACGGAGACATAGAGCAAGGGGCAGGCTCAGCCAGGAGCCCATTGTCCAGGCTTTTATTTACAGTGGTGTTAAAGGAGAGAGTGATAAGGAGCTTCAGATGTTGAAAAACATGGGTTTTGAGAAAAACCAGGGGTTAGCAGGCTTTTTTCCTCCTGCTGTAAACGGATCTCTGCTTTCCTTTGGAACATGCCCGTGCTTCCAGCCTGTGAGTGAGGAGAAGGGCAGGAGAAGGGGTGGGACAGAGGAAGAGCACCCTCTCTGCCAATGCAAAGCCTGTTTGAGGAAACCTACAGGCTTTCAGAGGCTGCTCAGCACCAATCCCACCCTCCCCACTTCTTAACCTTCCCCTCCCAGGAGCTCAGCCTTAGACAACACACAAGCTGCCCTCCAGCCCCTGAAGAAGGCGGCTCCTCACACCCTAGTGGCTGCCCCAGCAGCAGGAGGACCTGTCCCCCCAGTCCCAGCTTGTCCATCGCTCCTGCCTCTGCCCTGGGGGTGCTCACTCAGGGATGTAGTCCCTAAAGGAATTAAAGCTGAGGCTCCGGCCCGCCGAATTCAAGGTGGAGCTGGCTTGCATCTTGGGGATCTTCTCCATCACCTTTGACACTGTCCTCCTCTTGAAGGAGCCCGGGGAGAAGTGCCCCTGCCGCATGAGCTCCTGGTAGAGGGTGTTGAACACCACCACGGTCTCTTCATAGCTGTCCCGGGTGGAGATCTCATAGAAAGGAAGCTTCAAGGTTTTGGAGAGATTTTCACCATCCTCTGTGGACACCATCCTGTCAAACTGCAAGTCCTTCTTGTTGCCCACGATGACCACGGGGGGCTGCTCGCTCCCGCTGCTCCGCTTGGGGCTGGCGTGGATGTGGTTGATGAGGAAGCAGAGCCGGACGACCTCGTCGAAGCTGCACCGGTCCGTCACTGAGTAGACCACCGCAAAGCCGTCTCCCCACTTGATCTTCTCCTCTATCTGCAGGGAGTCTTCCTCCTGGTGCAGCAAACAAGCTCCCGTTAGCAAGAGAAAACCCCGACATCTTCTAAATAAACGCATCGCAAACTGCAGCCACTAAAACCTCCTGTGAGGGCCCACCACCATTATTCCTGAATGTTTTTTGGAGCTGGGCTTGCACATGGCAGGGACTTGCAAGCAAGCCCAGAAGAGGAACATGTTGGGCTGGGCAAAGAAACGGATGGAGACTGCAACCAAACACATCTGATGTGGACAATGGGAGAATGAGGGCCACCACGGTTGCAGGGCTAGATGGGAAGTCAGCACAGGATTATCCATTCCCTACAATCATTTTGGAGGTAAACTCTCCAAAATGTCATTTTCCGGAGAAGAACAACTCAATCGATATTTCAGACTTGACAGATTAAAGCTCTTGGAAGACCAAGGGTGTCCTTTGATGGCAATTGAGGTTGCCCCTTTAATGTTTGCCAGGGTCTGCTAGCGGTGTGAGCTCACCTGCCCCGCCGTGTCAAGGATCTCAAAGTGCACCATCTCTCCATCGATGATGGCCATGTGCCTGTAAATCATTTCTGGAGGAGGACAGACAGAAAAGCATAAGGGTGAGAAGCCTTCAGGTGGCAAATGACAACCAAGGTGGCCTCGATGCAAGCTCTGCTGGAGAAGTCAATTTTCACCCAATGTAACCCACAGCCTACGTGACCTCCAGCTCTAATGCAGCTCTTGCCCTGGCCCCATCTCTTCCAGCACAAAACATGCCGTGAAATACCCCAAGCTTCACATTCCTCATTGTGTCATTCCCCTCGAGCTGCTAACATTTGAGGCTGACAAAGCCCAGATTGCTGCCTATTTTACTTCAGTGCGTGGCTGAGTGCATTGAGCCCCATGGTGGGACTGAGCAGCAGGCAGAGAGGAGTTCTGGAGAGGAAAACAAATTTCCCTTTTTTTGGGGGAAAAATATTGTTCACCATAACATGCATCCAGTCTTTCTGGAACATTTCTGCTGGGATCTGACTTAAGTATGCCCCAAAACTCAAATCCAATGCAAAACAAAACAAAACAAAACACAACTAGAGGACAGGAAAGCACCAGCCACCGATCCAGGAGATACCTCCTCACAGCAAACTGCATGCTTGTGCAATGCTGACATCCTGCCCAGCAGGTTTTGCCTTAAGAAAACACCAAAAAAAGAGGAGGGACACAAGAGGTGCCATGAGGGCCAGTGGCTCTGACCACTGCTGGTCAGGTTGAGGAGGAGCAAGTGAAGGTGTTGGGTTTGAGGGTGGTGCTGCTGAGCGAGCAGCAGCAGCACCAGCAGTGAGGAAAAGGACTTCACCTACCTAGCGTTGGGTCATAGTCTCCAATGAACCTCCTGGTGATGAATCTTACGGTCAGTGCTGTTAATAAAACAAAACAAAACAAAACAAAACAAAACACAACAAACCCAGTTATGATCGTCAGAGCAAACTGCAGAGAAGTATTGGCTGATGGAGGCAGGAGGGATGCTGCTGGGATTATCCAGGCGGAGGACCAGGTCTGTGCCCAGATCAGACATAAGCGGTAAAAACGCCATCCATGTCAACTCAATTCAGCATCACAGCCTTGGAAAGCAGCAGCAGCCCCCTGGGACTCTGCTAACCCAATCTCTTGCCTGGCCGGAGTTCAGCAGCCTCTCCCACACTGCTGCTGTCAGAAAAGTCTCCCCAGGGCATGTGGACGAAAAGTGGCTCCTGCCTGGTGGCCGGGAGCAAAGCGCAAGCCAGGGAAACCCAACCACACAAACCCTGCCTCATGTGTGCAGCTTACAGTCAGATTTGATAAACTGCTCCTTCTGGCCCCGAATCCCACAGAGATTTATGCATGTGCTGAGCTTTATGCCGGGTGAGTGATGCCCTCGGAGGCCTCCGGCCAAGTGCTTTCCAAATGTGAGCTCAGCACAGCGGCGAGCCACCGCAGGGCCAGGCTCTCTCTTTACATCACCACCACTGGCGGTCTGACTGCCTGGATGGGTCTCATGAATCTCAGCCCTGTTTGTTTAACCTGACCCAGGCATGTTGCAGGGAGGAATTAAAGCCATTGGCACCAAATCTCATGAAATTCGTCTAAGACAGGGTGTTGCAGAGCATGGCAAGCCAGGAGGGATGCGCAGAGTAACTCTGAGCGGGGTCTTCCTTACGGCAGCAACGTGCTGCGGCAAAACAAGTCCTGGAAAAGCAGTGCGTGCAATTAAACTGTTCTTATCCGATTACCAGACCTCCCTGCAACACAGACGGGGAGATGCAAAGACCAAATTATACTCTAGTGGCTGGCCAGGGTGGAGGTCTGCTAGTGCTGCAGGCTTGACCATCCAAACACAGCAAGGGCTGGAAAATTAAGGCAAAAGTTGTGTATCTTGTCCCCTTTCTCCATCTAGCCAGGTTGGGTGAGACAGAGCTCAGCTCCAGAGCACCCACAGATGCTCAAGCCCAAGCAGGGGCTTGTTCAGGGTGAGCTCTGGAAAAAAAATAAAAATAAATAAATAAACCTCAGTGAAGAGATTCCTGAAAGGGAAATAAGGTATGGCAAAAGCTTTCCCTTCATGCAGAGCCTCTAGCTGGGGTGTTTCCAGCAGCAGGGACAGCAAATAGTGATGGTGAATAGCGAGGAACGGGAAACAGGAAAAAAGCAACAGCTGTTTGAGCACAGGCACAAGCTGGAGGTGCCAAACACCCCACTGGCCTGCAAGGGGCAGGTAGACAGACAGAACTTACTTGTTGTCGCTGCTAACAGAGCTCCAACGGAAGGGACAACGTCTGGCTTCTGGCAGGGATTTTCCATGCTCACTTATTACCCACAGCCTCCACCACCCCAAAAAAGCTATGAGGAGGTCGCAATGCTCAGGGAGACACTAGAGACCCAAGGACGAGCAGGACATGCAAGCCCCAATACTCAGCTGCCGTCCATTTAGCAGGAGCTGAGAGCTTGCCCCCAGGGCTAGAAAGTTTCTTCCTCCAGCAGGGGAAAGCCCTGGCTCAGAGCCTGCAACTGCAGAGAGCAAGCGTCACTGGGGGACATTAACTCATTAAAGTTGCCCCTCTAATCCAGGATGGGATAAGTGCCAGGGCCCCAGGGTCAAGGGCTGGAGGTGGTTTGGTGGAGGCCAATGCAAAGGTGGTGGCCGGGGACTTCTGTGTGTGCCAGGACTGATGAGAAACTCCACAGCTCTGGCTGATGGGGGTAATTAGGGAGCATCGCCTTTAACAGCAATACGGCATGGCTGTGGGGCTGAACCAGCAAGGGGAGCTCCCAATGTTTCAGTGCCCTGCTCAGAAACCATTATGGAGCTGGGATGGGCACAAGAGGCTTTGCAGCCTGCAGGGCTGACTCCAGCTCCAGTTCCAACCAGGGGAAACACTGGAGGTGCCTTCCCTTCAGCAGGAGCATTGGATGGTCTCAAACAGAGTCAGCCATGGATGAGCTCCTGCATCTCCTGAGAGCCCTTTGGCTGGCCAAAGAAAAAAAAAGACAAATCCAAAGTGCTATTTTTGCACTTGGCTTTCTTTCCACACTCACTCTCTGGACATCTTTTCAGTCCTTAGGAGCCGATCCACGCGCCCATGGCCACAGATGTTCAAAGAAAAATGGTCCATGCAGCACCTTGTAGGCAACATCTTTTCAGTGCAACTGCTGTGAAAATGCTGTTGGTGCCTCGGTGTGATTTTTGGTGCAGACGGAGAAAGGGTCTGGAGGCTGGATGGAGCACGGCTAATGTAAGTGATGCTTAAGCCCTTGGAGGTGGTTGTGATGGTAATGGCTATGGACGGGAGCGAAAGGCAGTTGAGAGGCTGAGAGATGGCTTCGAAAGAGAGGCAACAGGAGCAGAAAGTGAAAAAGTGAAATTGGTGGAAAATTAGTAGGAATAGAGGCCAAAAAAAAAAAAAAAAAAAGAAAAAAAAAAAAAGAAAAGAAAAAACAGAACAAGGCAGGAACTCAGAGCCCCAGGAAAGGCAGGATGAGGAGGCTGCGCTTAGGGTGCCAGCACAGCAGGAGGAGGAAACAGAGCCGGGAGCACAAAGGGAGAAAAAAACACACCGAACCTAGGACATGGCATTAAACCCTCCTGGTTACAAGAAGCTGACAAAAAGCTCCCAGCCAGCAGGATTGGTGTGCTCCAACACCAAGCTCACAAGCTCAGGGAGCGTTTAGCCCAGCCATTCATCGTGTTGAATGTTGCCCCACAACTTATGAACATGCCTGGCTCCTGTTTTGGGGATTCAGCATCCTTCTACATTTCAAGCGGCCTCTGAGTTTCAAACCCTGCCTGTCAGAGAAGGGATTTGATGACATAAACATGTCATTTAACAAAACCGCTCTGCAGAGATAACCAAGGACCCCTCATGAGGCATGAAGCAGCATCCTTAAAGAGGGACCCAAATTGTCAGGGGGAAAGGGAGTCAAGTCAGTCCTGATTTCTAGAAAGCACCTAATCCCATGTTGTATGTTCAGCAGCCATCCGAAGCTGGTGTGCATGGTGTCGTATGAGAAGAGGAGCCAATTAAATTGATTAAAAATTGGCTCGGGTGCAAGAATTCAGGCAAAGCTGCCAATCAGGAGAAGGGGATGAAGGCAGCAAGGCACGAGCACGTCCAAGCAGCCATATATGGAATTTTTTTTTCCCCCATCTTGAACATAAATAACCTCAGAGAGGGCTCTCTTTGGAGAACCCTGGTGCAGATAAGGTTAATTTGGTCTCTCTACTTGGTTAAGGGGACGTTGTGATGCCCAGCTAAGCCACATTGCAGGGACTGGCTGGCCACCTCGGCAGCTGCCCGGTGCCCTGTGCGCCCACGTGCTGAGCTGTTTATGCTGCTGCATAGCACATCCCTCTTGCGAGTGGAGCAGCTTACAACATCAATTCATCTTTGGGCTGTGTTTCGTAAGCAGAGCTTCCCTCTGAAGTGCAGCAAAGTTTACACTGGCTAGGATCAGCAGCCGAAGGCAAAAGATAACGCCAGAGAAGGGCTGGATTTACAGCCCCCCGCAGGTGATTTACACAGCCTGGATCTCACAGCTACTGATGGGGATCAGCCACAGACCTGTCCCAAAGCTCATCCCCACTCAGAGGATTCGGGACCTCAGGTTGCTTTGTCCTGCTTACATGGGGCTGCTCAGATGCCTTCCTGGGAGGCTGGATTTGAAGTTTTCCAAACTTCCCAGACAGTCAAAGCAAGCTCCCCTCCCCCCCCGCCCCCCTTTTGTAGCTGTCCAAATTTTAATTGCCCTTTAGATTAGAAACAAGTTGCAGGCCATGGCTCCTTCAGTTCCCAAACCTGGTTTCTGCATCCAAACCCAGCCACAAGGCTCCCTCCTTAAAGCCCTGGCAGTGCTTGGTGCCCCCAGTCCCACTGCCAGGGGGATGCAAGCAGCTTGCCCACGTGGTGCCGCAGCCCACGGCCTCCTGTCTGTCCAGCACCGGCAGCTTCGTGGCTGTAGGATGGGCTCCTGAGACCTGGCCTTCAACCCCATGCAAGCAATAAATTTCTCTTGCCCTGACCAAACCTTCCGTAAGCAGATCCAGCATTGAAGTCAGTCCAGAGCAAACGCCCAGGCTGAAAGTGGGATGAAACGCCAGCTGAAAGTCCACTTTGATTCCCCCAATCCCCTTTCCCAAAATGGGGCGCCCCTGCCCTTCTCACTCCTCCCTCTCCCGGCTCCATCCCGACACGGTCTTTTCAGGCTCACAGCTCATTACCAGGGCATTGATGCTATGGTGCCACGCTGTCCCCAACACGCAGCACAACACCCGTGGGGACGGAGGTGGAGAGATCCCTGCGTCGGGGTGCCATGACGTCCCCCCTTTGGAAATTCAGCAGCGAGGGCAGGATGCTGCCGACACGTCCCCACGGATGCTCCCGGTCCCTCCCTGCCTGGAACAAGCCAGGCATCAATCACCTCCCTCTGCCCTGCTCCCTGCAACCAGCACCCAGGGCCCACTCTGCTCCTCCTGCTGGCAAGGATTTTGGCCAAGGCTGAACAACCCCCCTGCTCCTGCTCCCGGCTGGGCTGCACGGCTGCTCCTCCAGCTGAATTCGGCAGAAAATATTTCCGCAGCTCGAATTTACCTGCCTGGAGAAAGGCAGGTGTGCTGCTGCTGAGTTTTGCCCAGTTTTTATCACAGCAGACTTTCTGCTTTTAATTCTGCGCCAAGAGCACTGGGCCTAGGGAGTCCTTATTTAGGCATTTAGCCTCAATATTCACTTTGATTTCTGGAGCGTGAGCTCCTGCTCTCTAACTGGGACCTTGGCGGCACCTCCTTTCCAGCAAGTGGGGGAAACATCGAATTTATTTTTTTCCCCTAAGCCCGGGGAAGAGGAAGGCGAGAAGCTGGACGGTTACTGTATATGGAAACACGACTTGGACGGCACCAACAGCTAAAGCTGCTGGCAGCGAGCCTGGCGGAGGTGCCACTGCCGCAGCCCCCGTTCAAGGTTGTGCCTTTGGTGGAGTGGTGAGCATTGCCTTGTCCCCAAGGACGTGGCAGCCCTCTCCCCAGCTCCAGCGCCGCCAGGACTTCCCCAGCTGGTGACTGGCACCCTTGGGTGCTGCAGGAAGGGCGCGGGGGCAGCTGCCAGCCCTGCAGGGGGGCCAAGGGGGTGCCCCCAGCTCTGCACCCCAAAATCCCCCACCCGTCAGCTATGGATGGAGAGTGCAGGGAGAAAGAGTTTGCTGGGAGGAAAAGTAAATTACTCTCTGCTGCAAGGGGCTCCACAGACCCCAGCATTTCCCTACAGACACACAGAGACCCCCAAACCTCAGCTGGGCGAGCGGCACCCCAACCCAGCACCCCACTTGTAGAGCTGCCCAGCTGCAAACCCCAAACCCAAGCAGCGACCCCCTTCTGAAAAATCAAAGAAGGAGGACGAGGAATGAGGGGTTCCCCTGGGGACACACTCCCCATCCACCGCCCCGGCCGGGACCCCCCTCTCCTACCTGTCTTGCCCACCGCACTTTGCCCCAGCACGACCAGCCGCAGGGTGCGGGCAGGGCTCAGGCTCACCGAGCGCCGCAGGGGCCTCGGGAAGCTCATGCCGGGGCTCCGGGACTCCCAAACTCCGGGGCTCCGAGGCTCCGGGGCTCCCAAGCTCCGAGGATCCCAAGCTCCGGGGCTCCGCGCTCCGCCGGCCGCGCACCGGCGGCTCCGCCCCGGGGGCCGGGCAGGGCTGGGAGGCTGGCGAGGGGATGCTCACCTCCTCCTCCTCTTCCTCCCCTCCTCGCGCCCTGGCACCTCTCCATCAGCTCGGCTTTGCCCCACGCCCCGCTTTGCAGTGGGCGCCCGTAGACTCGAGCGGTCCTAGGGGAAGGGATAGGGACAATAGGCTCTGCAGGAAGTGGTGGCTGAGTTGTTGGTTTCAAGGGGATAAGACTTTCCACCAGGTCTGGAAACACATCTTGCCTGTGATTTGGTGTGGCAGCATTGTGGGGGCCTTCAGTAACAGGGCACAGACATATCCGTGAGCAAGGGCTGTGCGTGCACGGATAATCGTGGGCACAGGCAAGGTGCAGCCAGGCAGAGCAGCAGCTGGAGCAGACAAGGATGTACACGGTGGGTGCACACCCAGCCCCAAAGGTGGCGGAGTGAAAAGACCTGCAGCATCTCGACCACCTTCAGCAGGCTCTAGGGCAACGCTTGCACACACGGTGCAGATGCATGGCTGACACCAGCACCCCAAAATCCCACAGAAGAGATGCAACCAAGGCTGCAGAGCAGCTGAACGGCCCTGCTAGGGCTCCAGCCTCCTTTTGGAAGGCTTCAGTCATTCCTTGGTGACAGGGCAGTTTGCCTGACCAGTGACTTCACTTGCAGCAGCACGCAAATCACCTCGAACGGTGCTAAAGGTGGCAGTCACCTCACCCAGTATTTATAGCCCGTACCACTTGTTGAAGCTAAACATCGCTGATGCCTGCACAGGACATGACCTCAGATGGGGACAAGGGTCATCTGAAGCATTCCTGCCAACAGTGGAACCTTTGAAGCCCTCCCTGGGAAGAGGGCACTAGATAAAACAAAGAGCATCTTTGGGAAGAGCCCAGGAAAGGAGCAGAAGATGCAGAACATTGACTTCACAGTTCCTTCTGTGGCACCAGCCCCTTACAATGCCTGTGCTCATGCACCACTTCCCCAAGGCTGCCAAGAAACATGTCTGCAGCCTGACTACATCTGGAGCCCAGAAGACAACAGCAAGAGCTCCAAACCTCAGATTTCGGGACAAAAGCCGCTACCCAGCTGGAGAGGGGGGCGTCAAGAAAAAGAAGTCTTCCTTATGTCCCTCTCCTATTTTTAATCCCATTTCCTAAGGAAATGAGATGTCTGCAATCAAACCCTCTCTCGCCTGTCCCTGTTCAGTGAAGTTGTTGAGTAGACTGGCTGATTTCAGCCAAATCTGACAGTGCTGTGTGCTCTGGGTAAATCCCAGATATATTTTTATGTGCACTTATCCCAACTTGTGGCAAATGCATCCAGGAGCCACCACGCCCTCGGCAGGTGCTTAAAACCCCCCTTTGCTCCTTGCAGCACACCCACTGTCAGCTCTGCTATGCTGAAGCTCAGACAAAGTGCCACTAACAGCCCGGTGGGTCGAGGCTGGGTCCCTGTTCCTCCATCAGCTCCGCTGCTAAACCAGGCCTGGGCAATTTCCTTGCAGGCTGGTGTCTGGTGAGCTCCCCTGGTGGAAGGTGCTAGTCAACCACCTCTGTGCCCATCCTTCCTCGGGGTGTAACAGCAGGAGAATGGTGTAACAGCCCTGATGACAGATACCAATATCCAAGCACGATACCAATATCCAAGCACGAAGTCTGCAAAAGGTTACGCCTTCCGTTTTTTTTTTTTTTTTTTTTTTCTCCCTCCAAACAAATTGGAATTGATGAGCTTTCACCAGCTGTGTTGCATCACATTGCTGCAGCATTTTGTAGAGCCAGTCCTGGGTTTGTCCCAGCTTCAGCTCCCTGCCCGGTGACAGATTCGTAGCCCTGGGTAGGACCGAAGGTGAACCATAGCGATGTGCTCAGCTGCAATGGCCAGAGAGCATTAGGGGGAACAGAGTCCAGCTGAGACACTGGAGCTCCCCTCCTCCTCCCTCAAAAAAACCATCAGAGTTTCTAGGTGCACATATTTGGAACATCAAATGGAAAAATAATAATAATGTTAAAAAAGCCTTCCCACTTGCAGAGCTGCTTCACTGAAAGACCTCACATATGCCCAGCAATGGCAGAGTGAATAACACTGTCACATCTTTTTACTCCAAGACCTACTCTCAAGGAAAATATAAATGGCTCTGCTACGATGTCCAGCAAGCAATGAGATCCTAGGTTGGACTTAAGGATTCTTCTTCAACATGCCTTTCAGGCTGGTTTCTTCTGGAGCCCATCCACATCCTCTCTTTGCATAGGTTGCATAATCCAAGACACACTTAACTTAAAAGACTTCATAAATCCTGAAAAGGTTTCTCAGAAGCAGACTGAAGACAGGGAAGGCTGCAGGGTGAGGTCAGCCCTGCCCTACACAGAAGAAACCATGCAGGAGATCATGGCAGACGGTCCCAGCTTTGAGAAGGCATCTTTCAGCTCTGGGGTGGCCAGATGCAAAGTCCATCAAGCTCTTGAAACGGAGCCCTAGGCAACAACCAAACTTTCGTCCTCTGACCCTCACCAACCCCATTTTCTAAATCTCTAACACATATTTAACTCGTACCAGCAAACACAACAGCATACCTAGACACCCACACATGCACGCAAGGGCAGCTGTCTCCAAACCAGCTTCGCAGTGTAGAGGTGTTATCAAAACCCTGCTCTTGCAACAGAGCCCGTAGAGGAATTGGAGAGGGGTATTGCCTCTGGTACGAGCATCTCCCCTACTTCTGTAGCCTTTGGGAAATAACTCATCTGAACCCACCCAAAACTATTTGGTGGTAAGTGTTTAAATCCAGCCAAGGGTAGGGTGATGCTACACCTGGAGTTATGATGGCAAAATGCTTCTGGCTAGCTTGCATCCAATTTCCTCCCCTCCCTCCAAACACCTGTTTTCACTTCTCTCAAGAACAGGGACAGGAGCAGACTGACCCAGCCTAGAGCGTGGGTAAATTTGTTTCTTTTTTCTCCTTGATTCAAGTCAACAAACCTAAGTGCTGCATTATGCACGGCTGTGCTCACCTCCAGCCCTGGGAAGTGCTGGCTTGGGGGACTGGTCAATAGCCACATCCAGCTCCGGACCCTCCTGGAGAGAGATGAGAAGCAGAAAGCACCTCTTGGGGAGAAAACAGCCCCATAGTCCTGCATTTGCTGGAGACTTTTCGGATGGACAACAATGGAAACGCAGCTGTATCACCTGATGGCTGAATAAATCACCTCCAGCGTAACAAAGCACCTGCAGCAGAGCTAGATGAAGGTAGGTGGGGTGGATATTGCTTTCTGTTGAAATATTTGGGACCAGGCTAGTCCACATTTGCACTTTTTTTTTTTTTTTTTTTTTTTTAAAGACAGGGAGTTTGCACTGGGAAAGAAGCCAAATTCACTCATGAATCATGTCCCTGCAAACAAAATTCCAGAATTAAAAAGTTATCCTAAAGCAGACCGAACGAAATCACCTCAAGCCCCAGAGCATGGGATTCCCATAACATGGTCCAAACTAAATCCCTGGCTATCACTGGCTATTTTGAGGGGGGAAAAAAAAAAAAAAAAAAAAAAAAAAACTTTGCTGGATCTGAAAGAAGTGGTGTGTTTGTTTTTATTTAGAAAAGGAAGGCAAAATACAAGCCAGTCCTTTTTCACTCCATTAAATGACCTGGAGGTGCAGGATCCATACAGAAAACAACTCAACATCAAGCAGACTTCGGAGCCTGCACCCTGTATTTAATAATGACCAAGGTGTTTCAAAGCTTTGGTCCCATCAGCGCTTAGCTCATCTCCTGAGCTCCCACTCAAAGGGCCCAAATCCCACGCTTCCAGCTCGAGTATTACCCTTAATTGCCTCTCATTAATGACTGCACAAACATTATTCCTGTTGAGACAACAAGTATGCAGCAAGCTTTGCTACTCACAGGCCTCTTGAGAGTTAATGTTGGACAGGGCCATCAGGGACTCCTCTCCAAGAATATATCTGAAGCCACACTGTCAATAAACATATTTTTAGTTGCTATAGCAAAGACAGCATGCAATTAAAAAGTGCTCTCAGACTTCAGGGAGCACACGGAGCCTGCTCCTTTCTCAGTGCTGTTGCAGCCTCCTACCAGAACTAAAACCTGACTTCGCTTCGGCTGTGCAAACGTTGCATTAGCAGCCAGGCAGAGACACTGCAGAACAAGGACACGGATCCCTATCGCTTCTCCCAGCTTCTATAAATAGGGAGAGAGAAAATAGATGAAAGGCACCTAGTCCCCCTGCTCTCTCACGTCGAGGCTCGCTGGCCGCTGTCAGATTTCTCCGTGATGGCTTTGTATGGACCTGGCGGTGAAGCATCCCTTTTATTAAGATAGAGGCTGTTTTTTGGGGGATCACAAAAGAGGAAAGAAAACCTCTAGTGCAAGAGAAATCAAACCAACACGGTTTCCTGGTGTTACATTCTGTCTGTTGCTGATTTCTAACCGCTGAGGCGTACTGTGACGCGCAGCCAAAATGTGTCCGGATCATGCTGAGAAAATAAATCTGCCTGCACGTAAGAGTTCAAAGACGGCTTTGCAAAGCTGGCAGGGGAAAAAAAGAAAAAAGGGAAAGATGAAAACACCACCAAAGGGGCGTATTAAGAGTATTTCCCTTCCACCCCGGAGGCCTGAATGAGATGCCCTAAGAACTTTTCAAGCCGCTTTGCCACTTCACCAGGACAAAGACTTGCAGCTTGTGGAGCGGTACAGAGAGCGTGAATGTTGAGCAGGTCCGCACATCTCAGCCAAGATGCTAAGTCCTTCTGCTGGCCCTTGGGTCCCAAAGTCTGAGTTTAGGGCACTTCTGTTCTTCTGCAGAGGCTGGCCATCAGAATGAAAGGCCGTGGATGCTCACCACGTACATCACACTTGGTTGTGCTGCGTGGATAACACATCCTCACAACAGAAAGGCTTCACGCTGCGAGAACAGCTTCATTTGTGGAGCTTATTTTAGAGCGCAGAACAACTTGCCAAGGGATGGAAGAGGAACCCCATAAGGTAGGTAATTTAAAACTTGCCCAGACAGAGCTCTGGAGACATGCCACAGAAAGCTATCCTGTCGGATGACCAGCACGGGCTGTTTCCACGTCAATCATGATGATGACCTCACTTTTGTCAGAATGCAAAACCCAAATACAAGCACCTCGATGTTGCAGACTGTGCATCCGAGCAGCCACGACCATAACGTCCTGCCAGAGGAGGAAGAGAACAGCATTAGCCTTTTAAATTATTGAAACCTCATTTCAAAATCGAACTCTTGAAAGCATCCATCTGAAGGGAAGAAGAAAAAGCGAAGCCACAAATGAATTAAGGTGCCACGCTCTGTTGCTCTTAAAAGGACATGGGATGAGGGCAGGGCTGGTGCTGACATTCAGCCAGGCCAGCAGTTCATTGATCTCTTGTGCACCATCACATCCCGCCGGCTGCTGGGCTCACACTTAATTAGCACTCTGCTAAATGCTTCCTTTTCCTCCTTTGGAGAGGGAACAGGGGAGTAAGGGGTGCCCTGAGGGGGCTGTATGATTCGTCTGGGATCCAGAAAGCAGCACAGCCGGGAATCCCGTCTGCTACACGCAGGCATTCATACCCCAAACCGGAGAAGACGAGAGCAGTGTGAGGCCAGAGCAGAGCTGGCAGAGACGCAACGGCAACTTTCTGAGCAAACCTCTCAGCAGCCTGGCTGGTGAGAGAACAAGGCTTCCTTGTAGTGGGAAAATGTCAGCGTTGCGAAGCCCGTTGTCCTTCTGCTGGGGAATGAAGCAGAGCCCCGTTGGCATTCTTCGAAAGCACGAGAGGGAAAGCAGAACAGCCAGCAGCTTTGTGGCCAGCGAGCAGGGAGCAGGCACTGGAATTTGTGTCTGACTCAGAGCAGACAGATGCCCTCCATGCTCGGGCAGTGAATACTTATTTACACAAAGTCAAACAGCCCTAAGGGAGAGTGGAGGGGGGGGGGACAAACTCGGCAGCCTTGCTTTAGAGAAGCTGGATGGCAAGAGCTCAGGTCTGGATCTCGTCTAACCCATGTGGATGCCTAATTGTTAGAGACCGGGCAAAGCATCTCTCAAATTCCACCCTGATCCAAAGTGCTGTCCAAAAAGATGTTTTGTCCTAACGGATAAATTTCCACTATGAATCAGTGCTAACAAAAAAAAAAAAAAAAAAAAAAAATCTGTTTTGTGGAGGAATTCCTGCTCTTACTTAAACTATTTAAGTGTGGCAAATCACATTTAGCAGCAAAAAAAAAGAAAACCTCAAGCCACCACCCCTAACATGTGAAACCAAAGAGACCTGCAGCTTCACTCCAGAGAACCAGGGATTTCTGCTCCCATTTGGAAGAGCAAAGAGCTTTCACTTCCCCCAAAGTAGATGCCAGAAGTAGCCCCGTTATTCCTCGGTCTGAATGCATCATTTCAATAAAACCTCAATATTTTGCTCTGACTTTATGTAATTACATTTTCGAATCAAAAACCAGGACTTCCTGATACTGGTTGAATTTTCCCTTCCTGTGTTTTTCTCAAAAAAAAAACAAACCTAAATATTAAAAAAAAGGCAGCAAGCAGAAGCTACTCTAGCTTCATATAGTATCTCATCTGGATTAGAATTGCTTTTCCCAAGGGCTTTTTTTGGGTGGGACCAATTTTATAGATGGACTGAAAACACTTGATTTTTCTTTCTGGATAAACACCAGGCTCTTTCTTCCAGTTTCTGAGCCTTGAAATCTCTCATTATTTTCAACCGTTTCCCCAGGAAGGCTAGAAAATTCCTCCTGGAGCCAAGACACGCACGCTGTTCCTTAGCCCCAGCGCTCACAGACCTCAAGAAACGCGCAGGAATCGTGACGTCCCCACTCAGACTGCTTCAGCTGGCAGGGCTGCTTCCGCTGTGGACCGCGAACAGCCTGTAACTGGAAGAGAGGCACTGCAGAGCCGGCGGCAGCGTGCTCTTCGTGCCAGCCCGCTGCCACTACAGATTGCAATTAACTGCTCCTGCTGGGATCTGTGGTCCCAGCAAAGGAACAGAGGCACCTTTGGGAAAGGGGGAAAAGGTTGTGGCATCAGGAGGAGGTGTTTTTTTTTAGAGAAGAGGTTCCTCCCTGCCTTCCATTTGGAAGAGGTTGGAAAGGAAGAAGATGGAGTGGTCGAAGCAGGCTGCAGGAAGGGCCCTGCCTTCATATTAAAACCTAGGTGCCCAACCTCCCTGTACAGTTGGAGAACCAACTGCATCTCCCCAGTGCTGTCTGTGCCAGGCTATCCAAAAGGGGGAGATGAGTTGACCATCTCTCTTCCGTGACTAGAGAACTAGCTTAACCCATCCACACCTGGATCCTTCTCTGGTGGAAGTCAGGCAAGATGAAAAGCAGCACGAAGCACTAAGCTTGCTGCTTATGGCACCTCCATGGATCTCCTGAAGGCTCATAATGACTTGCAAGACCTGAAAGCCAGGACCACACGCCGCTGGAGTTATGTTCAAAACCAACATTTCCTTCAGTGCAGGGCTGTGGGCACCCTTGGCACTGTGAAGAATCACAGGGAGGGTGCGTAAGGACACCCCATATGGGGACATTCTTTCTGACCTGTTTGGAGTAAGATATTCCCTACAGACATGGTAAGGTCAGAGCCCGCTTGCCACTTCTCACCATTGCTGTAGGAAATCTGAAAGCTCCCTGGAGAGCCTGCTGAAAGCTCAAGGAAACTCTTCCTGGTTTCATTACTGTCCAACAGACACACGGGGACCTCGGGTGAATACACCTGCTGAACCTGGCCTGGCACATGCTGCTCAGTAAGCGACACTGCCCAACTTGTAGAGTGAAGAGAGGAAGGAAAATATCGAGACCCAGAGATGAGAAAAGTACTCTGGAGGTCAGGCATCAAGTCTGTTGAACAGGCACGAAGTCACTCCTGAGCCGCTGGTATCTTATTTTGATGGTGAGATACACACACAGACTATTTATTGCTATGCAACAGCTTGGTTCACCTTTAGGAGGTGAATTTCCCAGCTGCATCTCTTGTTGTTAACACTTAAGGATTTCCACTGCTTAGCATGACCTGGCAGTAGATTTGGGATCCTGCAGTCATCTTGTTTCACTGCTCAGCCCCATGCTTGCTGTGGGCCACAATGTACCACGGGGTATTCCCTGAAGTTATCCAATGCCAACACTATATTAACAGAGCAGACAGAATTTTGTCAGGAGAGGAAAGCAGGCAAAAAAAAAAAAAAAAAAGTCACTTAACACTCTTAAAAACATCTCGCCTTTCTATAGCTATGTAACTGCAGTCTGTGGAGAGCACTAAGTGTTTCTAGAGGACAGATCAGCTCACCTAAACATGCCTTCCTCTCCGCTAGCCTTAAGTGCACTCACAGTCCCAGGACAGGGAAACTTGCAAGGACATGAGCAACTAAGCACAGCAGCAGGCTCTTTAAATTGACTGATTACAAACTTAGATCCTGCCTTCCAGGATCAGAGCCTCATCTCGGGGACAGAGGAAGACAATGGCCCTCTTCTTCCACAGCCAGCGAAGCCCCCGATATTTTTAAGACTCATCTGAGACACTGATAAACTAAAGAACTCAGAGGTGTGCAGGAAAAGGGAAATCCTTTCGGCATGAAACAGCTTGGCAGCTAGGAAGGGATCCGGGGTTGTTTAGGACGCTGAACAAACAAACACCAAAGCTGAAATAATAGTTAACAAAACTATTTCATTTTGCTTTTTAAAAAAGAAATTACATATAGATTTCCATTGTAGACAATAGCAAGAAGTCCAGAAGTTTCCAGTGATGAAGCAGTTTTATTTCCATAATTGCCTAAAGCAAGAATAAGCCTAAGCCGCACAACACCCGATCAATCAATCATGACAAACAGGGGAAAATTTCTATGGTGTTTATCCGGAGGACGGTCTGCGGGTTTGTGATGACTGAAAAAGAATGAAAAGAGAAAAAAAAGATCAGACGATAGCACAAAAAACTGTTACATACCTTTCAGAAGGCTTAGCTACATCAGTCTAAGGCATGCCAAGGCACGACAATGCCTAGGAGGGGGTATGCTGGCAGATAGTGTCATGTTGGCAGGACAGCTACATACCATTGGTATGGCACACAGCAGAGCTCCTACGGGACCGTGTCAGATTGCTCAACATTTTAGTGTCTGTTCTGCAAAGAGCACTCATAATTTTTCTCCCTCTCAGTCATATCTGAGAAGGGGCAGTCGTCTGGCAATCAAAAAGCCTGCCACGTGATACTGTTAAAGCTTGTTAGTATCTGTGATTAAATATCCAGTATTCAAGGCAGAGAACAAAATTGCTTTTCTGCCCTGGAACTCTCATTTTTTTTTCCCCCAGAAAGGTCTTTTCCAAAGCTATTCAACAAAGGGTGCTAGAGAGAAGGAATAAAGTCGCTGTGCTCTGAATGCAGCACGCACACCTCAGGCAGCAGGCTGGGAGAGAGGTGCTGTGCCATGAGGAGTCCTATGGTATGCTGAACAAATCTCCCTCCCCAGGTATTGCCCCTACATTGTGGTATGCTCCTCTCCCAGACCCAGCCACAGAACAGCAGGGAAGGAAGCTCTGTACTCTTCACATCTTACTTTTCTTCTTCTGATAATTGTGCCTTTTCCAGAAGCGCATGTTAATTTTTGGCCACGACTCCGTCTTTTCAATCACAGTAGCCTCCACACGGACGAGTTCTTTCCTTGAAAATAAACAAAAAAAAGGTACAACCTTTCAATTCTTTACATTCTCTGCCTGTCAGTCAGTAGGTTTCTGGGGAGAAAAATGACACCCTGTTTTACAAACCCCAGATATGGAGGAACTACAAAGTCACCAGGGAAGGACTGCTGCCTTCAAGGTGCAAAGACAAAAGCCTCGAGGTGCTGTCCGTGAATCAGGCAAGTGATGTGCTATTCTACAGGGCAGCACCTCTCTGTCACGTGAGAGCTGAGACCAGAAACAGCCAAGAATGCAGTAGTAAGAGAATCCTGCAGGAACTTGTAGGATTACAGTAGGGTAAATTCTCCTGGCATGTTCACGCGATCTTTCTGCTTTGCTTACTGTGCAGATTAAACAAACACAGTCCCTTTTCCTGTGCTCTGCTGGTCAACACAGAATTCCTTCCTTCTTCTGTACAGCATCCCAGACAGCTGGAATAAAATCTTCACACCTTTCTCACCTGATTAAGTTCTGGCAAAGGCTGAGCATAAACATTTGGCCCACTGTTCCTAGCAGGAAGCACAGCTAATTGGCTGCTGGAGCAAGTCACTTCTTCTCCCACATGGTTCTCTTCTGCCTCCCACTCTTGGTCGGTCCTGCTTGTTTACCCCAGATTGGAAGAGAGGACAGGGATTCACTGAGGATTTCATGTACAGCTTTCATTGCAACCAGGGGAGTTGAGGTTGAGTGGTGAGACCACTCAAAGACTCAAATGGTTTTTAAATCTCACTACTACACATGAGAATTCTCAGCAAGTAAACATCCTTCCTCCCCTAGGATGGAGAAGAAGAGAAGAATACAGCCCGTACTTCCTTCACACTTGACTAAAATCAGAGAAATTTGTCCCTCTGCATTAGCTTACTGACACGCACAAATAAACACTTTCTGCCCAGCCAGGGAAACTGCAGAGCATCAGGAGAAATCCTGCTGAAGTTAGAAAAAAAGAGCCCTGAGAATTCTAGCTGCCACTTGAAGAACACTGGAGGTGGAAAACAAGGGGATCTGAGGTATGTGCTGGAGGTCCAGCTACCTGTCTGCACAACGCCTCCTCTCTGAGAAGGTAAGAGCCTCCAGACAAGAGCTTTGGGAAGTTTAGTTTCAATCAACAGCCACAGTGGAGAAGGAAGAGACACTCTTTCGTGCAGCATCACTGCAAAATACCATTAAAAACTGATTAGCATGCTCACTTGGCTGCCAGAAACAGTTGAAGAACATTTTCTTGACAAACGACTTAAGGGGGCAGAGGAGGGAAGCCCATCTAGCCTCACTGTTCCAACAAGGTCACTAAGAGGCCAAAGGCTTTGAGACATTTAGCATCTCTCTTAACATTTACCCTCTGGGGTGTAATATACATCAGAGGATAAATCCTTAAGGGAGGAGAGAAAGACAGCCAGAGGAAAAAAATGATTAATTTACATTTACTGACTAGCCCAGAGGAAAATAGACATAAGATTATCTAGATTTTAAGAAACCACTGGGTGACCCTGACATCCCAGCTAAAGGGTGTTACCCAGATTCAACGATAGGACCAACAGCACTACTGAAATACACAGCAAGCACTGCAAGACTAGGAAAGAAACCAAAAAAACAGACTGCACTCCAGGGGCCGGCTGTGTTTTGCCACTCTAATTAGGGAGCTTTACTTTCTGGGTCTAACTTCTGTCCACTGAAGGCAAAGGGAAATCTAAACTCCCACTGACTTCTCACAGGCTTGGACAGTAAAGGCATGTAAGAAACTCA
Source organism: Nettapus auritus (assembly GCA_011076525.1). Lineage (NCBI taxonomy): Eukaryota > Metazoa > Chordata > Aves > Anseriformes > Anatidae > Nettapus > Nettapus auritus. The sequence continues at coordinate 30,579,303 of CM021769.1, forward strand.
CTAATGATGATCACATGGGCAAACTGGACAGCAGCCAGGCCAGATAGAAGGAGCCAGTCACTGAAATCTCTGTGCTGCTCTCAGGAGAATCAGGGTTTGCAGCAGCCCAGCCAAGCTACCCCAGTACAGCTCTCACTGCTGGACCACACTAGCTGCCCTAAGCCTCGAGTAGCATTCAGCTGAGGGGAGAAACACTGACACGTCTGCAGATAACCATCTACCCTGACTCTGTTTATGGATGTTGACTTGCTTTCCAGCAAATCTTTAAGGGTGTTGTTGAGCGCAGTATTAAGGCAGTAGCTTCAATCTGCAAGTCAGGGTTCAAGGGTGACGGGCCCCGGTGAGTCCCCCTCTCTGCTGGACTAAACACCAAGACCTGCTGGCTGAAAGGCTGAAGCAGAGCAGAAGCCAGCTTGCTGGTGAAGTGCATACAAACACAAAAGTTCTCAGCAAAATAGAGCCCAAGAAAAAAAAAAATAAAAATCTTTATTGAGTGTTTTAGGTATGACTGGAATGCCCATAAAAATAAGAAGGGGGTCACACATTTCCCAGAGTCTGATAGTCGGGCCTGCTGCTCTCAGAAGGAAAACATTTCATGAAAAAGGACATCCACCAGATTTTAGCAGGAGGCCAGGAAAATTCATACTTAAACATCAGAGATCGACGGTGGACTGAAAGGTATTGTCAGTAAGCAGTACAAGTGATCCAGGCCAACTACAGCCCTGATCCCTACAAAAAGGATCGTAACTCTTAGAGGTTAACAACTTAAGTCAACCTCTGTCCTTGCAGAAGGTAACTGAATCCTAGCCTGGCTGTCTGCAAGAGCCTAAGGCACCTCCTCATTGCTACTGAAGCCATTGCAAAAATGGTCTGGTGGCAGGAGAAAAAGTAAGGATCATTAAAAGGGAAAAAAAATCTCATCAACTGTACTTTGTATAGAAACGAACACAACCTTTTGGCTCAGAGGCACCACTCATTTCACTCAAGTCTAAAACAGATGAGAGGACTCAGCTGATAGTCTGAAATACAAACCTGCCCAAAGTTATGCTTGCTTCCAATCACGGATTTAAAAACGCACAACAATTTTTGCATTATACAGCTAAACAAAGTACAACCACTTACCACTTCATACCCCTGTGCCAACTGACCAGACAGCAAGTTACTTGAACAAAACCAAAACCCAAGATTCCGGAGTAGAAGCCAGCTAAAAGTTCCCAGAATAGCCTCTGCCACGCAGATATGTTTTGTTGCACTGTTTTTTTTTTTTTTTTTTTTTTTTTTTTTTTTTTAAGGCTTTAGAGAAGTGTCATCTTGGGAGGTATCTGCTACAGAAAATTAAAACATGACCATCTGCCCAAAACAGGACAAGTTCCTACCCGTCTCCAAGTCAGAACAGGGAGTGCAGCTGTAACAAACTGTCTTACGCAGACACTGGTGCAAGCACTCACTGATGTGTTTATTTTTAAAACAACAGAAAAACAAAAATGCCTTTGTTCGCATCCAAGCTCTTATCTCCCCTCCAAAATGTTTGTGGTTTAGGCACAACGGGGAGCTATGTGAAAGAACTGCCTGCGACACATGGGGTTCTGCTTTCCCCAGCCCGTAGCAGAGCTGGAGAACCCGCAGCTCACGGGAAGGTCAGCATCTCCCCAGCAGCCCTTCGCTCTGCCTGGGCAGCCTCCTCCACGCACTAATCACCCTCTGCCAAAGTTACTCGAGTTCAGTCCAGCGCTGGCAGATGTGCAGTTTGGTCTGCCTTGAGCAACTGACAAGGCCTTCCGCACGCTCTGAGCTCTTGCAGGAACCAAACAGATGGTTTTCTTCCTGTTCTGGAGCTCCTGGCTCTTGGGGCACATGCCAAGTGCAGCACTCGGGGAGCTGTAAAGAACCTCTCCAGTGCCACCAGGTAAGAGAAGCAGGTGAAGGACAGTGCTCCTATCCTGCCTGAGGTGCCATATCCCTGTCTGCAGAACGTAGGCTCTTATTTGAGTATCTGGAAGATGACATTTCTAGTCCTAAAAATGGTATTTCCCCTTCCTAAAAATCTTCCACAAGTCTAACGGCGCCTGGCAGTAATTCAAAGGCTCCTGAGGATCTGCTATTCCAGATCTCTTTGCAGCACTGCTCCAAGGGCTGTCGGCTCTCGTAATCCTGCCTGACACAGGGAACCTGAGGCAGGTACCACCAGTGCCGCTGAAGTGCTGCGTTATCAAATATGCAAACGTTATCAATACCTCTTAAACGTGGATAACCTCCTGCTAACACAGAAAACACTCAGAAGCCAAATCCACCTGAAAACATGTGGCATTTCTAACTTGAATCCACAAGCCACCAGGAAATATTTCTCAGATCTGCAAGCTCCTTCTCATCTGGCCATCCTCTGCCAAAGTTGCTTCAGTTCAAGCTGACACAAACATGTGGGTCAGCCTGCAACCAGCCCACAGCCAGGGGTTCCAGACGCTTAAAGCACTTGCAAGCCACATTATGTTGACTTGTTCTTTACCACTAAAACCTCCTGTTCTGGGGAAAACCACATACCATTGATGACTTTGCTTCCAGCCAGTGCTAAGAGCTGAAACAGCAACACCTAGTCCACATACCACTTCCTTCTGGTAAAGCAAGGGCTGAAGAACCAGATGTTCTGACAGTTTGTACAGCGAGTCCGACAGCATTAAGACGGAGCTGGGGCTGTGATTGCCGGAGTCATGTAACTAGGAGGAAGGGAAAGCTGGGAACTCTTAAATTAAGACCTGCTGAGTTAAGACATGGGTAAAAGGAAGTGGGTTAAAAAAACAAACAAACAAACACAACAACTCAAATTCCGAGATTAAGGGATGGGCTAGGATTTCTGGGTTATTCTAAGATGGCTATCACTGCAATTATGGTTAGGGAGTAAAGATGCTGAAGAGCAAGATTTACGGCTAGTTTGTGCAAGGCTTTTACAATCAGGAAAAAGAACCAACCCAAGAGAGGTGAATATCCTACGGTTACCTTAGGAATAGGTACTGCTGCTCTGTCCTGGCACTGAGGTAATGGGTGAAGTCAGCAGAGGCTGATGAGCCTATTTTATGGGTAACTCTTTCAAAACCCATGGGGCTGGGAGAAGAACTAGAGCTGATAAATTCATGTTTCTCTTCAGTTTAGAGGATAATTCTTGTGTGAGACCTCTTACCCAAGGAGCGGCCTTCCAATAAGCGTGAAATCATCAGCACCAACCAGCAAAACCTACGGAAAATAACTTAATCAGACATCAGTGGTTCATTACCCCGGAAGAAATGCAAACAACATTTTCCAAATTCTGCAGTCACCGTAAGGGAGCCAAAATGCTTAAAAATGCATGTTTCAAACCTGACACTGTTACTAGAGAGGAACAGTGGGAAAAGGCAGCTAACAGGCAAGAAATAGATTCATAAAACAGACAGTCTTCCAGGAGAACTTAATTTTACTAAAACATACTTTACAAGTATCTTTCACAGTGATCAGAACACACTGAACTTTTCTGTTCTGGCTCACCAACAGTTGTAAAAGATATGAAAAGCAATACAGGGAGAATAATATGCCTTTGCGTGGGATCTGAATGAATGGCAGCTACTAAAATCAGTTTTTTACACCAATTGCAACATATCTCTACAGAAACCCTTTCATCGTTCTCCTCCATGAGGGCCCAAGACGGGCAATAAAGAAATGAACATCTGGCGTGAATTCACCACCAAGGGACTAACCATTTTGTTTCAGGACATTTCAACCACCTGACAAAGACATGGCTGAAAACATTGCCCCTAAACTGGACTTTCAAAGCAATGGATGATGTAGGAAAACTGCCCATCTTTCCTTAACCACTTGCTTGGCTCTAACAACTAGGTATTAAGCCAAGTGAATCCCACTTCAGTCTTTCATTTAAGATTCGGATTAACAAGCCTCTACAAGTTCCTGCTAGTTAAGCATGGTTAAGGATAAATATATTGAATTGCATGTTGGCAATTCTCCCCTGCATGCACCATCCCTCCCTCCACCCAAGACACTCAGCACGATAAGGATCTCGCAAAGCACGGAGCAGTGACAGTTCCTCTGGGAGCACTGTCAGTGTTTTGGGTGTTGCAGTCTCAAGGTAAACACAATCTTCAGCTGCCGTCTCTAAAAACAACTGTAATTTTCCCTTTCCTTTGGATGAAGTTAGTAGGACAGAAATCTGTCTCCTAACAGAGTCTGGCAAAACTCATTCCAACCACTTTTGACAGAAATCACATTATCACTAACAGTTTAACTGAGACTGGAACAAAACTAAGGCAAACAGCTGGAGTAAGAACAGGAGATCCAACAGGAACTCTTCAGGACTTTTCTAAAACTGGTTCTTGGTTTGGTCTCACGGAATGTTTGCATGCCATTTGCTCCAGCCCCATGCACAGCATGGGGATCGCAGGCACTGTGGACAAGGCACGTTACCTTTTCCATTCGGATTCGGTCTCCACATTCAGCCTCCAGCACGTTGTCCATCATAATCAAGTCTTCACTGGTTATTTTCCACTGCTTGCTGGCAAAGTGGACCACGGCAAAGAGCCTTCCGTACTGCCCTGCTGCGATCATGTTGTTCACCTTTTGTACCACTTCTGTTGGCAAACATCAGGGAAGAAATCAGAGCAGAAAACCCAACAAGGTGTGAAGAGCCGATCAAAATTAATTCAGCCACACTGCTCTCCCCCTAAAACTGTTATCTTCTGGGAATCTCTAAGCAAGGCTCAACAGTGATGCTGTTTTCTACAGTGTGAGCCGTCCTTTCACAAAGGTATTTGCCTTTTAGTTGCTGGAAAAAAAAAAAAAAAAAAAACACATGCAAAAGTAAACACCTATGTATATACTGTGCAGTTAATCCAAGGGTGTTCATTTCTTGGCTTGTATCTTAGGCATCCTAAAAGGCACTGTATTCAAATACAAAGTGTTCCAGAAGAGAGTGCTTGTCAACATGCAACCTACATCTGGAAGGGAGCTATCCTCAATTCCCAAGTGATACTAGGACCAGGACCATAAATACTTTGTCAGGTGCCCCCCAGAGCATCAGGAAGAGTCCTGCGAAGTACGCAGGAAAAAGGGCTCCATGAATATTAACAAAGCCTGGCCTGAGAACTTGTACCTGCAGCAAAATCAGGAGAGACTGCTAGAAAAGCTCTTCCTATACATGCACACACACCCAGAGCCGGTGCCAGGAGCAGCACAAATTCCAGGGACGAGGTCCTGCACAGCACATGCACATAACTCAGTTTTCTGCGATCAGCTTCCTGTGCAGTGAAGCCAAAACCAAGTTTTATGGGAACATCAAAAGGTATTTCTTAATGAGTGCCATTCCCCTGCCAAATAGCAGCCTTCCACCCTCTCAAGCTGTTCACAAAAAAAGTAACTTTGCTATAACTGGAAAAGTAGGTTTTCTTCATTGTTCTCAAAAGTGGCTGAATTGTTTTTTTTCTTGGAATGTAAACACAACATAATGACTGTTGGGGACAGACAAGAAATTAGCAACCAAACCAAACCCGGCCCTTACAGGAACACTCTGAAAGTGTCCAAGTTTCAACTCAGCAGAAGCAAACTATTATAGGTAGAGGTGAAAATAGAAATGATTGCGCAAGACAGTAGTTACTGCAGTCCTCACTGAGATTAAGAGCTTAGCTTCTGTGTTTCTGCAATTGCCATTCCAGAAGAAAAGACCACTGTGTGCTCTTCTCTGACTCAGAGCGGTCCACTACCAAAAGTGCACAGAAAAGTACAATCCCCTTCTCTTTGTTACATCCCCAATGCACAATGGGATATGATAAATTTCTCCCGGCTCCAAATTGCTGATCCAGGTATATGAGCGGTCCTGTGGCCAGCATTTCAAAACCAAAATTTCGAAGTGCTGACCTACAGTTTTCCCCTAGCCAGAAAAAACACGTGTAGTCATGCTCTAACAAGGGTTATTTCCTTGTCAAATTTCAGCTTTCTACCCACAGGGCTCTCTCATCTTTTTGTAACAGAAAAAGGTACGTGTTCTTCAACGTACTTGGGCTCTGAAGCTGTTGATAACTCTTCCAAATACCTCTAGACAGGAAACATTGTATGCTTGTACATTGTACATTCGACTGTTAGTACGGCGTGTATCTTAGCACCATGTGGAGCGACCCTTCCTAAAATATCCATGGCTGTTTCCACAGACAGCAGGAGAATAGAAGGCAGAATTCAAATGCTCTGGCTGCTGCATGCTTTGGATAAGCACAGCCAGGAGATAATGATGCAAGCTCATAAACAGTAGGAGGTTACGAGGCACGGAAATCACAATGGCCCCAAGGATCCCATGTGAAGCAGTCAGAGGAACGTGGGACCCTGCTCACCACAGGGCGTCAGCAAATCAAACCGAGCAGCCTATGGTTCACTGCTGGGTCAAATCATGCTCTGGGACAGAACACTCATCCGTCACTTAAGCAATCCCAGGAGCACAGAGGAAATGAAAAGCAGGATAAACACAAAGCCAGAGAGGGGACCTGGAGCAAGAGGCTCTCTCCAAAGCACATCACTTGCATAGTTATTAACACATTTTAGCTACACTATGGGAGATTATCTGCAAAAATACAGACACAGCTCTGCTTCTCTCCTGTCATTGTCTCCTTGTTCAAGAACTACTCTCCTTCACTTCTTGGGTGTCTTCAGTCTAGAGCCTTTAGAGATGTCCTTTCAGGTGCCTTTCATAGATGTCCCAGAGGCTAAGGGAACAATACAGTAGGACAGCCTGTTAACAAACACAGAAGCTCATTTCCTGCATAAAGCAGGCAACTGCTTACTGCCCACCACCACTATGGTAAGGGAAATTCACCCACTGGGGCTCATTACTCCCCAGTTCTGAGAAACATCCTGTGCCTGTGCTGGCTTCCCTGCTACCACCTCTACCACAGTCTGGATGACGACAGCCCCACCTGGGCAATATAAGACTAGGCACATCTCTGTATTCAATTTTCACATCCCTACCTGCCATGGGAAATCTGTGTGTGTGGTAACAAGTGGAAGCCTGACATGCTGTAGTAAGACCAAGTGATGAGAATGGTTGTTAAACAGCTGCGTGCACTTCACTTGCTGATTTGGGAGGCTGACTGCTCAGGAGTCAGCCTCTCAAAAAGGAGCCCAGGGGCTTCTTTCGGGAGGACCGCTGGCTGCGTTCAACAGTCCTGACTAGATGTGAGGACAAGAATACATTCACTAAACAGTGTCACTTACCACCTGCTCGTTGCCTTATGTCACACCTCTGCAGCTCTGTCATGTGCCCACTACCCAACTGCTTATGCTGGCTCTAGTGTTCTGTTTTATTCGCTACAAAATACCAGCTCTCGGATGTGCCCACTATCCAACTGCTTGTGTTGGCTTTAGCATTTTGCTTTATCCACTAAAAGAAAAATAGTTGTTTCCTCCTGTCCGAAATGCATGTTTCACGCTTTAGGTGGCAACACATCACATCTGGTAAGATTCCTTTGGCAGCGTTATGACCTTTCAGGCTGTCACGCACTAAAGAGGCTTCATCATCTACCCAACTCTCTAATACCAGCAGTTGGAGCATGAGGCCAGTGACACGAAAATACGCCAGAAAGATGACAAAAATCAAAAGAACAAGAAGTAGTTTGAATCATTGAAGGCAGCGATTTGTGCTCAGTCAGGCCACGAATGGCAGTAACAGAGCGTTAAGTCTTCACTCGGAGCTTTGAGACTTTTACCTGCATGATACTTTGCTTCTTCTGCTGGATCTGGCAGCTTCACTTCAGGCCATGGTGGTGAAGTTAGAGATGTTTTGGCAACAAGTCTGTGAACGATAAGGTAAGATTCACCTGTAGGAAGCAGATATTGCCAAGGAACACAAACCACAAAGAGAGGAGAGAAGGTAAAGGAAACCGGAGATAGAGCCGAAAGTGGTTTTCCACTAGGGGAGCAGAAGTTGTACAGGAGAGTTGATGATTTGTCAGTATGAAAGACTCACCCCAAAACACACACCAGAAGGCAATTTCCCACAGGCCACGTTTCACTGTAGCAGCTCATGAACAAGGTGAGGGTTTGTATTCAGGTCTTATATCTTACGGATAGAGGGTGTCAGGCAACACAAAAGTTACTTCCCTAAGGCTTAATCTAATGGAGGACACTGGATATGGCAAAGTCCCCAGACCTTCCACAAGAAATGCTACAAAGGTGCTGAAGCTGCAGCCCAGGTCAGAAGACTGTTCACACATGCAGAAAACACCTGGCCTCATTTCTGAGTTCAGCCTGCAAACTCTCTGCCACACACAGTCACTGCACCCAGGGCTTAACATCGTTCAGGTCCACCATGAATGGCAGCAAGCTTTAAGAAAAAGCAATAAATGCCTCAGTTGCTGGTTTGTTTTACACCCATCTATCATTAAATTCAGTATGGGGGAAATGGATTTCTTTTTTTTTTTTTACTTTCCACTTCACAATGTTATTTGAAACAGTGTGAAACAAAGAGTTCAGAAAGAAACCAACTGAAAATTAACTCAAAATTCACCGAAGCTGGGTTATTGCTTGTCCCTGATGTTCAGGCATCTACAGCCAGACGTGCCAGTGACGATCGAGCTCAGCAACCACCAGTTACTTCCCACTGCCTCGTTTCTACAGACTGGGATTTCATCACAACCTCCAGCGGGATCAGACCTACCCAAAGCCTTGCTTGCACTTGAGTTTTAGACAAAAGGCTCTTAAGCTTTTCTAGGTATGTATGTACAAATTACCTCCACCACAGCTGACAGGCTGAACACGTAAATGCTCCTCATCCCACTTCAGTACCAAGTACAAAGCCCTGCAGTTATCCAGTAGCAGAGAGCATCCGGGAGGAGGCAACGTGCCTTTGACAGGGAGAAAGGGCTAATGAGCATCCTTAAATCAGCCTCGAGCGCTACACATGAATGACTCATGCATCTTTTTTTCCTCTATTTGTAATGCTCTTATGTTAAATAGATAGTTTGGAGAGGGTCTTAAGACCACAGCTGGGTTCTTTACAGGAGAGTTATGAGGCTGCTCTTCCTTTGTCACTTTCAGCTGTGTACCCTGAATGGCTTCTCCCACCCCAGGTGCAATTCAGCATTCAGTACAACAAACATTTAGCCCAAAAGCCTCTTCTGTGCTATCATGATGTCTGTCAACAACCTATACCACACCGGGGAGGGACAAGCAGAGGGATCTAACAAGACTTCTTAGACCCATGCCCAACTTGGTTCAGGTGGACCACAGAAGTGAGTGCGAGCATGTACTGTCTCAAATCCAGCCAGCCAAGCACAAATATAATTTCTCAATATATTTTACTAAAAGGTGCAAATTAAATCATTTTTTTTTTTTAAACAGTAGCTTCCACTGCTGTTACTAAAAAAATGCTTTAATAATGTCTCTTTTCAAAACACTCTGCAACCATACTGCTAAGACAAGAGCCTCACAATTTCAAGACTTCACTTTTGACCCTGAAAGCCTCCTGGGGATCATCCAGGGGAGTCCTAAGCATTACAAACATGACCCTTTTAGGATCTTTCAGCACTGCCACAATTAAGGGATCAATGACAGCTCAAACCACCCCAGCAAGGGATCTTACTTAGAGCCTGCTCTACTTTCTACACCTGGCTGTTGCTCTCTTACTGAAAATGGTTTATGGCTGTCACAGCATGAGACACCTCCAGTTTAGAGAATAAACTGGGAGCTTGAAAGCAAGCAGGCCATGACATTGACACAGAATGGAAGACTGAAAACAGCCTGGGGTATTTCAGCTAGCAGCCAGCAACACGTTCCCATTAGCCGTCATTCTGGATTCTTTCTGCTTTTCTGCAGAATATCACTGGGAGGGATACCCTGTCTGAAAACTGAACTAATTCTTTACTGCCTCGAGCCCTGCACTACCTGGTACTGCAGGTATTCGCGTGCATATGCTGCCTTTCTCGACAGTAGCGCAGATAGCACTAAATCATGAGAACCCTGTTTAAAATATCAGAGCTGAACAATAATTAACTCTGCTCAAATGTGCCACAGGGTGTTAATTGAAAAATAAAATGCTACGTGAAACCCACAGCGTGAGTGAGAGCAGAAAAAAACGCGAATAGCCCTTGCTTGCTATTAGTTGTTTTTCAAGATCTCTAGGACAAGGAGCAGTGAGGAGGAGCAACAGAGGCAACTGTTTACTTCTCTGCATTAGAGCAGGTTCCAAAAACTATTGATTTAATCCCAAAGAAACACTGGAGAGAAAAGCATCACTCTAACCAAGGACAGCACTTTGCACATGCAGTGCTTTTATCAGAACTGTGTGGCACACACCTCAGTGGGCAGGGAAAGGAGGCATGATGCCAATACAGCTACATTTAGAGACTACCCTGAGAGGTGCCAAATGCCTTTGCTCAGAACAGGACACACGGCTGAAAGGCATCAGATTATAGTTCTTTTTTAGGCAAGGACCTATGATACCATAGAGCCAATCTCAGATTTAGTCAATGGCAGGACGATTCACTCTGGATTTCATTGAGATGATCAGAGAACTCCTGGTTTCTGTAATTTGAAGAGAAAGGTGTTGCTCAGTAAATACCATCTGACACAAACTGAAAGCTGGGAATTTCCTGTGGGCTGAGATCCACACTTTCTGTATAAAAAATTGCTAGTCCCAAGGCTTTGTGGGTTTGTTGCAGAGTTTAGTAATAACATTGTATGCTGTGTCATGGAGGCAGAGATCCAAACTGTGCTCCCACACGCTGAGGACCAGTGGGAAGAGACCACCCCCTGTACTCTTCATTAGGGCAGAGCAAATGGAAATGAATCTGGTCATTTCTCTCAGATGCTGCTTACAGGATTTATTTATTTCTGCAGTGTCCCCTTCTGGTTAAAGGAAGAAGCAGCAGAGCCTGCAGCTCTATCCAGGTCTTTTGGTGCTAGATCCCAGCAGAAGAAATAAAATAAAGATACAAACAAGCAGTTCTAAAAGTGCTGAAATGAACGAAGCCTGAAGTTTTCTGGCTTGGTATCTTACAGCAACTTCTCTTAATTACAATTTGTAAAGAGTGCAGTGCAAGTTCAATATTTATCAGATACTGAAAAGATTGGCCAAGGAGACAAACCTTGTCTGAGTAATAGACCACCTGTACCAAAAAAGACAAGTGTCAGCTGAGGCACCTTCTGCAGCTCAGTCTGCAATGTCCTGACTTGAGTGGCTTCTCTGCTGTTTACTACGGACTAAGCCACACTGCAGCCCTTTGCTAAACGGAGGATTTAGTTACCTCTCTCCCTGCTCAGCTGCTTAATTTCACAAATCAATAGAACTGGCCTTCCGGCAAAGTTGACTGAGGGTAGGCAGAGTGTCTAAAACTTTTCAGGAACTGACAGACAGACAATGGGATCTGAATAGTCTCTCTTTCAGAAGAAAAATGAGCTTCCCCCCCTGCCCTTCCTGCCCCATCTCCCCACTCTCCCATAGAAGGTCAGCATTTCAGGGGGCAAAAATCAAAGCAGAGAGTCATTTGACATTACCCTTCTTGCACTGCCGTGCTCTGGGAACTCTGGTGCCGAACTGCAGATGAGAACAAGAAAGCTAAAAGAGAGAGAGAGAAAAAGAATTAAAAACAAGCAGCAACTGTTGGATTCTTAGGCTGTAGTGAGGAACAGTAAAGCAACGTCAAAGGAAACATCACAGTACTGGTACCATTTTCTGCCTGTAGAAGCTTTGTTCAGTTTTATCACAATAAGCAAAGAGAGATGGAAGGAAAAAGGAAATATACAAAGGACTTGTCAGTTGCATGCAGCATTGTATGAGAGCAGGGGAAAGGCCTCCTCCTGCAAGTGAGGCATCCAGCTGGACACAACAATTTCACAGAGACATGATCCGAGCCCTCCACCTCTTTTAAAGGACAGTGTGACCGAAAGGCACAGGGGAACAGGTGGTCTGAACCCTGCTCTGCATTCCCTTAATTCTGAGCACTAAATGTTGCTAAAAGGATCCTTCCAGGCCCAAAACGGGGAGAGAAACTCCTGCATGGCATTTATCAGGTGATTCTCAGCAACTCTTACTGATCCTTAGAGAGTTTCCATCCAAAAACACGCTGGAGGTGTTCTGCCAGGAGCTCATTAGCCTCGTGGCCTCTATGCAGATGCCACAACACCAAGGGAATCTTGGAAGGTGCAACACGTTTGGGTTTACTGCTCCTACACCTGGATTTTTGCTGTCCCAGACAGGCTCTTTATTCCAAAAGGAACAAAAGAGCTATGGCAGTAAGAATAATGGGAGGGGAATTTAGGAAGATGTATTCATGCTTTTCAGAGCTATGTATATATGAGCATATATATTATAGCGTTCACCTAAACAGTAAAGTTGGTACTGCCGTTAAAACACAAATATTCAAATAATTGGTGGTTTATCACAATTTAAGTTGCATTTAAAGTGCAGCTTTGGCATTTTTGGAAAGCAGCTGGACCTGTCTACACCCTGTTAATTCACAGAAAGAGATGGAGGCCTAGAAACACACACTCAGGGACTCATCCCTATATCACCTCGGGGGTAACAACACCCTTTTTGGTACAATTTGTTGATAATTAAATGCCAGCCCATGCACACTCTGAGGGAACATCAGCCTTCTCATCACCCAGCCACCACACAAATGGCAGAAGGGCTTGGGAAGACCTCTTAAATCCAAACGCACGTGGTCCCACGAACAAAGGCAGCGTATAAAGAGGTTATATTCACGACCACACGAATAACCCTAGACAACAAACTTTCACAGGACGAGGGCACCAGCAGCCCGCAGCACAATCCCCATGCCCAAACCCCCCACCTGCCTACAAACCCGCCCCGGCTCCTCCTTTCCACCCCTCAGCCGAGCACCCCGGGGGGCAGCAGCCACCCCGAGAAGCCGGGATCCCCCTTCGGCCGACCCCGACCCCGACCCCGACCCCGTTGCCCCTCACCTGCCGCCCTCCGCCGGGCCGCGGCCGCCGCCGCCATCTCGCTGCCCCCCGGCCCCTGCCCCGGTAGCGGAAGGGGCGGCCGCGGAGCCATGATGGCGGCGGCCGTGGTGGAGGCGGCGGCGGAGCGGCAGCTGGAGCTGCTCCGGGAGGAGCGGGAGGCAGAGCTCGCCGAGAGCAGGTAGCATCGGCCCCGTAGGTGGTCCTCGAGCCGTGCCGCCGCTCGTGGGGAAACTGTGCTGGGATCGCCCCTATAGGGTCTGTTGGCATCCCTAGGAAAGACTCGATCCCATAGGAAACCGAGCTAGGGTCACCCTTGTAGGGTCTGTTGGCATCCCTACAAAACCCTATTGACTCGTCCGTATAGGAGAGGTAGCTGGAGTCACGCCTGTAAGGTCTGCTGGCACCCCGAGAAAAGACTCGTCTAGATAGGAAATCCTGCTGGGCTTACCTCTGTAGGGTCTGCTGGCACCCCTAGGAGACTCCCTTGACTCATCCATATATGAAACCGAGCTGGAGTCACTCCTATAGGGTCTGCTGGCACCCCTAGGAAAGACGTACCCCATAGGAAAATGAGCTGGCGTCACCCGTATAGGGTCTGCTCGCACCCATGGGGATCCCTGCCAGGCTTAGCTCTGTAGGACTTGCTGCCACATATAGGAAACCCTGCTAACTCCTATAGGATCCCATCTCCTATGGGAAGCTTGGCTGGCCTGCCTTACAGACACTTATAGGAAATGCTGCTGTACTCATTATGTCACAGCCCTCTCAATGGGAAACCCTGGCACAGTCACCCTATAGCACGTGCTCTCGCATATAGGATTTACCCATACTGCCAGCTCACTCCTATAGATCCCTGTTAGACTCACCCTTTAGGGCTTGCTGTCATCTGTAGGATCAAAGCTCGCTCCAGCAACATTCTGGGGCTGCTCTTCTCTTCCCCAGACCCCAGCAGCTGCTTGGACCCTGCGGTCCCATGGCCCCCACTCTGCCCTGCCCAGATGCTTAGAATTCCCTAAAAACAATGAAACAAACTGGGAGACTAAAGAGGATAAATTTGGGGGATTTTGTGTTGCAATCCATACAAAAATAAAGAACCAAGGCTCCCAAGTAAGACTGTGGGGTGAACCCCACTGCTATGGCAGGCATTGAGCCCAAAGGACAGCAGGCTGCAAAGCTGCTGCCCATGTTTTGTGTCTTAGTTGCTTGTAGTATGTGCATCAGCACAAGACATCCGCTCTTTTTCCCTGTGCAGCTGCACGTGTGGAGTATTTGTTGGGGATTAGCAGAACTTCATGTAAAAAAGAGAAAATCTTCCATTTCAGAGCTTATATGTGATAGGAGAAAACTTGGATTATTCTCTTGTGGCTCATGGGACTGGGTTAACTGGGCAGCAACTTCCTTTTCACACTCAGACAGGAGAGAGGAAAATCATATAAACCTCTTCTTCAGGATCAGTGAGCATTGCCCCATTGCCCAAAATAATTCTGTAGAAGCCAGTCCAGTTAAATCACTACAAAGCGGTTGTGTAAGCCAACACTTCAGGAAGCTAACATCTCTTTTGCTGTCATCCTCTTTTTCCATCCCTTTGTCTTTTTGTCCTTTTCTGTTTTGTCTTCTGAAGCTTTGGATTTGCCTCAGTCTGGCAAATGGTGCTCATGCCTGTGTGTGGTTTCCAGGGCCTGGCAGGAAAATGTCTCCCTGAAAGAACTGCAGCGCAAAGGTGTCTGCTTGCTGAAGCTCCAAGCTACCAACCAGAGGACTGGCCTCTATGGGCGGCTGCTCGTGTCATTTCAGCCTAGAAAATATGATTCAGACGCTGAGCTGCCCTATAACAGTTTCGGGCCTGGTAAGTGCTATTTCTGTTCATGGGAGGTAGGTAAGGTGACAAATGACCAATGTATTCTTCCTAACATCTTTCTAACGTGACACTTATAAAGACTGAGCAATTGTTGCAAAAAGGAAAGGAGAAAAAGGTTATGGCTAGAAGATGAATCTAGAGAAAAATGTCCTCTTTCTCCCTCAGCTTTTTATAAGTATATATGTTGCAACAGAGAAGAGTGATAGCGATTAAAGAGTGGGCTTTCTTCATTCTGAATCCTTAAAAACAAAGCCCTGGTCTCTTGTCATTAAAGATTTAGTGGCACTCTTTGTATGTGTTTACATCTTGGGGTAGGTAAGGAGCTTTTGTTATTTACACTTTAATTTCAAAATGAAAAGTGGATTTTCCTTTTCCTTCCTGAGCTGCCATATTTCCTCCCTTCCCTGTACTGTTATTTTTGGTGAAAAAGAGGTGAAGTGTGCCATGTATATTAGTTGACATGCCTGGATTTCTGTTGGGAATAAAAACAATAGAGAAATACAGACTCACCAGCACATCACCCTTTTGACTTGTCTCACCTTCTGCCATCACTTCCTTGAAAAGAGCTGAGCTGCTGCCAGTATCTGAGGAAGCTGTGGCCAGCTACACTGACTTATCCCTTGAAAAAAGTTGGATTTGACTATGAAATAGTTCCAAGTGACTCCGCAAGGAAAGTCCTCTGTGTTTGTTTGTTTGTTTTTTTGTATTTTATTATTATTATTATTATTTTCCTGCAGAGACCTTTTTTCTCTTTTCCTTAGGCAATAATGATATTGCCTTGGACTCTCCAAAACAGGCTTACAAGAGTGAAGCTGGCTGCACCAGATATAGTTTGCTGGTTTAGTTTAGTCCTTTACTTGGTTTTGTTTGCTCAATCAATCAGTTTGCTAAGCAGATGCATTGGAACTGCGAACTGGACTGTTTCTCATCTGTGGCACTGTTTTGAAGTGTTGCAGTTCAGTTTGTTGATGCACTCTTTGCCAGCCAGGCCTCCAAGCTGCTGACTTGTGAAACTAAAATGACTCATTGCAGGTCAAGGTCTCAGCCTTGAGGTCTAAGAAACAGCATTTCTCAGGGCTCTTCAAACTGAAATAACATTACTGTAGCACTAAATTGTTCCTCAGAGACAAACATTTTATTGTAAGAGCTGATGGAGACCATTGAGGCAAGCTTCCCTTATTTTGCAAATCTGAGATTCAGTCCTCAATGAGTGTGAGCCTCAGCAAAGGCATCCACTTGTCAGACATCCTGCTTAAAATCTCCATTTCATCGCTGCACTACATAATTTGACTGGTCACATCTCAGTGTGACTGTGAAGAACAGAAAGGCCACAGTGAGTCCTTACGAATCTCATCTTAGTTCTGCTGACTGGTGTAGAGCAGTCATCTGGGAGGCACGAGTTGTCGTGCATCCTCCTTGGCTATTACTGAACGATAAAATGAATGTAAAACAGTTTGAGAGTTTGCAGAAGCTAGGTCTTTCCAAGGTCCATGTGAAAGCATTTTGGCTTTCTGTGCAGCTCTGTGGAGAGCACTGCTGGTGTCCTCTCCAAGCCCTGTGGTGCATGGAGACCAGAAGGCAGCTGGTTAGTTGTAACCTGGTGTCTTCTCACTGCTAATAGTTTTTTCACTTGCCTCTTGCTGCATGCACTACCATGAAAGGAAAGGGTATTTTCCTCCTTTTGGAGCTTGATACAAATTCTGACCTTGGCAGAAAACATGGAACTAGTCCTGTGGCTGGTGTAGGTGAGCCCGCTGTCTCCAGTGGACCATGCTGGTCTCCTCCAAAGAACTTATTTTCAAAATATTTACTCCACTTCATGCTCTGTCTTCTAACTTGTCTTTGCAGGTGACATTTTGGGGCTTTATGATTCAGTCGGCCAGGGTGAACTACTCTCCACCGGCATTGTAACACGTGTCACCTCCAAAGCAGTCACCGTTGCCTTTGAGGAATCTCGAGATGGCATGCTGAGCTTGGACCGTGAGAGCTCTTACCGCCTGCTGAAATTAGCCAACGATGTCACCTACAACAGGCTGAAAAAGTAAGGGCTATGAGGGTGCGGTTCGCCTGGGATCACTGCTCAGGAGTGTGAAGGCCAATTGAAAATTGTCAGGCCTATTTTGGGAGAGCTCTTCTGCAACTGATCTCAGTCTGCTTCACTAGTTTCAGCTTCTCTTCCTTCCCATCTTATTCCTCTTACTCCTGTGGCAGCTCCACTTAGGAGAGGTATCCACCTTCAGGGTGTGCCTTTCTCTTTCTGCTGACTACTGAGGGAACCTGTACTCCTTAATGAGATAACTCAACTGGCTATCTTATGCTGAAGTGTCCCAACAGCCTAAATTTATCTACCAGCTGGCTGGTGCAGTCCTGCTCTTCTCTGTTCCTCCCCTGTCCTGTATTCCACACTCAGTTACCTGTTTTGAGCTCTGGTGCCCGCTGGATTCTGTGTAGCGCCTTTTCCATCCAGGCAGTAGAACTGAGTAGCACTTTGATGAATTAATGCACTGAAAAGGCTCAGAACAGGGTTCGACTGTATTAAACCAAAGCAATAGTAGAAAGGGGAAATGTATGGCAGGTATGGGGCATATATGAATGAGCATGTGAGGGGTGGGAGATGCAGCAGTTAGAATTAGTCTGTTGTACCCACAAACGTCTTTCACTGGGGTACATTGCCCTGGCCCCTAATGCGCTCTGGGAATCTCTGAAGGAATTTATGCTGTGCATATAACCTGGGTGTTTTCTTCTTTGGCAGAGCTTTAAACACACTAAAGCAATATCGTGGTGGTCCAGCTTCTGGTCTGATCGATGTCCTCTTCTTTTCATCTGATCCAACCTCATTCAGTGAAACAAGTAAGGACGTTTCTTTCTAAGACTTCATACCATCCTGATGGCAAGTGCTGGGTTGGTCTCTCTAAAGGAATTTTCTGGACCCTCAGGGTGAGAGCCCCTTGCACTTTACAGCCCAGTGTGTGCACTGAGACTGACACTGTGTTTGATCTGCCTTGGTATGTAGGGCTGAGAGCTAGGCAGGTGGAGAGCCCTTTTGGATGTATCAGTAAAAGCAGATGTTGCTACTCACATAGGTTTTAAGCAAATATCACAGTAAGTTATTGTGGGGAAGGAGGTAAAATCTTCAGTCTCCAGAGCAGTCAGTGAAGCCTGAAGTTTCCTACCCACAGGCTCTGTACCAGTTATGAGGATTTTCACATCTTCAGATGCCCCATTAAATCTGACCAAGCCGGAGTCCTAGGCAAGGGTTGTACAGGTTTTTCCACGCACTATGCTGCCATTACTCCTCTTTCAGTCCACCAAGATGCATCTCTGGGGCTGACCTCTGAGAAGAGTGCTTGTGGTCTCTCAGTTCATGACCTGTTCTTTCCCCATAGGAACAAATTACTCACATCTTTGTGCAGTTTTGGTCCACGCCAAAAGTGCAGCTCACTTTGCTCTAGAAAAGACATGAGCTGAATGTAATAAGTGGTGTTGCAGCTGGCAGCATTAAACACCTACTTTTCATACTGGTTAATGGGTCACTGGACATGTAACCTGGTGTAAAGAGCCTTGTCATCAATGGCTCATTGCTGGAAAAGAGACAAAATTACCCAGACTGTTCAAATAGCTAATGCTTACTTTCTTCAGGGTGTACCAAGGGAGCTGAATTGTGGCATAAAACAAACAGGATCTGTGATGAGGGAATTTCCTTGCACACATTCACAAGTCTGAAATTCAGTTTAGTTTATGAGGCATTTCTTATTTGCTTCCTGCCCCAATCCCATCCATAAACTTCAGAGAAACTACCAGCTCTGCTTCTGTACTGAAAATCCAGTAACTCGGCCTTCATGGGAATTAAGTGACTGTGAAACTGCTGCAGTCTGAAACAGCATGGGGTGTATTCTATTGGCTTGTATTTTTATTTTTACAGCCTTCTGATTATGTTTAGTCAAGTTAGAGATAGGCAGACTGCTTTAGTTTCATCATCAAATACTTAAAACATCACAACTTGGTTTTACCAACAGCTGTCCAAAAAAAAAAAATGCAAGTAGAATCCCTTTTTACTCTGATCTTGATTTAAGTTTTTGGGAAACTAAAGATGAAATTGCCCTTTAAGAGGAACTGTGAGGAAACCAAAGCCCCTGATGAGCAGAATAGGAAGGCTGGGCATCTGTTAATGATCATTATCCCTTGACAGAAGGGAAATATCATCTGGGCTGCAAAAATCAGGGAAGAAAGGCAGAAGGTAGATTAAGTTACCTAAGAGGATTGTCAAGCAGTCTTTATCTCAGCTCTTTCCTGAGGCCCAGGCTCACCTCTCAGCAGCATATCACACGTTATGCCTTCCATCCCTGGTCTCCTTGCTGGCCAGGGCTGTGCTCAGTTTCCTCCCCGCTGCAGCTCCTTGTGCTCTGTGCTTGCTATTGCAGTTTTTTTCCTGTTACCTCGATTACTGCATTTAGTTGTCCACAGTGGTTCCCTGTTTTCACATGCACAGTTCTATTACCTTCAGGCTAGGTTTTTGGTATATCAGAGATGAAGTGTTAATGCTAGTGAGTCATACCTCTGTAGTTCGAAGCACTGAGCTTAGTCTGAGTCAAACCTCTTAGCCTTTTGGCTACCCGGGGACTTTGGTGTACTCAGGTCTTTAATATTAGATAAAAGAATTAAATTTTAATGAACTAACTTTCTTAACAGCTTCAACTGTGCCTCTTCCCCATGGTGGCAGAACTGCCTCTCTAATAAAGAAATATTCCTTTTCACTGAATTGCTCAAATGTGCCAAACTAAGCACAGAGATGAATTTTACATCTTCCCAGCGAAGATGTAAGAGATATCCAGAGAATATGGATTGATGGAAACATTCAGTCATGTCAGACAGGAGATGCAATACGAGAAGTCAGCATATCACCTGAGAACAGCAAAACGCTCTGGCAGGGTGCAATGGCCTTCTATTTATGTTTTCACTGTATAGCTCCTTTCATGCCAGCTAGGAAGATGTGATACTAGCCAGGCATTGAATAATAATACCTTTTAAGTTTAAGTAGGTCCTGCAAGGTGCCTTCAACTCCCAGCCTCCGAGTTTAATAGGAGGGCACTCAGCTGCTGGCTGGGTAGATCCCCTCTCTTACACCTATAAGATGGCACACACAGTTCCCCACCTGTCCCATAGAGCTCATATATAGATGTGTTCCTGCAAATAGTATAGAAACATGCAACATGTGGATTATCTGCAAAAGGCAAGAAGTATTTCCCAGGTGCAAGGTCTGACATGGAAGGACAGAAAAACCTCCCAGCACTTCAGGCTGTTTCTCTTCCATGGCATAGCACAGCACGGCACCTCCTTTCATGATTAAACATCTTTTAGTTGGGTTTCTTAAAGGTATGTTTCACTGTACCTGTCTCATCCCATCCATTATCTGATTTCAAACAAACCCATCAGGAGTCCCAGAGTTAATAAGTTCTGTGTGGCTCATAAAACTGGATGTCTATACAGGCCAGGTAGGATGGGGCCCTGAGGAACCTGACCTAGTGGGTGCCCCTGGCAGGGGGTAGAATTAAGTGATCTTTAAGATTCCTTCCAATCCAAGCCTCCTGTGATCTATGTCAACACCACTCTGAGATGAAATTTAAACTCCACTTCAATCAGAAGCTCAGAAAACCAGCAGTAGGAATAAGACCATATAAACACCCATCCTGACAAAAAGCTAGAACTGACACTAGTTTAGGAAAAGAAGTGTAGATAAGGTCTGTGCCCAGAGGGACAGCCTTTGTCACTGTCTTCTCTGACAATGTATAAACCAAATTACAAGGAAATTGAGAAGTAGAAGGGTCACTGGAGGGCATAAGCACCCAGCTCCATGCCCAGACAGATATTTGAGCATGTTCTAATTTTTTAAGATGCATGCAGCAGTGGGGGAGAGTAGATTAGAAAACTAATTTCTCAAGCGTAGGAGTCTTGGGTCACTTAGCTGGGTTCTCAGAGGTCTGACACCACTGTCCATTTTCATAAAACATGTAGAGACTTCGTGCCAGCTTGCTTTGAAATTTGTCAGCATCTTTGTAGTTCTTCATTCCTGCAGCAAAGCTTGGCAGAGTCCTAATGCATCCTCTGTTTTGTTGGTGCTTGCTGCTGTTTAGCGACATGGAGCCTCTCAACCTGGAGGGAAAAAGCAAGAGAAAAGCAACCTTTTTCAGAAAGGTTGGTTATACAGGGTTTTTTTAGGACATACCCAAATAGAGTTGCACTAGCCTGGTGGCATTTTGTGGCCTGTCTGGTAAATAACTTTGAGATGCTTGTTTGTTGTTTTTGTTTTACTCTCCTGTGTTGTAATTTACTCATGAATGGATCACAGCTGCCTTATTATGGCAGAGTGTGCTGCCAAACACTGTGCCTGGAGGATCTATATTAAAGCCTGTGTCATCCCAGGAGGGTATCTAAATCCAGGCACTGACTGATTAGATGGACAAGGAGTCAGATAAAGCCAATTGAAACATGTTTTTAAAGTAGTGGCTGCTGGCATCTGACCAGTGCATGATACATGCTTGCTAAAAAAGCACCCTTATGCACAGAAGGGTAATAATGACAAAAAATATATTAATGCCTTTTTACCCAACTGCTGACGACTTCTAGAGTTGCTAATTTGCATGCAGCTATTTCCCACCGCATGTGGAAAAGCCTGCTCACTACCTGGGGGATGAGTCCTTCCCAGTAGTAATGGGTGTAGGCACGACTCCCACTGGGAAAATGGCTCTGGAGTGTGTTTGTTTTAGGATCAGGCTTGTATAAGATGGTTGTCGGTAACTCAGGAAAAAAAATGCCAGGCTTTTGACCTTGAGAAGCCTAAAATTAGTTTGTACCGGCCTTCTCACCCCATCATCTTTACAGGCGACAGTCTCATAGCTTGTGGCTCTCACACCATGGCTACTGTGAGATGCTTGGGTTGTCCTTCAGCATCTAGCCAGAAATAGGTTTGGGTTCAGGGCTGACAAACGTCTAGAGATCTGAACCATGAGGGACAGCTAGGGGCTTCAGGTTCAATTCAGAAGGCTGGTAGCTCCCTGTCTGATGCTAAGTGGTGGGGATATGTTGGAAGCTGTCTCTTCTGCATGAAGGGCAAAGCTTCGTCGCTCTTGGAGATAATGCAGAATGCCAGGGCACTCTCACAAGCCCTTTA
Source organism: Nettapus auritus (assembly GCA_011076525.1). Classification (NCBI taxonomy): domain Eukaryota; kingdom Metazoa; phylum Chordata; class Aves; order Anseriformes; family Anatidae; genus Nettapus; species Nettapus auritus. Next base: position 30,601,271 of record CM021769.1, read on the forward strand.
CATGAGAGTGGATGGCTAGTGCAATCAGGATTGCATTTGCTGAAGTTGGGCCCTTAATCTGTGCTATTATCTGTCCTCATGAGCTGCTGTGATTGTGTATGCATTGAGCCCTGCATGATGGAGTTCAAGTCCTTGCAAAACATTAAGAACTGCAACTTGGAATAAAATAAGCATCCTTGGCATAACACAAAAACACTAGACAGGCTTCAGGAAGAATAACCTATGGAGCATCAAAAGGAGCATATGAAGGTAAAACCAATGGGTAGACATGATCTGCAGCTAAGAATGGGACTGCTCCCCACCACAAAGCACTTCCAACCCTTATCTTGTTACCTCCAGAAAAGTACCAAGCAGAAAAAACAGGCTTTCCAAAAGGCAAACTTGGAACAGAATGGGGTTTCTGTTCACCAGACTTGGTGGAAAACAAAATCCAGAAGCCCATCCATGAGAAATGCTTTGCTTGGCTCGCCTCCACTTTAACCTGCACCTGTGGCCCAGAGCATTTAGGGCTTTCCCACTGGAAGCCTCCTATAAGAAAGCCTTCCCTGCTCACAGCTGCTGTCTCACAACATACATTCAGGGTTTCCTGCATCCGAACGTTGTGATGGATGTACAGAGAGGCTTTGCCAACCAGCAGAGGCCAGCATTTCTCTGTCTGCTGCATGCACCCAGCCTGGCTGGCTTGTGGCACACGATCTCTTTTCTTACAGAGAATTCCCTGTTGCAGGCCTAACCCAGTACAGATCATGACAGGAGAGAGCTGGTAGCTGTTAATCCTGGAGCAGATCAAGAAAAAGTGAGGGGATATTAATCTGGGTCTAGATACAGTCAGCCAGTGCTGGCTTCCCTGGCCACATGGAGTGCAAAAGGCATTGCTAATATCTAATCCTGCTTATTGCACTGAAAAGACACTTGAAAAGAAAAAGAATGAAGAAAAAAGCCTATTTAAAAGGTAGGGGTGCAAGCAGTAAAAAGTTGAACTGGCAGACAAAGGACTGGGGAAGCACCAGGCATTTATACCAAAGTTTCCTCTGCTCCTTGTCCCATGCACTGGGCTTGTGCTATGTCACTTGTAAAAACTTAAATGCTCCTTGTCCGTCTGTCCTTCCAGCCCACTCCTGCCCCCTGAACTGCTGCTATTGTGCAGAAAAGGGTCGTGGTTCCTGCAAAAGTTTTTGGAGGACCAACCTTGCTGACCAGGGTTGTTTTTTTCAATGTGAAGCTAAACCATTTCTGCATCAGGGGCTGGGTTACTTGGCCCCCGGTGAGACCCAGCCTCATCCTCTCCAGAGACTACATGGGGAGACTGAGATGGACAGCATTGAGCAGAGCAGAAGAGATCAACACAGGCTTGATGCCACAGCACTACATAGGGGTTAATGGCCATCTTTTGGAACCATCTGTGCAAATCCTAAACTGATTGCTTTTAGAGAGTACTCAGGCCAATCCTGCTGGAGTAGATAAGCAGCATTTGTTCAGGTGAGCCTGCTCAGAGCCCAGCTGATAGATGGAAAATCAGAGGAGCCTCTTAAGAGACTCTGTCCTCCTCCTCAAACCTTGCTAATGTGCCCAGCACAGAAAAGAGGCACATTTCCCAGCCTGCCCCCACAGCAACTCCTGGCAGCATGTGATTAAAAGGGAAGAGGGTGTGCATGTGTGGAAAGGCTGATTCTGATCTCATTCTTTGAGCAAGGAAATATCAATGACTCCTCCATCCTGACTTGTTCCTTGTTGTGGGAAGTGGCTTTCAGTTTTTAAGCTATTCTTTCTTTTTCCCTGGCCCATGGAAGCTTGCTATTCTTCTTAGTCACTGCCATACTAACTCAAAAATAAACAAAGCAAGAAGCAGGCTGGTAGGAAAGGTTACCACTACTTCCCCACCAAGCCTTTTTAACCTAACTGTGCTCTTTGTTTAACCTGGGTGCCTCACTTGCTTGTGCTGCTTCAAAAGTCAGTGCCGGAGGTTGCCAGAGGTTGCCTGGGAGTTGCACATAAGTTCACTTGTCTGAAGCCAGAGGAAACTTTTATGCCTTTGATGCATCCCTACCTTAATGCAAAGGTAGAGATAAAATAGATGATGCCCTGCAGGGAATGATGCCCAGAGATTTGTCTTATATAAGCTTTCGTGGGAACATTATTTTCGGTAAACCTCAGATGAGTCATCATCTCTGCTGTAATTAACTTCCATAATGAACAAGGAGATTAGCAGCAGGATTAAGTGGGATGAGAATAAATAATGGGTTTAAATTAGATAAATCTGGGAGGTAAAGAGGGGCTTGTGAGAATTCTATCTTCCGCAGTGAAGCCAATCCTCTTATAACACAATTTAAATACTCTTTTCTCCTTTGTGATCATTAAAATCCAAACTAACAGTTTTCATCATTTATATGGGCTGTTTGTATCTTTTTCCTGGGCTGCATCACCAGAGGGGTGGCAGCAGGGCAGGGAGGGGATTGTCCCCCTCTGCTCTGAGGGCTGGAGCATCTCTCCTATGGAGAAAGGCTGAAAGAGCTGGGGATCTTCAGCCTGGAGAAGAGAAGGCTCCAGGGTGACTTCATTGCAGCTTTTCAATACTTAAAGGGAGCCTATAAAAAGATGAAAAGCAATATTTTGCTCATACAGATAGGACAAAAGGGAATGGCTTTAAACTAAAAGATGGGAGATTTAGGTTAGAAGGATATTCTTCACTCAGAGGGTGGTGAGAAACTGGCACAGGCTGCCCAAGGTAGCTGTGGATGCCCCATCCCTGGAGGTGTTCAGAACCAGGTTGAATGAGGTCCTGGACAACCTGATCTGGTGGGTGGCATCCCTGCCCATGGCAGGAGGATTAGAACTGGATGATCTTTAAGGTCACTTCCAACCCGAGCCATTCTATGATTTTCTTCCCTCTTTTCACTGAATGCTTACTAAATATGCTGGCTCACCTCCAAAATATCCCCAGAGCACCCTCCCTGTCCTATTTTTTTGTATTACGGCAAGCAGATGTCTCTTTAAACACTGGAAAGACTATTAGACACTTAAACACTGTAAAGACTATATATAAAGCATGTATAGACTAGCTATATTCATACCTGAATGCTCGCTCCTTTGGAAACATCACCAGATGGGGGGAAGAGACTGATGCAGCACAGGTAGCCTGGTTGTTCTAGAAGTACAAAAATCCTTACTTTTACCAGTTCATGGTCTTTCAGCCACCGAGGTAGGAAACACCATACCTCACTTCCCAGTCAAGTTATTCTCATTATCTAATAGACTTGGCCCAGCTACTGGGAGCATCTGTTTTATGTTCATGGATTTGTTTCTCAGCAAGCACCCAAGTTAGGGCTGAGAATCTCTTTCTGTCTCCCCAGAGCCTTTAAAGTTTTACAATGACTTGCTGGACACATCACAGAGGGAGGCTGTCTCCTTCTCACTGGCACAGAGGGAGCTCGCCATCATCCACGGACCACCTGGCACAGGAAAGACCACAACAATAGTAGAGATCATCTTGCAAGCTGTACAGCAAGGCCTGAAAGTGAGTAATCAGTGACAGGACTGTAGTGGCAGCAAGCATACTGATTTATTTTGCAAAGTCACTGGGGTTCATGGCAGCTGGAGCAGATCCAGTAGCAGCTGTGTAACACTGTAGAGCCTGGCTTGACTTGCACAGGCTAGGCAGCTTCCCCTACCAGCTGAAAGGTGCAAATAGAAGCTTCAAAGCTCAGGTTTGCTAATTATAGAAAACCCTGCCCTGGTGCTTGAAAGCAAGAAGAGAATTTGAGAGCTTCTTTTGGTGTCTGGAAGCTATGGAGATGTCAGTGGTTTATTCCTAATAGCTGATATCCTCCTCTCTGCTCTGCTGAGTGCCCTCCTGTTGCTCAGACCCTGTTGCTCCAGTGCTTTGCTGGCCTTGGCAGTCTCACATTCAGCAATAACAAACAATTGCTTTCTCCCCTCCAGGTCCTGTGCTGTGCCCCTTCCAACATCGCAGTGGATAACCTGGTGGAAAGGCTGGCTGGCTACAAAGCGCACATCCTACGGCTGGGGCACCCTGCTCGCCTGCTGGAACCCATCCAGCAGCATTCCTTGGATGCTGTCTTGGCCCGCAGCGACAGCGCTCAGATCGTGGCAGATATCAGGAAGGACATCGACCAGGCCTTCGTACGTGTCCCTGCAACAGGCCCCATGTGGGTAATCTGAATGCCAGCTCTCTGTATTAGCAGCACCCAATGTGTTAGCCAAGTTACTTTGTGAGAAGTAACTCCGTTTCTTGGATGCTTAAGGGTATCCATCATCTTCTAATGAAAGCAATGACTTAAGGCAGGTGCTCTGGGTTGCCCCATGAAGAGTGGGGCAGTGACTAGCTCTGAACCATGTGGAGGAATCAACATAAGGTCACTTTAGGAGAGGGGAAAAGGTTAAAAAAAAAAAAAAAAGAAGCATAGTGGAGAGGTCTCACAATGACAGCTGGAGATACACATAGCCTGCATTCATCCCTCTGACTGGGCATCATTTAACTTGGCTTTGGAGGAGAGAAATTGGGGTGCAAGCCTGGTCATCAGAAATGGGGAAAGCTTCCAGCCTGAAGCATCTTACAGAGACAGCCTCTCTACCAGGGTACGCCTGAGCCAAGTTCACTTGCCAGCACTACTACTCTCCATCTGCTGTAGAGGCAGCTGAGGGCAAAACCCCTCCTAGACAAATTCCGCTCTGAAGAGGCAAAATCATAGTTGTTATTGCTCTACAGTGGGGAGATGCTGCAGTGCCCTGCTCTCCAGATTTTGTCTGGTATTGTTTATGCAGTCCTCTTCACCAGAGGGGAAGGGAAACATTCACATCATTAATTCACTTCCTAATGAGATATCTGGCTGTCCTAACACTCCCTCCCACTCTCAGCCACCTCAAGTAGAAAGCAGAGTACACCATAAAAATACATCCTTAATTTCTTCCTTCACAACTTATTTTTTTTTTAAATTTAATATACTGAGTAGCTCTTCTACTTGAGATAATAGGTTTTGATGATAATTAGAACTTTTTTCTCCCCCTTCTGGTGACTGTATTGTCCAAAAGTCATTCTGCAGATGTGTCCAGCCTAGGCAAGACTTCCTGTGTCTCTTACTGAGACACAGGAAAGCATCTTCATAGCCCTGCACATTGCATCATACTTGCGCAAGTATGCTGCCATGCCCTTTGGTAGGGCACCACACATATACTTTTTTGAATGATGCAGGCTGAACGTGGCATTCAGCTCCATGAACATCAGTCTGCAGCTACTACTATGGCAGCAGCTTCATTTCCCCCCCCCCCAGATGTGGGACTCAGTTACACACAGCTACACACCGAGTCTTTTTTACTTATTTTGCATTTTTCTCACTAATGGCTGATTTTTTGCCCTGTCTTCTCCTTAGGAAGGACTTTGAAAGTCAGGAGGAGATTTCACCTGGGAAAAATGGGAGAAAATGGAAGAAAGCAGAGTTTTTAGTATTAAGATCTCCATCTGCTTCCTCCCTAGAGGAAAGGGTACATGGGGATGGGAGATGAGGACTGGCTACCAAAGCTTGTTCCACTTCATAACACCAGGGGAAAAAAAAAACAATATCTAACATACTGCTGGAATTCAGCTTGCATGGCAGTGCTTTGAGATGCCTATGACCAGATCTTTGACAAAAGATGCACCTGACTTATTACCATAGAATATGGTTAGAAGAGACCGATAAGGATCATCGAGTCCAACTCTTATTACATCCTTTTCTCTCTCTGGACTGCAGAGAGCTCACCTCTGAGATCCTGGTCTCTCTCCCTAATTCTGCCTCAGTTTCTCCCTCTCAGTGTCTCCTAATTGCCAATTTAATTAATTCTTTCTTTGTTCACTTCTATTTTGACTCTTCTCTCTCCCCTTTTCTTTACCACTACCTTCAGCTGTGGAAGGACTAGTAAATAAAAATCCATGCTCTTTGCACGCATTTTTCTACCCAGTTTTTTTCCCCCTCACACACACACACCTGTTTAGGCTGGGAGCATTCCAGGATGTCATCTTCTGGATCTTGTTTACACCAACAGAGGTGCAGTCCCACAGCACCTAAGCAAGAACGGCAGATAGGTCCAGGAATGTCAAAAAAAAAAAAAAAAAAAAAAAAAAGTTAGCCATCCATCCACATCATCAGGTGAGCACTGAAACAAGTCTGCAGCTAGCTGAGAAAGAAAGCAGAACCCCACTCAGTTCAGTGCAAGACCCCCTACAGGGTTCATAGAAGGATAAGGGAGTAAGGTCTGGCCTTAAATGCAGTTCCCAGACCCAGGGGTGAAGGGCACATGGGTGGGGGCCCAAACAAGGCGGATTAGGGTAACTAGAGCCTGCTGGCACCCGTGAAGCCCTAATGAGGAGTGAGTGGGCTCTGTGTGCCAAGCAATATCCTTGGGGCTGACTGACTGTGCTGTTACTGCTGGGCTGGGCTCCCTGCTCCCTCAGCTGCTTTCAGATTTGACATTCAGCCAGATGTTTGGGTCTTAATGTCATCAGCCAGTCGCTATTGTTAATTCACTAACTAGATCTTTTTTGCAAAACAGACATGACACTTGGAGTACTGGCACCAGCAATTTTGCTCTCTAATGTTCCTGTGTTTCAGGCGGAGGAGAAGTTGACACTAGTCTGTTTTGTTCCTTCAACTAAACGAGTACCAGTAAAGGCACAGACTCTCTCCTTTTAGGCCAAGGAAAAGATCGTTTTTCCTTTTAGCTCAGGAAAGGATGATCCCTCCTGTGTGATCCCTCCCCTGTAACTTCCGAACCTGTCCACCTATTTGACTACATTTGACAGACATATAGAGGCCTTGCAGATATTAAATACCTAGAAGCTCAACAAAAACAGGTGGCTGGGGAAATGAGAGAGACACAAGTGAATGTCTTTCCTAGGGGAAATGCTGTGGTATAAGCTGTGGCATGGTCTTAGACACCAGACAATCCATCCATGCAGAAGATGGTTATAGGAACCATCAACTCTTATTGGCTTGGCTGCTTTTGAAAGCCTGTGTTTGTAGCCTTTTCAGGTTTCTCATGTCATCAGCTTTCCTTCCAAGGAAATGGCCTAAATTTCAGCTTGAGAGCACAGGCAACTTTCTCAAGGTGACCTGCAGTGAGCAATAGTTTGTCCATTGTCTCGTAGCTGCCGGCCTGCAGCCGGGGAAGCACGAGCAACCAGTGGTGATGAGTTGATGTTTTAGATATATTTAATAGGCGTTGCTAAAAAAAGCCACGAGCCTGTCTAGATATTGCTGTGAATCATTTACAACAACTCAGAGATGCCTCTTTAAAAATGCAGAGCTGCTGCTGTGGCTGGCCATGGCGCAGCCAACTCGGGGAGCACTCCTGCCTCAAGGGCGCTTGGAGCCCAAGGGTCCCTGCTTCCCCTGAGCAAGGGAGCAGACTGAGACTGGGAGAGTGTGATGTTCCTCACCCAGTAAAGGCACAGAACTCTTCCCAGTAAGCCTAAACACCACTACATATTACACCCCTCCATGTGCTAACGTGCTTCTGCTTATGCACAGAGTTGGCTGTTGGTTAGACCAAAGCATCTGACCTTCTCCCTGCTGATCTTTGGGTCACAGGGAAAGTACGGGGCAGAGCAGGAGGGCTGAACAGAGGATTTAAAGTCAGGGAGTTACTTTTTAACAATCCTTCATGCTAGTAATCAAGGACGTTTTTAAGAGGTTTTTTAAGTATGGACCAGCTAAGTTTGGGAAATCGCTGTCCAGACCATGAGTGATGGTGCTAGTGCTGATGCTCCCAGATGGTCGGGTAGGCAGTGAGTGATATTCTCATTTTGCTGCTCCACACACTGAGCCTGTGGTTGTATTGGTCCAGTTCATATTTTACACAGACATCCTTGATATGTTTCAGGCAGTGCTGATTGCAGAAGGGACTTGCTGGGAGGGAGAGGGAAGAGAAACCAAAGTTTTATGGAGCTGATTCTGATAAGCCAGTGGATCATGGTATACATAGAGGAGCCACGTTGAATTTGACTGCTTTGGTCATCTGAGAATCTCAACATAACCCTGTTAGTTCTATCTGGGATTTTTATTTTACAGGCAAAAACCAAAAAGGCCCAAGACAAGGGAGAACGGAGCCATTTTCTCAGTGAGATTAAGGCACTGAAAAAGGAGCTGAAGCAACGAGAAGAAACTGCCATGACTGCAGCCCTTACTCGTGCCAGTGTTGTCCTTGCTACAAATACAGGTGCAAGATCCTCTTTCTTTGCAATATTTTGCCTGACTTGGTAAGACTGATGTAAACCATGTGCAATTCTGCATCCTGCCAGGGTAGGAGGGAGGCTTAGATTTCCTGCTCCTTGGAGTTCTGTCAAGTTTTCTGCATGCTGTCAGACCCCTCCCCAGTGGGATCCTCACTGCTTACACCCTGGCAAGTTGTTCCACTCTGCAATGAAGGGAAGGTGTAGACCACCTCGTGGATCTAGAGTATGGAACTTAAAAGAGCCTTTGGTGGGAGCCAGCGTGGCCTATCTTTGTCAGTTCTGAGTAGGAGCACAGCTTCCAGCGAGTAAACAAGCGCTATTGGAAGTGTGCAGTCTGCTAATTGATTTCATAAGTCACATGGAGTTGCTTTCTTGCTTGGATAATTTCCATGGCTGATGAAATACAACACATGTTTCCGTAGCCTGGTCTCAGTCTGTGTGTTTGGTTAGTTTTGTAAATCACCCAAGTGGAATAAACCACATGGGATTTAGGGAACTGTTCCAGGTGTTGGTCAGGCAGCACATGTAGGCACATCTACAAAATCCCTTGCAATCAAAGGGAAACATCAGTGTTTAAATTTAACACATGCTAAAGTGCTTTTCTAGATCAGATGTGTAATGCTCCAGAGCCCACTTATAATCTTCAGATTTGGTTGCTCGGAGATTACTCGCTGAAGGAAAACATCAGTAATTTTAGGTCATAAAAAAGAACCTCATGGGGCATTCACAAGTTACTAACATGAAGGTAAAATGGAAGAAAATTCCTTCCAGTAATTATTTGCTGGGAATTGATCTCTCATTTCTTGTAGTTTTGTATGAAAAAATGGGGGAAGCTTTCTTTTTTTTTTCAATAAAACTGGTATTTTGTGCTAGGCATTGCGATGATCAGATTTGATTATCTCCCAGGGCTTGCTAGGCTGTTTGGAGGTCTATGCAATTCTGTTTCAGTGAAAGGCAATGGAAAAACAAAGGGTTTGAACTTTTGTTTCCTCAGTTAAGTAATCTTGGTATTTGTCTCAAACCATCTAGTTTGATGGGAATTACTTATGCAAGCCAAACTGCTCTGTTGCTAGGTTCAGCGGAGGGGGAATTTAATCATGGCAACACAAAGGGACAGCAGTGACCTTTAGTTAATGGGAGTTCGATAAGTTGAGCTGCAGCACTGGAGGGGAAGGAAACCATCTGCACAGCTGCATGCCACATAGGGACAGTTTTAGACAGGCCCTTTCTGGTTATTTTTCTTTTCCTTCCACCTGCAGCATGGTAAAACTGCAAAAGTCAAGTTCCAACTGTATGCCCCTTGTTATCAGAGTGGACTCATATAGGCTGGATTTTATTTTATTTTTTTAAGGAAAACGCAGCATCTCAGTTGACAAACTGTAACATCGGATATGATGCAGAGCCGTAGAGGCAGCAAGGTTTGCAGTGTCAAGGCAAAACCATTCCTAATCAGTTGCTTTCAGTGCTACACTGCAGTAGCACAGGAGCTTTTGAAAAACATGTCTGTGAATGCTGTGACTAAAATCTCCTTGTCTAGCAGTCTGGCTTCTTCATCATTCTTTCCTCCTTTTGCATCTTCTTTTTCTCATGAATTGCAGTGATATTTTGATGCCTGGGAAATTCACTGTTCTGACTGATGCCTGGATCAATATCGTTTCATGTCTGGATTATAGCAGGACCCAAGTGAGGGTTATTTGGTTGACAATACAAATGAATGTGTGATGTAAAAAACAGCTCTTTCCCTGGCTGTCTGACTAAAGTCTCTTCTGTTTCCCTTCTCCTGCTCTCATGAGGAAGGCCAGGGGAGCACATCCAGGGTTAGCAGGGTTGAGGAGTCTGGGTCTCAACCGTTCTTTCCCCCTTGGGGTATCCCTCAGTATATTAGGCAATCTCAAATCTGTCATCCTTCCAGTTTTGGTTGGTGAGAACTTTTGTTTGCATTTGAGGGCAGAAGGAAAGTGGGTGTTCATTAGTGCTTTTGCTCTACTTTTGCTCTGGTGAAGTATTCGAGCATATTGTTCTGTTTGTCAGCTGTGTTTCACTGCTGTTTTCAAAGATGCTTTGGAAGCTTTTGGCCCCAGATGCCAGGGCAAAAAAGGACAAACAGAAATTGGCAAAAACAACTCTGACGCATACATGTAAATGTATATTTATTTGTCATCGACTGCAGAGCTGAATCTCTAAATCTCTTCAGAGAAACATCATTCTACCTCCCTCCCTCAATCATAATTAAAGCATGTATGCTGTGTTTTAACAATGTGTTGCTTGCTCTTCTGTGCTTCCCTCCTAAGCTGTGCACCTTGTCCTTTCATTAGGTGCTTCCTCGGATGGTCCGCTGAAGCTGCTTCCTGAAGATCACTTTGATCTTGTGGTGATAGATGAGTGTGCACAAGCCGTGGAAGCCAGCTGCTGGATACCTCTGCTGAAGGCTCCCAAGTGCATCCTGGCTGGGGATCACAAGCAGCTTCCCCCCACCATCATCTCTCACAAGTAAGGAGCGGTTTGTGGCCACAGGTTCTCCTGTTGTTTGTGCTTCTGGACATGCTCAAGTTTCAAGACATTTCATTAATGTGATTATTTAGCAGTGTCCTCCATGGGCTGGGCTTGGTCACACAGCCAGAATTACATCAGACCTGTTTTACTCAGAGCCACTGCTTAAAGTTTAATGAACCTCCATCTGAGCAGGCTTTCTTATGGCACAAGGACGTGACAGTTGTGTTACCTGCTGCTGACTCACATAATAGCACAGCATTTGTAGTCAGCATGGCGCTGGAGAGTCTCCTTTTGTGATGATAACTGCCTGCTGGGCAACTGTTCAAGGGCTCGTAAGGGTTTTGAGGTTGCAGACAGGGAGAGCAATTTGACAGGCAGCCTTTGGCCCCACTCGGGAGCTTTTATGAGTTCTCCAAGGCACCTTGCCCACGAGGCTCGCTCTTGGATGTGCAGGAGCAGAGACGTGGCTTACAGGAGCCTGCACATCAGATGAAGTTTTGTAGGCATGAGCATAGGTGGGTTGCTGTGGTAGAGGTGCTAATGGAAACCTCAGAAATTGAAGGCAATTCTGTGCCAGATCCAGCTGTTTGTAGTGGGAATGTAGTTGTCACACAGTGATAGCAACATGCAAGCCTTTGAAACACTGCTGTCCCCGTTCTGCATAGGGCTTCTAAGCTGCATCAGGGGCACGATCCAGCCCTGATTGCCTGCCTTCTCTGAGATTGCTGTTTGCCCATGTTCTGCATGCAATTAAGGCTTGTGTGTCCACAGCAGAGAGGATCCTCCATGCAAAAAGCGAGGCAGACAGGGAGGATTAATGCAACGAGGGCATTTGCACAAGGGGCAGGCACTTGAGAGATAAAGAGCATGAGATGAGAGGATACTGTCCTGACTGGTACTGCTAGGAAACTGATGGTGCTTTCAGCATGCTCATCTGCATCCTTCCCTCAGCCATCTGAAATGTCCCCCAGCTCCAAAGAATTAAATGTGTTGAGCTTGCATTATTTGCTTTTGTTTTTTCCTTTAGTGAGAAGGAGTACTGTGCTGCACGCTAATACTGGATTACTCAAAACTGTGTATACTTTAATACATGTTTTTCCTGAGACATGCACCATTAGCAGAGATTTTTTTTTTCAGTTCTGCTTGTTTATGAGCACTGTGTTTGAATTCTTGGTTTTCTCTGTTTTGCACTGAAATTTTCAGACTGGCTGAAAAAGTTGTTCAAAAAAGAGTTTAAAATACTGCGTGTCAGCCATTGAAGTTAGTAAAATGGTGAGCAAACAGAAGTTGGATAAAAGCCAGAAATTCATAGATTTTTAAAACGTTTGATTTTAAGAAAAATAATCCGTTTTTCTGTGTGAGGTTTTCTTCCACCTGGCAAGAAGGGTGGCCTAGTTTACCTTCTATTTGCTGACTACAGGCTCTGTAAAGTGAATTTAGGCTCCTGCCTAAATCCAAGTCTTCTCTTTCCTTTATTAAATTCTGCCTCTGTGGTTCTGCATTTATTCATTTAACATATTAATGTGGGAGTTGGCCCACTGAGATGCTGCAACGCATTATCACACACACCACAGTGATTATAAAACTGCAATATGTGCAACATGCACATTAAGAACAAGTAGTTTGTGGAAAAGATCCGTGGCTACTGTAAATTGCCTGTGCTTTGAGGGGGATACTCTGAACAGTACTTGGGAGCTTTCTGGTAGTTTAAAATATAAATGCATGCATGTTTATCTAGCTCTAGATCTGGAATTACTGAACTGGCTTTGTGAAGAAGCGGAGAAATAGGTCTGACTTCATAAACTTTCTCCTGCTTCCAAAAAATAATTAGCCAGATACATATCTATAACCTCTCTTGAATTTTGAACAAGAGAAATGAAATACTCAAGGGAGGCAGCAGCTCAGCAGGTGCCTGAGAGATGGTGCAAATAATGATAAGGAGCTGTATCAACGTGGAGACAAAGGACTAGTTTTTACCTGATGCACAAACGCTCGTTGATTTGCATATCCTTGCAAGTGATAAGCACACTCCTACATGGTCTAGCAGAGTTATCTAGGTTGGTGAACTGCACAAAAATGCCTGTCTGGAACCCCCTCACCTTCTTGGTTTGGTGTGAATTTGCTGTGGCTTTGCAGGGTGTCTCTCTGTGCCCAGGTTTTCCCCATCTGTAAGCTGGGAACAAGCAGCAACCAAAGGGCTGGCCAAGGCCGGGGAGCTGGAAGGAGGCTGCAGTCTGTGCTGAGTGAACTGAGTTGTTCTTAACCTCGTCTTGAAAATAGGTTAATAGTCAGGGGCTCTAGATAAAGGCTACAGCAAGCTTAGCTCCTGGTAGATCCTTGCTTGCTTGCTGTAGGAGGGTTTCTCTTGAAATCAGATGACAAAACCATGCCCAGTAGAGAAGAGCTCCCTGTATGATGTACAAGGTACTGCTTGGAGTAAGTTTCTGTTTACTAAGAAGAAGAAATTTACAGTTTGGTCCTTCTAATTTCAGAGTGTTTCTTTGTTGTTGGCTTTTTGTTGTTTTTCTTGGAGGGGTGGGTATTGTTTTTTTTGGTTGTTTTTAAGTGCTGTGTTCACTTGTTCTAGGCCCAGTGCTCCTGCCACAGTAATGCTTATTTATAAAATCAGAAACTTGAATTGGATGAAAACACTCACCAAACACTCACTGTGGTCCCAAAGCAACAGCTATTGGAATTGCCATGTGCTAGTGAAGCAGACAGGGCTGCCCAGCCCCAGGAACAGAGCCTAGAGACTTACTTCCCAAAGAGTAAGGCAAAATGCTCCTATGGCTGAGTGTCTCTAACACTCAGCTGATGTCAGTTTTGCCTGCTCTTTGAAACGAAGCAGATTTTTTTTTTTCAGAAGAGCTCAGAAAACATACCACCTGCCCAGCTGCTTTCTTCTACCCTCTCACTCACGATGGCTGATGTCAGGAGCCTTTGCTGGTGCTGCTTCATGGAGCTCACAGCAGGGAGCTCTTGTGTTTGGTAGGACCCATTTGCTGCAGATCTGCTGCACTTTTCTCTAACTCAATTTTGAGTTCATTTGGCTGTGCAGTGGAAAGCTGCCACTAGTTTGCATCTCTCCTGCATTCACAGGTGAGCTTAATGTCCTCGTCTCCATCAGAAACTGTTTGCCCCTTAGATCCTACTGTTGTGACTTGGACCAAGCTGTTTAACCTTGCTTTTCCCATTGTTGTTCTTTAAAAAGAGCTTAATGGTTTTGTTTTCCTTTTGTGTTTTTAAATCCCAGCTTAATTTGTAAAATTAAGAGAGGGTGCTTGCAGAAGTCAGATCTTCTGGCTTTTCAACCTTGGCAGGGTTAACAACTATGCAGGGAAGCCAGTTGTTAGGTCAGCTCCCATCTCCTGTAGTAATCCCTATTGGACCTCAGTGATATTTAGATGCTGTGTTGCTCTGTGCCCTTCCTAAGTTAAATAGATTTAAAATAACATAGGACAGAGAGACCGTGTGTCTGAATCAATAGCGTTAGCAGTTCTGTATTTCAGCCTGACTTACCAATGAATTATGATCTGGAAAACTTGCTATGCAGAAAACATTGCGCAGGGCATCAGCACGTTCATGACCCAAGTGCTGCTCAGACACGACACTGCTCCCCAGCTCAGCCTCGTAGACAGATGAGTTTTGGAAGATAAAGTGCAAAAAGCCAAGCTGACTTCAGCTTACACAGAAGAAATACAGGCTGGGCTTGTAAATGCTGCCGCTCTCCAGGCAAGCCTCTCTGTTCTTAGGTTAAAAGGCAAAGCTGCTGCAACGCTGCTGGCAGTGCAAGCCAGTCTTCTCTTAGTTTTTTGAATAACTCCTGAAATCCTTTAGTTATTGTGAAGGAAATTCATCAAGGTGTGGAAGTACTGGAGTTATTCAGATCCATAAAAGTAGGTATCAAAGCTGAAACCTGAATTTATGCCTATGCCACCAGAGAAGCTGCACAGGAGGGAGCCAGAGGAAACACAGCTTTCTGTATTAATTACTGCTTAGTATGTTAGTTTAAGTGTTGGAGGAATCCAGCTAATATTCCACTGTATTAGGCATGGTATATAATGAAAGACAGTCTGTGTTATGATATGAAGAAATAGTTTAAAGGGACAAGAAGGATTGTTTTCCCCACTTCATACAGGAAATCTGTGATGGCTTCAAGGCCTGAGCAAGATCTCTTGAGCCCCAGCCTGGCATTTGTCTGTGTGCCCATCTTTCCTGTCCTTCCCCTCACTGCTAAAAGCTGGCATCTTGTTAAGTAAAATGATTTAAAATTGGGCATTTTAAAGCTTTGATCGTTGATCAGATGATTGACTGGGAAGACTGAGAATGTAGAAGAACAAGTGGAAAATTAATTTCAACTGGAAAATAAAGCTTTCTGAGCTATTTATGGCTTTACCTTTTATCTCAGTGGTAGCAGTTCCATAGATATTAGCTGCAGATGGGTACACTCGTAGGTATCAGCTTCCATACAGATATCAGAGTGGGTGCTCCTCAGGCAGGCGCTGATCTGCAGTCTTCATTCTAGACCATGCCACTGCTTGGAAACAGCAAAAATTGCCTCTTTTCTACCCAGGGTACCATCACATCCTTCATCTCTGCAGTCCCTGTAGAGCAGAGGGCTCTTGGACAGACTGAATCTGCTGAAGGTTTAAATAGTGTGGTATAGAGTATTTGTCCTGTGGGGAGAAAAAATATGTGGGATGGCACATCTCATGCTGGTAGAAAGCAAAGCTGTACAATGCTCAGTGAAAGGAGTTTTTTCATTCGAGTTGTGTTGTTGTGTCCTGAAAGCCCACAACAAGCCTGTGATGGAGAGGATGTGCAGCAAGGTCCAGCTGGAGCAGCTGACAGAATTTGGCTCAATAGCCCTCCTCATGAAATGCAAAAGCTAACAAATCTTGATCAATTAGAACAACTTAGTTTGAGAAATCCAATTACTTTTCAAATAAATGCTTTTAAAAATGAGTAGCTCTTTTCCTTTATACGTCTGAACTCCAGCCTTGTTTTTAATTGCTGCCTGAGTGAAAGCATTTGCTTTATTGACCAGGGTGCAGATCACAGCTCTCCTCTTTGTAGCACAGCCTCTTCCCAACTCGAACAACGCAGGGGCTGGAGAGCATTGCTTTGTGCTTTTCCCAGATGTGGCTCCTGCAGGCTGCGAGACGCAGCACGAAGGCGGCTCCGTTCTACCTCCATGCTGTTAGGTATTTCCAAGGATTAATTAAGGAGCCCAGTCATCCGCCAGCTTCCTCTTTGGTTAATGGAAATAGATAAGCTATTTCCAGGGATGATTCATGCCGAGGACTCAAATCCTTCCACCTACCTTCCTCTTCTCCTCCATTGATGACAGCAGACCTGCAGTGGGTGGACTCCTATTTTCGGGACCTCTGTGCAGGGTCTAAAGTTAGCCGGGATGAATCTGGGCTGACAGAAGGATCATCTGTTACTACCGGGTGTGAAGTTAGTCCTGCCCAAGTGGGAAGCCTCTGTGAAACAGGAGGGCTTTTATACTTTCTAGGTGCCATACTGCAAGCATGAGCAGATGAGCAGGCTGCCCCCCAGCTTGTGCTCAGCGCTGAGAGCTGGGCCCTGTCTGCTGTGACTACTTTTTTGTTACCTGCTTTTTCTCCCACATGTTCAGCATTTATTCTTTTTTTTTTTTTTTTTTCCATTTGAGGAAAAGGGATTTTCAGTAGGGGGCGTCTGTGGGATGCACTTCTTTCATGCTTCTTGAGGTAGCTCAGGATGCAGAGCAGAAGACGTTTTGCTCCTGTTGGGGTGTCTTGTCTCCCCCACTCACACCTTACAAACCTTATACCTAGATCTTGTCCACGTTGGATGTGTTTCCTCTGAAATGGCTCCCAGCAATGGCAAATACCTGCCCCTGCCTGTCCCCCCTCTCAGTAGCCTTCCTCAAAGCTCACTGACATCAGCTTCAGGCCTCCCAATGGTTTTTGGCCTGGTCCCAGGGCACATCTCAATTCCCAGACACTTTCTGCTGTCTGGCAGGAACATTTGCTTTCCTTGTTTTCATTTTAATCCTCATTCCTTCCTTTTCTGACATCCTAGTTAATTTGTCTCCATGTCAGGGCTTTGACTTATTTATTTGCTTTTACTCTCTTCATACACCTGCAGATACTTATCAGACCTCTTGTTTTCAGCTAGTGTCTTAGACAAGCCCGGGAATATTTTGCTTTCTTGTTTGTAAACAGTCAGCCTGGATGCCTCTGCCATCCAAAACCCCTGTGCTAGACCTCCAGAATAACTTTGCTGAATTGCACATCAAGGTCAAAATGGATTTGCTTTCAATTTCTCACAGAAGAGCAAATGTCAGAGCAAATGTTTTCTTTGCTAGCCTCTGCAGCTGGAAATAACAAGCTACCCCCCTCCCTCATATTTGCAAGGATTAAAAGAAAATCCACAGTATCCAGAGAAAAGGGGAGTTCTGGACAGCCTCACTTACTCATACTTCTTTACTTCTGTTTGTGAAACCTCTTAAATCCATACCAGGATAGAAAATCTCAGGGCACAAACCAGACGACAGCTAATACACTGCATGTCCACAGCAGCCTCAGCCTGTTTTTGACATCCTGGAGCTCTTGAGGTAGGCAAACACAATAAAATCCTGTTACTTATCCTTCTCCAGACTTTGCTGTCTGAACTTGGTGATATACAAAGGGAATCAGAGTGTCTTACAGAGGAGACCAGCTATCCAGAGAGTGAATAAGGAATGATGTAATGTGACTGAAGGTACAGCTCCATCCCCCCATGGGAAACACTTCCCATTTACTCACCCTGATAAAGATCCTCCTTTACGTCGACGTGGCAGGCTGGCTCCTCATGCCCAGCCCCTGAAGGATATTTCACACCATGGTGGGCACAAGAGCCTTTGAACTACTTGGTTCCACTTGGCTGCAGCTGTCACTGTCTGCCTTACCTGTGAAGAGCAGCACACAGCACCAGGGCTTCATCCTCCCTCTTTGGGATCCATCCTAGTACCCACAGGAAGGCGTATTCAAGCCAAGTGCAGCCTTTTCCTGCATGTGAACCAAGGCAAAAACAGATTAAGAGCAAACACTGGCTTCTGTGGGCTTGTTTGGGTAATCTTGGTGTTTCTATCTTTATGTATTTTAAAGCATATGTTTTCTGACCATCAGGAATGTGGTTCCGTCTCTCCAACCTCCTATCCCAGGTTCATATCTTAAACAAGCAACACTTAAAAGCTTTTGCTCTGTGTTGCGTTATTTTGTTGGCATAGGGATCAACCATTGCAGGACTTAACTGAGCTGTAAATAATAGGAAACTTATTAACAGGTAAAATATTCGTGAGCAGTTTAATATCCTCATTATTAATTCAACATATAACCTCATGTAGATCCCTGCGGTGAAACCTTTGCTGTTACTGTATAGAAGAGTGCTATTTCCAGGGCTTGCTGTGAGATTTTAATGCCTCCCCCATGCATTATTGTATATCATTAGAAGAAACCCTTCAGAATGTTTGTTGTTAAAAAAACACTGCTTTTTTTTTTCCTGCTGGTTCTGCAGAAGAGTCGGCTTTAGACCTGCAAGAACTAGTGAGCCAGGGGAGGAGAGTAAAGGACAAAAGCAAAAAGGAGATACCTGGGGAGATACCAGCATGGGATGAACAAAGTCTGGGGTCTGTGCAGGGAGTCCCATCAGCATGTAGGCTGGACACAAGGCCACAACGCAGGTCCGGCATCCATCCAGCAAAAAACATGGGATCCAAGTGATCTACAAGGTCCATCCAGCAGGCAGAGACAGGACATACCTCAGTAGGAAGTGAAGGCAGCTCGCAGCTCTGCACTGGTGCCTTTCCTTGCTGGTAGGGCCAGGGGACAGCAGGAGGGCCGCACCGCTTCCTAAATTGCCGTGTTTCAGGAGCAGCACAGGGGCTGGGAAGCTGTACAGGCTTCACAGGCATCCTCAGCAGGGGCCATGGTCAGCAGCAGAACACACATCACGGCTGGAAGCCGCTGTCACATAACCCCAAATATCCTTACTGCACCCCTGACAGCCCTTCTCCTGGCCTCCGTGGCTGTGTACGCTGTTCAATGCTCATTATGTTAAAACAGCCTTTGAAAAAGCAGCACTGTCTCCAAAATCCTGCAGCCGTGACCGTTTGCAGCTTATGATCCTTTTTTTTTTCCCCCTGTGTGCTGCATTCTGCAGTCTAGCAAGGAGGAGGGCTAACGAGACTCGACTTCTCTCCTCGGAAAAATCTACCCTCAATCTTCCCTTCTGCAGTTTTAATGAATTTGCAGTCTCTTGATATATTTACCAAGCTCTCTGTTAACATGACAGAGCTGGCCAGCGCAGCAAACAAGGCGCTCGCCATGGGGCCGTATATTGATGCCGCGCTTCCCTGCAGCAGTAATTGGATGCGTGCTGTGCCCCTCGGCCTTGACAGAAACAATTTTCCTGAGCTGTTCCCTGTCATCATTTCATCATTGCCGAGCTTGTTCTGTGTGTTCTGGGAGCAAGCAGAAACCCTCGCCGTGAACCAAGAGTCTCGGACAAGGCTCAAAATGCTCAAAATGCAGAGTTCTTGCACCGCAATTCCTCTCCTCCTTCCTCAGACAGTGCTGTGATGGGATGCTTCTGGCAAACCCTTTCTATACGGCAAAGAGAAAGCAATTAGGCTCCTGCAAGGCTTACTTCATTAACAGGTTTATTAATTTGTGTCGCCGGGAACTTTGCCATAAGTGAGGGAGTGTTTGTTTTCTTGATGGGCCATAAAGCAAATGTTAAAAACCTTGGTCTGGGGTGAGCAGCCGAGGGGTAACGAGAACACTTGCATGTCAAGTGTCTCAATAAAACACCAGTAAGATCTGGCTGTGCTGACACCAAATGTTTTAAGATGCTTGTAGGGTCAAGCTGTAGTAATAATGCATTAGGTGATCCTGGTGCCACTGCTGAGCTAGGGGTAATGTGAGTACAGCGTTAGGCTGAGCGACGTGGTACCCAGAGCTCGTATGATGAGCACAAGGATGTTGACGAGATGAGCTTACAGGTTAAGAGTATTTTGTTCTGGAGTTGTTTACCCGTGCTGGGCATCCTAACTCCTCTTACTCCAACCACACAGAGTGAATCTGGGTGTGAGAAGTGGCCGCTCCAGGCAGGGATGGCTCCTAAACCATTTGTATCTCCTGCATGATGGTGGCAATGCCAGCAGACATTGTCCTGTGGGAAAGGGAAGCAGGCATCTCTCCATCCCGACACATTCAGACTGATCTGCTATCTGTGAAAGTCTGTCCCTGAGGGCTTCATCCTGCTGGAGACCTCATGCTGAGGATGCTGCAGCTTTCTCCTGATCCCTCTCCACTCCCCACTGGAATCCAAGTGGAACACATGAGGAAGGTCAGGGAGGTAAAACCATCCCAGCAAGGGGCAGAGACACATGAGAGTGCTCAGCAGGGTCCACAACATGTATCCAAGGTACTCTGACAGCATTACTGCCTCACACTTTAAGCACTGCTGGGCATTGTGTTCAGTTCCAGCTGCATCACTGTCACGGCTGTGTCCGTACCAAGAAGATGCTTATTGATTCTTTAGTGCGAATGGGGTTAGATTCATACAGACATCTAGACTCCACTTCTGTCTTGCTTTTCCCACGCAGGGCTGCTGCCAGTGGCCTCTCACTCAGTTTGATGGAGCGTCTTATTGAGAGGTACGGGGAGAAGATTGTGAAGATGCTGACGGTGCAGTACCGGATGCACGAGGCCATCATGCAGTGGGCTTCCTCAGAGATGTACAGCGGCCGGCTCACTGCTCACCCATCAGTAGCCCAGCATTTGCTCAAGTAAGTGACTTACTCCTTGGTGGTGTAGCTGAGCAGAGATGTCGTTTTCATCCTGGTGCATGTGGGGTTTGTCCCTTTCCCTGTGATGGAGTTTTCCGTTCTTCCCTGCGATGGCATTTCTCTTTCATCTTTTATTTCATTGAGGAAACCTTGACTCGGGGGGGAGCTGTCCTTTTTGCTTTGTAACAAGAAGCCATGCAGAGTTATCTTCCATTTCCTCCATTGGTATGATAAATGATTATTATCATTTGTATGATAAATGGTTAAATAAAATCCTCTTGCACCTGCTGACAAAATACAAAGACCTGACCTGCAGTGGAATGACCCCAAGTAGCGTTTCCCTGTCTCAGCTTTCACTGAGGGTAGGGCCAGATGCCAACTTTTACTGGTTTTCCACATGTCCAAGCGATTACGTGGACCATGGTGTCCCCCGTCTGTGGTCCCAGAACTGACATCAGAAAGATGAGAAAGCAAGATTCCCTTTCTGGCTTGGATAGTTTTACTGCCAAGCCAGCACCTGAGGCAGGTCTGACAGCATCAGATCCTTGTCTGCAATGCTCCTTGTCTGCAACACTTTACCGTTTCTTTGGTAATTCAGAGGAAATGACTAGCGTTTCTTTTCCACTGCATCCTGGGACTGGCAATTGTTTGCCAACACATGCTGTGACTGTCAATAATTGGTGCTTTTTAAAACTGCACTCAGCAGAATTCTTGGAGGTGAATGGGAAAACATTAATTCTCTCTGTTGGACTTGGAGAAGCACAAAATACCAGAGTGCTTGTCTGCGTAGTGCTTTTGTATTTTTAGCAATGCTTTTTTTTTTTTTAATGCAGATATGTAGGAGTTGGAAAAATTGAAATTCCCCCAGAATCTCTCCATTTCACAGTGGAAATGGAAAGAGATAGCAGGAGCTGTTTCGGACAGAGACAGCTGGAGAGGCCATCTTGTTGTGCTCGTTTCATAATTATCTTACTTGTGAACAATGCGAACAATACTGTGAGATAGGAACATGTGCCCAGACAAGAAGAACAAGCTTTGTGTGTGAGACAGCACCAACACCCTCATCTACATCTGCTGCAGCCAGCATGGGGATTTCTGCATGTGTCAGCATGCTCTGCATCAGGGCTTCAGCTCAACTTACAGCAGAGAAGATATGCTGAATTCTGTCATGGCTTACATACATACATGTATATGTAATTATATAGGTGTGTGCAGTGAGTTCTTTAAGTAAAAACACTGTTTTCTGATGGTTCATCTCTGCCAGGAGTTCAGCTGAGATGGACAGGACTCATTCAGCAATGTTTTAGCCACAAGGATCTAATTCCAGGACTGGTGCCATACAAAATGCACTTCTCAGTTGTTCTTGTTCCTTGACATGCCTATTTTCCCGTTTAGCTTCACAAATTAAAAATAGCAGCTAATGAGAAACCCCAGGCAAAATGGTTTGAAACCGTTAAAATAGGAGCTAATTGAAAAGTTGAAGTTAGCTGACTGTTATTCTGATGAGCTGGCGAATTTTTATAGTTGATAAAGGAGTGAATGTCTTTCTTTCCAGCCCACAGGACAGCTTTGTCCCTGCTCAGGGCCCTTTCCTGCAGTTATCGATGTCTAAACCTGTAATCAAATCTGCCAGCCCACAGCCCTGCTGACATATCGCATGAATACAGCAGTCTTCAGCTCAGGCACTAGACCACATAAAATTTCTGTGCTTTTGTAGAAGGCAGATAATGCAGGGCCTTGATACTGGACCACAATCCTCATATTTAGGTTGCTAGTACAAATTCTTTCATGATATTTGTGACCACCTCGTGTCTTTTGTTGACTTAGACCAAATGATTTGCTTAATGCAGTACCTGAGCAAGAAATAAGCAAGTTTTTTCTCTCAGGTAGTTCAAAGAAAACCTGTCTTACAAGCAGAAATATCCTAGGGAAGGCTCAGGAGTGCCCACAGGAGTTACCTGCTTCTAACAAAGAGTAGTCAAACCCTGGGCTGCAGCTGCAATAGCATTTACCCAAACTCTGGTTTTGGGGCTTTTCATTACCTCCTTCATAAGGGCTGGTGGCCGATGCTCGAGGAACTGAGCAGTCCTGAAACACGGTGCGAAGAGCAGGGTCTCCATCTCTGCTGAACACATTTTGAGGTATTCCTTTGAAGAAAGATCTGGGGTGATCTAGACAATAGTCACCGTGGCCTTTCTCTGAAGAGGCATCATTGATGCAAGGCTCGGCTCCCCTAACTGAAACACAAACACAAGGCTTTGAAAGAACTGCAGCTCTCCTCTGAGTGACTTCCTATTTCCGTACCAACTTCTGCTCTGACTTCAGAGGCGCCTGGTCTGTCATCTGCTAGGGATTTCTCCAGCACCATCTTTTCTCACAGAAGGGAACTTTGTTTTCCTGCAGTGTCTTTTTGAGGGAGGGAAGTATCTCCAAGGGAGCAAAACCTTCTTCCCACATCCCCCTTCCTTCAGAAATGGGTGACAAAGCACATCAGAAACCCCCACACATCTCCGGAATAAAGTCCAAGAGGCTGCAAGCAGTATTTTCCAACATTCAAAACATTTGTGACTCAATCTGTGAGAAACTGGTTTGAAAATCACCAGCAGCTTCTGCTGTCAGTTTTTATCTGAGTAAAGTGCTGGGTGTTCTTTCTCTTAGCACATTTTTGGGGGCCAGCACCCTCTCACTGATGGGGAAAATGGGGGAACCCCTCCTAGTAGGACCCTCAGAAGCCAGAATGCCCCAACTCACCCATCTGGGATCAGCTCCTCCCGGACAAAGCACAGGGTCCCTGGATGCCCCAGGGCAGCACACTGAGCCTGGACCAAGTGTCTGGCTGCATGGATGACTGAGTTTATCCTTGAAGGGCAGGAGTCCCTCCAGGAGCAAAAATCCATCCCCGGGTTAAACCACAACAGCACCAGAGATCTTTTCTCCAAGGTAACAGCTGGCTCTGCTGCAATCTCTTAAAAAAGAGTGAATTCTTCTCTCCCCTGCAAGATTTATGTAGGTACTTACTCCTCTGAAGCAACATTCCCAGGGCTGAGGTTTTTCCTGGCACCAAGAGATGCTACAAGGTCTTCCTGTGGCCGCTACAAGGTCTTCCTGTGGCCACTACAAGCAATAAGGAATGAGGGTTTTCTACATGGAGACCTCAACTTTTGCTCAAAGCAAATCTGCACAGACCTGGACCGTGGCAGGACAGCAAGCGGGCAGGTACAAAGGAGATGGGAAGCCTGCTAGATCTGATGTTACAAAGAGAGGAAGACAAACTGTAGCATGCTGCACAGGGAGGAAGCCCTCTACTGTGGGACTGAAGTCGGCCCTGCTTCAGAGGAGATCATGGAGAGGGAAGTTGGGTGCTGATCCCTGTGGTTCTTGGAAAAGGGGAAGGTATCTTGTGCCTCTCTTTAAATCCAGTCACCAGGCAGAGGCAGCCAGTCCCCAAAGCTGGGGATGAACTCTTTCTTGGGGCTTTTGCTCACTGTAGGAGTGGGGAACATGCACCCTGGGCACTTTTGCAGGGCTTTGGTTCCCCATCATAGCCACACTGGTCTCGGTACTTCACAGCCACGCATTACAACAGCACTAGCTTCAAGACAGCAGAAAAATGAGTTTCAGTCAAGAGAGGAGACTCTTGTTGTCACTGGAATGAGTGATGTCCAGAGTCCATGGGAAACAGGGCAGTCAGAGGCATACAAATGCAGAGGAGCAGGCAGGAGAGGCTGCAGGTGGAACTGGAAACTAGCTTTGCCCTCACTTCCCTACCTGTCATTTGGAGGTTATCCTCCTCTTCAGTGGCTTGCCGTCTGCCATTTTTATTTGCAAGGCTCTCCAGAGTCACAGCTCTCCTTGACTAGCACGTGAAGCACCGTAACACCTAGTTTCAGAGCTCTCTTGCCATCTCTGGGCTTTCTCTTCCTGCCCTTCATCACCAGTCCTCTTCCTAGGCTGTAAATTCAGCAAGCAGCTTTCTTGAATAATAAAATGTGGTTTATTAAATTTTACTATCTTCTTTTGAATGCAGAAGCTTTAGATGTAGAAAGTATGTGAAAATCCAATTCCTCTGTGGTTCCCTCTGCTGCACTTTCTTGTCTTGCCCAACAGCACTGCTGTCAAATCTCTGGTAATGCTTCTTTTCGCCTCTGAAAGCAGCTGCCACGTCTCCCTAGGCCTGCATATCTTTCCTGTTTGAGGTCATTTGAGCGAGATGCTGCCACCCACACACCGTGCCCCTGCCTACAGCAGCTGGGCTGTGCAGCAGAGGCACTGAGAAAGCTCAGGGCACTGCTGGCTGACCCACGCCAGCCGCCCCACAGCTCCTTGTAGGCGTTTGGGGAGTAATTTAAAGGACGATCCCGCAGCGCAGAGCGATAAAGGCTTCTCAGCTGTGGCTTCCTGGCATTGCCAGACTTCCCTGGGGCTTTGGGACTTCCTCTGCTGGTGGCTGTGGTTGCAGTCCTGGCACTGAACCCAGGAAGTCTGGAGATAAAAGCCCAAGACCCCCCCCAGAGATAAAGGGCCCTGCCTAGTTATTGCTGTACGTGGCAGGCTCTTCAGTAGCATCACTGCCAGAGCTTGGAGGGACACAAAGAGGGAGAATCTCAGTTCTCTGATGGCTGTGGTTGATCCACAGCCTTGTCCCTGGGAAGCAGTACCGAGCTGTGTTCTCCCGCTTGCCCTTGCTGCGTTGCTGGGAGGAGTAAGCAACCAGACAAACAATGGCCCTTTTGACCTAATTTCAGTGCTGTCAGCTGGCCCTTTCCCAACACCTTTTTTGCAGGGACCTGCCGGGAGTCACCTCCACGGAAGAAACCACGATCCCCTTGCTGCTCATCGACACCGCTGGCTGTGGCCTGCTTGAGCTGGAAGTGGAAGACGAACAGTCCAAGGGCAATCCAGGTACTGCTCTTTTGGGAAAATTGGCCTTGCAGGAATTCATCGAGGTCCTCAGCCTCACGGCTTAGTCACGGTCCTGAGGTGCTCCCCCTGAGATGCAGGTGGGGTCCCCAGGGAGCCAGGCAGTGGTGGCAGTGGGTGGCCATGCTGGCTGCCTTGTTCCCTTGCAGAGACTTTTCTCCATGCAGAGGCAGAGCTGAGGGCTAGGGCAGGGAGGGGAATCCCTGCAGCAGATACCTCACACAAGGTAAATAATACTGTGCACGGCACGAGGCTGTTTCAGAGAGGCTGTAGATGTGGCTCAGAATTGCCTCCCATTCATCTGCTGCTTTCATGAAGTCCCACGTGGCTGTTCTCCATGAATCTTCCCGAGACACTGAGCTCCTTGTGTTTTTCTGCCTTAAAAAATAGGTTTCATTATAGAGATTGAGTGTGAAGTCAGGCTCCGTAGCCATTCTCATAAAGCAGGAGAAAATATGAAAATGAAGATGCTACCTCCGTTGCATCCCTGCATTCACAGCAGGCTGAATGGATGTGATTTGCTACTCAGGGATGCTGCTCGTGCTCCTCTATGCTTTGTCTGGCTGGATAGTGCTTAAGAGGCTCGTGGAGGGCTTTGGCCACCCCTGCCCACCACACAACACACTTTCCCCAGTAGCTGAGCCACAGGCTTCTCTAGCCAGTCCCTCTCACGTGGCCAAAGAGAGCATTTGGCAATGCTGCTGCCTGCTTCAGGGATTCGTTTGGTTTCCCTGCCGGTGCAGACCTAACACCAGCGACAGATTTCTGAGGCTCCAAGTCCCTCTCCGACAAGACAGGGAAAACAGGCTGTAAAACACAAAGGCAGCTTATTACCAGTTTGATTATCTTTCTCGTGAAAATCCACTGGTGTTTCAGTGCCTCTCATTTTCCCGTGCACCAATTCCCATGGCCCCGGTGAGACAGAGAAAGGCTCTTGTCCCCAAACGGAGATCTAGAAAGACTTATGCAGGATTGTCCAGGGATTCTAAGCAAGGGATTAAATTCAAGTCTCCCAAAATTTGGCAGGCTGCAGGTTCTGGATTTTTATATGTGTGTTGTGCTGCAAAAGATGGTAAAGGCAGTCTGGCAGATAAGCCGGTGAGGTAGTTTACACTCATATTTAGCTTGGCCTTGTTAGATCTCTCTGAGGCAGCCACCAGCCTGAGTAGTCAGCTGTTCATGGCAGGCTGTCTGCAGAGTCTGGAAGCTCTGAGCCCACGGGTCTGAGCACAAAGGTTGTTTCTGTGACCAAGGGGGTGTTAGAAATGCAGGGGCTGAAAAGTAAAATAAAACAAAAAGCTGGGCTTCTTTCAGCTGCAGCCTAGAGAAGTAAATTTGCAGCGAGGTCCAGGGTCTCACTTCAGAGGGAGACTAATCTCCTGCCTGGATTATTGTTATCTCTTGGATTAAGGCAGGAGGGCCAGGGAAATCCAGGGGCTGTTCAGAAAGCTGTCTTCCTAAGTGTAAACGCAGACAGCTGGTGACTTGGCAAGGCAGGAAGCAGGTGGGGTGCAGCTCCAGGAGTGGGGCTGCGTAGCACATCACCATCTGTCCAAGCAGGCCAGGCTGGGAATTGTTGCTCCCATGCAGTGCTGGACCCCAGGCGGTTCTTGCCTTGGCCTTTCCTCCCTGTTTAAGAGGAGCTGGGCAAGCTTCTCCAAGCCACAGCACTCCCAAGCTGTTGGTTTCAGCAGCCTGAAACCATTCCCATCACTGTCCCTTCTGCTTTGTGCCCTAGGAGAGGTGCAGCTGGCCGGTTTGCACATCCAGGCTCTGGTGGAAGCTGGTGTGAAGGCACAAGACATTGCTGTTGTAGCCCCCTACAACCTCCAGGTGAGATGACTCTCTTGCAGCATCCCCTCTCTTTCCCCACGTGCACCGTAGCGGATTCAAACCTTGACACTTTGAGGAGGGATCCCAAAATATCCTCAGAGGGAGGAAGGTGGAAGTCAGAAGCAAATTACATAATCAGCTTTTATGGCCAACTTCTCAAAATTTAAGCAACTCAAGGCCTCGGAGGTGGTCTCAGAGAGCTGGGTTATTTTCCACTCCCAGCATCAGGAGCCAGCACTTGGGAGATGCAAGCACTCATCCTTGTGGATTTGAGAGGAAAGCACTTCTCCAGAGCAACGTCATTTTAATGCTTTTCACTCGAGGCTCTTCTTTAAGCGTGATGTATCTCATCTTTTTCAGGTGGACATGCTAAGAGAACACCTTTGCCACAGGTACCCAGAGCTGGAAATTAAATCAGTTGATGGTTTCCAAGGGAGGGAGAAGGAGGCAGTGGTCCTGTCATTCGTGAGATCCAACAGGAAGGGTAAGAGCTTGCTGCTGGAGAGTAACTCCATGGGGAACGGGGAAGAAATGGGAACTGTGTGATTGCTGAAAGGTCACTGGTCTCGTTGCCAAGTGCTGTGGTTTAATTTCAATTCTGACTGTCTCTAGCACTTCGCTCTGCACCAGTTTACTGGCAAGAAGCTTACATTTCAGCTTTTTTTTTTTTTTTTTTAAATGAACACATTTGCTGTCACAATTGTAGAGGAAGGCTCCCATGCCAGGCAGCAGGTAAAAAGGCAGCCAAGGCTGCTTAGTTTGAAGGTTTCCACAATCGAGGCCTCAGAAATAATTAAACTGGAGTCCCAGGTATGGCACGTATCAGGTTAGCACCATGCTTGCTGGAGTGCTGACCGCTTCATGCAGAAGGTGGAAATCCGTGGGGCTTGGAGACTGTTTTGGGTCGCTCACTTGAAGAAAGTAGGAGCTGGCATTGCAAGTCATGCACAGAAAATGCTCCTTTTGGAAGCAAAATCTGGAGCGGAAAATTGAGTTCTTCCTTGTCGGTGGCTGCAGTGGAAGTTAATAGCTGGAAAAAAGCTGCAGCCCTGGAGCCACCAGGCTCCTGTGCAGAGCCATCAGCCCGTGCCGCAGGGTTTTGTGGCAGCCAGCTCAAGCAGAGGGCACGTGTGGGATCACCCCCTGAGCCACCTCTCTCCCCTGAGGGGTTCACTGCCCTTTTCAAACCCGAAACAAGACACATCCCTCACTGCACTGACTTGGCTGCTAATGCTGCTGATGCCGAGACACCCAGTGTGTGCTGGGGGGGCTGATGTCTGGAGGAAAAAAAGGGAAAAGGATGAAGGAAGGGGGAGGTGGTTTGGTGTTTTTAGAGAAAGCTTGGAGCAAGAAAAGCAGCACCGGGGGGAGGATGGAGGTGGGGTGCAGGACTAAGAATAGTCTCTATTCATGAGTGACTCACCTCGCCTTTGCTTAGTGGCTCAGCAGGAGCTGGTGTCCTCCCCGAAGGATGTGGCCCCCAGCCCCATTCTGGTGCACAGCTAGCAGACAAAGCTCAGCCCAGTCCTTTCCCTGGGACACAAGCAGCTTTTCGTGATGTCTGGGCATGGCTCTGGTCTGCACGGGACATGAGAGATGCTGTTAGCACCCTGTGAGACCCGGGGAAGAAAAGCTCACCAATTTTGTGACCGCATTTCTCAGCTCAGGGGAAGCCAGGCATGGTGCCTAGCAGTGCCCATCCCTGTGTGGCCTTTGTGCTGGATCAGAGGAGCTGACCTTGCCCCTGCAGTTAGGGGAAAACGCATCAAAGAACCTGCAAACCATTCCCTAAGCACCAGAGCATGGAGAGGGAATCGCCCACACCCTGCTCCTTGAAGGCAGTGCAACGTGGACTGCTCAGCCACGGCAAGGCCGGGCAGACACAAAGCCAGGCTGGTCCCTGCAGCAGAGGAGACGTTAACTTCTTCCCTGCCAGCTCCTCTTTATCCTCAGGAGCTGGAAACTCGAGAGCCGCCCACGCTGCCCTTCTCACTAGCAGATCCTCACTGAGTCATGCTGGCGTTTGCCAGCTCTCACTGCTTTTCTCTGACGAAGTAGCCAGACAGCAGAAGCAAACCTTGCAGAGCTGCCTAAATGCCTGGTAGTGTCAACCCTGTGTCCACCGGGAGCCTGGGGACAGGCGTGGGGAGCTCATGTGTGGCACTGAATTTCTGATTTCTTCACCTGCTGCTCTCCTGGTGCAAGGGGAGCCTCGTCCACATCGCTCCCTAGGCCTTTGCTTCCTGGTCCCAACGGGCTCTCATGTCCTGGGCTACCCAGGAGATATTTCTCCTCCCTGTGTGCTCTGGGTGTCACCCAGCCCTCTCCCCACTCCGGGGGAGGAGCAGGGACCCCACGCTCTGGCTTTCAGGCCGTGAACCAGAGGCAGAAGGATCACGGTGTGCCAGCGTGAGTCAGGAGCCCTGCACCCACCGACGGTGCTGAGCAGACACCTGGTGAGTGACCTGGGGGGGCCTCTTCCTTTCTTCCTGCCAGGTGAGGTGGGCTTCCTCGCAGAGGACCGGCGGATAAACGTGGCTGTGACCCGTGCCCGGCGCCACGTGGCCATCATCTGCGACACGCGCACCGTCAGCAGCCAGGGCTTCCTGCAGCGCCTCGTGGCCTACTTCAGCCAGCACGGGGAGGTGCGCACGGCCTTCGAGTACCTCGACAGCCTGGTGCCCGAGAACTACTCCCACGAGAGCCACGGTGAGCGGCGGCAGGGCACGAAGCCCCCTGTGGCACCAGGCCCTGAGCCGCGGCCGCCTGCAGGGAGGAAGCCCAAAGCAACAGCAGCAGCCAAAGCAGCTCCACAGAAGCGAGAAACACTTTTCTCTCCAAGTACCAGTGGGCCTGTGAGAGAGAGCCCAGGGACAAAAGATGATACAAACCCTTTTAAAAGCACTCTGCTGGCCTTCCTGGAGAGCAGCGAGGCCCAGCTGGATTTCCCCCCATCCCTCAGTTCACATGATAGGATGCTGGTGCACCTCCTGGCAGAGGAGTATGGGCTGCAGCACGGGAGCAGTGGGGAGGGCAAGGAGCGGTACGTCAGCATCCGAAGGAAAGAGGCTGGGCAGCCTTCGGCACCCTCAGCTGCCACCCCCAGCCTTCAGCATCCCCTTCCTCAGCTGCAGGAAACTCCTGGGGAAGCTCCTGCCCCTATCAAGACAGGAGGAAGCAGTGAGGGCTCAGGAAAAGTGGACCTGAAAAGCCTGCACCTGGAGAGAGTTCAAAGGGAGAAAGCAAGACGGGAGGAGATGGCAAGGAAGCTTCAGGAGCCTGTTGCTGGCCTTCAAGGCGGCAGCAAGAAGAAAGACAAGAGCGAAGCCAAAGGTAGGTCCTTGGTTCACAACCAGCACCATTAATGATCCTGCTTGAATGGGTCTTGCTGCTTAATCCCCTTGGTTCTACCTCCAGACCTCGTGAGCATGGGGGGTTTGGGATGTGGCTCCTGGAAATCTGCAAAAGGGGCTCCTTGGAGCTGTGCTGCTTCACAGCAGCTGGATCACAAGTTTTTGGGGGGGGTTTGTTCTCCGCTTCCAAGCGGGTGCTTAAACCCCCATGTCTCTTCTGCCCTCTCTGTAGGAAAGCCAACAGTTAAAACCAGGGTGGAGGGCGCAACAGAAGAAGATATTGACGCTCTGATTTCTGCTGCCATTAAAGCTGACAACACCTGTGGCTTCCCCCGCTGCAAAGCCAGTGTTACAACCCTGGGCCAGCTCTGCCCCCACTGCAACAGGCGCTACTGCCTCAGCCATCATGTCCCCGAGGTACGCGTGGGGCCGGGCAGCTGCCCAGGGGCTCGAGCACCATGGGGGCTGGAGAGGAGTAGGACGTGCCCAGCTGCATGGCTTTAACGTGAGAATCGTCCCTGTCAAGCTCCCCAGGAAAGATTTCCTTGCAGGGAGGTTAAAGCAGAACCAGCTCAAGAGTAGGCTTGCGATGGCCACTGAATCACCGTCTTCATAGAATGGCTTGGGTTGGAAGGGACCTTAAAGATCATCTAACTCCAACCCCCCTGGTTGGAAGGGACCTCAAAGACCACCCAGTTCCACCCCCCTGCCATGGCAGGGATGCCACTCACCAGACCAGGTTGCCCAGGCTCAGCCTGGCCTTGAACACCTCCAGGGATGGAACATCCACAACCTCTCTGGGCAGCCTGTGCCAGTGCCTCACCCTGCTCTGAGCGAAGAATTCCCTCCTAACCTCTGATCTTCTTTAGTCTTCTTCCTTGCTGTTCTTCCACAGCTGCTTGAAGGCCCCTTCCCCCTCAGATCTGGGAAGAAAGAAAGGAAGAAAACAAAGCTTAAACCATTGTCAGGCTTTATCTTTTAGTTTTGGTGCTGAGGCAGACAGGTAGGTTTAAACCTCCAGGGCTGGCAGCGTGACGCTTCCTGGTCAGCCAGCCCTGGGCTTTGAGCCCCTCTGGCAGAGCTGCTGAGGCTGTGAAGAGTACTGGGGCTGAGAGGCGATGATTTTCCATTCATCTACAGCCTTGTGATCCCCTCCTGCATCACCCAAGCATAGCTCTTGGGCACGTGGAGCCTCCCAGGGCTTAGCAACATTTAGCAAGCTGACCTATAAATCATCAGCAGAGATTTTCCCCTTGTCAAATGCTATCTGTTTCCATGGCAAAGAATAGTTGTATTTATGGTCATTCACAATCCGGGTGGGATGTGGATTTATTTCTTGCAGAATCGCCTCTCCCTGTTGAATTGTAATGAGAACTCCAATGAGAAACAATTGGCAGGATAAAATCCACTTCAGCGAGTTTTTCTTGCCTTTCAAAGCTCAGCCCTTTTTCTAGAAGTCGTCTGGCAAATAACCTGGGACCTTCTACCCATGCCTGACCCTCGGGGGGGTTAGCAGGGCCAGGAGCAGCTTGCCAGGCATGGCCCACAGCTCTTCTCTGACACTGACCTGCCCCAGCAGCAGGGCCAGATTGGTTTTGTAAAAGGTTCACCTACACAGAATGAGCCTTGTGATACCCTTTCTATCATCTTACAGATCAATCCACCCTAGCAAGGCAGATAACATGGCTAAAAAGAGCCCTTCTCATTTCCCAAGTCACCTGTCCTGCTTCACTCCTTTTTCCATACTGAGAACATCAGGGAATGGGAGCTCAGTTTTATTCCCAACTCTCACACAGGAACCATAAAAGATCCAGCTGCTCACATGATGAGTGGGAGTTTCCCCCAAACACTGGAAGTTTTGTGAAGGCAATACTTCAGCTGGCCAAAAGGCTGATTTACCTGCTGTGCAGATCCTGCAAGGAAATAAATTACCTTTCTATTTTTGTTTCTTGTTAGAGGAGCTGTAAATAAATGGGAGGCGGTCTTAGGGAGCGTGAAGCAGGTGGAAGAGGACCTCCAGGCTCCAGCCACGGAAATGCCAGGCCCCCACGTGTGCCCTGTTTCCCACCCGTGTCCCTCCTCTCTCTCCCCCCAGGTTCACGGCTGCGGGGAGAAGGCCAAGGCGCACGCGCGGCAGAGGATCAGCAGGGAAGGGGTTCTCTACCCTGGGAGCGGCTCCAAAGACAAGTCCCTGGACCCCACCAAGAGAGCCCATCTCCAGCGCCGCCTGGACAAGAAGCTCAGTGAGCTGACAAGCCAGAGAAAGAGCAAAAAGAAAGACAAGGAGAAATGAAGGTGCTGGTTACTTCTCTCCGACAACCGAGACCTTTTCTTAGGTTAACAGGTTAGGCTACGTACACCAAAGATGCACCAAAGGGTGGTGCTGAGCCCCAGAGGAAAAGGGGAGCTTGTTCTGGGTGGCAGACAGCTTGGAGCCAGCATGCCATAGACTGCTGAATAAATAGTCACCAGGCCTCTCGAAACCCCAGAGCTGCAACACAGGAACGAGAGCACCAGTTACCCTTATTGACAAAGTAATGGATGTACACAGAGAGGCTGCAGCATGCCAATAAAGACGGATATTAAAACACCTAAAGCAATCAGCTGTCACTGTGACATTTCTCCTGCTCCAGCAAAAAGATAAATGCCTGTGAGCACTGGTGGGGGAGGAACTGAAAAGCCCCGGGTGACCCTCTCCTCTCAGGGGGATGACTAAGGAAATGGATGCTTCCAGCTCTGTCCTCCCAGCTCCCGTCCCTCCTGGACCCCTTACCTGGCCCTGTACCCCCTGAAATAATCCATCCCCCACCCTGCTTGCTGCCTGCTGAGCCTCAGCTCCATAGCATCTCCTCCACAGCCCTCAACGCTGTTGGCCCCTCTCCTCATTGGCTCGAGGAGGTCCTGATGAACCACACTTCTTGAACCACCCCCGAGAAGTGGCTCAGAAAGCCACTTACTGTCCCCAGGGCAGCACACGAGTGTCATTCTAGAAGGAAGGGAAAGCTGCTGAGAAGCCTGCACAGAGGAGGGACTGGAAGAGGAGCAGCAAAACCACCAAACCGTACGTGCCTTGGCATTTCAGAGCTTTGCAGCTCTTGCCCACCAGTGATTGCAGCCTCACGCCAGGGGAAGGCACTCATCTCATCCTGACCACAAAAAAAAAAAAGCTCAGCAATTTGCAGGGCTGCGCGTTAGGCAAACCTTTCTATTTTTTTCTTCCCAAACACTAGGTGAAGTAGCTAATACGCACATTTTCCCCTCAAACCTCAGTGCCTGTCAGTACCGGCTGCAAAAATAAACAACAAAAAAAAAGCAATGCTGAGCATCGCTTGGCTCGTGCCCCGGTCCCCAGGGCCAGCCATGTGTCAGCTCACAGAGGGACGGCGCCGGCTCACGCGGCAGCTGCATGGTGGCAGCAGATGGGACAGGGGGCTCCTGGAGGGAGAGGAGGGGAGGAAGGAGAGCGTGGGAGAAACAAAATCTGTGCCTCTGCGAGCAGCGCTGGGTGCACACGGGGGAAGGAGCCAGCACAGCACGTGCTAGGGGTTGCGTGGGGGGGAGAAACCGCAGCCTCGTGCCAGAACGGTCAGACAAGGAAGACAGAGGAGCAGAGAAAAAAATCACTGCCAGCTCAGGGTACCACCGTGGTATTACCTTTAGTCAGGGCTAAATGGCTCATTCATACTTTTATATATTTTTTTTCCAGCTCAAATCATTCAAGCAACCCAGTCCCTCACCTAGCCCACCCCGTGGAGCCAGCTCCCTGGCAAACAGACCCCACACCTCCCCAGGTTTCCCTGCCTGGCTTTCTGCTGGCATACTGCGGGCAGAGACCAGCCGAGGCTCTGCTGCGAGCACGGGACTCGTCACCAGAGCATCCTCTGCCTGCCAGCTCCTTCCATCTGCCAGCCTCCAGAAAACGGGGGGAACCTGAAGGGGTCTGTTGTGCCTCTTGAACTTGGCCCTGCTCTGGGGGCAGCCCAGGGCTCATTTCGGCTGGGAAAAGGGCTGGGATGGGGACAGGTGCCTCTGCTCGCATTTAACCTTTAGGGGATGACTCAGGCTGGACTTGACCTCAAACCCAAGGGGTTTAAAGACCCTTCATCAAGTCCTGACACCCCTCAGCGGCCAGCAGCATCTGCCTTGATTTATGCTGCTGGAAAGGCGATGGAAGGAAAGAAAAGATATATAACAACTGTTGTTGTTTTTTGTTTTTTGTTTTTTGTTTTTTTTTTTTCTGCTGTTATTTCTCCCTTCTTCCTTGCAACATGAAGTGATTCAGCCCTGGTGCAGTGCACCGAAATCCCTCCGAAACCCAACAGAAAGTCCCCACGTGCCGAGAGAAACCGCGCGGTGCTGGCATTTACCGCCCCCCCCTCGGCATTTTCCCCTGGCTTGCCCCAAAAGCGCCTTCCAAAGCAGCCCGTTGCGTTCCCCCCAGCGGTCCCCAGAGGCCACAGGTGGGGTCACCACTGGTCTGAGGAGCCCGGCGGGGGGCATGCAGGATGCTCGGGAGCCTGGCAGCAGTTTGGGGAGGATTTTGCTGGTTTTGGTCCTTCCTCGGCGGGTCCCTTGGTAGCTCCCAGCGCATGCGGATGGGGAGAGACACGGACAGGAGTTTCTCCATCCTCCTCCCCGTCGAGGCTTTCGGCAGCGGGATGCTCGGGCCGAGGCGTGCCGGCACCTCTGCCTTTTGGGCCAGCCCCAGACCTCTGGACACGGCGCTCAGCCACCGTCCATGGGGCAGAGCCGGCGTCGGGGTGCAGGGTCCCGGGGCTCACGGGGCTCCCCCTGGCAGCAGCCTTAGTTCCTCCGCAGCGGGTGCCACATGGACACGGGCTTCCTCAGTGTGGCCAGCATCTGGTTCCAGTGGGTGATGCCCATGCCGCTGGCTGCCGGGCCGATGAGGACGTGGCCCGTGTTGTCGGCGCGGCCGTCCTCACCGCTCTCCGCCACCGTCACCCGCAGGGACAGGTCCTGGGGGGGGGGGGGGGGGGGGTGGGATGGCGGGGGGGGGGCAGCACCCCCCGTATGTACGTGTCCCCACACCACCAACCACACGTGTACATATAAATGTGCCCCCTCCCAGTACCATCCCATACACATCCCCTGTACTTCCCACCCCATAAATGCACGTCCACCCAAGCCCCAGGTACTCCCCTATACCCCCACCCTGCTCATACACACATCCTTATGTCCTCCCCCCTACATACTGGAAAACCACGTGTGCCCATCCCCACACAGCCTTACCATTTACATACCCCCTATACCTCCCACCCCACATGTACTCATCCCCTTACTTCCCCCCACAACCCATGCATGCACCCACCTACAAACACAACCACACTGCATGAATTCCCTATACCACACACCCCACACAACACATCCCACCAGCAGCCATACCCTGTACAAACAGGTGCCCTCCTATAGCCATACCCCATACATACGCATCCCCCTACACCCCAAAATGCCCATCCCTACACACATAACCACACCTGATACCTGCACATCTCCTGTACTTCCACCCCAAACATACGCACCCTGTTGAACCATATATGCATTCCACACCCCCTACAATTCCCTCTCCCCCCCTAGCACGGGGATTTGGGGCCCTGTGGAGCAGGACCCCCAGGCTGGGACGGACCTGGAGCACAATGGCCGGCACCGAGAAGATCATGGCTTCGTTGAATACGGGGTTGTTGTCGTCCCTCTTCACTGCCGTCTTCTTCTTGCTGATCTTCCTCCCATCCTGCAGCAGGTAGACTTTGACGAACGGATCTGCTCAAGAGAGAACAGCCTGAATGTTGAGCCTGTGACCTCCCCGGGTGGCTCTGCCACCCTGAGGGACATCCCCAGCAAGCACGGGGACACACCATTATGAGAACCCACCTCCGGTTTGGAGGAGACGTGGACCCGCGCCAGCCCCCTGCTCACCTGCGGTCACTTTGCCATTGCTCCACACGAGGTTTTTGGCTTTGACCACCACCACTGTCAGGCGCTCGGCCGTGGGCAGGTAGCTCAGAGACAGCAGGATCTCCCCCACCGTGTCCACCGCCTGCGGGACACACCAGCCCTTCAGTAGAGGGACAAAAACAACAAAAACACCACAAACCCGGGCACGCAGAGCCTCGCCACCACCCCGCTCACCTTGTTCATGTCCTGCAGGTAGAGCCAGGCGTTGAAGGGGCGCAGGGCCAGGTCCAGGTCAGAGAGCTTGAGCTCGGCCACGCCGGTGCTGACGTTCCTCTCGTCCTCGTCAATGCCAAAGACGGAGAAGCGCAGGCTGTTCTCCTCCAGCGCCACCGGGTCCAGCGGGATGGAGAAGCGCTCGTCGAAGGCCACAGCGTAGGCGCTCCGCTGGATCTGCCGCGGGGATAGCCGAGGGGCTGGATGGAGAGGAGCCCGCCAGACCACCACCACCATCCCCTCTGCCCACCTCACCCCCCTGAGACCTCCTAAGGCGACTTCCCTGTGCACCCCCGCCAGCTCTGCCCAACCTCTGCAGTCAGTCCCCAGAGGACTGAAGTGCCTCTGTGGGAAAGGCAGATCTGCACAAAATTTGCTTTATAGCACTGATCGCTCTTGGTCTACAGCCTACGTTGTATTTTGGGGACGTCTGGATGAAAGCTACTACAAGAAATTTTAGCCGTCATTTAAAAATAAAACAAAAACAACAACAAAAGAGGTACTGCAGAGCATTAAAGGAAAAAAAAAAAAAAAAAAAAAAAAAAAAGACTTTATGACTTGTCTCAGGATTGCAAAAGAGGGTAAATAGTGCTGGTAAATTATGAATAATGATGCTAAATAATAAATATCTCCAGAGCGTAAATACAGAACCTGATCTTGGGATGGAAAAATGGTCTCAAAAGAGGGCTAGGAAAATATTTCGCTGTCGTTTTGTGTGCCTCCACCCCCAGGGAAGTGGGTTTCTTCAGTGGGAAGGGGCTTTCTGCTCCTTTCTGGAACAGCCCAATACAATCAAGCTGGCAGACCCAGAGGCTTTCCAAAATCCCTCTGCGAAAAGCTGAGTTGCCAAGAGGCAACTGGGTGCTCCTGCTTTCCCAGAGCACCTTCTGGGGTGTTTAAAAAAAAAAAAAAAAAAGTGTTTTGTTTTGTTTTTTTCCCTCAAATCAGCCCCTGCAAGGAGGAGGGAGGAATGCCAAGGGAATCCCGTTGCCTTTTTATCTGACTGTGCAAAAATTTTGGCCACCCCATCACATGCAGAGAGGGATTCCAGGACTCACCCCCCTCCAGTACCCCACCTGGGACCCCCGCCACCCAAAAACACCGCAACCAACCCCAGCCTCAGCGGTGGCTCAGCACGGGTGAGCCTGGACCCCTTCCCACCCCAGGGTCCATCACCACCCTACACGCCCTCATTGCCAGTGGCACCGTGCCCACGCAGGGTTTTTGGGGAAGGAGCCGCTCACCCGGGAGATGCCGACGATCTGTTCAGCCGGCAGCAGGCTGATGCGCATGAAGCAGGACTCGAAGCGCGTGTCCTCCTTCTCCAGCAGGTCCTTGCCCTGCAGCAGCGTCACGTGCAAGGTGGCCGCCTTCCCGTCGTACTCCATGGACACCTCCACCTGCCCCACGGTGACGTCCTGCCCGAAGTTGTTCCCGATGGAGGAGATGGAGCTGAGCGAGTCAGCCGAGATGGATTTCTTCAGGGGACCGTAGGGGGCCAGCCCCAGGTCTTTGCTCATCAGCTCCAGGCTCCCCAGCTCGTTGATGCTCTCGAAGGTGTCAGCCGCCCGCAGGCTGGCTTGGCGGACGGGTGATGTCTTCTCCAGTCCCCGCTGCGAGCCCATGGAGGCCCCGCGCTGCGAAGGAGAAGCTGTCACTGCCTCTTGGTCCCCTCCTTCCAAGAAACACTTCTGCACTGATTTATTTATTTATTTATTACCTTGTGCTTGGCATTCGAGCATGCCGCCCCGTATTTCTGTTCCAGGTAGCGGTAGTCGTAGTTGGGGAAGGGGGACGGCGCCGGGTAGCTGCCGGAGCGCCACAGCTTCCAGAGGTTGATGGCTGCGATCCCCAGCAGCGCCAGTGCGCCCGCGGCGTAGATGCCGACCTCCCATCGCGGCGGGCTGGTGGCCACTGCAAGGGGACAGAGGCACCGTGAGCCACCCACAGTGGGGGCTTCGGTCACATCCCGGCCAGGAGCTCCTCATCCCCTGGATCAGCTGCAGAGGCTGGGAATTAATTGAGGCTGCCCATGAGTTGAAAAAGGGTGGTGGGCAGTGGTTTGTAAGCCTAAAGTCATGGATTTTTGGCCAAGCAGCCCCTGGGAGGCGAGGCGCACGTGAGTTACTGCCCCACTCTCCACAAGCAACGTCGGTGAGTGGCTGCAGCACCCCTGGGTGCCAAAAAAAAAAAAAAAAAAGGACAAAAAAATAGGAATGGGAAAAAAAATCTTAATGGGGGAAAAAGAAGCCTAAGGGTAAGTGATGAAGTGATGGGAGCTGCAGAGGATAAAGCCCGGCTGGATGCTGCGAACTGGGTCGGCTGTGATGGCACAGTGAGCCGTCGGTGCTGCATTGCAGCAGCTTCCATCGCCCAAGCGATTCGAGCAACGCCGGTGGCTCAGCCTAACGAGAAGAAAAGGAGGGGAGTCGGAGGGGAGAGATTTGTGATCACTGAGCGCTGCCGGGGGCCCCCCAGCACTGCCTCCTGTGTCACGCCGCCGTGCTCCGCGGCAGCTTCGGAGGCAGGAGGAGCCGAAGCCAGGCTGGTGCCTGCATCCCATCGTGGCTTTATGCCCCTGACCTTCTCTGACAGGGGTCTGGCTGTGTCAGGAGACAACTGTTTGTAATCCAAGCAGCAAATTCTGGTCCCTCAAAAGGACCGTGAGCAGCCCAGAGGGACTTTGTGGGATAAAAGCTCAGGGCAGGAGCCAGGTCCGGCTTCCTCCATCCCCGTCCAAACAGGGTTTAGGTTTGTGGAGGGCTGTAGTGCATCCCCCTGTATCCCTGGGGGGTGATGGTGCTGGGTGGCATCCAGCTTTGACAAGTTCACAACATCCTGTTATAGCACAAGGGCAAAACTGGGGCAAAACCCAACCCTTTCTGCCTCCTGCTTCTGAGTAACTCCAGGTACAAAACCCCACTGTGCTCTAAACCCACTTCCTACCAGTACCTGCCCGTTTTTTAGGGCAGAGTGCCCAATATTGGAAAGTTTAGGAATTTTCCTTTTTCATTAGAGAAAAAAAAAAAAAAAAAAAAAAAAAAAAAGTAACTCCACATTCACATGCAACACAGAGGGGCTCCTGCAGAAAGCAGCAGGGACCACCAGCCCTCCCGTGGGGCCGTGTGTGCCAGCACCGAGGGCTCAGCCCATCCCCAAAACCCTTCCTGGGGCTGATTAAACCACTCACCGCTCAGACGGAACCTGCCCGCGTGGTCGCTGTCCATGGCAAGCACTCCCTGCTAGCAAGACAGCCTACAGTGCACAGGGAAAAGCAGTCAGGGCAAGAGGAAAAAAAATAATTAAATTGTCCTTTTTTTTTTTTTTTCTTTCTAATCAGGGATGCTAAATAGCTGCTCAATGATTTTTCTCTGTTACCTTCCTCACCCAGAGGGGTTTTCCCAGGTGAATTCTACATGAGACCGAGCTTAAACACAAGCAGTTTTCCAAACTAGATCCAAACTATGCTCGTAGCCAGGAAGGAAGAGCTGGATTTGCCTGGTGGCTGAAGATGTGGGTACCATCTTCCAGCTCAGCTGGGCTATCGGTGAGTTTGGACATCCAGGGGACAGCCAATGCCCCAGCCCACCCAGGTTTGGAGTTTAACAGAAGAATTGGAAATTGCAGCATTTCATAGCGTAAAATGTGATCCCTGGTAGCCTGATGTGGCTGGAAGACCTCCACTAAGAGAAACAGGGTCCAGCAGAAGAAGGGTTTTCTGAAGGTAACAGAGTCACAAAGTGTCCCAAAACAGCAGCAGGGCTTGGAGATGCCCACCTCGCCCCCAGCCTCGTGCCTCGGTCACGCTGTGCATCAACGCTCGGCTGAGAACGGGCACCTCGTGTCACCCCTGGGCTGAGCGCCACGAGGGACATCCAGCACCGCGAAACCACGGGGGCTCACCCAAAACAGCCCCTTTTATTTGCTGGAAAACCACCTCGCCTAAGAGGTTTCATTTTCTGGCTTTCTGAAACTGTGAAAATAAAAGAAGTTTACAGGAACGAGCTTCTCTGCAAAAGTGCAAATATTCCCTGTCAAAACACTTCGTTTCCTTCAAAGCCGTTCCCCCCATGACAGCATTTCCTGAGGAGCTCTGAGGACAAGCAGCAGCTCCAGCAGATTTCCGAGGCATCCCCATGAGAGCCGCGGGCTGACTGCAGCGTTCAGCAGAGGAATTAAACGAGCTGGTATTTCCCTCAGCAGCGAGACGACATCAGCCTTTCCTGGGCACGCAAACGAGGGTGCAGCCAGAGCTCGGAGGAGATTTACAGCTTTTTGTGTTAAGCCAGGCTTTCCCCACCTGTTTGTTTGTTTTGCTTGGTGGGACATCAGGATCCAGGCATCGCAATGGGGGCAGGGCAGCTCTGCTCTCCTTGAGAGCTGCTGCGATGGGATGTGGGGCATCTCCTGCTCAGGGGCATAAAATGACTCAAAGGGGGAGACCTGCCAGTGAAGCCACGTGTCTACTGGGAGGGGGGGGGAAATTCCCTCAAAATTAAGAGGGCTGACACCCCACTTGCCCTCGCTGCTGTGACCACCCGAGGCTAGGAGACACTCGCACAAGGGGTCTGTGTGGCCCCAGCATGCCTCAAGCACCGCAAATAAATCCAGGACTCTCCCCAGAGCAAGCTGCAACCCTCAGAAGTCATAATCCAGATTATGAATGGCAGCAGTGATCTCTGTGCACAAACTTGCCCTGGTCACCAAGCACAGGTGAGCTCCGTCCCCTCCACCCTCCAGCACCTTCCCCACGTCCTGGGCTTGGAGCGGGGCTTCTCCATCCCCCCGAGTCCATCCCCAGCCTGCTGCCAGAGGGTGAAAGCCTCAATCCACAAGGCAGAAAAGTAGGATGGGGTTTGCCGATGGTGAGTTTGTTAAGAAAAATAAATCCAAGATCTGACCCAAGGGGTTGGGCTCTGCCCCTCACCGTGCTGAGCCTTAACACAATCCCACCACGCTCCCCCTCCCACGGTTACTGCTGCAGGAGGCGAGGGCAGCTGCCACCTCCCTGGCAGACCCCCACTCCAGGCACCAAGCAGCGCCCCAATCTCCCCGGTTTTTCACCCAAAGAGGACCCTGCACCACCAACAGCAACAAGGCAGTGCTCAGTGGCACCGGTTCTCCCAGGGGCTATGGAGTCACAGCAGGCACAGGCCTGGATCTGTCCCAACACCAATTGCTGGATTTTTATTTTTTTTTTTTTAATTGTTTTTAACCTGTGCTGGTTAAAAGCAGGGGCGAAGGAAATCCTCAGGACCCTCCTCACCTCCATCCTCAGCCGGGCAGCAGCGTTTGCATCCCCAGCAGCGCCTGGGAATGCAGCAGTGCCCAGCCCAGCGAGCCAGGGAAGCTGATGCTGAGCCCAGGGGATGATGCTGAGCCCAGGGGAGGGCTCCGGGGTCGAAGCAGCCCCCAGCTCCTCCAAGGGGAGCCAGGCTGAGCTCTTTCCATACCAGGAATTTCCAGCACAATGCCAGGCTGGGCTCCTCGCACCGGCTGCGGGGCACAGTGCCCACTCACAAGTGCAATGAGCTGGGCAGCCTCTGCCCCGCATCACCCAGAGCCAGGAGGTTTTTGCCCTAAAGGTTTTGCCCTAAAGCAGCCCAAATGCCCGGCCGAGCAGGCTGGAGGGAGCAGGGGCCCTGGTCACACCACATTTCTGTAGGGTTGCTCTGGAAAAGCGTTTCCCTCCTGGTTCATCCTCGTGGCACCACAGCCAGGGCATGGCTCAGCCCCGGGGTCCTGCATCCGCACCCACCCGGGGTACCCTAAATCGCCCCCTCCTGCCGCCCAGGGACCCCAGGTCCACCCAGCACCCACTGCTCACCCCTCACAGCACCCTTCGGCTCTTCCCTTGCCCCCCCAGGGTATTTTTTCTGCTTCAGGACCCGTGTGCAGGAGGCGACGCGCATTGCAATAAGCTCAGAGAGCTGCACCGGTGAACCCCCCCAAATAAATAAATAAGTAAAAGATATAATCATAATAAAACCGCAACCCCAAAACACAGCAAGGGGGCGAGGAGATGCTCTGCAGGGGTCGCATCCCCTGCCTGGGGGGGCGGCGTGGACCCGACGGGGGTTTTCCCCCCCTGCCTCCCCCTCTCCCCCCCACCACCAGCACCAGCCCCGCGTCTCGGACTCACCGCTCCTTTGGGGAGAAAAGGGAGAAAAAGCTCATTTTGCGGCCGGGGGGTGCCGGCAGCGGGCGGCTGGTGCGGGGACTGCGGGAGGGGCAGAGCCGCCCCCTCCCGCCCCCCAGGTGCGGCCCCGGCCGCCGCCCGCCCCCTGCAGCCCCCGGCCCCGCCGGGCGGGTTTGGAATCGCCTCCTGCTCCCAAACCAGCCCCTGCCTCGGGTTTGGGCTTCCCCCAGCCACCAGCATCCTTCAGCCCTGGAGTCCTGCTTCAGATAAGGGATGGGATGAGACAGATGCAGGGAAAGCCCAAATCCCCCCCCTCCTCCCCCCAGGGACCCCCAGCTCCATCCCCAGCCCTTTGCTCCCCTCTTGTAGCATCCTTCAGCTCTTCATCTGCTTCAGGACCCTCATCCCCTCCTCTTCCCTCCCGCAGGGGTGATGCTCTCCTCCATAAGGCTTTTTATGGACTACGGCTTGAAGTCGTTACCCCAGAGCCAAAGGTTTGGCTCCTTGCCTGTCCTTAATACCGGCTCTGGGGCTTCAGGTCCCTTCCCACCACTGCAGGACTGAAACCACCGTGCTCCTCAACCCCCCTTTCACCCCTGGACCAGGGGGGAACTGGGGAAGGTCCCAGTTCTGCCCCTTCAGCCACAAAACCCATGGGTTCTCCTCTCCCTCAATGCAGCACAAGCCAAAGGCTCATCCCGAAAGTGCCAATTCCATAGGATTTGTCCCCCAAAAGCCCTTTGATCGGACACCAAAAGCTCAGCATCCCATGGCAGGCACCGTCTGCTGTGGCAAAGGACCTGGTCAGCAGCCAAACCTCCCCCAGGTGCTCCTATGGGGTGGGGATGGAGAGCCTGCCTTCTCCTATCCTGGCCTCAGAGCCCCATGTTCAGCCTCATTCCTACCCCAAATGTTGTACCAGCGCTCTGTAGGAGTGAGAAGTAATTCCAAACAGAAAGACTCAATTTGCTCGAATTAGGGAAAAAATAATAATCGCAGTTTGGGGAGGAAAGGAAACCATTCGCCCCAAGGAAAAGGCCAGCTCACCTGGTGCACAGCAGCGTGATGCTCCAGGAGCTTTGCTTCCCAGGAAAACCCACCAAATCCTTCCTGTCAGAAAATTTATCTTTAGGGAGAAAGGGGTTTTAATTTTATCACAGATAAAAAAGAAACAAAAACCAACAAAGGACTGAATTCCAACCGCAGCCCCAGTTTGGGTGGGAGCCGAGCCTCATCCCCTAGCTGAGAGCCCTCTCCAGGAGCAGGGGTTCCCCCAAAAGCAGCCAAAAGGCAGCTGGAGATGGAGCTGGCCAGGGCTTCTTCCTCCCTCAGATCCCAAACCGGGGAGAGAAGCGTTCCCAGGGGCCGGCAGCCGCCCGTCTCCGCAGCCCCGGACACCAGCACCCTCTTGTGGGGCCTCCTCGGGCTCAGCCCCGGCCACGGCTGACCTCCGAAACGCTGGGTTTAGCCAAACGGTTTGGCCAGCATCTCACAGCCAACTGAGAGCAACATAAGGCACCCAAGCGGCCCTATAAAAACATCTTTTTAATGCCACGAGGACAGGGCAGAGGTACCTCAAGCAGCTCTGAGTTCAGCCAGCTCGCTATGAAGTAAAGAGCTCTTTATTTCTGGTCAAACCCCTCCTGGAAAAGCCCCTCAGCAGCACCCAGTCGTGCATCGGGCATTTTCCAGGTGGTTAAACCACCACCCACCCCCTCATGCTGCCGTTCTTACACGTTCACCTCTGGAGGACCTCACCTTTTAGGTGCTTCTTCAGCCTCTGCTGATTTACCTTATTCACTTACCCCTGCCCCATCTGAATTCCCATA
This sequence comes from Nettapus auritus, assembly GCA_011076525.1. Classification (NCBI taxonomy): domain Eukaryota; kingdom Metazoa; phylum Chordata; class Aves; order Anseriformes; family Anatidae; genus Nettapus; species Nettapus auritus. The sequence continues at coordinate 30,646,071 of CM021769.1, forward strand.
GGAAATACCACCCAGAGCAGTGCTCTGCAGAGTTTTAAGTCTAATAATAGTAACAACAGACCACTTAGCCTTTTAAGAAATAAATACCTACATAAACACACACACACAAAACCACCACCACACACACAGTGAACATGCTTGAGCATGGACAAACAGTCAGGGACGGACAAACAGAAGGCAAGAAGCGTTCTGGAATCTCAGCACCCAAAATCTCTGCCCGCTGAAGGCTCCCCCCAGCACACGGATTTACCTCGGAGGATGGAGCATTGGAGAAAAGCACCAAGAGATGTTTTGTGCTCTCCCTAGGCTTGCCTTCTTGCAGGAACTAAATGTTTGTCCGCGTGCTGTTTGGACAATTAAGCCACTTGTTGACTAACTCTGGATGCTCTGCAGCGGTTTTCCCTCAAATCTTGGCGCAGAACCGCAGGCCTGGCATCACCCAGGACTTCCACGTTTCGGTGCGACACCACTCCGCTACCTGACAGTAGCATTCAGGAATTGCAACGGGTGTTTTCATTAGCTGTATGTTTTCACTCACCTGACCGATTCCCCTGCATTTTCCCTTTTTAAACCCAACAACTTACCATTGGTAAACTTCACTACAAATATTAGGGCATACCCACACAAGGAAGCTACCTCGCTCCAGTTTCCTGAGAAGGAAGGTGAGCTAAGGAAGCGTGCAGTAAGATAAGGATGCGGGTGGACGTGGGAGAGTCACCTCTTTCATCTCCACGGGGGTGGTCTCATCTTATGCCACTGCAAATATCATTTAAGTAAAGATTCTCAGCTGTCCTTTCATCATCTCTGTATGAGGTTGCTTTTGCCTGTTCCTCGGAGAGATGATCACAAAAGGATTTCTAAAACCAGGCAAGATTTCGATGATTAGAGCCCACCTGCAATGCTGGACATGCAAACTGGAAAGGAAGAACCGAGACTGCAACGTTATTCAACATGTTGTGTGCACAGCTCGCGTCTGCTTTACCGTGCAAAGATGACCTGTGTACAAGTCCTGCAAGAAGTTTCTGAATTGCAACAGCTGACGAAGGGCTTGTACCATCCATTTCTCTGAAAATTTGGACATGGTGGTCTGACAGGTCAGACCTGTCACAGACAGAACTGACGCATTTGGTAGTTTTCATAGCAAGGGGAATTCAAACCAAGCCCCCTCAGCCCCACTGTTGAGGTGACGAGCAAGACAAACGAGGAGCAGAGGCACGTTGTACCAAAGAACACACCAGCAAACATCACTTTATTACACCAGTTCAGTTATCCAGACTAACCATAAGACCGAGTAGATGGATGTAGACAAACACAAGTCAGTGTCTTACGTATCAGGTCAAAGCTCCAGAACTGTTACTGGGACGGGGTACGCTTCACCAGTTGTTTCAGATGTACACGTGTGGCCCTTTGGCTGGACGGGGAGGAGGGAGGTGCAGTGACAGATCCCCCCCCCGGGTGTGCCTGCTACCACCCAGCTCCTGAGACAGCCTCGAGGTGGTCGTAGGGCAGAGATCAGCGGGGCAGCACAGTGATAACCAGCACAGATGGAATGGAGATATGCTGACCTGAGCATCGCTCAGCTGGGACTACACAAGCACAGAGCACTGGTATGAGCTACCAAACAATCAGGTAACAGTTCACAGGACTGGTAGAAAGCTGGAAATTAGAACGAGTCGGGGTGGAAAGGCATAGAAATAAATACTTGCTCAACTCAGCACCGTCTGCCCATTTACAAACTTGCCAGCATCTAGTTGCACAGCCATTCATTCTTCACTACCTCGGAGCAGCAAAGGACTAGGATTTAAGAGCAGCCATTGAGTGACTATCCACAGTACGTTGTACGCGCTCGAGGAAGAAGATGGATGCTACCTCTCACACTGGTCATCCTCCTCTCTGTCTGCTAAGCAACTGGGGCAGGCCCCAGGGCCCACAAACTCTGCTTCATTTGTTGAGCTCTTCTGATGCAACCCATTAATTAATTAATGCTCCATTACTTGAAGAGCGCCTTACTGCTAACTGTCCATTCTTTAGGGGTGGAAGATATTTGGGTCACTCTGTAAACCTAGAGCAATGCAGATTTTGGTTGTTGCTTGCATAAAGGACCAAAACCACTCAGAAGTGAGGATGTTTGCTAGCCAGCAGCTCTGCAAGTCTCCTGCCACTTCAAAGGTTTGGGGCTGTGCTCTTTAAATTTTACTGGTGTTGTTTATGTTGTTTTCTTCTGGATAAACACTTCCCTGAAAAATATCCTTTAAGAGCCAGATTAGATCATTGTATCTAAAAAGTCATACGGTTACATCAGTGCCTCAGGGGCCAAGGCAAAGGCTTAGAGCAGGGATTACCAAATTGATGCTTGGTTGTAGCACTTACATTTTGGAATAACGACCTGAAAAAATGCAGCCCAGGTTTCTAATTTATTTTCCTAGATGCTGAGTCATGAGCAACAACAACAACAAAAAAAGCTGTTTAGTTTGGCCTGCAAACCTCCACTACGCACTGCTCAGTGAGGAACGACGCGCGTTCTTCCCGCTCGTTCTTTTTGGCAGGGATGGCAGCATGGTAACGGCTATTTTGTGCGTGATTGCAGAGAACACCTTTTCCAGTTGGACTCAGGAGATCGCTCAGCCTGGAGCTACCTCGGGAGGAGAAGGGGGCAGCTCTGAAGGTGGCAGAATGGGACATGCCTTGTACAGCACACACCAAGAATTAAATCCTCTCGGCAAGCAAAGTAAAAGAGCTGAGAATAAGGCAAATAACTTAAGATTGATGGAGTAACTCCCAGTTTTGTGTTTGTAATAGATTTCACTCCGTGAAGCAAATGAAAGGCGGGCTGACCTTTCTCATTTAACCCTCCCTTACATTTAAGAGATGACCATGATTAAAAAAAAAAAAAAAAAAAAAAAAAAAAAGTCCTTCTGTCTCCCCAGAGCTGTGACATAACATAAAATTATTGTAAGCTATTCCAGGATACTGAGAGTCAGTTTAGAGAAAGGCAATAACCCCTGCATTACAGGGGCTGTAACAGTAGTGTACATTCTGTGCAAGTTATGCAACTTGTTCACAAGCTTCAGTTTATCTATGTTTTTATCTCACTGCACTTCTGTTAATTGGTGGCTGAACACGTTACACAATCTGACTCCACACGTCAAGGTATTTTCAAGCAGAAGAAACAAAATTCATTTCCTGTGCCAGTATCTGCACACTCCAAAACAAGTGCACCTAATGCCCAAATGTCAAAATCACAATCTCACAGTTTACTGGAAATAGGTCAGCCAGATTCCCTTTGGGCTTTGTTTTAAAGCCCCTTGTCTCCAAACCTTGTTTGCAAAGAAGACATACAACACACTTGGACAATGATCCCATCTCGTTGCAATGGTGTTGGTTCTGACTTCCCTCTACACAGACTTTCTCTGACTCTGACTAGGTGTACATAGGAGAAAGCATGTCAAAGCGACATCTTTTCCCCCAAGAGGACTTTCACACGTTGGAAAACTAACAACGAAACAAGTTAGGTAGGATAAGGTTGAAACTGTCCACCAGGCCAACTTGAGCACGAGTTCTTTTTAGCCCTTTGTCTGTTGCTCAAAGTTTCCTTTCCCTCAGTTTGTTCCCATTTTGTTCATCCAGTATTGAAGAATGTCCATCACCATTGCTCAAGCACTTGTCCTTTTCATATTTGTGTTCTTGCTTCTGTCTTCTTATTTCCTTATACCTCAAGGTGATGTCACTAAAAAGAAAAGCAAACGGATGTGTATACCAGTGATGTGAATAAACAGTTTCAATATACAATAAAAACAATAAAGTTCTGTTCTGGATGCAAGCACCCTTGGGATAACTTAACCCATCTGAGTATTTTGACTGGGAATTTCTGAAATTGCCGATGACATTAATTCATTTGAGATTTGCGTTTCTTGCTAGTAGTCTGGCTATTTTCACTTCTTCCAGAAGCATAACACAACAGCGAGTTCAACAACAACCTGTTGCACAGGGCCTGCTCCAGAGATCTCACTGTAATTCTTTCAGCCTTGTACTGCTGCTATTTTTTATTTAGACCTGCACAGAGCAGCATCCAAACCCAAGGGGTTTAAGTTGGCTCACTTGCTGCTAACACTAGGACACCTTGGACAATTGCGGTGCAGTACTGTTCTTGCAGTGAAGCTGTAAACATCTTAGTCTTGTCTAAATCACAGCACACAAAAACCAAAACACTAATCTTGGTTGCCTCCTACATTCAGCCAGGAAAGCCGCATGAAGTCAGGCACTTAACTGTTCACCTGTTTCTACAGCAGCAGTTACAAAAGCAGTCCCACAAAGACCACAGCTACCAGAGGCCTGATCCACAAAGAAAACTGACAGGATCATGCATGGAAAACTCCCTGCTTATTTAATAATTCTTAACAGAGAAGCACTGTAGCTCTACCCATCCAAAAGAGCTGTAGTCCCTCTTCAGGAGGCACTGAAGGCTAACGACAGCATACATTTGACGTTCAACAAGCCATTGAACAGAAGCCTAGAGCAGTCCACCCCTAAGATCCAGGCCAGAGCTGGACGTAGCACAACTACTTCTCACCGAATGAAGAAACGCCAGGCTGTCCAGGTGAGCACAAGTATAATCCCCAAGATCCAGCACTGGGTAATGTAGAAAGGAAGCGACAGTGTGAGCGTGTAGGGATCGTACTTCACAACAATCAGGAACTCTGTGGCAGTAATAGCAGCAACCAGCCAGGCCTGCTGACCCAACTTCTTATGGAACTTCCTGCAAAACAAATGCAGAGATAAAGCAAAGCCATTACTATCAAAAGATTTGGAGAAGCATTAATTCATAAAAAGACAGCTGGGGTAACAATTTCATTTAGCTTTGCACATTTCTTTAACTCTGGTCTGGATTACACACACACACGCAGGCCGACAACTTCCACATTGGTATTAATTTCCTCTCAGATGCCCTGAAAACACTTCAGAAGCTAAACTCCAACATCACATGAAGCAAGGAAGTACCCCTACTCCCAGAGTATTGGTAAATCCAAGTAAAAAAAAAAATTATCCAGCCAGCTTGAGATTAGCCGAGGTTCAGGGAAAGGTATGAAGTAGGAGCACTGCTCCTAGATTACTTCTGCAAATACCAAGTCACACTGCCATACCTGTATTTAACCCCTAGATAATTAATTGCATTCTGAAATTTACTCTTCCCAAGTAGGTGTTCAGTGAGCTGTCACTAATGACCTCTAAAGGGATTTTAAAAGAAGAAAGCTTACTAACAACAGGGTAAGTCATTGGGAGACACAAGAAAGGTATTCTACTTCTAGGACAACACAACCTTGAAGCAAAAACATGCTTAATATTTAATCCCTAGGGTTTGTTTTTAAGCAGGAGCAGACAAGCAAATTAGAAACTGCAATCCTAGTGAAGGAGTGTAGTAATCAATCACTACTGCTAGGAATTAAACTGCAGTACAACCAAGATATCTATTTAGAGGCTCTACTGGCAGAACAAGAGATCGGAGATATGCTACCTTTTGGGCCACCTACTCCTGCATGGGAAATACATAAAAATAAAATACATATTGACTGCCCTTCAAGAAATGTCTGTACCCTCATAGTCAGACTGTTGCTAGAAACCTGGGTAAGTTGCTTGATATAAACAAGCCAGATCCTGCATTTCTTGACCCTGTCTGCTAACATCGTTTCTTTACTTGACATTTTTCCCTTTTACTAACTTGTCAGACTAGATGATTCGTATAGCAGGTGTAGCTCTGTTTGGGTAGCACAAGACCTTTTCTCTGCCTTGGGTTGCACTGGCATCCTGCCCACCACAGCACCACCGGTATACGTGGATTTGCTGCCCAACAGCATAGCCAAGTAGGTGACTCCCCACTTGGTAGACTAGAGCTTTGTTCTTCTTTCACCCACCTTCTGAATCTGGGCTGCAGAGCGGCCTTGCCCTCTCACTTATCATAATGTGTTCTGACATACATTTTCCTACCAGGCTGTTTCTCTTTTGTCCAGTTTACTGTGTTACTCTGTTCCTACTACAGCACAGCTTAAGATGCAGAGTGAAACGCATCCAGGAGGACCTCAGTATAAAGTGGCAGAATTACCAGGGCAGGACAAAGGCGATGGGGAGCAAAGTGTTTTAAGTGGGCTGGGGAGAAAGAAACAAACATGTTAAGATGACCTCTGCAGTGCTTCTAAGGCACTGCAGCAACAGGAAATTCTAGTTGGGCCTGTAACTATGGCTGAGGCACTGGCTTAGTAAATGCTGCAATACTCAGTGGCCACCTAAGACCTTGGGACTATATTTCCTTGCCAGTTTTGCCACAAAACGGACAAAAAGGAAACCACCTAATAAATCCCTGATTAGGATTGCCCTTGGAGAGGGGCTGCTCAGCTAATGCTTCTCTGTGAGGCAGAGAAACAAGCCTGCCACCTCCAGCTAGTATGATACCCAGCTTGCTCAGGTCAGAACAGACACCCCCAGGCATCTCCAGTAGTGCTGGGGAGAGGGAGCTGCGACTGCACATTTGCTCCCAACTTCCCTTCTTTTCATCTGTTGCCAGCAGCTGCATTGAGAGCAGTCTTCCTTTAGCAGGTGATTTGCTGCTGCTCAGACACATTTGCTCCATTGAATCCCCTTGGAGTATCTGTATCTGGAAAAAGTTTTAAGCATGGGAAGCAAACAGAGCTTCTCTTCACTCTCCTGTGATGCCTTCCTGAATCTAGGGGAGTCATAGCAAGTCAAGCACACAAAACACACATTTTCTTTAACAAGAGGCCTGAGAGCCATATTTGACACCAATGCATAAGTTCAAACTACACAACATTGACCAAATACATTGGAAAAAAAATATGATACAGTAAACCGAGTGTGGATTATTGCTGATGCAGATGGGATGAGTGCATTCCACTTTAAAAAATATCCTGCCTAGACCAACTCAAGGTGAAAGGACATCAGAAACTGCTCCACGTGATTTACATGAGATTAACTAGGGAGAAACTAGCCATAACACATGGACAGAGAAAAAAGAAACATCTTTCACTGTGAACTCAAGCTGTTCAGATGACTGGGTCAGCTTTCTGCTTTGCTGATCTGCATCCTGATTAGTCACTGTTTTCTTTCACTAGCTTATGAGAGCACGCTGACAGAAGAATCAAGGTAACCCCTACAGAGAGGTGTGCAGACCCTAAGGCTGCCAAAGAAGAGAGTTGGTTCTTCTCTCATGAAAGGTTTTAAAGAAAATCCTGTGTTGTTGTTGTTGTTTTTTTTTTTTTAATGTGATGAACAAATTTAAAATTCATGGCCTTAATGCAGACCCCTTGGAAGAGACATGAAGACTAGAAACCAGGAAGGTATGGCAAGGTCAGCTGCTACAGGTCCTCTTACATTGCGGCATTTCTGGTCAGGAACATTTCATTAGCCAGTCCTTAAAAACTCCAGAGGCAGAGCATATCAACTGGAATAGGAGCACAAAATATCTAAGAGTTGGAGAACAAATTCAAGAACCACCTCTCTCTTGGACTATTCCCTTCTAGATACTTTTTTTGTCACCATGCTCAGATCAAGTTCCTGCAAGTAGTCCTACGACTCTCTGCACATACTAAGAATCGCGAATGAGAAAAAAGAGTTTTTGTATTTGAACTTTGCAACATTTAGTCCAGAATGGAGAAATGTTAGCTGAAGAGACCTAATCGGTTTATCTCAGACAATCCCATCAATAACAGACAAGGCATTGTGCCATGATTCTGACAAGGAAGGTCAGTGGAATACTCCAACCTTTGTCCATAAAGTTGTTGAATGAGTTTCCAAAAGGAAAAGGTCAGGAAGGTTTCTCGTGTGGTGTTAGCTGGGAGCCTCCCATACAGCCTGCTCTTCCTCAGCAGCTTCTCCCTACAACACAACAGGAAGAACCCATCAAGGAACTCCACTAAGTTCCTTGGCTCAAAATGATGTGCAATTGAAAATACACCCAGATACGCTAGTAAAATGGAGGCAGATTATCTCTGCTTGGATGATATGAAATGCATGAAGGAATCAAAATCCAGTTGCAAGAATCTTTACAGAATCTTTATCAGGTAAGACCAGATGCTAGGTTCCACCATTTTTCATGAACAATCTGGTGAGGTCAGGTCTGTGGTGCATCAAGCAGAGCCATGAACCTCAGAAGAAAGGGAGTTAATCACCTTACCCACCAAGAGAAACAGACCAGTAGGTGGTGGCGGCAGTGATGAAGACATGCAGTTCAGGATGAGAGTCTCTGCTTGCTTGATGAATTTCTCCAGCTCATTGAAAGAATGGAAAGAATTAGCAGTGAGGCACTGGTGATTGATGATTCTCCTAAATTTCAATGTCATGCCATGTGGTTGAACAGAGGGCAAAGGAATTGTTTTTTTTCTAACCCAAACAAAAGGACCAGAAGATGGGGGAGTGGTGCTAAGGAGAGGAGCTCACCAGTGAGAGGTAGAGACCTCTTCTTACCTTTGAGTTGGAGGCACGTCCCAAACCAGTAGGTCCGACACCAAAGGCAGGAGCTGCCTGCCACTGCTGAATGTCCTGCAATCCGCCTAAGCAATGTGGGTTGGCCCTTCTTCCCAGCTCTAGGAGTCAAAGCCTTGCAATGGAAACTGATCTTCAGAGAATGGTGGAACCCTAAATTCTGAACACAGACACTTTTTGCGTTGGTCAGTGACAGACAATGAGCACCCCTTGAAGCCAGGCGTTGTCTTAGACTTAAGATGTGGGCTCAGGCAATTTGTGACATTACTACTAAAACTTAAAAGAAAACGCGATTTTGAGAACAAAGCATTCTCTGATCTTACATGGTCTGCAGAAACAAAAGCAGCAAGGACAAATATGATGCTTAAGTAGGAACAGTCTGAAAGTACATGCACTGTTGTGTATAGGTGCACTTTGCCTCCAGTGTACTTTACTGTAGGGTCTGCTGATGTGCAAGAGGGTGCCATGAGAGCTTCAGGGGACCAGGAACCAGTTGGAAGACAGATCAAGAAAAGAAGCACCTTTAAGAAACGGATTTTTTAGTTTGGGACCTGTTGTCCTTAGAAGGTACTACTAAGGACTATAGTTCCTGGCTATCGATCTGAAAATGGAGTTAAGTACTCCCCTGCCCACAAGCCAGTGGCACTCCAGCTAATTTACACGTTACATGCTCAAAAGAGTGATCATTTATTAAAATCTGAGGTTAAAAACAGTGCACATGGAAAGCCCTTAACAGCTGTTCTCCATCCAGATGCAGTCAGAATTTTACCTCCTAACCAAAAGAAAACAAAGCAGATGCTCTGGGGTTAGATCATTTTGTCCCCAACAAGCTGAGATGGATGCCAACAAGCTGGAGCAAACTGGAGCAAATACAGAATAAAGCAAGTGAAGCTTGACATGGTAATATACACAAGAGGACTGGCTTACGGGTCATCCATGAAGTCGTAGATCTCCCTCATAGCCACACCTCCCACATTAACAAAAAAGACAAGTCGTAACAGGACCAAGTAGTGTTCTGGTGGCATCCAAAGGACAAACTTCAAGTAAAATGTGTTCAGCTCTGCCAATAAAAACTGAGAAAAAGGACATTTTAATTACATTCAGAAGACTTCACTGAATGAAGCCTGGAATCTCCCTGCACCCATGCATGATCCCCCCCACCCCCACCCAATTATTCACTGACTCCACAATGCCCTATGGTATCACTAAACCCACCATCATCAGCTGCAATAATGACCAAGAGTAGGTGGCAGGTTGGTTTTTTTTGTTTGTTTGTTTGTTTTTTTGACATCCCCCCCCCAGTTGCTGAGTGTGTTGGAAGAGGTTAAAATATATGCATGAGTTTGTGCATAGCACAGGACACAAAAGAAACCTGGCCAAGCATTGCCTCTAGTGTCAAACAAGTTTATCGGGAGTTTGAAGTACCTTCAGAACTACTAATAAATCCTAAAAGCAAAAAGCTTCTCCTTCCAGCTTCTCCTTCCTAGTATTTAAAAATCTCACCGAAAATGACAAGAGGCAGTAGCAATGAATCCCAGTTGGTGTCTTTACTTGCCTTTTTTGCTCCTCTCCCCCCCTTTTTTTTTTAAACAGTTGTACAAACACCACTGCCAAAGCCAACTTAGGAGCACTGGTTACACATTTATAGCAAATGTTCTCAAGCGAGTTGCCCTAACAAAGAGATTAAGTGAGCAAGTAGACACAAGTTTCTCACATCAGAAGAAATCATATTAAAAGGCATTAAGTGTTTCTTAATACGGAAGTATATGCCAATATGTGAAGCTGTTTATAAACTGGAAATCAGCTGCAGCTATGTTTTGCTACAAGAAACATTATTATACCAAAAAAATAGTATAAACTCAATAGAACCTCTCAGCTGCCGAATCTACTCCAGCACCTAAAAAATGATTTCTTCAGAGTGCAAAAACAATTGGAATATGCACAGTAACCATTAAAGCAAACACAAATTTTATTTATACAGGCATATGTTAATTCTCCCATCAACCACGGGAACCTCAGCAAGTCTGTTATGCTATGTGAACTGGGCAAATGTTTTATGTAGCAGAAACCAGGTGAAAACAGCAGAAACCAAGTTCTTTTCAACTGGGTTTGCAGACTGCCTGATGCATCCCTGCTGGCACTGCTTTATGTTGCTTGCTTCGTTACAGACAGCATATTGCTCCTGCAGCACACTCAATCTGCAATGTGACGTTAATGTAAAGCAAGACAGAGGTGGTGGCTTATGAGCTGATTGTGTCCCACTGAGCAAACTGGGATAGGGAACTTCACCCCAGAATAGGCCACCACTCAATTTCATATTACACATATTTCACGATGATTAAGTATGCTGTTCTAGCAACTGTTACAAAATATACAAACCAGTTATGTCCTGGACCGTAGTAGAAGGGGTTTTTGTTATTGTTTTTAAGTTAAATTTGACAGTTACTGAATTGAAATAAACCTGAGTTGCTCAAAAGTGAGCTGAGTGACATCCCATGGATACCACAAAGGCCAGTCTCCTAACTGAGAAGAGGTAGGAATGGGGAAGAAGCATTTAAAATTTCCAAATTTTTCCTCCATGTGCTACACCTATGACTGTGAAATGGAAGTTATGAATTCAAGATGATGCATTCCCACAATGTAGCCACTCAGATGGCTAAATCAAGGAGGCAGACTTCCAATGTATTGCAACTGCTGGAGAAACAAACGTTTTATTTTGTCTAAATGGGGTGAGTTTACCTGCCCTGGTCAAGCCGGCTACCATTAGCACTGTCAAGTACTACATGTCCAGTGAAACATCAAAAAAATTAGGATAGCAGAATTATTTAAGTCTGTATAAAAACATTATCCAAGGCAAAACTGCAGGTGTCAGGAGCCATACTGCCCAGAGCTAACATACAGCAGCCTGAGACTTTGACCACAGTCCTCTCCAACTGGAATGTGTTAGCTATCTGCTTGAGGCAGAGAGAAACAAGCCCCTTCCATCCAAGGCCAATGTTTTTGGTAGCAGCAGCTACTCACTGAATTGCATGTAGATCACAGTTTAAGTCATTCACATTGCCAATCAGTGATGTTCAGCGAGAAAAAAGTGTTTATGTAATGAATCTGTAGACTGTACCAGAGACATGGAAATCTTTTCTGCAGGATTCAGGAGCAATCTCTTCTGGCCTCAACTAAAGAAACATCACCACACCAGTGTTTCAGCCTAAGTTACCTTCTGCATAGCCAAGTATTACAGAACATCAAATCAGATGATAAAGATGTTTCCTTACTACAAAGATAATGCCACAAACTGCTAGCCATCTGCGTAAGCTGGATGCTGGCTTCCACTCAAATTTGACCCAGCTATACGGGGTGAACTGGAAGACAATTCTCTTCATTTTGCCTCTGAAAGGAAAACAGAACACATTGTTAAGATTATAAGAAATGGCAGATAAGAGACATCTATCTACATTTCCATTTCAGATATCAATCCATGTATGTGAAGTGCCTCCATTTACTGCATTAAAAACACTACCTAATGAGATTTAACATTTCAAGTTAGCCTTCTCTTAAAGAGAAGCCCGTTACTGGACTGTCATTTTAAGTTTTCGTAGATTACACCCATTGTAATAAGCTCTTCCTCAGTTCTGCTGTAGTAAGCAAGGAAACGCTACAGACAAGAATAGTTCCCTACCAGTAGAACACTACAATGGATTTATTCAATTAGAAGTTTCAGCATCCCAATTTTTATAAAGTTTTGATTACCGGGGAACGCATTATTTGCAATCAGATCCTTGCTGTGAATGAAAGAGCCTGATCATGGACTTGGGTTTCCTGAATCTCCAGTTACTATTTCATTATATAACCTAATTTCCACAAGACACCCTCAGTTCCTAGACAATGCTCATGACAGACAGGTATGTTTTTAAACAATTTTGTGTGCAAGTTAAATAAAATTATCATATACAAGCTTCCACGTTGTGTCAAGTTATTAGATAACTGAGTCATTTAAACACATGGATTTTTTAGATCACATTAACAGGATAATCCATCAGCAAGCAAGGTCTTAAACAGGGTCCCAAACTTTGTGCAGTGCTACTGCTTGCAGAGTTAACTTTCTACGCCAACTTACTTGTATGTAGGAATGTTCCAAAGTCCTTGCCATTTGTATGTTTTCAAAGAAAGCCAAGAGAGAGTCTTCATCCCACAATAAATTCCTAATCCATTACATAAGATCACATCCATTATCCACTGAAAGGAGAAAATATAGTGATGCTGGTGAGGAAACCGTAAAGCTTGTAAGAAAGGAAAATACTATAAATACATTTATGTGCAGACACAGTCACGAGGACTGGACAGTTCCAGAGGAGTGTTGTATGAACCATCAGGAGAGAGAATCTGAACTGCCCAAGTCTGCTACAGCCAACATCTGTAAAATACTTGTGCTTTAACCCCTCTTTTGCTGTATTCCTTCTGCTACAGAATAGACCTCTTCCTATTTACCATTCATCTCCACTCCATTAAGCGATAACTTAGACAGCAAAATAACTCTGAACGTGTTCCTAACATGCAGTCTAAACTTCAGTCTGTCTCCTAAAGAAATGACTTATCTCCAGGATGTGAAATTAAACTCGTGATTTCTCCTCATGCTCTGCCTTACTCTCTCATTCTGGAGACAAAGTTCTTGAGCTAAGAAAAAACTGGCTGCCCTCTTCAATTGAAGAAGGAGAGCACAATGTTCATTTAATTAGAAGGTTTTTGAAGATGAAATGCCTTTGCTTGATGTCTTTATGCAAACTGCATTTATTTTCATAAACAGAACCACATAGCAAATCATCACAAGCTTGGGAAAGAACCTGGACTGTACAAGCTGAAATAACATAAGAACCAGAGCTGTGTGCCCTGAACGTAGATAATTTTGATTGCTCCTGTAGCCAATTTACATTTCACAGGAATATGAAAAACATATAAAAGAAAAAGAAAATAAAGTATGACACTTTAAGCTACAGAGCTTACTTTTTCCATAGAGAAACTAGATAATAGCAATTTGCCCCTCTGGCTTTAAAAAACACACAAGCAGTGTTTTAGGACAAGAGTGGTTATACACTACAAAGTATAGAAACCATAAAGCTTTTCAGTAAGGCCAAACCTTTATCTTCCCAAGCAGCTTTTTGTACACCATAGCAGGACTTCTAAACACAGCAATAGACTGTTTTCAGAAAACAGTAAAGATAGGTCTATGCTGAAGGAAGAGCTGGACATAAATTGCACTGAGCCCGTTTTCTTAACAGACAAGAAAAATCACCACCTGAAACTCTACAAAGTTTTGCCTTTCTCTTAATTTCAGACTTTATGGTTTGTACCATCATCAAATATTTCAAAATGTTCATCTAAAGCCTTAGTCTTTCTCTGGTGTGGAATGAACCATAACAAATATTTAACCACATGAAATAAAGTTACCATTCCACAGAGAAGTCTGAAAATCTGCAAAATTATACAAACTGTGACAAACATTTAACAAGCTCAATATGGAGAAGTGCCAAAGCTCCTGAGCTGCAGTAGCCATACCTACATTTTTGGTCATGCACATCATGTAATTTAGTTTTCACCATTTCCTGCCCCCTTCCCTTTAAAATATATACCTCAGCTTAGACACGAATATAATGATTTATGCAGTACATACGTGATCCCACCAACATTCACTGAAGTTTGGAAGCTGGTGTTCCAGACTGTACTCCAGAAATTCAAACATCACACTGATGATCATACACATCCACCAGTCTCGAATCATCAGTGTCTGTAACAAGGAGAAAAATCTTTCAAATATCCACAACAGTAGTTGTACAACATATTAAAGTCATTACAAAACCAAATATTTGCACACTGTACTGAGCAGAATCAGATACCACTTACACTGATGTCCTTTAGAAATCTAAAGGAAGAACTCCACAAATACTGTAAAGACACTGCTTAGATTTACAGTTTTGCCACGGTGTATGGACAAATTATGTTATTTTCTAATTTCAAAACTCATCACTTAAGGAATATGAGGATTTAGATATGTATTATCAAGCATTAGTCTGAAAAGATCATCTATACGACTCCAGAGTAAATGAGGCCCACAATAATTTCTGAGGCACACTCATTTCCAGTATTGCTGTTCTGGTATTTCGAGAGGGTACTTAAGAATCTGTTACTCAGAACAGGGGGAACAGGAAAACAACAACAAACACACAACACATGCTCCTCGCTGTTTATGAAGACAACACACCCAACTTCCAGCTTTTTACAGAAAAATATGTTAACTGACAAATAAGAAATATAGCTGCCAGCTTCCTTCTAGCTTAGCAGCAGATAAATGAACACTTCATGGGGCATGCTGAGCTCTCCAGATCAGCCTGCAGGCTGACAAGTTGATGTATCATCTCAAGGATTTCTGCAGAAACATTCTCCCAAGTCATTTTAATCAAAACTAGGCTTCTTCCAGACCAAGACAGATAATAGCTTGAATGAGCAGACAGGCATCTTGAATTATATCCCAGACAAGTTCTTCATGAATGTGTTACTACTCCCTTATGTCTTTTAATCATGTTCTGCCTATTTAGGCATTTGTTCTCAGAATGACATTATTTGTACAAATACAGATTGTAATTGAACTGTTATTTTGATATTTAAGCTTTTAATGGAATTCTCTCAGATGAAGAAGATCCGAGTTTCTCCAAATTTACAATTTTATATACTAACAGAACAAGCCATAGACATGTTGATCTGAAGTCAGTCTCCCCATGCCTACCAGACTCATCTTTTGGTTATGGGGAGAAAAAAAAAAAAAAAAGCAATACATCTGCACTTCTGAAGATGAAAAACAACACAGCAGTAATAACTTATTTTTAAAGCAGACAGCTTTTTCAGCTTATTATTCCTAGTGGTCTGGTAGACTGGAAAAAAAGCTTAAAAACAGACAAAAAAATAAAAGGTCTGCAGGACAAAGTAAGGTTAGCAAGTAAGCTTGCACTTTTTTTAAAAAAAAGTAATATTTAGACCAAAGTGTTCAGTAAAAAATGGACTAAATGTGTTCTGCCAGAGACATGCACAACCTGAATTTCTTCGACAGTTGGTTACTTTATAGTAAACGTCAACAAGAACTAAAACAGCACCTACCCACTTATGATTGAAATTCCTGATTTGGAAGCCACTGGGAAAAGCTTGTATTGGAATAATCCTAGCGTATCACCATGCATCTATTTTGGATGACAATAAATTTTTGCTGCCTTTTCTGAATACTGTCTTCTTCCCCACACTCTACATTCAAAGGTCATTCAAAGATTTATCTCGCTACAGAAGTAAAGGATATTACTTTTATTGATCTCACCTTAGGATGAATTATAGCAAAGGATTGCCAATGTAATGTTACTTTGGAAAGAAATGAGACGACTGAACAGGGAAAAAAAGCCTTTCATGCTTTACAAACACAGTCTAGTTCACAGATGACTGCCTAATATAATTGATCATTAAGACTGGCATCGCTAAAACAGAAGCAGTCAAGCTATGAAAGAAGAATAGGACTGTAAGAGAAACGTAACAGAAGGCTCATTCTTACTTTCAGGTACCAGCCAAAAAAGTGAGCAGGAACAAATCCATCCAGCTTGTCCTACAAAGCAAGAAGAGAGTATAGGTCACTTTGTACTATAAACAATTACTCAATGTTGAAGCTTACTTTTTTCCAGGAAAAGATGCAGCAATAAACTTCAGTTGTTCCACATTCTAGATGCATTTTAAGAGATTCTTATTTCTCAAGTATAGTGAACATACAAGAAACCTTTAAAGCAAAGTCAGGAAGCTTAACGGGCAAAAACTGTGATCAGGACTACTGATAAAGTGGAGACTACCTTATTAATGCAAAATGTCATGTTCTTTGCCTTCCAAGGAGACAGAAGGATGCATTCAAACCAGACATAATAAAGAAAATGCATTTCTTCACCATACCCCGATCTTGTATCTAGGAAAGCTTCTTACATCTTACCATTCCTGACAACAAAAAAACATGGGCGAAGAGTGGCTCTCCTCCACCTACTGCCAGTGGAGCACTAGGAGAGGAAAGCTCTTATTGCTCTCAGTTATTATGCTTCCTGATACACTGAAGACTTACATGGTAAACCTAAAGAATTTATTGCTCTGCAACTGTGGAGTTGAAACCAATCCCAATTTTACTGCCCCTGAATTTCAAGTTCTCTGGTAGATAACAGCAAGAAACAATAACCTGACACTTTGTGGTACACAAGAAAATCCAACTTATGTTGCTTGCAACATGCAACTTTTGAACTTCATGCCTCAAGGTGACTAGGATTAGAAGATTCCTTAGGCACGCTAATAAATCCAGACTTTTAGGGGAAACGGGTTTACATCAATAATCTGAGAAACGAGTATTGTTCAAGTTTACCCCCTTTCTTGGGCAGAGTAATTAGGATACAAAGAATCACATCTCCATCTGCCAGGGAAGTGCAAGGAAGAGAAACAAAGAAGCTAGAATCAGTCATGACCTGCTTTCTGATTCAGCACTCAGAAAGACTGAGGACTGCACTTTCAAGCTTTTAATTAAGCAACCGTTAACAAAAAAAAAAAAGTCAGACTCTCGCTAGCAAATAACTTTGTTTCTTACCCAGATGTTGTGAAATGGATCCGTTTCGTTGCCAGGATCATAAATAAGGCAGTTGCCACCATAGTCTCTTTCTGGCAAAGGAACACCTAAATTTGGATCGATGTACTTCATAAACTGTCTCCCATCTTGTACGGTCTGCAAAAGGAACACAAAACCCATGTTTTCCTCTTAGTAAGTGCTAATGGACAGAAAAATACAAAGATAACTTATATCAATAGCCCATCTTCAAACGGGTGTTTTTTAACGTGTGGCAAAACAATTCTTAAAATACATCTAGACCTCAGAGCATCACATAGCACATACACCTGAGTTTCCAGACCTCTAATGCCAAATACTGCAGGCAGGAACGACTAAAAAATGAACTTAAGATTTCTTAAACATAAAACAAAACAAAAAAAAACACAACTCAGTTTCCTAAGCTACTCCTCTATGCCCCCTCTCCCCTAAAAACTTAGTACTTGAACTGACACACAATTCTTTTTTTTTTCCTGACCCGTTTGCCCTTCCTTTCTTCATGAGGGTAAACAAAAAGCAGTCAGCAAACAAGAAAAGATTCATTTAATGCCTGCAACTCCTACACTAGTGGCCTCCTGGTTTCCTAGAATAGGAAAGATACAGCTGCATGAAATGCAGCTCAAACAAAATACAGCACATACGAGCATCAGTAGACAGAACATGCATATCAAGTGCTCTGTTAGCAGGATTTGTCTTGCATGTGTGCTCAGCGCACTTCAGCTACAAAAAGTTTAGATCTGCACCGAGTTTCATGGCTGAAAAGAATTAGCACTGCCTGTTGAATAAACAGCCATTTCCAGTAACATCCCACTAGCAGCACAGGTAGCAAACCCTGAAGCAAACTGCAAGGAGAAAAATTACCCAACTATTTGTTATAGAAGGTGACCAAGACCTGAAGTAATTTACTGGTCACTCACACAAACATTTACTGAATGAGCATTTCCCAATGAAATCGATCACTGCTGTGGTCAATGTTTTACAGCAGAAACATCAATGACAAACAGATAGATAAGCTAGCAGATATTAAAAACTGAGCAACGCCAAAATTAGTTAATAGCAGTAATAAAGTTATAGAATGAAACCAATAAAGTCAGATTAACTATAAGACAAGTTTCAACCATGAGCGAACTTGTATTTACTTTTCAAGTAGTTTAGTCACTAACTGACTCAGCAGAATTTTAACCTTACTTAAACCTGTGCAGAAGTCATAATGTATTTTTAGTAAGGAGCTGGGCACCAGGTCATGAGTATCCTTAACAACTAAATGACCAGCAACACAACACACTGCCAGAGGAAAGCAAAGCAGTTCCAGGCTTTCCTATGAGAATTCAGAACTACAGCAGTGCTATCAAATACAAATGAAACACATTATTCAGTTTGGTTGCAGCTAGTCACGAGTATCATTTACAAGGATGCCTGGAAAAAACAGAGGGTGACATGAAACAAACAGTAAGAACATAAGAATAAATTGGAACTGAATAAATATTCCTCAGTGGTGAGGAATAACAACAAAAAAGGCAAGACAGACCTGTTCATGCTTGTGAAAGGGTCAGAACTCCACTCCCTCCAAGCAGGACAGGCAGCCTGAAAGAAACCCTAATGAGACATTAGGGCCCTGCGTAAGGGTTTACAATGAACCCCCAAGTTAGGCCAAGAGGACAGAAAAAACATCTTGTTCTTTACTGACCTACTGCGGACACATTCCAGCTGCCCACTGACAACAAGCCAGCCAAAAACCAAACCAAACCAAAAAACCCACACCAGACTTCTTCACTCTTAAAGAGAACTTGGCATTGACTCTTCAGAAGACTCCAGGAAGGTCAAGAAGAACAAGAAATGCTGAAGCCAGAGGAAATCTTTGATTAATTGGAAAGGGTTTGATCAATATTAAGAACTTGTTTGCAAAGCAAATGTCCTACTCCAACACGATGACAGCTGACAGGTTGTGACCCTTCTGAATTCTAGTCCCACTTCTTAAAGCTCTTTGGCCTCTAGAGGCAAAACATTGTATTTTTAAATATGTTCCTCATCATCTTTTTATCTAAAATGATCAGTTTAATGCTACTTGATGAGTACACAATGGTACTTCACAACCCTTTTAAGATGCAGAGCACCAAATGCCACTGGGATGTCAGCAGGAAGGTACTGGTTGAAAAAGATCCACTGGCAACTCCAAAACCTAACACCAAAAAGTAACCAAGGTCTGACAGAGCAGAATGTTTAACTCCCACTGTCCCATATCTCTGCGTTTGCTTTGGCTTCAAGTCACACCGTTGCCTGAGGAGATGACTACAACAACTGGATTGTGTAACTGAGGAGAGGGTAAGTCTCCTTCAAAACCTAGAGCTTTTTTTTTTTTTTTTTTTTTTAGAAAAAATGTATTCCAGGGTATTAAAACAAGTTGAATTCACAATCTGTAGGGTCTAAGAAACTAACAGCTGATACGCACCTTCAGCAGTGAAATCAAATCCAACAAAGCAGAAACTAGATGTCAGAAGCACTAACTCCTGATCATTTGATGTAACCAAGAATACTGACTTTTTTAATAACTCATTTAAGATCACCTCACTGTGGTGTCTGACCTGGGCTGAGATTAACTGGAGGCCAGGAGAAGAGACAACAGGGTGAAATATTTTGAGAACACTTTTTTTTTTTAAAAAAAAAAGTTTTCTTCAACCTAGAAGTCCCATTAAATAAGACAATGAACACAGGAATGAAGTTGAGCATCTTCTGCAGTCAGCGAGGATCCCAAAAAAACAACACAAATGATTTTATACCCATGTTAGACATCTAGCTACTAAACAGCAGTTTAAGGTACTTACCTGGAACAGTATAAAGATGAGGAAGAGTTCATACACAACGCTGACACACAGCCAGAACCTCCAGTAAGCTACAGAAACACAAAAACAGGATGTCAGTAAAAGCTTCAAGAAGATGAGTTGTCAATTATGCATCTGTTGCAACTTAACATTTCAAGAAGAGATGCTCTCACCAAGATATTATAAAGCTCAGTATTCAAAGTATTTGCTGTCCTTCCTGAAGGGTACAGCCAGAAAGGCTTGTTCAACTACTAGAAAGGCTGCTATGCAAATATGCCAGAATTACTCTGGCAATGACCAGGATCAACAAAAATGCTTCAACCTGATGAACTAAATATTTAAGAATTAGAAGGAATATTTGCCACTTACAATGCTTTCTAGCAGTCCTTAGAATGGAGCTGTATCCTTCGTGAACTGATCTTATTTCTTCTCCACCGTCACATAAACTGATCGCCCAGCTTTGGTTTTCCCAGCCCTACCATGGCTAAGCAGCTTGGCCAACTTCTACCTATTTATTGCTAAAACGGACAAAACTAACACCAGCGGGGGGGACCCCTCTGCTTTTGTCTGTAAACCCATCTTCTTCCCTGAAGACAAGTTTTTTTCCTTGAAGGGCAGGAAGCATTTCAAAAATACCATAGACGTTTTCACTTTTACTAGGAATTCAATACCAAAAAAAAAAGCATGAAAGGCTTAGCAGGTGCTAGATGCAAGACTGATGAAATCATCTGATGCTCTCCATAATAAGAAACATCAGGCAAAACTAACTTGTTTCAGAGCCTACCATCATTTTCCACCCTCACAAGATGTGTGATTTCAGCTCTTCTCAGATTGAAGCAACACCTAAAGCTAAAGGGTACACAAATTAAAGTATTTGTGCGCTTTCTGCTCTGTCATTGCCACCTCTGTTCTTCTGTAAGACTCAGTCCGCAGGTAATAGGCTCTCTGACAGTCTTGGATACCAGCTTTGTGGTCCATGAGCTGCATTCATGCCCCTAATTCATCCAACTCCAACCACAGACTGCTTTGGCCTCCATTCCATACAGTCATTTCTGGGCTCTGGAATCTCATCCAGCTCTTTGTTAACTCCTACAAGGGAGGAAGCAGGTTCACGCAGAGCCAGCATGTGTGCAGACAGAGCACTCCAGCATTTTTTCCTAATCACATACAAAAATTTATCCAAGGTAGTTCAGCAAAACTTGACTCATTCTAAGTGGATATTTAAATCTCGCAGTAACATCATGTACTAATCACTGAGGAATGATTTTAATAGACTTTCCTTCAGGTGTTTCCTGTTTACACTTATAAAACTGAGCTCTCCTTCCATGGCTACATGGAGGCGATGGTTACAACTGGACTGGGGCAAAGAGGAATCAAAACAGGCATCTGTAAGGTTGAGCAGAGACAGCAAGCAATTCCACCTCCATGTTCATAGTTTGATCATGAAATGAAAAAAACACAAGCATCTTCAGGCACAATTTGGGCATTTCTATTAACTCCAAGGGTACTTAGATACGTTAATGCTTCATAAGTCAGGACCACGACATAAATAATGCAAGAACTCAACATCAAGTATAGGCTTGCAAATTGTTTATCAGCTCAGAACCTGAAATCATCTAGCTGTGGTGTTGCAGGACTTTTTATAGGCTTGTTTGCCCCAAAACAAAAATAAATGTCATCGTTGCCCTGTTGAACTGTAAGTAGCAAAAAATGAAAAAAATATATATACACATTTTAAAAAGAAGCCTCTTATCTGACAGCCCGCTAAAGACACAATCATTAAAATAGATTGAAATGTGAGAAGGCATGACCTTTTTCACCAAAACTGCTGAATTTAAATTAATCAAAATGGCTTACTTTACACCTCCAGAGGGAAAAAAAAAAAAAAAAAAAAAGAAAAAAGCAGGTGTGACCTGGATAACAGAAAGCTTTGGGCTCTGCAACAGATTTCACTGGAAATACTGAACTTTTAAGATTTTTACTTGAAATTCACAAACATAATTATAATCGTTTAATTACACAACAAGATAAAGCATTTTCTTAGGTGTCAGTTAAAAAAAAACAAAAACTCTAACATATGCTATGAGGTGTTTTATGACTTTTTGTTGTTCTTGGTCACCTTAAGAGAAGGAAAAGCAGAGTTCAGCCTGCCTTCTCCTTGGAAAGGCAGCAACTCATGCCTCCTGCCCAGGTGTCTTTGCCTAGACGTTGTAGAAACGGTTATTTAATGCTTCTGTCCCTCCTTCAAGATTTGATTAACTTGCAAATCCATTGGCAAATTTCACTTGGAAGGACTGACTTAGAGTGTGCACCCTCTTGTCTTTTCTAGAATGCTGCTTAGGAAAAATGAACAAAAATGTCCACTGGTCAAAGATGTATTTGGGAGAGACAAACTTCTCCCTACACCGGCACCACTGTACTGCTGAAAAATACTTCAGGTTTTGCAAGCAAAACTGCAGGATATCTTGAGGGGGGAAAAAAAGCCACCACCATATTTCTATTTAAAATGTGTTTTGTGTTTGATAACATTTTCTACCCCTTCCTATGACTGAAAACCTTGAAGAGTAAACAGCGTGTTTACACCGGAAGTAAGAATTAAGTTTCCATTCACATTTCTACAAAAATTACTTCCTTTATACATCACCTTCAGACTAGCAGCCTTAGCAACGCTGCTTTTTTCTGACCTACGAAGCCCTGTATGACAGATTTTATGCTCCTCGCAGCCACAAATGTGGCAGACTAGCTCTGACACCGATGTACACGCCCTTCAGGTAGCAGAAAAATCTAAACCTGCAGCTGAGCTTTTCTTCTCCTATGTACATAGAGTTCTGGCAACAGGTGATCTGCAGCTGCTGAATACCCTCAGCAATGCTCAATAAAGCAAAATAATTAATAAAAGATTAAGATCTGGTTGCAATTTAGTGTGCTTTCTCCCCAGCAGACATTAAGCACGCAGGAGGTTTTGAAGACTACTTTCTATCTGTACAAGCACAGCAGAAACAAGATGTTTTCAAAGCTGTACGAAAACATTGTGTTCTCTCTCTTCCTGGACCAGCCTCAGCTATGAAGTTATTTTTGGCATACCCCTATTATTTGTTTTCCTTAAATGCACTGTCACCGTGAACCTCCCTCAAATTAGGATTATCTGCCTGATTAAACAGGCCTCAACTAATCATTTACATACCTGAGAGTTTAGTGATTACTATGCCCAAACACTAAACTGCTGTCATCCTTGGGAGACTTGAGAATATTTAACAAGAGTGCTGCCTGGCCGAGTGCACAACCGGCCGCTTACCCCTAGTTATCATCACCAGTTTGAGTTTAACCTATGCAACTTAAAAGGCTGAGTTTAAAAATAATAATAATAATAAAAAGGTATGTGCCTGAACAAGGCACTTATCTTAGAGCTGTTAAGTGGGTGGAAGCACTTCATAAGCGCTAATCAGAAGTTGCACAGGACACGAACAGGGAGAAGTGTCTGCTCTGGGCAGCCACATGCCTGCTCAAATTACTTAGCACAAGGTTTTCCATAGAGAGCTCGGGTTCAGAAGCACCACCCCGTGACCTGAGAGCACCGATGTGAAGGAGTGACCGAGGAGCAGCAGAGGGAACGCAAGCCTTCAGAGCAGTCCTAGCTGTCTACATGATATTTCATTGCTAAATGTAAGGCTTCAAAATATTAAGGGGCTAAGTTAAGATAAAAAAAATAGGAGTTAAAAGCTCGGCTTGTCCAACCCCCTAGATACAGGGTAATTTATTTCACTCAGTCAGTGAAACTATCGCTATCCCAACAGTCCAATGAATTTATGTACAGACAGTAGTGAGCATCCAGATTCCTGAACTAGTAAAGGAGCTGTAAGAAAAGGGCAGATCACAAACTATTCCCTAATGGAAGGATTTATTCACTGCAGAATTACAAGGCAGCCAGCTGCTTCACCTGGTTTTACCAGCAGCATGCTCTGCCAGTGCTTTCTCACCTGGGACAGGTACAGAAGAGATCCAGTTTTTGCCTGCTCATTTCTAGCTACTTCAGCCTATGGGTTAGTGAGGAATATCATGGTTTACTCTCCAAACTGCTTATTCCATCAGGAACAATGCATTACATCAAATAACTGTTGACAAGAGTTGGGAATCTTAGAAGCATTTTCTTGGGGCAGTAATAACCATCCCAGGACGTCGCATTAAAATTACAATATGGGCAGGTTGTCTTAATGAAGACAACAAAGCATCACTGGACAACATTACATCATTTGTATGCTCAAGGCTCCATAAGGGGAGTTGACAGCAAGAATCAAGAAAATCTTGTAGCTGCAAATACTAAGAAGTTGGCATACTGATGACCTATATCCATGACCCATATCCATATCATTTTAGCATGAAATGCATTACACTCTCCGCATTTAGGTGTTCACCCACCAATAAATGGACCTGCAGGCAGAGTTTAAGATTTTACCCCTGTGAGATATTGTTCCTTGGGGATAAGGGCATATTCATCTTTTGTTAGATGGCTCGGAAGCTGTTGGATTTTGTTGAGCATGCCAGAGGCACTACAAACCAAATGGAGGCTTTGAAGCTAATGGTTTACATGAAAAAAATGGAAAATTGGATAAAAAGCGGGGAAAGAGTGCTAAAAACATCAGTCTTCCCTAAATAACCATACATATTTCTTTGCGCAATAGTCCTACATATCTGAATTATGGTAAAACAATTGGTATGGGTCCACGTGGCAAATTATTACCTAGAGAAAGTCATCAGAAAATCAGTAGAAAAATGGTAAAGTTGAATGGGCAATCAACTAAAACTGACGTAGCCAGTAATGCTGAAAGGGGAAAAAAGTCAGTCTGGAAGGCTAAGTGTAGAAGTGGCTAAGTCTGGAAGTCTTATACACTCACATAGTGGCTAAGATCAATTTCGTTAATAACCTTAGTGGAAAGTAGATTAACAACACAAAACACACCAACAGCAGCAGCAGGGAAGGCAGGGACAGCAAGGAGAAAAATCAGACGACCTCAAAAAAATGGAGTAATAGAAGAACTCAGAATACAGTTTCACACTTAGGAACCAGTAAGTTTTCATACACGATGTTAGCTCATCAGCAGAGTAACTGAAGGATTAGCGTCACCTGTCAGACTCTGAGCTGCCACTGTAATACAGCCATGAAAAAAGCACAAGTAACATGAAGTCTGCCATCAGGGTGCTCCCAAAGAGATACTGTGAAGCTTTAATGCTGTCACGAAAAACATGAGCACTGCCAGGTCTGGATAGCCATTTTCCAAGAGGAAAACCCGAAACACACACAGAGGGCTACTAAAATGTTATGGGGTAAACAAGCTTATGTTGAGGGGGAGACTAAAGGCAAAACTTGTTTGCTTTAGCAAAACCAATGGTGAGATGGCATGAACTGTGTATATACAAATCAGGTGGATAAACACTGAGTAAGAAGAGCTATTTAAACAGAAAAGCAACACAGGCACAAAACCCAAACCAAAATATAAAACACCTCCAACCTGATCGTAAATAGGTAGAGACATACTGAATAATAGGCCTCCAGAATCATCCAGCTACCATAACATCTAGCCACTTCTCATACACAGCTCAGAGAGCTGGTGTAACAGATCTGATGGGGCTGTATGTGATCGTAGCAACCTGAATCTGACCCACAGGCTTTCTTCTGTCCTATAAATGGAAGCTGTGCACACCAGCAGCCTGTACTTCCAGTTCCTTTGAGATGAGATCTTTCTCTTGGAACAGCACCGTGAAGCTAAGGTCAGAGACTCAGCTGCCTGATGGACACTTCCCAGGACACTCTCCACAGCCCTCCGGAACGGGAGAGCTGACACAGTGTCTCGGGGGCTGCAGCACCAAGCCTCTGCTGCCTGCAAGATTGTTGTTCTCATTTAAATCGGCACCCAGGTGTCTGGCTGTGACCACAGAAGTATCTGCTGTCCTGGTGAACTGTTGTAGCCCTTGAAAACCACTCTTCAGAAGATCATCTCATCTAACAAGCTACAAGAAAGGTGAATTAATACAAAAAACAAACAAACAAAAAACCCTACATTACTAAACTTTATATATAAAGTGACTGAATATATGAAAAATTTGATTGTCAAAAGATAATCAGTCTCAGTCCCCTAAGTGCTGTCTACCACCTGTGTACGTTACCATCTTGGAAACACCAGATCAGTTCACACCAGCAGTTTGCTGTACACATCTACGACCTTTGGACTTTCCCCATCCCACTTGTCCTACTTTGTTCTAGAGAATAAAAATGACTTATTTCCCAGACAAAACCACTGGATGTTCTCAAACTGAAAGCTATGACAGAAAAGCAGCCAAATATCACTTAAAGAGAGTAATTTTTCTTACCTAAGGTACCAGAATTAATTGCAACTTTAATTAAAGACCTCAAAAAATACAAACTTTTGATCAAAACCTTAAGTTTACAGAGGTGTCCTCTGTGCATTGCTCTGTAATAACATCTGCTTTCATCAATGTTTTTAACCTGTCTGCTGTTTCTCATATAAAATAGGATTCCTAAACTGAAAAGTTAATTTTTTGGAATAAGAAATATTTCAAGAATATTATGTAAGCCTACATAAATTCCCTTAGCTCTTTCTCAGTGATTCACAACATCTAAACATAGGCAAAAAGATCAAAGATGTTAAAATTCTTCACTCGATATAGCCGTGCAAAAAAGAGGTTGTGTTATGGTCTCAAACACTCTCAGGACTTAGTCTTACACTGAAGGATCGCTGTGCTGTTTGGAATACCTTGGTACTTGAGGAGGCTGACTGGAAGCTGGGAGGCTACATGAGGACTGCGCAGAGTTAGTGTGCCTGTGTTATTAGTTAAATTATGACTTACCTCCTCTGCAAGTAACACAAGTACTTACATTCAGCAT
The DNA here is from genome assembly GCA_011076525.1 of Nettapus auritus. NCBI lineage: Eukaryota > Metazoa > Chordata > Aves > Anseriformes > Anatidae > Nettapus > Nettapus auritus. Next base: position 30,672,937 of record CM021769.1, read on the forward strand.
AAAATGCAATTTATCCGAAATATTTGCATAATTTAAGTGACTTAAATTACCTGGATGAGGTCTTGAGAATGGTCCATCTTTAGCTTGTGTAACTCCAAAACACAGAAAAACCAAAATACTGGCAACAATGCCTCTGAAAGTAAAAAACAGAACAGACTATTTATATTGCTGCATCTTCCCAATGAAGTTGTAAATTGTATTCTTAGATGTCAAAAATATCCTGTCTGTATTTCTTAACCTCTAAACATGTCAGCCATTAAATAGATTCCTTTTGGAGAATATGTTTCAGGGAAATAGTATAGAATGTTTCAGTTGGAAAAGACTTACAAAGATCATCAAGTCCAACTATAGGCAACAGGTATAGGAAATAGGTGTAAATTCCTACACTTTACCTGTGGTTTCACAAAAGACTGTCTCAAATCCCCAAGCACACCCCCCTATCCTTCTCCCTTCCTCCCCACTAACCGTATGCTTCCATTCCTCAGGCAGTCCAGGAGACTGCTGGATGAGTTTTCAGTGAGATCAATAACAAACCAAAAAAGAGCAATTCCATGATCCACACGACGAGTCACAGGCTTTAAATGATCGTGACATGCACAGTCAGTCAAACGCTTCCCTATGTCTCTGACTTTCGTCAGTAAGACACTAACTGGAGAAATTTCTTCCTGTTAAATTTTGAGGAGCATCTTCTCCTCGCACAATTTCAATGAAAGCTCATGAGGAACCATTGAAAAGCCATTTCCTGGGGTGTCTCTACTCCAAAAACATTTTATCCATCAATTGAAGACAAGGAGAAGCTTCTAAAATTAAACCAGCACTGTTGCTATTCCAAGAGCGGGAACCATAATCTAGATCCTACATAATCTAATAGAGACATTACTATATCAGACCGTAAGACCAGGTATACCAAGGATCCACCACCTTATCCCCAAACCCTAAGCTGCAGTGCACAAGGTTTTCTCTCATCCTCAGCAACGTAAGACCTACGGGAGGACTGCCATGGTCCTGCCATGCTTCTCCTTGCAGGAGGCAGCAGAATGAGAGGGATGAGACTGCTTCAGCTGAAAACTAACCTAGGAACAGAACTATTTGTTGTAAGTTGGGTCAACCCACTGCTCACACAAGGAAGGAACACAGCAGCCCCCATTTGAAGCTGAACTGTTAGCTTAAGCCATTGCAGATGTAAAGCTTTAAAGGCAGCCACATGGCTCCCAGAAGAGATTTGTATTTTTGCATTTTGTAGCACGTAACAATACACGCTGCTTTGCTCACTACCATCATGCTCAGTTGTGAACCAACAAGTCCAAGACTTTTAGGCCTTGTAGGGTAGTTTCCCAAAGCTAGAGACGACCCGAATCTAAATCACCACGGGAACTTAGTTACATTTCTTTCTAAAATCCACCCTCAACCAAACAGCAGATGCAGCAGCAGCGCTGAAATAAGCTGTGGTTTCAACTTGTTTGGTTTTTTGTTTGTTTGTTTTACTTCAAGTTCACCATGGGAAGTTTTGAAGAAAGTCACAAATCTGTGCAATAGCCATGCCAGCTCCATTACCTTTTTTTTCCCCTCAGTGATCAAATTCATATCAACATACTGACTCCATACGAAGCTTTCAAAGCCTAAGCAGCAGCTTGTGCTCCTGGCTCTGCACAGCTCCATGTAAGAATTTCTCTAGGATTTGAGAAGGGTACAGGGTTTGCCTCCAACTACATCCACAAAGGTAGCCTAGAGGGACAAGGTTTATAAATTCCCCTGAGCAGCAGATCAGGAAGGCACTAAATAGCAGTGCCTACAAAATTAATTTTAGTGCTTCACCAGAAAAGAAAGGGAAAACACAGCAACAGCTTCATTAGTACAAACAGGCTATTGTTTCTGTTGTTTTAAAAGAGACGATTCAGAAACACAAGACAATGAAGCCTATGAGTTGCTGTGTACCACCCTCTGTTCCAGGCGTTTAAGCAGACAGCTCCAGCTCCCCGTCCTTTCTCTGGCTGTACCTACGTTAGCACGACTGGTACAGTACCCTCAGGGCTCTGACCAGATGAAGAAGCGGCAGACAGAGGCCTAGCCTCTCTTACCTTGTTTCTTTGGTAGGTGTTCATCAGCAGCTTGCAAACACACACACCCCCAGTCTCATTATCATGGCTGAGCAATGTCAGTTATGCCAGAAGCCAGCATAGACGGGCATCTTAGAAGAGAGACTGATTTACAGCTTGAAATTCAATATAAAGCCCTCATGCCTGCAGGATTTTTTAAAACCTGAATGCATTTACGTGTGTTTTTTTTTTTTTTTCCTAAAGATCCCTTGCTCAGCACTCAAAGCATTAGTGGATTTCTTCCACAGCCACAGTACATGAAGGAGGCTGCTGAGGATTTATTTAGCTGTCCTCAGAGCTGGAGCGCGGTCCTGTCGGCTCCTGCTTAACGGGAGAGGAGAAGCTGCCAGCTGCCAGACAGGATGGACTATGTCAAGGCCACTCTGAATGCTGCAAGAACTGTGTGAATAAAAAGCCTTATCGATCAGACAGGTTTTGCAATGCAATATCTCTTTGTATCTATCATAAAGAGAGTTGAAACTTTACTTAGCCAATCTGATCATGCATACTGCATGATCACATCAACATCTTTGTGTATGATCCTAATGAACTTTGACCAGATTTACATATAAAACGTTCCTATATAACTTATAGTACAAATAAAAAGATAAAATCCTCCTTTAACTGCTCTAACACATAACAGGAAGGCAAACGGCACTCAAATACCAGGCACGTAAACAGATTGAAGTATGAATCCCGGCTCCAGATACCACACCCTGTGATCTCACAGGCTCATGCTCCGGAGCGTATTTTGTGCATCATTTCTCTCGGTTACTACCGCTCACCCTGCCCTCACCTGCTGCTCTAAGTGCCTGGGTGAAGCACTTTTACAAGGGAGAAAAGTGGAGCTTCGCATGACTTCCTGCTGCTTTTCTCAGTCCAGGAAACAGCAACAGCAGACAGCACAGCAATTTGTGCACTTCGCTTCAATTTCATGGCTTGCTCGCAGCCCCTAGTGTAGTTCGCAAGCAGTCTGGCATCTCTTAGCATGAGCTTGAAAACAAAAAAGATTTAAGTGTCTGCAAGCACGTAGTTAGACTTTGCACCTCCGGACAAAAACACTGCTCTACTGTCATTGTGCAGCAGTTGGAAATAAAAAAGCATGACAGCCAGAGCCACTGCTCGCTGGTAATAAAATCGTCACTGTTCATTAAGCAGGCAAGTGTTCCTACGAGATATTTGCAAAGCGACAGTCTCACGCCAAGACAAAAATTTTGATCAAAACACATAGCAGCTCTTTAAGGAGACTGAAAAAGTTCTCAGGGTAGGATGAAGTATTTGAAGTGATGAAGGTAAAACGAAGCTGTGAGAATTGGGGATGTGGATGTACCTAAGTATGTTGTGACCACCTTGCTCCTGCCTCTCTTTGTTCAAGTATGCCCCTGGAGAGCCACACAAAACTGGTCAGGAACGATACAACACAAGCAAGTGCACAGAGGCTAAAAAGGTTAAGAGCACTGGCTGGAACATGATTTGAGCTTGAACCCTTCGTGTTTAGCAGTGCTAGATTTGGCAAAGTGTTTGCCTCAAAGACCTTAGAAAAGAGATTTAAGTGAGACCAGACAGGAGTTCACAGAAAACTGACACAATGCAACAGACACTCACTTCCATCCCTTAAATCACGGCCAAGGCAACAGAAGCAAAGCTTTGGAAAGGCCCAATAGGACTGATGTTATTTCTGTGTTGAATTTTAACTTAGGATAAAGTAACGCTTTGACTGAGTTAATTGCAATCTCATAATTCAGCATGTAGCTGGCATGGCTATGGTAAGGGCATAAGGATGAAGCCTGAATGGAAACAAAGAGGTATCATTCAAAAACAATATTTGAAAGACCTAATGTAATTCTCAGATGCTGGCTTTCAAGTGTTTTTACAGCTAGACGTTGCAGGCAGTACTCCACAAGCAGAGACGTGAAAGTGATCAAAGAACATTCCCTACTCATTGCTTGGTCTTGGCGCTATTATATTGATTTCTAACAACTGCAAACATGACTCTGTGCCGAATTTGAAGAAAGCAACATCTATTTCATGAAAGAAAGGTTAATCTGATGATTAATCTTCTTTGGTTTTGTTTTTGTTAAAGCAGTAACGGCTCTAATCTCAATAATAAGATATTCCACTGAGTCACCTTCTGTCTGTCTTATCCCCTCACGATGTGTCATCACTTCTCTTTCAGCTTTTCCACTTCTTTATTCTGAACTACCCTTCCAGAGGATGTCCCACCTCCCTCCGTTCGCTGAACTCGCGCATTGTTGTAACTGGGAGTAAAGTGGCATTTGTTCACACCAGAGCCTTGCAGAAATTTTCCCAGGCCCAGAGAGGCCACTCTGTTCCAACTTGTGCCATTTCACCCCCACGCATAAAAATACAAACCCTCAGCTCTCGGCACATGCGAGCAGGAATTACATTAACTACAACTATTGTGTAACGGATAGAATGACAACTGTCTCAGGAAATACCCCGATTCCTGCATCCCCATGACAACAAATGCCATATCCATATTCACTATAGAAAATGGGAAGAAAAAGTAGGAAAAAATCCTTTCATAGCAAAGGGGAGAAGTGTTATATTTAAGAAGCCAGACAGGCAGGAAACAATGATTTTCATGCTTATAACAAGGATGCTTTGCAATTTGTAAGCACCACTTTAATTCTTAAAATATAGTCAGATTTTGAAAGACCACTTTACTCTTTTTCGTTCCCTGATGTATTTCTTTTTTTAAAGAAAAGAAATTCAGCTACTCATAATCAGTTTAAATTGTGGTTTAATCTCATCCTTAATTTCCAAGAGTCTCCCTTTGGGCTAGAAGTTCTCACGTTTATTTTCAATAACAAATAAGCACCTATTAAAATCTCAAGTATAATTTTATTAAAAAAAATAATTGAGAGAGATTTAGTCACAGTTCACGTGTTAAGAAAGTTAGGTTATTTTAAGAAAAAAAAAATCCTTGCCAAAGAAACACAGCTAGTACTTTGAGGCTTTAGAAGAGTTTTGTGATTTGTTTTAAGTCATACACACAGATCAGCCACCAGGTATGACAGAGAGCAACACCAAACTGATTAGCAATTAAATTCAATGACCAGCACCAAGGGAACTTAGAGAGTTATGTTTGCTTTTGTCACTTGCTAAGGGTTTGGGCATTTGGGCCATGCAAACAAGTTAATACAAAAGAGCACTTGAGGTGTCTTACCCATAAGATTAAAGCATGGAAGGCAACTTGTTCACACAGCTACCCTCTAGGAATACATGCCACACAGAAACGCTTTCTCAAACATTTACCTCTTTGTATTGTAAGCTGTATCTTGTGGTGTTTCCTCAAGCAAGGTTACGTATCCCAGCGCACACGTGAGGATGAACAAGACAGTCAGGGTATGAGCTCTCCTAAAATCGAGAAGAGAGAAAACTGACATCAGAAAGCAGAAAACCCCAAGTTGCTGCCTTTGAGCGAGCCCTCAGTAAGGCTCACGTGTCGACAGCAGTCAATTCTAAAGGAATTTTTTTGTATTGTACTGCACAGGAAAAGGAATTTAGCATTTGCACGGACTTTAGTCACCAGGCTGTCATGCACTAGCACGCAAGAGAAGCCTATCACCAGAACAGGTCTTGCTCATTTTCCCTCGGTGTTTCAAGTTAAGGAAGGTTTGGGCTAACGTGCACTACGTGAACAACGGCAGCTTGAACAAAAATAGCACCAACTGTGCTAATACTGAGATTACTGGGAAAAAAAAAAAGGCCAACAGATTTCTCTCCTGCGTAGTCAGGTACACACTTGGTGCCGCTGTAGCATTGTCAATAGAAGAGCAATAAAAACAGCAGCTAATCAAACAGACTCAAGACAAAGCCAAAGGGTGCTCAAGCCACACACAAGTAACTCCCATTAAAAAAAAATAAAAAACAACATCTCTGGATGAGAACAGCTGCAACTGTAAAAGTTCCGATGCTCCCTCTGGCTGCCTGATTTCTAGCGATGCTCACAGTTTCATTTCATCTTAGCAGCGAACAGGAGGAGCAGAGGTTCGTGCCCTCAGAACCCCACGCAGCCATCTCTCCACGAGGAGTTTCTGCTGGAACAACTGTCAGCAAAGGTCCCCAGCAAAGCTGGGTGGCTCTTCTGCACTGCTGAAGGTGCAGCCTGGCTGGTGTAACCTACTGGCAAAGGCAGATCACGCTCGTGCGCTGTTCACTTCCCCTTCCATAAGAGTCCATGCTCCTACGCAAATTTTATGAAGGAATTTATATGTGAAAGAAAGAAGAGCAAAGTGAGCACAGGCAGACCCAGCTGCTGAGAGGACTGCGTGGAGCTGGGTGACACGTATACCCATGTACCTACTGAGTATAATGTACATAACATTCTTACGTAGTGCATGCTGCCTTTTTTTTTTTTTTTTTAATCAAAAATTCATTTCCTAATGCAAAACCATTCGTTATTTTCAGTGGCAAACTTATCTGACCTCCGCTCAGAAGCAGAAGCACGGGAAGTGAAGCCATTTAAGACCAAATCATAAAGACACGAGTTGTACAGTCCTCTAAAACAACGTCTTCTAGTACAAACCATTAAAACAATACCAGCATAAAACATCAAGCTTAGAGAACAGAGAGTACTTCTCATTCACTGTTTCTATCTGATAGGTATACCTACATACGTTCGGATGTTACATTTTTTTTTTGTAGTGTTACATTCCCATTTCATATTAAAAACCACCAAAGTTAAACATACATTCACGTTGTACAGTGCATGAGAAACTGGAGATCATCACAGATTTCCAAGAACTCTACTGACTTTCCTTCAAACACCAAATCCAGTCACCTACCTAAAAGTGCTCTAAAAGTTAAGGCAAGCATTATTTCGAACCACAATTTGAAGTTCATCCTAGTCCAAAGCACGGCCACTTCTCACAGCATCCTTTTAATCCCACTGGAAAACACATGCAATACCTCATAAGCAGATGAAATCCTCTTCTGCCACTGTTAGAAAGGTGTTCAGTATTTAACGCTATCCCTCCTTGCAGTCCAGAGGACACAAATTAACCAGCTCCAGAAAAAAACGAGAAGGATGTAGGAGTGTTTTCAAAATCAGCAAGGCATCAAGATGTCAAAATAAACACACAAAGGCTCCGCAGCAGCACAACCGATGCATTTTCCCGGCAAGTTGTCTCACAGGATGCCACCTAACAGGTGATTCAGACACCACAGATTAATATTCATTTACCAGCCATGTGACTCGGGGCCTATTTTGTAACCTCCGCGAGTTTAAAAAACCAGACACAGCCCTCTCGAAGGCCACAGGACAGCGCGGGGCTGAAGGAAACGCCCCAATTCATTCACATTGGAGCACGGCCTCAGTCTCTGCACATATACATGCATGTAACTGATACAAAAACAATCTATATTTTGATCACAACAGAGTTATTTTAATTGCATTATATTTTATGCCGGGTTTTATTCCTTATTTTTTGAAATGAGTACCTAAGAGGATACAAAAATCTGTAAATGCTGTCTTCCATCATCTCACCACATCCTAGCCTGAATACGAAGTTGGTTACTTTTCCAATGTGCTGTGTCACAATAATTGGAAAAAAATAAAATAAAAATCAGCTGTGAGCATGTCCTCATTTAGATAAATGCACGTACAAACTCATCAAGTAGAAGAATGAAGATCTAGTTTCATTCAGCCCTGCGGGGAGCCTGTAGCGAAGGAAATGGTCAGTGTCTGAGAGCTCCGTGTCCCCCTGCCTGTGGTTTATTTTGGTCTACCACCAACCTGAAATTCAACAAGCCCCCATGGTTAACACGGAACGAGAAGCTCTCTCCCTCAAATTATCTCATCTCCCCTTTTAGCTGTGTCTTCACTTCCAGCTGAAGCGAGATGGTCTCGTAGCAGGTCTTCAAGGTGGATAAGCACGTAAACATATTTTCAGTCCAGCAGGAAATCCAAAGACCGGGATGAAAGGCCTTCTGCCTTGGTTTGTTCTTCTGGAAAGAGCAAGTCAACAGCTCCAAGCAAAAAATCACCAGTAGTGACAAAGCAACAAGGTAGCAGGCATCTTGCAAACCTACCTGCCTGATCAAACAAGTTCAGGTATGTATTTATGCTTGCTTCCTTAACTTCCCACAGTTTGGAAGTAAAAAAGAAAGAAAGAAAGAAAGAAATCCAGTCACATGGAACAAGACAAAGTGTTAAGCATCTACAGCAGCCAGTAAAAGGGAGAGCACACAGAAGTGCTTGTGAAGAATCAGTCAAGATGACTTAACCGGCATAAAGAGGGATTAAGTCTCCACGTACGCTCCGAAATAATGCTTCAAGAGGAAGGCAGCCCAGCTAAGAACATCCAGAGCAAGGTAAGCATTATGGGAATTATGCAGAAGGGCTTATGTTCTCCTGGTTAGCCTAGAGCCTTTGGAGAAGGAAAAGAGCTAGGCTAAGCAGACCGCAAGCCTTCCTTCCCCTTAGCATTATACAAGAGTTTGGGCTCTACATAAGAAGCAGGGGTACAGACTGCTTTCAGTTCCAGGTTTTATGCCAAAATTCTCAGAAAACAGTACCTACGAAGACAGATGCACAAAAATATAAGGTCAGGAAGGTCAAAGAGAATTCACAATAAATCCTAAACTACCAAAAAGCTGGAGCTTATTTTTCTGCAGTAGCATTTTTCTGCCTTTCCGTACCTTACATCTAGCTCTTTCCCCATTTAAGTTTAAGGGAGCGTTTAAGTGAAGTATTTCCAGTTTTACTGTAATTAAAATACTTCCCATCGTAATTTAGCTACATGCCAATCAAGAGCAATTAAGTCAGTCCAACAGACAGCATCAGGAACTACACCACTCCTTCACTGAATCTTATAAAGTAGGAGCTTTGCCAGCAAATAAATTCATCAAACTTTTTTTTCATGGTAACTCCTTTTTCTGTCACGTTTAGAAAGTCGTTTTGTCAACATAACGACTATCAGAGCTTTCATTTTCCCAAATGAAGTACATGACAAACATGAGGTAAGACAAAACCGTACGAATCTCTTTCAGCAGGTTCAGACAGATCAGCACCCAGGACTGAAAGGAGGCAGCAATACCGCAGCATCATCTCCTTCAGACTCCAACACTACTAAAAGGGGCTTAAGCGTACGCGACCACACCCTTACCACCCAGTTCTCTGCATTAATGCTCTTGTTTGTCAAAAATGATGCAATAACTGCCTTAAAAACAACTGATGAGAACACGCCAAGGATCAATGTGTTCTTCTTTTTGTCAGCTCTCTGTTGGAACTAAATTCCAAAGAACAGGCTGCCTGGTTTGTTACCTTCATAGTTACTGCTGGCAAAGAATGCCAACAAAAATTATTCCCAACTCATGCTACCATCAACTTTTTCACATTTTTTTTCCTTAATACCAACTAATGGTGAAGTCTTAAAAGCATTTCTGAAAGTGATTTTAAAAGATGAGCCAATGTCGGAGCTCTCTGCCTTCCATACAGCTACACCTCATTTGACACCACGTGAATTTCAAGGAAACATGCAAACAGGGAGTAGGACAAATCCAGTATTTCAGCAACAGTATGGCATTTCAGCAAGTTCCCATGAGGAATATGTTATGGGAAAATACAAGAAAAAATTAATCACAATGTAACGCTGACCAACGTTTTGACATTCAAAACCAAAACTGTAGCTAGGAGGGAAACAATTCCATCTGGATAAAGAGAGAGGCTTTTGAAACCTTCAACAATTTAACCTCTGGCTGGAACTTGGTAGGACATCCAAAATGGGCGACACGAAACTCAGATGTTCAGGGTGCACAGGGCCAAACTTTTAAAAAAGTTTGTGACATGAGACCTCTCTCATCCACCCAGATCACAAAAAATAATCGGCAGCAACCACAGGATGTACTTTGTCTGTGATACTGCCTGAAAGCTCCAAGCACCCCCATCTGCAACATAACAGGGACACAGCTGGGGCTTTTAAGCTGCAACCTGTGTTTTAAAGCATTTAAACTCAGAGATAATCAAGAAGTACCTATTCTTAGACCAGTAAGATTTCTTCAGCACATCTGTAAAGGTAAACGATGCTGATTAAACCTCTGTACATACTTGTGCTACAAAACAGGAACATCCCTTTCCTTCCATAACTCTTTCTGCTTTTACGAGTCAGTGCCTCTCGTGAAACGATCACCCGGTAAGAGCAGTACAATAGCACGTACTCCCACAGAGAAACCAGAACAATGGATTAAAAAGCAAACCACGCTTCAGCAAATTAATGATTTGCCTCTGAATGAGAAAGAAGAAAAAAATCTCCATTCATCGGTTCTACAGAGTTAGCAAGTTAATCAAGGTTCCCAAAATGTTCATTTTCAAATACTGAACATTTTTATCGTTAAACCTGTCTAAGGATAAATAAATAAAGCCTGAAATCTCCATTTCAGGTTTTAGTTTAAAGCAATGCCACTGAAACAGTGTCATTTTGCATGACAAGTAAGGTGCAATACTTGAGTACGAGCCCAAGACACACTTTAAGAAGCATGTTTAAAAAAAAGGGACAATAGAAGGGAACAAGAAGGAGGTGAAATCTGCCAGATTAATCTGCATAAAAGCACGGAGCTAGTTCTTTGGACTGATAATTTGTTTTGTAAACTGCTCTAGAAATCAAGTCATATGATGGCGCTTTGATGAGCCCGAGTTCAAACAAGAGCACTGAGGAAGCTCTACGCAGACTCTTGCTGTGCACAGGATACACCATTACAAGGAACGCAGTTTTTCCAGGATGTGCTAATCCTGTGCACCCCTGGCACGCTGCATTGCTTGTGGTGGCCTGTCCTTGCACTCTCTCCCCTGTAGAGCACACCTCGGGACCCTGCGTTGGCTTCCAAGTTTTCCCCATCTTCCATAAATAATGCTAGAGCACATCTACAAAAAAAAAATGATATAGGGAATTAACGCTAGACCTAAAGCCCCCATGGGGCATTAAACTCTCACGAGGTTTCTGCACAACGACTTTTCTTCTGCTCCTGCAGCTTGCCTGCAGGAACTAGGCGACACTTTCCTTTTGGGAAGGGGTTGCAGTAACAACGCAACTCTCTGTCAACACGTACCCACAGCTGCAAGAGGAGTTAATACAGTCAGCAGGACTTGGTCTGATTGCACAACGACCTCCTGGATGTTCTAGCAGCCAGACACTGCCAGGGCATACCTAAATATTAAAAAAAGACAGGCTGAGCTACATATCAGTTTTGTATGCAGTAGGATTAAACTCGGTAACTTCTGGGCAGGTAGAGAACCAGTAGCGCCGAACAGCAAATAGAGAGCCTCACCAGGGCCCACTGCAAAGCATCCAGATTTTAAGGATATGAAAAAAAAAATAAAAATCCAGCAAACATCAAGTATCCAACAAGCTTGAAGAATGTTCCCTTGAAAGCGCTGCAGTCAGCCCTGACAAGAGGGGACAGAAAGGTGCAACCCAATTTGCAGCTCTTTTATCTGAGACATTCCCAAGATAAATCACTCACCTCTTCCTCCAAACGGGCTGTTAGAAAATCTCACGCTGCTGTAAGTTTAGTTTTTAAGAGATAAGAACTATGTACAAGAAGTGGCTAAGTAATATTTTAGCTTAAATAACAATGCTGTATTCCCCCAAATGGCTGTTTTGCACACAAATCTACCTTCCCAAAGAAATGTTGGTGTGCCAGCCATCAGGAAAGATTTCTCTTAATGTTTTCCTCAGAATAAAATAAGAAGCAGACAGGCTTTCTTTTTCTTAGCTGCAGTTTCTATGCTTTTTACACCACGCAGAACTTTCAGGATAAAATTATACATAAGACGTAACCAGAGGATCCCAAACTTGTAATCAAAGAGCATCCAAGACACAAGGAGTGGCACAAAAAGAGTGAGCACCGCCCTTCTGCCCCCCACACTGCCTACCAGAAGGGGAGGAAGGTTTCCTCTTCAGAAGAGTTGTTGCAAACCTCTACATTGATTACGCAGCGGAGATAAATTACACTATTTTAATGAGCTTCCCTGCTCCTCAACAAAAAGATGTTGCTCCTCTTTTTCAGCTTCAAGTATCGGTAGGCATCTGCCACAGGTAACAGAAAGCCAACTTCCACTGGATTTTGTTCACAGGTAATAAAAAAACACACCCAAACAACAACGAAGTCCCTGCTACCAAAAACCAGTAAGACACATCAGCATTTGCTCTTCTGCAGGTCACAGAAATGAAGCCACGGTGATGCCACAGAATACACGTGGGGACATTAAGAAAAAATAAAGTTGTTTTTTTTTTTTTTTTCATGCTAGCTCAGTACAAATCTAAGATCTACCATGCTTCAAACTGTACGGGAAAAAAAAAAAAAAAAAAGTCAAAACCTCAGCCACAAAAGGGTCCTTTGTATTCAGAAAGCTAATTCTATAAGCAGACGGGCAAGAAACAGTCACAGGTACTGGAAAGAAGAGCAAACATGTTTCCTAGGACAGCAGCTTGCCAGGCAGGCCTGAATATTTCCAGCACTCGGTAGCAGTAGGTGTTCTGAAATTAGTTCAGGGCTAAGAGATCCAGCCAATCTGCTTCACAAAGCTCCTTCCCACTTCCTTTCCTTGACATTTCCCAATGGCAAAAAGAGCTGTCGAGGTACTGACCAAGCAGGTTCCCAGAACGTAATTAAAATATGGTATTTCCCAGGTTAAAGTCATTAGGACCGAATAAGAATACGGGCAATTATACAGCACCTAACTTGTTTTTGAATGTTTTTAAAAGATTTAAAAAGAGAAGACAGCTAAGAACTACCCCCTTCCAAAGCATTACATTTATAGCAGTAAAGTTACCTTTGCAAGCTGAACTACTTCAGACTGATTTCTGCCTGTGTCCACAAGTCCCACACTATTTAACATTTCCAAACTGAGCAGGCCATGTCAGTAACCTTATCCAACAGCTTCTGAACTTCAAGGAGAAAAGGTACTTTCCACGTAGCTCATGTGGGCAAAGACAGCGGGCACCTACCCTTTTAGGTTTCTGTTTTCTGTAACCAGCACAAGAGCACTGTCAAGGGAAGAAAACTGTTCCTCTGAATTATTTTTCTTCTTGCACACAACAGAAAATTTAACTTGTCTTTTGGTAAATGACGCTCAGACACGCAATGCCATCACGCATGGGTCAAAAGTAACAGAAGGGAAAACCTATAAACTTTTACAAGCATTTACATTCCTGGATGCCAGCACAAGCCACATGCAAAATTGGGTAATAAAAAAAAGAAAGTCACCTGAAAACAGGTAAGTTGAACCTTGCTGTAACACGTTTGTACACTTGTCCCTACTTTCCTCCTGGAAAGAACTAGCTGATAAAGCAGAAGCCTTACAGAAGGGTAGCACATTGGTACATTCAAGGGAAAAGTTCACCTGGACAAATGAACTGCAGTTTCAGTATTTTAGGATAACGAACCCGTACCAGCGGCAGACTACGTGCTGCCCCCTCACACAACAAAAAGGTGCAGGAAGGCAAGGTTACACAATAACAGCATCAGGTGTTTTGTAGGCATCGCAAGACCCCAGAAAATAACTCAATTGAGAAGACGACAGGAAAGTGACGGCATTTTACCCATTTTCCATTTATAAGAAGGCACTCCTCAGCAGACCTCGGCGGGATCCAGTTGCTCCCTCATTCACTCAGCCTACATGCGGCAACGCTCATGTGCTCTGCAAGAAAGTTCCTCCTGTCCTTGAGATGAAGATGTCCCTCCGCTATACCCACACGTCAGCTCCTAAAGAGACCTCCTAGAGGTCCTGCAGGATCTAAGCGCTTCCCAGCGGCTCGTGCTAGCAGAAATACCAGCCGGTATCAGTGGCTTCGTCGAGATCCACACCCCCCGGCTCTGCTGCTGCCCAGATTGGCAGGGTCAGAGCCAAGCGTCCTCCTCCTGCTGCTCCCAAATGTCAGACCCGGGCCAAACCGTGCCGGCCAGCAGCTCGGATTCCAGGCGAGGGGCTGTCACGTCGGCGGGCTTCTTCTCCTCTTGACGATGAAGGGAAGCGTTGGGTTTCCTCGCTGTTGGGTTTCCTTGCTGGAAGAGGTCGCACGCAGGTGCTCGCCGGAGCGGGTTCCTGGAGCCCCTCCAACAGAGGAGGGATTTAACGGCGCTGCCACGGGCACGAGCGCATCTCGTCCCGCAAGGACCGCTTGTGCCGAAACCCATGGCAGGGAATCGCCACGTTTCTGGCCAAAAAGCGTCCTCGCTGCTATCCTCTGAGCGGAGCACCAAGGGCTGCTCCCCCTGGGCCACAGCAAGCACCCACAGGGAGGGAAAACCGGTTAAAATCCTAGCAAAACAGGCACGGACACGGAGGTGCCCACACACGACGAGCTCCTGGAGTACCAGCACACACCTCCAGACCCCCCCGCATCACGACAAGCCTCCCCCTATCGCGACAGTCCCTCCCCCTGTCGCGACACCCCCACATCGACACCCACCGGGAGCTCCCCCCGGGTCTCTCACCAGAAGAAAGTGTTGGTGCCGTCGTCGTACACCTCGGACTCGGTGCTGCGGCGCGGGCCGGGGCCGTCGGGCTGCTGCTCCTCCAGGGCGGCCTTGCCCAGCGCCCCGCCGGGGCCTCGGCGCTCGCCGCGCCTCATGGCGGCCACGGCCGCGCGTGCCCGCCCGCCCGCCGCGGGTGCGCGCAGAGGCCGCGCTCGGCTGAGGGAAGGGGAGGGGAAAGGGCGGGGCGCGCCCCCGGCGAGGTGCGCGGGGCCGCGCGCAAGCGCACAGCGGGGAGGGAGGAGACTGCCGTTGCCATGGCGACCGTGCGGGCTGGGGGAGGCATGGCGCCGCGCTGCCCCTCGGGCTGGGTCCCTCACGGGCAGCGTCCTGTCACCCCCCGGGCTGCCCCCGTGAAGGGGTTGTGTCGCCCAGCACACGTCGCACTCCTCCTCTGGGGCCCCTCTGTGTCTGTCATGGCTTCCTCCGTCCCCGCAGGCAGCTCAGGAAGCTGTCCTCTGGTGGCAGTTCCTGTGGGGGCAATGGAGGAAGGGGTCCCCGGGCATCTTGTCCCTGCCCGTGGAACTGGGTGGTCTCTGAGGTCCCTTCCAGCCCCAGCCGTTCCATTGCATCACCATGGCCCCACACAGGTCACTTCACAGGTGTCACTTCAGAAGTCACTCCCTTATCCTCGCTGCCGAACACAAAGCGCAGCACCCCCGGAGCAAGAAGTTCACAAAGTCTGTTGAAAACGGGGTGGGAGGAGGGAACTGTGGCTAGCTGAAGGCTCAGCAGGATTTCAGGCTGTTCACTCCAACTGTTCAGGTGGCAGTTTCACCTCGAGCATCCCCAGCACCATCAGGAATTCCTGCCTGATCCTTGGTGAATGCGCCTTGAGCTTGTGAAACCTGAAAATATTCTTTGTTGGGGGTGTTGTTACAGCTCGCTGTGGCAGGCATTTGCTTTGTCTGCAGGAAAAACAAAACAAAACAAAAACAATTCGGAAAACAGCCCTTTCAGCTGTGACAAGACAGCAATATGCTAAGAGTACTCAAGTACATCTCAGCTTCTGTAGACAGTAGCAGTATTGTAGCAATACTTTATGCTCAATTTCTGTATTTTTTCACAAAAGTAATGAAAGAATGATGATTAAAGAAAATGGCTTATTTTTAGGCCTACTTGCTTGAATTATCTGGGGACAAGTGATCCTCGCCAGACTGTTCTGCAGCTTTCAAGGAGCCCAGAGTGTGCACTCCAGTTCCTTCCATTCCAGCATCCTGGTTGTCCCAGCTCCTTGCAGATTGAAACATTAACTATTTATAATTGGTTCTACATTTGCAAAAGCGGCAGCATTTTGCTGGCAAAGCTTTCCGTTTCCAAATGGGCAGCCTGACCAGGGCGAGTGGTCACACAGGAGCCCCCTCTCTGCACACACACGGAGACATTTCTAGCGAGGCAAGTCCAGATGCACAATTTGAGTGCTCCCACACCCTCAAGCCTGCTGTATTCTTATTCCTCCTTGACCCCCTCATGGGGTTTCTTACCTGCAGCAGAACATCCTGAGCTTTCAAAACTCATCATAAGGATCAGGCTCTTCAACCAGAACAAACCCAAACGCGAGATCCTGCTCCTGGCCTGTGGGTAGGGAGACCTTTCTTTCCAGCAAGATGCTAGAGCCATTCTGGTGCTTTCTGTGTTAGCAGACACCACATGGGAGAAGAAAACCCTGCAGGAGCAAAGAAGAGAAGCCGAGGAAGAAATGAGGGTAAAATATTTCTGTGACTGTAAAGGAATGAGCTGGCCGCAGGATGGCAGCAGCTAGCTAGGCAAAGAGCAAGGAGCGCGCGGGGTAATGAGCAGCAGAAATCGCTTGTAACCACCAGCTAGGAGCTATTAGAGCCATTTGTGTATGGAAGGAGCTTTGCTGGGCTGGCAACGCTACCATTCTGCTTGTTTTCTCTCTTGTTAAAGACAGAGCAAGTCTACGTAGCTGCCGCACCTGAGCAAGAAGGATTCAACCAAAGATTCTCCAAGAAGGCTGAATACTCCTGCCCTTTAAGGAAAAAATAGAACAAAATTCTGCAGGCACACTTCTGGCTACTGCACAGTCTCCTACTGACCTGAAATGCCCTCTCTCTCCTGGCAGCCCCACTATGTTTTATGAGACCTGTGGGCCTTTAGCCTATTCCAAGAGATGCCACCAGCTCCTGCTGCAAGAGAAAATGCTGCAGTCACACAGCTTTGTGTCACATTGGGAACATCCACCACATCTCACAAAGAAAACCTAAACAAGCTCTACATTAGTGTCCCTTTCTGCCCAGCCTAAAGCCCTGATGTGGAAAACAAATTAAAAACACAGTACTCACCAAGAAAGAGCTGACACAGCTTTCTGTAGTCATGGCAAGCACTGAATCAGGTCCAAGCCTTCTGGGCGCGTATGGACTCCTACCTCCCTGTGTCTGTTGACATGGGCCCATCACCACTGCTTTGGGCCTTCAGGACAGGCAGAAATTCTCCAGGACCCAGCTTTTTGGAAGGTCTTTTTTTCAAGGAGCTACAACTCGTTGGCCTGGTACAGCTGGAAGAAATGCACAAGAGGCTAAAATTGTACAGCCAGAGCAGAAGTTAGAGCTGATGGCATACAATGCAGGTTGGGAAGTGCAGTCAGGACTTTGGAAGAAGCATTTTCATGAAGAGGGTTGTGCAGTGCCAGGTCACCTGAAGAGGTGGAGGAATTAATCTCTGTCAATTGAGGCTTTCAAGACATAGAGACAAAGCCTCGAGGATCTAATGCCAACGATTCACCCACTTGGAGCAGGAGGTTAAACTGAAGACCTCCAGAGGCCCCTTCCAACAGTACTCCCATGTTTCCTTGCCTTACAGGGTGAAGCCCCCCTCCCCGTACTTTAAACTGGAGCAGCACCACCTCGCACAGCTAGAAGGCTACAACATGCTGCTTTCTGTCACCTCCAGAGCCACAGCTGGCCCTCTCCAGCACACTGGCTCTTCCTCTGCCTTTGTCTCAAATTTCAAAATAAATTTTGCCCCCAAAAGTGGAACTTTTCCCATCCAGAACCACTTCCCTTGAACTATCTCCACAGCACAGTTGGTGGTGCTAGATGACAGCAGCTCGAGCATTCAGATCCAATATATTCTTGCCAGGCTCTCAGTATCTGGCCAGCTTGCTCATTAGCACTGTTGTCTAATAAGATTTTTTTTATAGCTGCTGAGAAACATATGCACTGCAATCAAACCTGAAGCTTCAGCAAGTGTTAGGCTTTATACAGTGGTTCGACATCACTGGCTTCTGTCTGATTCTTGTCTTCCCTCCTTTTCCAATATCAGGTAGGATTCAAGCCCAAAGTGAATTATTTTCTGCCCATTTCACTTAGCAGATCTTCTTGGAAACTTCTGTCTGGCTTTTGACTGATGTCTTCAAAATTAAGCCAAAGTCCTACAAATTTTTTTGTTTGTTTGTTTGTTTTTGTTTGTTTGTTTGTTTTTCTTCCAGCCAGATGCACAGGAAGGTAATACCCTTCAAACTCTTGGAAAGAAGGAAAGACGGAAAGAAATCAGAGGCCCTGAGGACCGAAGAGACCAAATAAATACTTTAGCACCATCCTAAATTAGGGATGCATGCATGCAGGAACACTTTGGAGCACTCAGAAGAGGACTGCTCTGTCAGAAAGCATCACTGCGAGGCAAGATGTAGGCAGGCATCCTCTTTCTAGTAGAAGTGGTTTAATACATGAAGCTTTTGGCTGTTTGTTACTACTTCTCAGATGGAAATTACATCTGCACATCTGTCTGGGACTGATAGGACAAGGAAGTGCTCCTAGAGAGCCTCAGTACTGACTCGCTCAGTGCGGGTCAAACCACTGCCCAAAGTGGTTGAAATGTGTCAGGCTGATGCGATACCACAGCAGATTAGGATGTACTCACGTGACTGACCCCAGCAGCAATAAACCGTTAAGGGCGATAACATCTCAAACAATTCTGGCTGCTTATAAAGCATTTGCGCTGTTGCAATGCCTCGGCAAACGCGCAAACTGGAGCTTCGCAACACCTCACGCCTTAACCAGATTTTCCAGTGACAGGCTGGAGAGTTCATAATTTCCCTTCCTGCTTTTAGTTTCCCATGCTGCCATCCTCAGTACCATTCCCCCAAGAGCACTGAATGCCAAGGCAGCGTGTTGCAGGAGAGATACGTGAGGAGGAAAGCACTGAAATAAGAACACCATCAATTTGGCTGCAGGCCTAGCTGCAAAAGGAGCTGAATCGTGCCAGGGCAGAGCCAAATGCCTCCTGAACTGAGGAAGAAAAAGTTCATTGTTTCCTCCAAGTGCCGTGAGAGACACCACAGAGGTCAAACGCCTAGGACAAAGAGCCAGTCTGCAGGCACAGACTCACCTTCCCAGCTGGCTGGCAAAGCCCATGAGCTCTGGGGACTGGTGCTGGAAGCAGCTGCTGCCCGCGTTCACTGAGCTGCCCTATCTGCAGAGCAAAGTCCTCCCAGTCCTCCTTGGCAAAGTTTACAGGACAAAGACACAGATGTGCAGGTAGAGCCACGTGGCTGTCCCACCTTTCCGTTTAACCCAGCAGTGCTCAGATTGCAAAGGGCTTTGGTATTCTGTCAGGAGACATGGAAAGCACCATGGATCCTGTCTTAAAAGGCTTCATTAATTTCCCATGTAAATACATGCGTGTTCTCCCACACCTGTGGAAGAGCTACTGGCAACCAGGACAGTTTCCCCCTCCTGGCCAGCCCTGCAGATCACTTCTGGGAGGCTAAAGGTCGCTCCTTGCCCTGCTCTACCCTTGATTTCAAACACAGCAGGAAATTCAGAAGACGGCTCTTTTTAAAAAATGGTAATCGCAGGGCTGATTCATCGTCTGTTCAAGGCGCTTGGCAAAGCCACAGAATGACTGGAAAAAACAGCGTGGAGATGCCAGCTGCCTTTCCTGCCAAGACACACCTGGGTTACCCCCCAGGACTCCTTTTATATAAGAGCTACCCAACGCAACGCCCGTAGAGAGCACAGGAGAATCCAAACCAGGGGATGACTAACTCTTCTGGGAAAAGACAGCTCTTCTTATCTTGGAAACTAAAACAAGAAACCACCATAAAACAGATATAGGGAGAGTTGTCAGACATGGCTCACACATAATGTTTTCACTGTCTCTTTTTGTAAAAAGAGAGCCATACCCTGCTCCAAGCTGTAGGTCTGGATGAATTGAGCCTTTGTGATCATATAAGCAAGCAAACAAAAATATTTGTGTTTTGTTTATGATTTCCAGTGGGTCACTGCCAAGCACCTTGCCACAAATGCCATCAGGGAAGCAGGGACTGAAGCCATCACACTCCAGTAAATCACATCTGCTTAGGAGTGACAAGATTTTAAGGAGCAGGGGGAGGCAAGAGGCCTATGTGGCTTGGGGGAATTTTCAGGCACACTTTGGTGCTTCCCTCTTCAGCCACAAGGGAGGGAACACTTGTTCTGAGGGACTGTAAAACACTGGGAGATGTTCCCATAATTGTTGGCACTGGGCGCTGAGGCCCCGCATGCAGCAGCACTATCGCATATGGGAGAACAAACTGCACAACTTCCAGTGCTGCTTTCAGCAGCCAGCGAGGTGTGAAGAAGGGATTTATTGGTCTCTGTTCAGCCCTTCCAGGAAACCAGATTTTCTTTGTGGGAAATATAAGAGGAGCAGAAAACACTGGGCCACTGAGAAACCACGGAGACCATCCTTACTTACCTGAAAGCTCATACTTGGCCTCTTTTCCTTGTCCTGGCAGTTAAAAAAGCTCACCCATGACCCCATCCTGTTCACTCTCAAAGCCTGTGCTGCTCCCACCATCTTTTCCATGGAGCCCAGAGTTCCCCCCAAGAATGAGACCCATTGTGCACAGCTCAGAGTTTTTTGTTGTTGTTGTTTTTGTTTTGTTTTTGTTTCATTATTTTTTAAGGTTTAGTGCTTCCCCCCAGCTCTTTATTTCTCATCTTGAAATGAAGAGTTTAATGCTTTCTAGAGCTTCTGCTAATTTCCTCCTTCCAATTTCTGCTAACTTCCTTCCTCCTTTTGGCCCCTGTTTGTGAAACCTCTTTGGGGGTGTTCACAGGACACATCAAGCAGCTTCATAACAGAGAAGGAAGACAGGTGGCCAAGGTGCTCTCACCGAGGTAACGAGAGGAGCCACGAAGGCCGACTCCACGGGGTTATCAGCCTACGCCGCTGGGCGGTACTGGGCTTGCCACTCCTTTGAACAAGGGTGAAGGGCAAATTTCTCACCTCCTCCTTCCTATCTGCCCACGGCCAAGCAGAAGCAGCTCCCTCCCAAGGCAGGAGGGAGTCCCACACGGAAGTCGAGCCACCGCTCCCGCTCACATGAGACCTCAAGCAGGGGTGCTGGGGAAGCCGACCACCTCCTGCCAAAAAACCCCAGGAGCCTCTCAGCCTGCCCCACACCACTGCCTGACAGACAGCTCCCAAAGAGACCTGCCAGGAGGAGCCAAAGGAGAGCAGGGGGTGGGAAGAGAAAGACTCTTCACTTCACCATGCAGGTAGGAAAGAGAAACTGCTCAGCAATTTCCAAGAGGTGTTTTTTTGTTTGTTTGTTTTTTCTAGCATCTCAGAGCCGTCTGTAGCTTGGAAATTCCTACGCTGTAAGCGCTGATCTCTGCCACTCAAATGCTTTCAGCCCCTAGGGTACTCAGAAAGTACCATAAAACCTCAGTTCCTCTTTCCAGTGAGCAATCTCATCATGACCAAGTAAAGGGGAAAGCAGTGCGCTGTGCTTGCTCTGCAGTTTCCCCACAGTACCTGCAGCGTGGGAGTGAGGCAGAGCTGAGCTCCACACACCACCCCAAAGGTGCAGGGGGGTCAGGCCGGTGGGGTCATGCGTGACCCCACACCTTGATGTCACAGTTCAGTGTTTCCAGAGAGCAGATCACAGAAGCGTGGTTTGGTTTTAAGAAGGCTGAGACCAGATCTTTAGTTTCTACGTGCCCAGGAAAAGGCACTGCTTATTCCAGCGGAGGTGACAGCTCCCCATCTTAGAGGAGCACCTGAAATAAAGGCAGAGGAGAAGGGGAGCTGCAAAGATTTGTTTCTTTAGCTTGAAAGAAAAAGTTTCTTTTGTTCAAAAGGCAAACTCTCTACAACTGGGACAGCTAGCAAAAGCACAGGTATACAGTCTGCCTGTTCAATTAAAGATTGTCACGTTTCTTAGGAAACTACGAGGTAAGGTGGCAGTGCTCCAGGGGAAGGGAGGAGAGCACAGGAAGCATTTGTAGGAATCATCCCCAAGACAAGATAGCAGTTCAGTCATCTTTGTGTAGGTGATAGGAACCACCCAAACATTCACCAATCTACAGCTGGAAAGGAAAACAAGGATGCCAGATCCTGCCAAGGTGGTTCACCTCGGTTACTCACATAGGTGACTACACTTCCACCCCAAGGGTACCTCAGAAGAATCCGGTAACCTCCTTGCACGGGGAGCAGGACACCTGGCTGCCTACAAGGAGCCAAGGACCCGCTTCAGGGCACGCAAACCCTCCCTGACAGTGAAAACACTGCTCTTTGTGCAGCTTGCTTCTCCCACAGCTTGGCAGAGCGTCCCTCCAACCCTGCTCCAAACACAGTGCAGGAAAAGGGCTAAATGGAAACCGTCCTTGATAGCAAGGAGTAGAGTCCATGGTTCATATAATTGCCTCAGAGCTGAGGCAGCCTTGCCCACACACAAGGCTGACCTGGCTGCCTCATGCTTCCAGAACAAAGCAGCTGTCACCAGATTAATACTGCCAGTCCCCAGGGCCAGAGAAATAGGTGTGGGAGTCCTCATGATCCAAAGTCCCTGCCTTCTGCAGCTGTCCCTTCACACGAGACACATCTGGCCTCAAAAGCAGGCAGGGCTCCTGCACAACGGCCCCAGCAGAGGAAGCTTAACACAGCCTTTGCTCCACGTTCAGCTCTGCTTGCA
Source organism: Nettapus auritus (assembly GCA_011076525.1). NCBI lineage: Eukaryota > Metazoa > Chordata > Aves > Anseriformes > Anatidae > Nettapus > Nettapus auritus. Next base: position 30,695,458 of record CM021769.1, read on the forward strand.
TGGATGTCAGCAGCCACCGAGAATTAAGCCTGCTGAAACACTGCTCTGCTGTCATCCCAGGTCTGCAACCCCCCCTCTGCAGCTGAACACAATTTTGCCTGTTATCGCTGCAGAGGAGGGCACCGGGAATCATCTGCTCTGATCTGCAAATTATTTGCAAATCCTTCCCCCCTCCCTCCCTGTTTTTCCTACACAGAGGCACTCACGGTGCCTGCAGAGGGGGGACCAGGTGGTAAATCCCATTGCTATGGGAACACAGAGACCAGCCTGCCGAGCTGCCGCAGACCCTGCTTCCACGACATCCTTATTGCCTAGACAGCTGTACACAGGTGGCCTGAGAAGCATCCCCACTGATTCTGGGGAAAATTAAAAAGTAACAGGTCCCTCTTGGGATTAAAATCAGCGCTTGCTGTTTCAGGAACAAGCAGAAGCAAGGGCAGGATCTGGCAGCATCAGGTCCAGGAGACTGGCCACGTTATGACAGGGAGTGCTGGCAGAGGGAGGATTCTCTGCTGAAGCTCTGCAAGGACAGAGCAGGACTCAGGGGCTGGTGGCACCACGGAGTCTGCAGGTGAAGCTCCCAGTACTCCACAGCCCCTTGGCCTGGCCTCAAGGACTGAGTCCTGTGACTGGATGCTGCCCGTGCACAAACCTACCTCGGTAATCCCTTCAGCAAGCTTTTCTCTGGGGTAGGTAGTGCTGGTCAGGATGCTTTGCCTCCCAGAAGGGGACCGTGCGTGCAGATGACGTACCTGGGAGCCACCTGGGAACAGAAGCTGCAACACTAGCAGATCCATTCACCTTCTCCTGAGCTCTGCTGGGGCTAACAGCAGTGGACAGCAGTGTAGGGCTGCATCTGGGAACACCTAGGGTACAGAGGCAGGAACGCCTGGCAGCCTTTGCAGGATGAGGTTGGTGCATGCACAGGCTGGGAGAAACCAGCCAGGCAGGAATGAGACAACGCAACCTGCAGAGAGGTGGTGCCAGCCCAGATCTGTGCTAGCATCGGAGCATCAGGAGCTGGGGCAGAGCCCTGACGGGACTCCTGCTCCCTCCCCATGCCGAGAGAGGGGCTCTTGGACAGGAGCAGGTAGAGCCACTGCACCAGCTCAGTTCTTATCCACCTGGGGAGACCAACCCAAGTGAAAACCCACTTCTCCCACCCCAAAGCCTGCTCAGGGCTTGGATGGAGCATCTGACAGCCCCATAAATGCCCTTTTTTGTGTCATGGCTTTAACTGAGGATCCTTTCAGCAGTGGGAAGCACTGGTTCTTACCGTTACAGCACCTCTTTGGGTGGGGATCCATCTTCACAAGTCTTCTTGCTTTGACTTTCTCAGTCTCCCCACTGCTCTTCTGCTCTGGGTGAAGCCAGGGCCGTGTCTCCACATTAGAAAGTATTTGGCAGAGCATTTCAGCCCTTTCCTCATCTCAGTCTCGCTGCTCCCACGGCCTCATTCTTTCTTCAGTGGAAGCTCGGGATCCAGATCTTACATCAGGACTTGGTTGCACCACCACTGCTCCGCTCCCGAGATTACAGCTGGATGAACTCGTCTGTCTGGCCGCTGTTTTGGGACACAAAGTCTTTGGTGGCAATCCTGACTGATGGTATCCCCTTCCCCAGCATCTTCTTCTTTCTTCTGTGCTGCATCACCGTGCCCTTAGAAACAGCAGCATAACTGTTTGCGGGGCTGCACTATGAATCACACCAAAGAACTGCAAAAAAAAATAATAATTTTTAAAAGCGCCACTTTTAAAACAAGATCCATTCCCTGCCCTTGTACAGCATGGCCTTCAGAGCAGGTCTGTATTAAACTCATTGCACTCACTAGGATCTGAAGCCCAGCACGTTCTCTTCAACCCACTGAAGGACTGGTTGGACTAATCCTTTCTTGCCTAAGAGCAACTACAGCTGCGGGACCAGGATGAGATCACGCTGGGGAGGCCAGGCACAGAGGATGGGGACAAAGTGTTTTGAAGCTGACATGCCCCTGTACTGGCACCCACCACCAGGTCTAGGCCACCCAAGGGTGCTCTCTGCAGCATCCCTCAGAGGAGGAGCACCCTGGGCTGGGCAGAGGGCACCTACTGCCACAACATCATCTTACTTGCTTCATGCAGCTTGGGGGTCTGAGCATAACTGTGCATTCACTCCTGCACAGCCTGTCTTTGGAGCTGGCAGTGCACAGGAGGAGAGCAGGAAGAAGCCAAGTGTCAGCTGCCCCTGGGCCACAGACTGAGCCATTTGTGGTGCTTTCCAAGGAATTATTTTCCACCCTGTTTGCTGCAAAAGCCTCCCATTGCCTGCTCCCCACTCTCCGTTCCAGAGTTCTTCAAAACTGCCTTCCCTCTCCTGGCCAAAAAGCTAAGAGCTCCCTACCTGAAAGGGAATAGTAAAGAGCAGAAAAGACAGATGAAAGTCTTGTAAAAGCCCTTGATGCATGCAGAGGGAGTGAGTTAAGCATCCACGCTCTTCTGGTGCAGATGTCAGGGCACCGGGTGAAACGAGTGAAATCCAGAACAGAGGGAGGTTTTGTTCCGCTGGCTGGCTCCCCCAGGGCCCCAGGACTCTGTAGATGTTAGGCATTACAAGAGATCAAAACAAGGCTGCCCTTGCCCATGGAGCAGCAATCCCTCAAGGATCCCAAACACAAAGACATTTTTTGACTCAGGAAGAGCCTGAGCTGGAGGCCAAGAGTGCATGGGAGGAGGTTTTAGACATGCCTGCTCTAACCCCCCTCCCCAGATACTCCCTCACAGCCACTGGGAGAGGAAAACTGGGCTGGGTAGGCCTTGATCTTACACTGTAATGTATTTTTTACCTACGTTGCCTCTTTTGATATACTTCAAGCTACCATGCCAGTGGTACACCCTAGAGCACCCAAATACTAGGAGTTTCATCTCCCAATCTCCTCACCGTCTGTCCCTGTGCCACAAACACGCATCAAGGCTGGGCCTGGAGGGATGAGGGAGCTGCTACAAGCAGCAGCCCCAGGCTGGCACAGTTAGCAAGGACTTTGTGCTTCTGCCGCTGAAACATTGGCAATCCTCACTCATTCATCTCCTGAAAACAGCCACGGCACCCCAGGAGATGCAGAGCGAAGTGAGATGCAGCACCCTGCAGGGAGGCACAAACGTGAGACTAGCAGAACCGAGCATAGGGAGCCTGGCTGATCCCAGCAGCTGCACCTCGCAGGAAGACCCTTCCTGGGCAACCTGCTGTCCCACCTGCCTTTATTTTGGACTCATTTGGTCCCTATTCTTCAGATAAACCACAAGTCAAACGGGCAACACTGAGATGCACTCTGCTTAACCCCAGCAGGTTATTTATCTCACAATCTCTACTGATGGGCAGGAACCACTCTTTGCTTTGCTCCTCCAGGCCAACTACACACCTCCACCAGCCCATCTGGGGCATTCCCAAGATCCTCCAGCCCATGCTCTCTTTCAGGATGTCTTTCATCTGCTGTTACCAAACATCCCTAGCTTAGACAGCCTGACAGAGCCTGTGCAGGCCACATACAGTGCTGGGTTGGCAGACAACACTGCAAATCCTTTGCCTGCACTATGAAAGATGGGTTTCTCCACACCACCAGCAGAGTGCTGCTTACCTGCTCTCACCAGCTGGAGCAGGGCAGCTTGACCCCATTGCCTCCAGCAGCATGGGCAAGACCTGACCCAAGGCATCGCAAAGCCATCCAGGTGTTTGCAGAGAGAAGTTTGCTCTGTGTCCAAATGCAGGATCTCCCAGAGACCCCACTGAAGCCTTTGCTGGTTTTCTCTTCCACAGGATGAAATTCTGTTGACTCCCTGGAGAAATTTTCCCTTTGAAGACTCAGATCCCTTTGCCTCTGCGGTAAGCTCGGGTCCCTCTGCACTCACAGTGAGTTCAGAGCTCAAAAATGTGGATTTGGAGGGAACACCAGCAGCAGCTGCCTCAGTTTCCCCATCCCCACTCTTCTGCTCAATGCCAGTCCCCAGGGCCCCTCTGTAGAGTATGAGAAAGGTCCAAACCTCCGAGGGACTGGAGCCAAATGGGAAAGCTTGCCATCCCCATTAATTCCTTTGTATTTTCTGTGGGCAGGATGAAGAGAAGTGGGATTTTGTCCTCGTGAGTGGCATCCACGAAGTGGGCAGCATGAAGGAGATCAAGAGGAAGAAGTTCCTGGATGAGCTGAGCAAGAAGGGGTTCACCATCAAGGTGAGGGGCAGCAGATATGGGTATCTGCTATGTAACGCAACGTCTGTAAACAACTGGCTTCTAAGGGAAGATAATTAAAGCCAGAAAAAAAAAAAAAACTATCCTTGTACTATTATGTGTGTACATATAAAAAAAATACTCGTTAGTGACATAAGAATTTAGGCAAGTTTATTGACCTTTATTTCTATGTGAAAACAAAGTTTTGAATTGGAATTCACACTCACGAAATCTCTCTAATTACTTAGCATAGCTATCACATGCTCTTTAGATCACCTGTATCTTTCACGCTACACAAAAGCATTTCCAAACCAACAGTTCATTTTAATCATCCCAATTATCATTTTTTCTGTTTTCAGCAGATCATATTTTAAAAACAAGGGGAAGGTGAGACAGAGGTTATTTCTCTTTCAAAAACAAAAGGCTGGGGATATCTTGTGGTACCCAGGATCCCAGCCTAGTTCAGGCCTCAGGAAGAGACCCGAACCCTCAAGCCAATCACCCCACCATGTGTAAAGCACACGGCACACACACCCAGGGGAGACCTCAGCCCCAGGACTTGCATAGTCCCTGGACCTTGCAGCTCTGCCTTTTTCCCTGCCTACATTGCTCTAACAGCCTCTCTCTTCTACCCACTAGAAAATTGAGGACAAGAAGCTATTTTATGGGGTCCGTGCCCCAAAAAATATCTTCCGGAAATACCAGTGGCTCCTGAGGAACCCTCAGGACAGCCGGATGCAAGACTCCGATGCCCGTAATGACATACCAGCGACCACCAGGTGGGTCCTGAGCTGGGCTGCTGGCTTCCTGCACCTTGCAGCCCCCTACCACCACACCAGCATCCACTTTTCATCTCAGCTCACAACCGTGCCAGGCTTTTCATTCTCCACAGAAAGCAAATTACAACAATCGGTGCAAAGTGGCCAGCCCCTTACAGTTCACAACCAGATCCCTGTTTCTTCCCCACTCCCTTCCCTGGGGTTTGGTGCACACCTCCCTTCCCTTCCCCACTCCCCAGGGCAACAACACCAGTCTGTATCCTCAGTCTAGCCTTTTAACTTGGTTTCTCCTTGCTCAGGATACGGATTGTGAACTTCATCTTGCTGAACACAGTCACGCCTGACCTCGGTAAGGGAACGGGGCCAGTGGGTCCCTACACCCCCCTTATCCCCAGGGTGATGCACAGCCAGGACCAGCAGCACAGCTCCTGCCCTGTGCTAGGCACAGGCACCCCAGCTGTCCCAGCACCCTTGGGTGGGGATGTGACAAAAAAAGAGGAGCAGCTCTGGGAGTTCAATTTGCTGCCATATCCAGAGCCTGGGAAATTCGGACTGTAGGAACCATCAGTGGCCGTCTACTCTCTTTCTCCAAATCCACTGCCACCCTTCTGTGTCCCCAAAAAGGCTCATCCCTCTCTGGCACCCTGGGATCAGCAGGAGAGGTAGCAGAGGTGCTGGCTCTCCAGCTGTCTCTAAGAACCTGCCTACCTGGCTCACTCCCAGCACAGCCTGCGGCATCCCAGCTGAGCAGCACAACCACAAGGATTAGCACTGATCCTTTTTGGACAGCTCAGCCTCTCCCAGGCATTTTTTTTTCTGTCCCCCGCCCTTGAGGCTTCAGAAAAGGTTTTGGGTGATGCTGCCTGGCAGGAAGCACGCAGGGGGAAAGCAAAGCTTTGTGTCACTAATCCTTCCCATTCCGCTCTGCTACCAGAGAAGCTGCCTGACCTGATGAAGAAGAACGTCTTTGAGGCAATGTTTCCACTGCACGAGGTGAGGCCAAGTACGCAGATGCCTGGGAGGAAAAGCCACAAGAGGTGGAGGAGCCAGACCGGGTGGGAGAGAGTTTTGGGTAACTAGGGCTGTACTGGGACACTCCTGGATGTAGGGCACAACCGGGTTCCAGATGGGAGCTGGGCTGGGGATTAAGATTGCCCTGATGTTCCTGGGTCCAATCAATTTCTCTGCCCTCTAGAAAGAAGAGGTAAGAGAATTCCTAAAGAAGAAGTGGGCTCGCTGGAGAGATATATTTTCCCAACAGCCGATTGAGATGATCAGGTAATGTAGGCAGAAGAGGCACAGGGGATCCATCTAGCCAAGAGGCCCCACCTGAAACCCCTTCCCAAGCTCCTGTGTTGTTGTTGTTGTTGTTTTTTTTTTTTTTTTTTTTAAAAAAAAAATCATTAGGTCATACCTGGCTCTTCTCACATGTATCAGGCCTTTTCTGCAGCTTGTGAAGTTCTTAGCCTAAAGGGTAACCCATGGCACCAAGCTCCATCTGCTAATTTTGCAGCATGAAACCCCCCCACATCTGAGCAGTTTTTAATTAGCTTCTTTCATTTTCCACCACCCTCTCCCATGTTCAAAAGGAAGGCAAGATGAGAACAGAGCATCAGTTCGGCCTCATCCAGCCTGAGGCCGAACTTGGGACATTAAAGGCAACAAAGGGCATTAAAACTCAGGGAAGAGCACGGCTATTCTAAAAAAAGGAAAGAAAACTAAGTCTCCACGGGCAGGAGAAGGAAGGAAAAAATAACATGCTGCTTCATAAGGTTTTCAGTGGACTGTGGGAAGGAGATGAAATGCTAAAATTGCATTTTCTTTCCTTAAACGTGTCTTACAGTTTACAAGTCTAGCAGGGGCACCAGGGAGCCTCGCTCCCTCCATGGTGCTCAAGGTCAGACAAAACACCGTTTCTAAGGTCAATGAATCCTGACCTGTTGTTATCACAGAAGGATTAAGGGGCCAAGTACGAAATCATTTTCTTAACACAGGCCAGGGAGCACATCACCACCTCCGACTGCTGGCAGGGAGTGAACCCCTCTGGGATATCAGAGGGGAGGCAGGTCCCTCAGTCAGTAGTTACCAGCATTTCTTACCCATGCCTCCAACCCTCTTGCCCACACAAGAAAAAATGAGATGTTGCTGTCAGAAGAATGAGAAGTGAAAGTATTGCGGGGAGATAGATGAGCTCAGGAGAAGATATTGCTCTGGCTGGAGAAACGCTGCACCTTGCAGCCCTCTCATCCTTTTGAAGCCTTTCTGTTCTGTAAACACTGGTTGCAGCTTGGTCTCTCAATCACTCCCACCACTTTTACCTAGGATACCATTCATCTGACCACATCTACCCTTAAGTCAGCCCCTCTGGGATCCCCTAATGAGAGGGCAGAAGCAGCATTTGTGGGACCATGCCCACAGAGTCATTGCAAAGGCAGGCATCATGCAACAGTGGCCCTCTCTGTGGCAAATTAACCAAGACAGGGGGGGGAATGAGGAACAAAATCTCACTCTTTAGTTTGCTTCAGTCACCAGGATGACTGAGAACAGGAGAAACCACCTCATTTCTTTCTCCAAACCCTTCAGGACAACATGCCCAGCATCACACGGGCCCCAGGAGAGCTCTGTGTTTCACTCCATCCCACATTAACCTCTCAGATGGATCCGTGCTCTGAGCAGGTCTTTGCTATGCAGCCCCACATCAACATCCACAATGCTCTTTGCTGCATCCTCAATCAGAGCCCACACACAGGGAGTCCCAGGATATCCCTTTGCTGCTGAAATCCCTTGGGAACTGCTGCCCACTCCTGCTTCTTCCAGGTTACTTGGGCTGGCTCTCCCAGTCCCAACCAAATCCCCAGATATGCAGCACTGCCCCTCCTGGACATGGCTATCCCTTTGGGGGTGGAAGAGCATTTCCTAGTGATCCCAAGCAGCATTGTCTCCTCACTGGCCACACAGCACATCTCACCTCTCATTCCAGGTGCTATTTTGGTGAGAAGGTGGCCCTGTACTTTGCCTGGCTTGGCTGGTACACCTACCTGCTGGGATTCGCTGCGCTGATGGGACTGGTGGTCTTCGTGGCTGGGATTACTGTTTTCAACTCCAGCCAGGTGAGGTAAGGCAGCTGAGAACACCAAATGCACATCCCCTTCACAACCCTTTGCTGTGCATAGTGCTTTGACCACTGTCACTCCCCTTTGCTTCTCTTTACTCCTTTCTCTCCAGCAAGGAGATCTGCGAAGCCAATAACACCATCATGTGCCCACTCTGTGACCAGAAGTGCCCGTTCTGGCTGCTCTCTGACACCTGCACCTATGCCAGGGTAAGTAGCTCCCTTTCCAAGATGGGCTCAAAGTGAAGGATGGGGAAACTCCCAGCTTATGCTGTACCCACGCCACCAAAAATAAAAGTCCCCCCTGCAAGTTGGCTACAACATGCAGACCTCCACTGATAAGGAAGAAGAGCACTAGCCAGATCACGGTCTCCATCACCACCAAAAAAAGGAAAAGACCAAGGAAAAAGCATTTACCACAATCTAACAAGTCCCTGCTGTCTATCCCCTTCCTGCATTTTGCGCTCCTGCACCATCTTTACCTGCCTCTTAAGAGATCTGGGTGGCAAGAGGACTACCAACTGTAGAGGCTTCTCCCCAGTCCCGAGGTGCTCCTTGGTGCCCCCGTCACATTCTTCCTTGATCTTCTCCAGGTCACTCACATGATTGACAACGAGGGGACAGTTTTATTTGCCATGTTCATGGCCATCTGGGGTAGGTGTCAATGTCTCAGCAACACACACACGGAGCTCACTGTAGCTTAGGGGGAGAAGTGGTAGAAGAAAATAGGACACCAACACAGCTCCAGCATTCAGAGGCTTTTTAGTTCCTAGCTCCTCTACTTCCAGAGCCATTGGCTCCCCCTCCAGACAGCACAAGGGATAAAATCACCCCCAAAATTCCTTTCTACTTCTCAAACACTCCTCAGCCCTCCTGCCTGAGAGCTTTTACTCCTTCATCTACCACAGCCTCCACCCAACTCTGGTCCTTTTCTAGCAGCTGCCTGTAAGTGGTCACAGCTGCAGGAAGGAGGGACCACCACGTCCCTCATTAATCCTTCTCAGGTTGCCACACAATCTTATAGCTTCTGTGGAAGACCACTGGGCTCTGAGTCAATATGATCCCATCACCATATTAGCTACACATTTAGTCTGGTTTCACTACAGCCCTTTCAGTTACAAACACCACCGTGGCTGTAGCCAGCCAGCACCTGGGCTGGGTATTTCGCTGCTGAGCAGGTTACAGACGTGGTCTTGAATGTCCCTATGGGTTGGCTTACACAGAACAAGCTTGGGAAGGTGAATTAACAGAGTGGATGGCTGCAAATGGATTTGCAGAGGTATAGCCATGCTGAGGTGCAGCACGGGATGCCTACTCTATTTTAAAGCATATTTTTAATCAGTCCAGAATAATGTATTTGACTGGCCCCATGTAACCATGCCGACCACAGCACACCAGCCTTGGTTCTTACTTTGGCCCTTACAGTCCCTAGAGCTGGCCTGACTCCCAGTAAAAGCTGACCCCCATACCTCCGTCCTCTTCACTGCTGCTCATCCCGGGTCCTTTCTGGTCGCTGAATTGGCTGCTTGTCCTTCATGGGCCAAGAGCAGTCCAAGCAGCTTTGCCATCAGGTTGGATGCCCAGCCTGTGCTGTGGAACAGAGGGGTGACTTCTGCAGGGCCGTCCCTGAGGGTCACCGTGCTCCCAACTTCCCCCTACAGCCACCGTGTTCCTGGAGCTGTGGAAGAGGCAGAGAGCCTCCGTGGTCACCAAATGGGAGCTGCACACGTGGGATGAGGATGAGGTAAGGATGTCAACTTTCCTGCTTGGTGCTTTCCTCTTCAGGGCAGGAGATAGCTGGGCTTGCAGAAGAGACATGGTAGAGGTACCTCTCTGTGGATGTGGACCTTGGATGCTTTCCACCACCTGGGAATGGCTCTGTTGGATCCTTCATTTTCCATATATATAGATATATATGCACGTGTGTGTGTGTATTTGTTTTATTTATGTATATATTTTTTTAGGAGGAGCTGGCTTTGGAGCTGATCAATAATTTGCAGCACGAGCCTCGGCGGTACCAGCACTCCTACTTGCGTAGCACCATCGTACTCATCTTGGTTCTGATCATGGTACGTGCCAGGATGAACGTAGGGTAGAAGGGGCAAACCCTTGACACTCTCATTTCTCCCTGTGAGTGTGACGGGCCTAGGGAAAGTCTAGATGAGGAGAGGTGGAAATGTCCATGTTACAAACCTGTAATCCTCCACTTATGAGGACTGGCTTGCTTTTGAGGCCAGTTCCACGTGAAGAGAGCCAGGTCTGAAGGCCTGGAGGTCCTCAGCTGGAATGGCTTCTCCTCACCCCATCACCCTTCTCCACAGATTGCTGTGCTGATCGGCATTGCCCACGCGCTCGTAATTTATCGGGTGGTCGCAACGGCTCTCTTCACCCAGAGCGACTCTGAATTCCTCCGCGAGCAGGCCAACACAGTGGCCGTGATGACAGGGGCTGTGCTGCACTACCTCACCATCGTCATCATGACCAAGGTGCAGAGCGTGGCACAGGATGGGTGGGTGGGGTGGACTGTCATTTTTTTCCACCCATCATCAATGCTCCCCTCTGTTTTTACACCTCTCTCCTGCAGATCAACAGGCGTGTGGCCCTCTTTCTCTGTGACCTGGGTAAGGGAAACTGGGGGCTGCCCCCTGCTTGCACCTGCACCCCACAGTGGTCCCCAAATGCAGCCAGGCTCATGGCCCCTTCCCTTCCTCCACCACTGCAAAGCATCTCCCAGGCAGCTCTTGCCATGCAGGTCCCCAAGGAAGACCAGCAGCCCATCAGTGGCCCTCATGCTGCCAGCTGGCTGTCCCCAGCCATGTTACGCTTTGGAGGGGCAGTGGGGCCAAGATCTGGGATGAGCAGGAAGCCATAACAACCGTGGAAGAGCTTGTAACATGGTTTTCCTCCCAACCAGAGGCCCCTTCTGCCCCAGCTTGTGGTTCTGAGGGATCTTTCTTCTAACCTGGGCTTAACACCCTCAAACAGCTCAGGTGAAGGGGCAGGGATAGCACCACAGGGCACAGAGACCTTACAACCTCCAATGCTACCATGGGATCCAGGGGGAGCGGGGCAAGGTCCCACCACTGTGTGACCAAAGCTCTGTTTCTGTCTACAGAGAAACCACGGACCTTCTCCCAGCGTGAGAACAACTTCACCATAAAGATCTTCATCTTCCAGTTCTTCACAAACTTCTCCTCACTCATCTACATCGCTTTCTTCCTGGGGCGGTGAGTGGTGGCCAGAAGCCCAGGAGGAACCCAGCCCATCCACCCTTCTCACCAGAGCACAGTGCCCAGGGCAGCTGGCAGATGGGAGAGGGCCACAAACCACCTGGGACCTCAGCAGGGCTTTTCCCTGAGGGTGCAGCGGGTGGGGGTAGCCCCTTGCCTGGAGGTTGGTGCTCTCCATTCTGCCGCTGGATGTTCATCCAAAGGGGGGTCAATAGTGGGGCTCAACAGATGTCACTCTTCTTGCTTCCCTGCTCAGGATCAACGGCCACCCAGGGAACTACGTGCGCATCGCTGGCAAGTGGAGGCTAGAGGAGGTGAGGGACTTGTCATGAAACCCTCTGACCCCGCACCACAACCCCTACACCGCATTTCCCTGCTACCCAGCAAGGCTCTGCTGAGCCTCAGCTTGGCCAAGTAGCCCTTCAGAGCAGGTCACACTGCTTGTGGTGCACAACTTCTCTCCTCTTGTCCCTTTGCAGTGCCACCCCAGCGGCTGCATCACCGACCTCTTCATCCAGATGGCCATCATCATGATGCTCAAGCAGACCATCAGCAATCTGATGGAGTACCTCGTCCCGTAAGCTTCCCTCCAGCCTGCAGAGCACTTCCCGGTGTTCTGTATACGCAGGACAGCTTCCCAGCTCTTACAGAGAATAACCCTGGCCTTTGGGCCAAGATTTTCTCCTTTTCCCCCATATCAGGTCTCCAGGGCTGTCACTGCCAGCAGTTCAGCCCCGCTGTCCTCTGCGGGCAGCGGTACAAATTGCTTCCTCCCCTTGCAGCTGGATAGGCCACAAAATACGCACTAGGCAGAAGCGCCCCAAGAAGAGAAACATGGTGTTGGGGGAGGAGGAGGAGCCTGAGGACCCCTGCAAAAAGCAGTGGCTGAGCAACTATCAACTCAACGAGGTCAACATCTTCAGCTTGTTTGATGAGTTCTTGGAGATGGGTACGTAGGGAAGGGGAGGGTGAGCAAGGAGGGATGCTGTGTGCAGTGCCGTATGTCCTCCTCAGGTGGGGAGAGCCTGACGTTAGGGAGCCTTTGTATAGGCAAGGGAGAGCTCTGAGACCCAGCGCCATGCCCAGCCCCACTCCAAGAGCCCTGGCACACCAAGATCATTCCCAAAGTCAAGGAGGACAGGCAACTGTGTTGGCCTTGGGTCCCTGCCTAGCATCTTCCTCTCCTCCTAGGAGCATCAAGGTGATGGCTGTAACCCTTAGGTGCTCCCTCTGCTTGGCTGGCTCAACCAGTGCCCAGTGGGGCCCCCATGGAGCTCCCTCTCCGATAGCTCTGGGAGAGGTGGGTGTCCCCTTTGGGGGCAGGGGGTCTCCAAGACACGTCTATCTCCCCCTTTCAATCCTGCGAGACCCCTCTGACACAAGCCATATATCAGGACAAGCCCAAACTGCAGCTGGGTCCCTGTGGGATGACCCCTCCAAGGCAGCTCCGTGCCATCACCCAGCATTTCCCCCCTCTGCAGTGATCCAGTACAGCTTCACCACCATTTTTGTGGCTGCCTTTCCCCTCGCCCCGCTGCTGGCTTTCTGCAACAACCTCTTCGAGATCCGTCTGGATGCCATCAAGATGATGCAGCTGCGCCGGCGTATGGTGCCCAGGAAGGCCAATGACATCGGTGAGACAGGGCCCCTCTGTAGCTGCTGCTTGGGAAAACAGTGCAGGTGGTGAGCCCCTTCTATTGTGGGGAGGTCTGGAGCATCCCTTTGCCAATGGTTGGTACCACAGGGTGAGCTGTGTACTGGGGAAGGAGAAGAAATTTCACATCCTGCAGAGGTTGAAGGGCACCTTGAAGCTCTCCTTTGTTGACCCAGACCTCTTCTGGCTATACCAAATGTTTCTTTGCAACCCCAGAAACATGGGAGAAAGCTGGCAGGAGTGGGTCTCAGTGACTGCTCCTCTCCTGCAGGGATCTGGCTGCAGGTCCTGGAGGCCATTGGTGTCCTGGCTGTCATCGGGAACGGACTGGTGATCGCCATCACGTCTGACTTCATCCCTGTGCAGGTCTACAAGTACACGTACAGCCCCTGCATGAAGGAGAACAGCACTGCTGTGGAGTGAGTGTTGCTGGTCAGGCTCCCCTACCCCTGCAGCCCTGCCTTGGTGCAAGAATGTGAGGCGTTCCCCAGAGTGGGGTGGGTCAAAAAGTTTTCAAAAGTCTTCAGAAAGAGAGTTTTCCAGATGGCACCAACTTCAGCATTGCAGCCAGCCTCCCACTCACATCAGTGGGTAAACTGGTGCCTCTGAACGGAAAGAGCACTGTGTAGCACCCGAGAGCAGCAGGGAGGACTTTCAGCTGGGTGCCTGCCCATGCCCTCTCCTCCCCTCCCTCTTTTCCCACCTTGATTCACCAGCCAAACTCAGTTAAATTGGATAGAGGTCTCAGAGACTTTCATCCCCTCAGCTCTGTGAAAATGGGTGGCTGGGGAGTGGAGGAGCCCCAGGCAGAAGCTGGCTTCCCCCAAAATGGAAGGCTACAGTCTGTGCTCAACCGTACTACTCATCACCTGAGAATCCACACACCAGGGAACCCTTAGGCACAAAAACTGATTGCTATACTGTCTGCCTGCAATCTGGGGCCTCTAAGTCCCCCACAAAAAAGGACACAAGAGCTACAATTTCCTTTAGGGCATGCCATAACTTCTCCAAGTGTGGCCACAAAGCAGGAACTTCCCCTCGCTGCAGGGTTTCTGTGCCCAGATGTGCCCTTTCCTTCCCACAGCTGCCTGACCGGCTACATCAACCACAGCCTCTCCGTCTTCCACGTCCAGGACTTCGAGCCCCTCACAAAGCTGGCCGAAAATCAGACAGACATTGTCAGGGACAAGATCACGGAGTGCAGGTACCAGTGCCCCTGCCAGCCCCTCACCACGGCACCTAGCCCCTGGAAGAAGCCACCAGAGTTCCCCTGGGACTGCCGAGGTGGGACGTGATGCCTGGCGAGGGGAGAGCCTGGGCTGGTGCTGATGGGGCTCTGCTGCAGGTACCGGGATTACAGGAACGCCGACGACTACAGCTACACCGTCCAGTTCTGGCATGTCTTTGCAGCCCGGCTTGCCTTCCTCATCCTCTTTGAGGTGAGCACTTAGGGCAAGCTGCCTGGGGAGGCACAAAGAGGCTGGGGCACACACGGGGGTGGTGGCACTGACCTGGGGAGCTGCTCACTGCCCGCGGTGGCTCCGTTTGCTTTCTGCAGCACGCAGCTCTGTGCGTCAAGCTGATCGCAGCCTGGTACGTCCCTGACGTCCCCCTGAAAGTTAAGAATCATGTTCTGGATGAGAAACACAGCAGCCTTCGGAAAGAACTGAGGTGGGTGATGTCCCAGAAGGTGCAAGGGATTGCTGTGCTCAGAGACAGCATGGTGTCCAGCTGGAGGCCTGGCTGATTGTAGAATCAGCCCACTCCAGAGCCCCATGGTTGGGCTCCCTTCCTCCATGGGCACAGAGCAGCACGGGGCTACGAGCCCCTGCCTTCTGGTCAGCTCCTCCTTCACCCTTTTGGAGGTAGCTTCTCCCCAGCTTTCAGTCCAGCCCCTGCTGCTTAGGGCCTACAGCACTAAATGTCCATTTTAAAGAGGGCTGCGTTACCTGGAGAGGAGGAAAAACGAGCTCAAAAACAAACAAAAAACACACCAAGGAGCAATTTTGTCCAAATTTTCCATTTAAAACTTTGCTGGGAGATAGGGGGGAACCACAAAACAATTTCAGCTGGAGGCAGAACCAACTTAGCAGTAAGCTGTAGGTGCTGCTGTCCTCTAGGACTGAACCCTGCTTTGGAGGAGGGCTCAGCCTGCCCCTCCCCACAAGCCTCCCCTGAATTTCAGGTGAGAGCAGAGCTGTGGGGAGTTTAGGAAGCATCACACTGCCACCATCCAGCCCCTAAGGCTGTGGTTTCCCATCAGCAGATTTGCACACACGGGGACTTTCCACAAACAGTGGGTCGTTCTTCACTTGTATCTGGCAAACGGCCCTGTTTCCGCTCTGAACGTTTTCCCACTCACCCTTCCTTCCCGAAGCAGATATCCCATCCATAACCTCTCTCTCCCTTCTCCCCCAGCATAATGGAGCACTCCACCGAGGTGTAGCCTCCTCGCACTGCAGAGACTGAGAAGCACGGACCTGAGCCCCTCTCCCCAGCCCGGCAGTGCCGCAGGCAGCGGAGGAACCACCGCAGCACTGCCAGCAGAGACAGGCCATGTGCCCCCAAGCTTGGACTTGAGCTGGGGAGCTGACAGCAGCTTCACAGAGCAGGATGCGTTATGACTTGCACAGCCTCAAGGAGGAAGAAAGTCACAGCAAGAGACAGGAATACTACCTGCGGCACGGGCTGGGCAAGCGCGCTGCTGGTCTGCAGGAGGTGATCGAGCTTCCACATCAGTCATCGCTTCCACGTGCCGTGCGGCCTCACAGGAAAAGGCAGCTACTTCAGTCCATGTTCCCTCTCCAGCTCCTTCTTGCTCTTTGGTCCCTTCTTCCTCTGCCTTCAGTGACCTCCCTGCTCCTGTACCATCAAGAAAATTCAGTCCTCCCTCTTTCACACCAGCCAGCACAATCCTCCTCTCGGCACAACTACCGTGTGGCTGCAACTCCAGCCCATCGCTTTCACAGGCTGGAAAAACAAACTCGTTAGCCAGAGTGGCTTTTGCACTGGACCCTGCCAAGTCACTGCACCTGCTCTGACTCGATTACATTCCCACCTCAACTAGAATGAGAGAACAGTAAATAAACACACTAACTGCACAGGTGCAAGCAGCCTCATCTTCAGCTGCCGTGAGTCACTGTAGTCACACGGAACTGTTCCCACCTCCCCTCCTTTACCACCCACATCACCCAAAGAAATCGTCTACTCCAACCTCTCTTTTCTTGATGTGGATAATCAAAAAAGGGCTGGAGCTGGACCACTTGTACCTAGCTCAGCACTAGGGCTGAGGGAGAGGTGCTGGCTAGTGACAGGATTAAAAGAAGTTGGTGCTTTGACCATGCGTAGTGGGGAGAAAACATTTTAATTTGTTAGGGTAACAAAAATGTATCAAGCTACACAGAATATCCTGAGTCACAGGGCTAGAAAGGATTATTTCTTGATGCAAAACAAACCCACTAGCCTAAACCCAAGCCCTGCCAGCCTGGTATTTCTTTCCCTTTTCCCTTACAGCTCTCCCTTCTCCCTACAAACACAAGGGGGTTTTGTCTTTGGCAGAGCAGGGGCTACATGCCACAGCTGGTCTGGTGTCACAGCCATCACTGTGACTTTTCAAATATTTATTCCCAGTCTCTTTGCTTTGCTTACTCCCAGGCCTGCCTGCAGATCTACCAACGCAAGGCAGAGTTATTTGCACAAAAGGAATTATGTGTTTGTACGGCACTACACAGAAATGAGAATGTGCCCTCAAACATGGGATTCTTCACTCAACGTTGGGTGCAGAAACAGCCCTTTGATGCCCCATGCCATGTTAGACCTGTGTGTGGCAGCCTTGCTGAGGTGGGTTGGCAAGCACAGGGGGAAACAGATTTTCTCTCTCTCTCTCTTTTTTTTTTTTTTTTTTTTCCCTAACTTCGATCAAAGTTAGGGTGGGGCATTACAGCTCAGTTTCAAGCTTTGTTATGGTCCCTGTAGGCTCTGGGCAAATCCACCGGGGAGTTTTAAAGCTGACCTCTGAGTTTTAGGATCTTATTCTTTATGAGAACTGAAAACTTTTAACCAGCTTTGAAGTTTAACCTTGAGCTCCACACTTTCATCATCTCCTCTCTAAAATGGCAATAGGAACATCAAGGCGAATTGTGGGAATAAGCTGAATAAAATGTGGGAGCTACATGGGTAAGCATGTGTGTGAGCACGCGTAATAAACATGTAGCCATGACACAAACTCAGAAAGATGCAGGTAATGAAACCAGAGAAACACAGGTCAGGAACAAGTATTTCATTAGGGCTCATCTGTCACGTTCTGTAATTAAGAGTCAGAATAATCCAAAGCCCTGTAAAGAAATGTACACAGTGATGCTTCTTCCTGCAATGCAACCTGCTCTTGCTGTTGCAAAGCGCCATGGGCACTGCGCATCACAAGAGGCCACACTGCTTGGGGCTCGCTTGAAGGGTTGGAGCAGCCATCCACCTGGAGAGTCCCTGTCCTGATTTAACAACGAAAAGCCACCACCTGCTGTGTTCCCTGGGAAAAGGAGAAGAACAGTGACAGTGATTAAATGCCTGCTGCTAGTTGGTACCTCATCCTGTAGCAGTGTTCTTATTTATGGGACGTGGAGGTGAGCTCTGGTACACAGCCGGCTGGCAGCATTAAGTAGCTCAGTCTTAATTAGCTTCAAGCTGTTAAATGCATCAAGAACTGGCTATTAGCAATCTCACATTGATAAAGTTATTTCCATCTGCCTCCTAGCTGGCAGGGAGCTCTTCCTACCTCAAGAGCACATGCTCACTTTGGGCCAGGGTGCAGCAGCAGGGGGACAGGGTCACAAACCCTACAGCAGCACAGCACAGCAGAGCAACAGCCTCACATCAAGAGAATTTTGGTTGCATGTGGGGATGCAGAGCCAGCTCCTTCCCTATGGCTGCCCCACGTGTGATGACCCCAGCCCCTGCCTGCCTGGCACAACGCAGCCCTGTCAAAGCACAGAACAGGGGCAGAGCTATTTTATTGCTGAACACCAAATATTCGTGGTCTCCTGAGTGTCCCACCACACACTTCCAGCAGTAGTGGGGCTTGCAAGGACTCTGCCTTGCTACCAAGGCCGGCAGGTGACTCTCCCAGGGGTGACGTGCCTGTCCTGCCCAGAATTGCAGCGAAAGGCACCAAAGTTAACACAAACTGAAAACTTCACTCCCGAGAACGTGGAAAGCCACAAACCATCAAGCAGGGAAACAAAAACCACGCAGTGCTCTCAGCCCTCTGGCTTGTTCTGTCCTTTTGCCACTGTGACCAAGATCAGCTCCATCTCTTCTTGCTTCAACTTACCTGTGGGAATAACTGATGGACAAGAAAGGTTTTATCAGCCCTCAGGACCCTACCCTGCCTCCTCGTGCCTGTGCCATTCACATGAGCTGGGGTTTGTTCCTTGGGACCCTTTATCACAGAGCCATCAGGGTTGGAAAGCCCTCCAGGATCATCTGGTCCAACCAACCCCTACCACCAATGTCACCAACCCATGTCCCTGAGCACCACGTCTGAGCACCACGTCCAACCTCTCCTTGAACACCCCCAGGGACAGTGACTCCACCACCTCCCTGGACAACCCGTCCCAATGCCTGACTGCTCTTTCTGAGAAGAAATGCCTCCCAGTTTCCAACCTGGACCTCCCCTGGTGCAACTTGAGGCCATTCCCTCTAGTCCTATCACTAGTTATCTGCAAGAAGAGGCTGACCCCCACACACAGGTACCCCAAACCCTATGGAGAGGAGCACCAGCCGTGCACAAACCCAGCCTCAGTCCCTCCATACGCCCTTTATTCCCAACACATCCCAGCTTTTCCCTCCGGATTTTCCTGGCCCGGGGAGAGGCAGCGGGACTACAACTCCCGGCGTGCCCCGCGCGGGGCGGCAGCCACTTCCGGGCCGCCGGCGGGCGGTTGCCGTGGAAACGGGGGGGGGGGGGCCGGGGCGGGGGGGTTGGGGTTTTTTTTTTTTTTTAGTTTTTAACAGGATTTTTTTTTTTTTTCCCTTCAACGGCCATCTGATGAGCTGCAGACAGAAGGAACTGTGCTGGGGTTGAGCAACGGCAGGCCACCTGAACAGAAAACCCTAGCCTTAAAAAAAAAAGAATTAATTAAATTAAAAAAAAAAAAACTGTATATGCATTTTGAAAGGAAAAGTAAACAAACAAACAAAAACCTTAAAACATAGAAAAAAAAAGACAACCAGAAGGTGAAGCATTGGGGCCATGACGCCGTCTCCCTACATCTTCCTGCCTCTTTGCCTCCCTACCACACAGCCCTCCCACCAAATGTCCCAGGAGCCAGAAATGTCCCCAATTTCTGTCCTTTTCTTACCACGAAGCTGCCTGGTGGTCGCTGTATTAATTTATTCCTAGAAGAGTCCATCAGTGAGGGACACCCGGCAGTTCTTACTGCTCCCACCACCATCACACTCCAGTGGAGCAGGGTGTTTCAGGAGGAAATAGCCACTCTTCTTCCCTTTTCAGCCCCAAACTGTGTGATGACCTCACTGAAGACACTGATTTTGGTGCTCTCAGACACAGCCAGGTTCTCCAGCAGCGTGTCAGGACCACAATGCTCTTACACTGGTCATTCACTGCACCCAACACCACCGCAGCTACGAACATAACCCATGCCTGGGTGTGCTGCAGCTCTAATATTTACCTCCTTGGTAAATATCACAGCTGTCACCTGCTGCTCATCAGCCCCGGTTCCCCACTGCAAGCTGACCCCACATTACCTGCTTGGTCCTGCAGAGGTCTTTTGGGCACAGCTGCTACTCTCCTGTCCTTGTATGAGCCCCGCCATCAGTACCTCACCTTGACGAAGCCCCAAAGCACCAAGTTTTTGAGTTCTCAGCAAACCCTGTCCCCAAAATGCACCCTGGACATCAAGTCAACACCTCTGACCTCCCCTCTGTGGCCTGGGGAGCCGGTGTTACCGGTGGGTGCAGGTTTTGTCTCACCCCAACGCCTCCACGGGCTTTTCCAGCCACAGGGAGCCGGGGGAAATTTCCTCCTGCATGCACCCAACTCCCCAGGGGCTGCTCAGCTGGCAAGGTGCATGGCTTACTTTCCTTCTCCTTTTTATCCTCTCTTCTTCCTCCCCCCCTCCGCCCCCCCCCGCCTCCCGTCTTTTTCCCCTCCCATAATGCCAAAGTTAGTTAGTTTTTTTTTTTTTTTTTTTTTTTTTCCCCAACAGGTTCAGGTGGAGGTGGAGCGGCAGGAGGGAGGGAGGGACAGACGGCCAACTCCTCCTGCAGGCCTGGCGCCCAGTGATTGGGGCGGCGGGGAGCCCAGCAAAGGGCACGGGCTGAACCGGGGAGGGGGAAAAATAATAAATTAAAAAAAAAAAAAAAAAAAAAAAGGAGAAAAAGAAACTCCACCAAGCACTGGTCCGGCAGGTCCAGTCGGCTCAAGCGGCGCAGGAGGGAGGCAGCTGGCAGGGAGCCCGCAGCCAGAGGAAGCTCCTGAAGGTAAATTCAGCTCTTCGCAGCTACCCTTTCCGCGTCGAGGTCGTCTCGAACAGGGTCGGTAGGGTCTTGTCCTCTCCCCGCAAGCCCCACCGCTCTCCTCTGGCTCCCCAGACAGCTCCCATCCGTGCTGCTTGCTCCCCTGCTGCCATGCCTCACTGCCTGTCTCGCCGTCTCCATGGCCTTGCGCTGGGGGGGATGCCACAGCCCAGCCATAGTGCTTGGATTGCTACAAATCTGGCCTGTTACTTATCCCAAGACATGGGAAATGGGAGCATGCTACACATTGCCCTGTGCTCCTCCTCCAGCCCTACACTGAGCTGCCCTCTGGGCACTCATTTTGTGCCCCAGAACAAAGCAGCCCCAGCTGTGCCTCCCCATGGGACTGGGGAGGCATTGAGGTCTTCCTGCAGCTCTCTGGCCAGCCCACATTTTGATGGGACTTAATATTTGCAACCATGAAACAATGTGAGAGCGACCCATCTGGGCAGGACGAAGTGCAGGCAGAGCATCCCATCAGGCAGGGAAAGCCCCACGCCACCCCAATATAGCCAGGTAGGGGGAGGCTCATCTCCAGCCCCTGCTCTTCTATCATGGAGAAACCCAGTTAATCATGGAGACGCCCAGTTAATATTTCAGGTATAAATCATTGTTCAGCTGCTCAAGCGTTTCCTGTGTACCTTGACCCCCAACTTCACCTGGCACCAGGGCCGCTGTGCCAAAGGGAAGCAAGGTGCCTCCGTCCCCACTCCCAGCAGCGTCCCAGCATGGCTACTCTGGGGACAAACTGGGTTCATCATTTCAAAACCAGCCTGAGTGATGAAGGGCCGGGGCAAAGAGGCAGCCAAGAAGGATTTTTACCCCTGCTGGCCCCAGCACTTATGCTGGGTGTGTTTACAGTCGCGCTGCCTTGCATAAACACTGGCAAGGTGACGTCCTTGCTATTCCCACATCAGCCCCAGCAGGCACAACACCCGCACTGGGGGCTCTGCAGGCGTCTGGGGACAGAGGAGCCCAACCCCACCGCCAGGCTCTGCTTCACCGTTTGCTCCTGGTGCCTCTGCGATGTATCAGAAGGGTGCGGAGTGTCCTCCCTGGTCCCTCTTCTTCCCATGGGTCAATTGCAGCCTCTGGTAGTGCGATGCCAGCTGGGGGCTGGTCCCTGAGACCCCCACATGCAGGGCACGTTGTGCGGCTGCGCCTCTCCCCAGGCACGGCCACAGGGCACCACCGCACCAAGCCTCCTAACGTGGCTGGGAGCACTGCACCCATTTAGATTAGCTCAACGGTATGAAAGCTCATGAGATAGGAAGGCTGTGCTGCTATAAATAAACCACCCCGTGGCTTAATTTGCAATTTCAATGGGCACCTTGGGCTGGAATCAGCACTGTGGCCAAGCCACGCAGCACAGAGGAGGGTCCCCTGCTCGCACACCCCAATGAATGGCTGTGTTCAGATCCTGGCTTGTTTCCCCTCACCGGCCTCTGGCTGGTTTTAGCTGGTGGAACATTGTCCCGAAGCCATGTTTTTAATGCCCCACAGCCCTTAGTTGGTCATTAATCGCCCCCTGACCAGGAATTTGCAGGCTGTAAGTTAGCACTGTGCAAGCAGAGCAGGTGACTTAGTGGCTGTGCTTTGGCTTCACCCCACGGTGGCTCCCAACACCCCGTGACCCAAATTGCTGCGGGGAGCAATAGGGCACTTGCCCAGCGCTGTGCCAGCCCAGCAAGGAGCACCCAGTGCTCACGGAACGGTTTCTCAGCTCTTCCAGCCCCAGTCTGCCCCGCGGTGGTGGCAGCGGCAGGAGAACTTTGCCCCCCCCGGAAGACGGCACGCCGCGGGAGCCCTCCTGTCGTGGGTGGCCCGCCAGCAATGCCAGCAGCTGATCGCTCCTGACCATGGCAGGTAGGTTGCAAAATGAAATGTTTCACATGTTTTCAGCTGGGAAGGACCCTGTGCTCTTGGGCATGGCGGAGGTCCTGGTTGTTGCTCCGGGGGTGGGTGAGGGGCTCTCCAAGCCCCAAAAACCGGCCCAGCCTGCTGCAACGCAGCTGCAATCAGTGCTTGCTGCCAGACCCCGGCGGCTGAGCTTGTTTTTCTGGGGAATCCGGGATGGCTATGGGGCTGTCATGCTTTCCACATTGCCAGAAGGTGTATCCCTGATAGCTTTCCCCTCTGAAACCCCCTTCCCACTGTGCCCCCAGCCCTTTGCAGCGTGCCTCCTGAACTGCTTGTCCCAGCTGCCAACGAGACGCTGGCGCTGGCGCTGGGGAGCCGGATAGCGCTGAACTGCACCGTGCGCTGGGCAGCCACCGAGCACTGCGAGCCTGTCCCTGCCTGGACCAAAGACGGGCAGTGGCTGGGCAGCGAGAGCAGCCAAGACACCACTTGGTAAGGAGCCTGCCCCAGGGTACGTCTGTCTGTCTGTCTGTCTGTCTGTCTGTGTTGCCCAACCCACAGTAGCTCCTTCTCTCCCCAGGTTTGGCCAAAATGCCTCGGAGCACCTCCTCGCCACCGTCCTGCAGGTCAACCTCACGCACGATGCTGACTTCGGGGTGTTTGCCTGCTGGGTCAGCAACGCCACAGCCACCTTCACCCTGCGGCGAGAGGGTAGGGGCACACGGGGACCAAGTTCTGGTGGGGACAGGGTGGGGGACAAAGAAGGGACACCCACAAGGAGGGTGGTTTCTTAGGGTGGCCGCAGCGGCCCCATGGGTATCACAAAGCAGGCACTGGGGGCATGGCTGCACGTTGGGGTGCAGACCACAATACATTAAACCCAGAAGCCTGGGTCTGGAGCCACTGAGTGCTCACCGTTCCCTTCCCCATCCTTGCAGAGGCCGCGGGGCACGTGAGTGCGGTGCTGGCAGCCCTCCTGGTCCTGGCCCTCCTGGTGCTGCTGGCTGGGCTCTACGTCAGGTGCCGCCTGCGCGTGCTGCTCTGGTACAGGAACCACTATGGCGAGCTGGAGATAAATGGTGAGAAGGGTGTAGAGGACACGGTGCCCCCCTTAGGACAAGCCTCCCCTGGGCCAGGGCTCACCAATGTGCAAAGCCCACCCCAAGATAGGCTCCCATTTTGCCCGTGGTCACTGCCTCCCCAGATGGGAAGCTGTATGATGCCTACGTGTCCCACGCCACTGCCCCGGATGACCGCAAGTTCGTCCACTTCATCGTGAAGCCGCAGCTGGAGAACCGCTACGGCTACAAGCTCTTTCTGGACGAGCAGAACATCCTGCCCAATGCTGGTAGGCACTGGCTGCCCACCCAGACCTCTGTGGGATTGGGCAGAGGGAGAATGCCAGCACCTGGGCTTGGAAACCAAGGGGGTACAGGGAAAGGGCTGAGCTGCGTGTCTCTCTCCCACCCAGAGCCATCGGCCGACCTGATCATGAACGTAAGCCGGTGCCGGCGCCTCATCGTAGTCCTCTCGGTGGCCTATCTGGAGCAAGACTGGTGCAACAGCAGCTTCAGGTACGAGCCTGCTCCTGTCAGCTCCTGGGGGAGGGGAGCTGGTGGGCCCTCACCCTCTTACCACATGCCTGACTCACAGGGAAGGCCTTTGGAGGTTGCTGGAGCTCTCCAAGAAACCCATCTTCATCGTCTTCGAGAGCCAGTACCGGGAGATCACGCACCCTGCCATCAGCCTGCTGAAGCAGCACAGGAATGTGGTGACCTTGCTGGTGTGGCGAGCTGGCTCCATGGTAAGAGCGAGGTCCCATCCTGCCAACACCCCCATTTCTATCCCTGGTACCCCGTTTTGTGTAAACTCAGTGATCAGGAGCCCCGTGCCGCTCCGGGGCGTCCCCCAGCTGAAGGAGCTGGGGCTGTGAAGCTTTGTCCCCGCGCTGCTGTGGCTGCTTGCGTCTCAGGGCCGGGCCGTGAGCTGCTGCGCTCCATCCAGCAGGTTGGACCGGTTTCTCTGCCGCTGCGCGGGCACGCTGCCATGCCGGGAGCACAGCTCTCACCTTGGCTGAGCTCCCAGCTCCACAGAGAGAGAGCCGAGCCCCACAGAGCCTGCCACAGCGCCACACGGGCTGGCTGGGCTTTGCTGCAGCCCTAATTCAACTTGGTCCCTTCTTACCCCACGCAGACCCCGTCATCGGACTTCTGGAAAGAGCTGTGCCTGGCCCTGCCCCGCAAGGTGTCCTTCCAGGGGACCATGGGGGACCCGCAGACCCAGCTGCAGGAGGACAAGGACCCCATGCTGATCCTGCACAGCAGCTACCTGGACAGCCGGGGGGACCCCCACCCTGACGGAGACCTGGGTGCAGGTTCGTGTCCTCCACCTCCTCTCCCATGGGGACAGGGGGAGCCGTGCGCTAGAGGTCACCTGCCTGATGTCCCTCTGTGCAATACACAAGGGCAGAAGTTTGCCAGTCGGGGGTACAGAGGTGGTAATTTTTTGGCAGGACCACGAGGGATCCTTCTGAGCCAGTGCCAGTGGGGTGGGGGGGCAGAGGGGCTGCTCAGAGTGGGGCCAACCTCACAGCTTGCCCCTTTGGACAACGTTTAGACTACTGTAGGGGTAAGGTTGGCTTGACCTCTTTCCCCAATACCTAACCCATCTCCCCAACTCCTTCCAGGCCTCCGTGGATATCTTTTCAGAGGACCCCCACCTCCCCACGTCAGCAGCCTCGGGGTGCCTGCGGCTTTGGCTGCCGGCACACCGGAGGACGCGCAGCAGAGAGATGGACACAGAGCTGAGATCGACATCTCGGACCTGGGCTCGCGCAACTACGGCGCCCGCACAGACTTCTACTGCCTGGTGACGGAGGATGACATCTGAGCAGGGCCACGATGGGGAAAGGGGGTGCCCCCTGCTCCGCAGGACTGCACGGATCCAGGTCGCAGCTGGAGGATCCCAAGCGCTGTGACTGGACCGGCACTGGGAAGAGAGGAGCTGGCTCCTTCTGGCAGCACGTTCTCTGCTTGAAAACCACTGCAGGGCCTGAGCACCCTTGGGTGCTGGGTTCCCCTCCCTTGCCATGGGTGGAAGGGACATTTCTCCACCTAACGGATGAATGTTGGGATTGGCGATGCCCTCCAAGAAGCAGTGTGCACTTCTGTCCCTTTTCCCCTCATGCCCCCAGTGGCCTGGGCTGGAAAACCGATGTGAGCAGCCGCAGCAGCGCTGGCTGCGTCACCCGAATCCAGGTGGCAATAAAATGCTGCTGCTTGGAGCAGCGCTGGTCTGTCTGCAGGGACGCGGGTGACACTGGTGGGCCCCTGGTGGGTGGCAGGGCACTGGTGTTCCCACCACGTTGACTCAGAACAAAGAAGATGAGCATGCTGGCACCTCAGGGCCAAGCTCCCCCACACCAGCATCCCACGGGTCCTCTCTTCCCCTCCAGCAGGCGCAGGGGTGTTGTTCAAGGCCTTTATTGTGGGGATACACAGTGCTCGGGGAGCTTGTACACGGAGAGCTGGGGAGACTAATGCAGCGCCCAGACCATGCTGGGCCCAGGTGTGCCAGGACAGCCACGTCCAGGGCTGCTGCAGCCCCTCGTGGCAGCGCTGCCTGCTCTCCCCACCCCGCCTGCCCCCCACCCCTGTACCTATAACTCTACCCCGTTTCCTAGACAGGGCGCGTGGCACACCCCAAGCGCAGGGCTCCCTCTACCAGCCCCAAACCCACTGGCAGACCCAAGCGACCCCCAGCCCCTCCCCGCACGCCCCAACCCGGCCTCCACCTCCACAAAGTGAGCTTTGGACCCATGCTGGCCCCACTGGCGCCAGTACGCGCCGGGCACCGAGGGCATCTCCCCACCCCATGGGGAGACGCCGCCCAGCAAACACAAGCTGCCTGGCACTGCCCGGATCCTGCTTATGCAGCACCAGCCCCAACCCCGAGCCCTTAACAGAGCAGCAGCAGTGCCCCAAACGGTCCCTGTGGGGTGCAGGGATGGGGACAGCCCACCTTCCCGCAGCTTCAGTCACATCTCCACATGGAGTGCCCAGCAAAGGGAGGACTGAGAACATCGCCGATGCTGGTCCCAGCTCCTTACAGCCACGTAAAGAACTGCCCCTTGGAAAATCTGGGGAGCCAACAGCAGCCACCATGGTCCCCCCCCAGGCTCCCTGCGTTGTGCAAAGCCCCGTCCCCATGCAGCCAGGGCAGGACTGGTGGCACAGGCACCCGGTACGCCGTGATCAGTGGAGCTCAGCCCTATTATTGGGGGTGAGCTGGAATAGGAACTCCCTCAAAAGCCACCCTCACCACCAGCACTGCTTTGCAGGAGCCTCCCCAGAGCCTCTGCTCCTTGGCCAAGCCACGAGACGAGCTTGAATTGGCACAGGAAGGAGAGAGGGGTTGCAGCACCTGCGTCTCCAGCCTGGGGACAAGGTGCCCAGCAGAGGGGTGCAGGCATGAGGGGTACAAGGAGCAGCCGGGGACTACACTACGCAGCAGGGGTCCTGTGGCGAGCAGCTTCCCCAGGGCACAGGAGGCAGCGAGGAGCAGCCCAGCAGGGAGAGCGAGGGCTGTGCAGTCCCTTCTCTCAGGGTTTGTCCTTACAGGCCGAGGAAGTCCTCCTTCCGGTACCCCTTCTGCAAGAGAACAGGCCACCCGTCACACGGCACAAGGGACACCACTGTCCCCGCTCTTCTAGGCACCGGCCACCAAGGGGACAATGCTGTGGGGACGTCCCCACCTCTTCAGGAGGCAAAGGCATCGAAGCCAAGTGAGCTGTGTGCCTGGATGGCTCGGTTTTCCAGGGTGAAGCCCCTGGCCCTGGCTCCCTTGGGCTCCACCCTGCAGCCCCACTCCAGGATCCCGTAGGAAGGAGGTACGTACCACCTTGAAGTCCCGGTGGAGCTTGGTGTACTGCCACATGTTGCCCAGGAGGCTGGCCGCTGCTCTGGAAGACTTCTCATTGTCCGAGCTGGAGAGAGAGGCTGCAATGAGTTTTTGAGTACCACCAGGCACGGGATGGCGCCCACCAGCCCACGGATACCACCCCAGAAGGGCCAAGGACTTGGGGAAAAGAGGCAGAAGACTACAGACTGGGGTCCACCACGAGAGGCTGGGTGAGCAGTGGGTGAAGGGTGGCTGCAGCAACGGGCAACCTCACAGTGGGGTGTCCTGAGGAGGCTGTAAAGGGCTGGAGGCCGGCCTCAAGGCCACTCTGCGCTGCTCTGGGGATTCCCAACACCAAGGGAAGGGAGGCTGGTTGTGAGCCTAATCCACCTCACTGAAGCAGGAGAAGGGGAAGAAGAGCAGGAGTGGACCCCAGGTCCACAATGGGAGAGAGGAGCAGGCAGGGAGCTCCCACCTGTCCCTTCTCTTCTTGATGTAGAAGAGCTTCCTGAGGCCATCGAAGTAGACGATGTCACGGGCAGCCATAGGGCTCTCCACCACCAGGTTGTTGAGCACGGCGATGATGTTCACGATAACATCGGCAGGAGGTGCCTTGTCCCCAACGCTCCCTGGCAGCTTCTCAATCAAGTGGCTGACCACCTTGGTTGCTGGTGGGCAAAAGCATCACGTCAGAGCGGCCTAAGGGAAGAACCCTGCAGCCAAAAACCCCACGGACCAGGACCAGGGGTATCTCCAAGACCCAGCTTTGCTCTCTACAGTCCCTGCCAGGGCTTCTGGCACCTGGGAGAGGAGCAGTCGATGGGATGGGTGAGGAGGGCTAGGACAAATCTAGTGAGATGGTGGGGTTGAGGCAGAGCAGAACACACAGGAGGCGTTTGGTCACCGGGGACGGGATGGAAAGGACACCTCACATGCCAGCAGTCTGCCTGCCTCTAGCTGTGAGCTCAGCAGGCAGGAAGGCGCTGAGACACGCCCAGAGGTAACCAGAGGCCAAACCGAGGTTCAAAAAGGGTGGAGAGCGTCCAGCCCCGGCCCTGCCCAGCCCTCCCTGGCACTCACACATCTCGTCCTTGTTGCGTGCGTGGCGGGACAGGTTGCGGATGAGCCCCGTCAGCGAGCGCAGCTGGTGGTGGTCGGCGGTGCGCACGCGATCCAGGACGGGGTTCAGGATGCGCTCCTGCTCCAGGGCCAGCCGGCTCAGCACGCCTGCCCACTGCGGGGGCAAAAACACGTGGTGGAGGCACCCATTAGGGCCACCAAGCACCTGCTTCCTCCTGTCCCGTTCCTCCTCCTTGCCTCACCGGATGACCAGGATGGCGAGGAGCGTGGTGGCCATGTCCACCCCCCAGGCACAGCGGTGACCAGCAGGAACAGCCCAGCGGGATGGGACAAGCCCAGGGGACGCTCCCCTCCCGCGTCCTCACCCTGCGGTCCCCGGCAGTGATGTTCTGCAGGGCGCCCGAGGCCGCCTCGGTCGTGTGCTTGTTGAGCTCGCAGCGCTGCAGCAGCCGGTTGTAGATGCCCACGATCTGTGGGTTCCAGAGCCACTCCATGCCCTTGGGGTCCTTGGAGACCTCTGTGAAGGTGACGATGTCCGCGTTCAGGTAGTGCTGCGGGGACGGGGGGGTGCAGTGTTAGACCTAGAGGGGTGTCCCCTCCGCAGTGCCCCTTGCTGCTGGCATCCCCCATGTGCATGGGCACCTCCAGGACCTGGCAGGGACCTGGCAGGTCACACCCTTCAGCGTGGGGGGGGTTGGCACCCACTGTCACATGCAAGTGCCATCTGATTCACCCTCTGCTGAGCTCACCCGCATGTCCCACCCAGCAGCCAAGGCCAGCGTCCACCTCCGCCCCGCTGTCATCACATCCACCAGCTGCTTCCCTGCCCCGGCTGATGCAGCTGTCACGGCACGAAAAGGGCCCCCCCAAAACCGCCCCCCCTGTGCCACTGACCTCGCGTGCTTTCTTGCTCTGGGGGCTGAAGCAGCCCACCAGCTCCCCCGTCATGGTGCCACCATTGTTCCTGCGGTGGCCCTCCAGGCGCTGGAGGGAGGAGGGGGGCATTTCATCGTACAGACGGTAGGAGAGGTTTCGCAGGACGCAGACTGCATTCTCCACGCTCTGGGGAGAGAAACGGGGCATGGAGGGGTCAGTTCTGGAGAGCACGGAGCGTGGGCACATCCCCTAGAGCACAGTCATAGGGGGTCCCTACCGGGATCCACGGCCAGAGTCACACCAATAGCACCAACACTGGCAGTGCCCCGCTGTGCCCAGTAAGCTTGGACTTATCCAGAGCAAATCCCGGGGCTCACCTTGTCCTCCGACTTGCCCACCTCCAGGGAGCTGTTCACGTAGTGGATCATGGAATCCACCAGCCCATGGCACTCGCGCATCTTCTGCCGGGTCTGCTGGCTGGCAGAGCTGAGGTTCCTGCAGGGGGAACATGGATCCATCACAGCAAGAAGGGGCTTTCCCCTGACCACCACCCCTGGTGCCCCACCACTGCGGGGAAGGCAGCTAAAGCCACGGGGCTGACAACGCTTTGCCTTGATGCACCAGTGCTGCAAGGGATTGGGACCCCAGAAGCAAGCCCTAGGGCCCTGGCTCACTACGTTGGCAGTGCAAGTGGTGTCTCTGTCTCTTCCCCCACCCAAACCTTTACCCTCAGCAGGAGTGGAGCTGGTGCAGAGCAGGTACCTGAGGAAGCCCGTGGAGTTGTAGAAGATCTCTGCCTCGGAGGGGTTCTGCTGGATGACGCCCGAGCCACCCAGCCCAGAAAGGGGGACCAGGACGAGGTCTGTGAGCTGCTCCAGCGTGTCCCGAGCCAGGCGATCCTTCAGGTTGTCGCTGGAGGAGAGATTCCACAGGATCCCTGTGCAGAGGAGAGAGATCCTTAGACCTGGGGATGGCTGGAGAGCATGCCCACCCTGACTCACCTCCCCAGGGCTCACACTGGCCACCCACAGCCAGGCACAGCAACGGGACAGCTCGCGGCTGGGGACACCACCCAGGTGGGTGCTGATGATGCAAAGAAGTTGTCCCCACCAAGCATCACCCTGGCCTTACTCACAGCAGGGGGTGGACCAGACCCACCTCCATGCAAGGAGGACCCCAGCCTGCTCCCGTGGCCATCTCTGACCTGTAACGTTCTTGCGGAGCTCATCGTCGGGCTCCCGCAGTGTCCGCATGAGCTCGTAGATGCCGTTCTCCTCCACCAGTGCCAGCTTGTTCTCGGCGTTGTCGTAGATGAGGTTGCGCATGGCGCCGGTGGCGTGGCGCTGCACCTCCTGGTTGGGGCTGTTGAAGAGCTTCACCAGCTTGGGCATGGCCTGGAGGCTACGGGCCTGGGGGGAGAGAGGCCAGATGGGTTGAGAGGCCAAGCCCCTCTCCCTTTCGCCTGGGGTCTGGGCCTCCCTCCACCTCCTTCACCCTCCAGGAGCGCCCCAGTGCAGCAGAGAGGAGCAGGGGACCCGATGAAATCAGGGACATCCGCGTCCCCTGCAGGTGCCCACCTGCTTCTTGGCGTTGCTGTCACTGTAGCATTTGTGCTGGAGGTAGGCAGCGCCCAGGACCTGCAGGTTGGGGTCACTGGCTATCAGGTATTTCACCGCGGAGGGCAAGTCGATGTCGTCAAACCTGGAAGCCACAGGCAGATGAGGAAGAGCCCTGTCAGGGCATCCCCCAAGGGTCTTCTACCTCTGCTCCCCACCACGTCCCACATCTCCAAGACCAGCCAAACCATCACACTCCTTCCTGTGGCTGAGTGAGCGTCTTCCCACCCTCACATCTCAGGACGGGCTCCTCGCAGGAGATAAAGGCACGCAGAGGAGATAAAGGCACTTAGAGGTCAACCCACACCATGGTACCTCGCTGTGGGGCTGAATCCTGCCAACCACCTCACCTCTTCTGCTTCCCTCGCAGCAAGGCAATGCCAGGAGGGTTGGAGGGTTTTGCCCTAAACCAGCTGAGTGCCTAAGGATAACATAAAGGACTCAGCTGGTTGGCACTCACCCTCCCGACTGCTGGGTGAGCAACGTGCTGTGCCCGTTGTACATCTCCATGGCACGTTGGTCCTGGAGGTGGTGGCCGGACTCGGCCAGGCTGCGCACGGAGGGCGCGCGGGAGCTGTGCTCCACCATGCCCATGTAGGAGCCCCCGATGCCCGCCTGCGAGGACGGCTGGATGCTGCCGAACGAGCTGGTGCTGAGACGGGAGCGGTTGTTGCTCTGGAAGCGCTGGAGCGTGCGCATGGCCGGCGCCCGGATGGTGCGGCTCTGGGGCACCTCGCCACCATCCAACCAGTCGGAGGAGCTCTTTGCATTGGAGCCAGCGCTCATCTGCCTCTCGAAGGTGTACGAGCGGGTGAAGCCACCGTTGCCTTGGCTTTTGTAGAGGGACCGGTGGCCCATGGGGTCCAGCTGATCTGAGATGACGCTGTAGCGGTCGTCCGCAGCGGTGGGTGGCAGCGGCCCGTCAGCCAGCCGCAGGGAGCGCAGCGACAGCGTGTCGAAGCTCTGCCGAGCCCGGTAGTTGCGCTCGTGGAAGGAGCTGGGACGCGGGGAGGTGTTGGCAGCCTGCGACATGGCGTAGCCGGTGCCGTAGGCCCGGCCCTTCGCTATGCCCCCATTGCTGATGGTCGCCATGCGTTTGTGTGGCGTGAGGTCCACCGCTGATCGTGAGGACCAGCTGCTGCCCTTGAGCGTGCCAAAGTCTTTCTTGGCCATTGACTGATACATCTGCAGGGCGGGGAGCACAAGGTTAATGGAGGATGCCCGTGAGCCTGTCCCCTCTATCCCCACCACAAGCAGAGGAAAAGACAGAGCCAAGAGCCCCCTCGGCGCTAAGTTACAACTAGAAAAGCTACAGCTAGAGGCTGGGCATCCCCAGCTGACTGGGAGAGAGGTCCCAGTGCAGGGGGGGATGGCAAACCCCCCAGTACGTACCGAGCTTTTGGAGTCCAAGCCGTTGCTCTGGGAGCGGGAGCTGAAGGACGGGCGCAGGGTTGTGCCATACTGGCTGCCTGCGGGATGGAGGTTGGAGGCGGTGAGGGGCACACACACATCCAAGCAAGCAGGGAGCCATTTGGGCAGTCTGGGACCGATGCTGCGCCCCTACCCTGCTGCCCTAGGGGTAGCAGAGCCCCGCTGGCAGCTGCGGTGGTGCCAGGGCAGCGGCAAGAGGGATGAGCAAGTCGGAGGACTGGGATGTGCCTGCCTTCCAGCCACGGAGAGCAGGAAGAGGCCATGGAGACAGCATACCTCCCACGGCCTCCCTGCCTTTCATCGTGCCCCGACGGCGAGAGGAATAATTGCTACCTTGGCAGGGACACGGTGGCTCTGCACGGCTCCCCTTGGCCTTACCCGGGCTGGGATCTGCGCTCAGAGAGCCTGCCGTGCCCTGGCTGGGACGCTTAGTCATGGCCTCCTGCTGCAGGAGGCTGCGGAAAGCACAATCGTGTCACCACAGCCCGCCGGGTGGCCATCAAGAGTGCTGTGGCTTGGGTGCCACCAGGTGTTGGAACGGGGACAGCTGAGGACGGGGACAGCTTTGGGGCTCGGGGGGTGAGCAAGGCAAGAGCTGGGAGCCCCTAAAAAGCGGTCCCAGGGACGGGACACGGGGGAGGACAGGGAGACTCCGCCACCGCTGTGACCGCAATGGGAGCATGACCCACACCCACACCCAGCCTCGGCGAGCCCAGGGGTGCAAAGGGGGCTCTCCCCTCGCCGTGGCGCAGCCCAGGGCGCAACGGGGAGAAGCAACAGGGCGGAGGCCAGGAGCTCAGACGTTAAATGGAGGCGCTTGGAGCCCGGCCAGCAAGGCGAGACGCCGCTGAGAACCCAGGGACGGGGAAGGCGCAGCCCGTAATCCCTGGGGAGCCCAAAGCGGGGCGCGGGACCCCGCTTCCCTTGGGGTGGGGGGAAACTGAGGCACAGGGGAAACCAGCCCGGGCTTGACCCGCTTTGCTCCAGAGCATGGGGCAGGTATGGGCACGGGATTCCTGCTGAGGCGCAGGGAAAAGGGGAACCCCCCTCCACCCCCCTCAAAATAAAAAAAGCCACCTCGCGGTCTCCCACCTCTGCCGTCCACCTGGTCGAGCACGGCGGCCTCGGGGTGCGTGGCAGCCGCCTGCCCCCGCAGCAGCATACGGATGCGGACCTGCTCCTGGACGCGGGCATTGCGCAGCCTCTGGGCCTCGGCTGCCTCCCGGCCTCGGCCATCCAGCTGCCGGTCGGAGGGCAACGCCAGCGAGCAGACGCCGGCCTCGGGCTGCAGGGCCGAGAGCAAGAAGTTGTTCGTCTCCTGCATGGCGATGGTGGCGGCGAGCGGGGCCGAGGCGAGCGGGGCCGCCCTACGATGCAGGTGAGCGCGGCAGGGCGGCGGCGGAGCCTTCCCTGAGCCGTAGGGAGGCACCTGGCCCGCCCCGCCGCCGCCACGCCTCGGCGGCCGCCGCTTGAATCCAGCTAGGACAGGGTGGCCACGGGCTCCTCGCCACCATCGAGACCCCCGGGAGGTGCCCACAGGTGGAGGTGCCAAGGGGCAGCCTTGCGGGGACGAGGGCATGAGGGGCGTGGAGGTTGCCCGAAGGGGTTTGGGGGAAGACGTGCCTGAGGCTGCCGTGACTCCCTTGGCAGGCTCCCCATTAACCCCCAGAGCCTCAGAAGCTGCCCTACTAGTAAGCCCCAGACTCCCCCATTAATCCTCGGACCCCTGCATTGACCCTGCAGTGAGACGCGGACCCCTACGTGGTCCTGCCAGCCGACCCTTGGAGAGCCCCTGACCCCTGGGCAGCCTCCCTGTTGACCCGCAGACCTTTGTGTGGTCTCTCTGCTGAGCCCTGGACCCTAGCATGGAGCCACCAGTGAAACCTGCACCACCCCATGATCTCTCCAGTCTATCCCAGAACCCCAGGTGACTCCCCTGGAGAGCCCCAGACACCCACATCACAGCTCAGAAGGGTTCTGGACCACCAGCTAGCCTCCTTGTTGACCTTTGGTCAGTCCCACCAGTGAGCCCCAGACCTCCACGTGGCCTCTCCAGTGAGCCATAAACCCCACATGGACAACCACTGATCTCCCCCACAGCCCCATATCACCTCCCAGCCAGCCTCAGACCCACAGAAAACCTCCTTAGGTAGCCCCAGACCCCCAGGTGACCTTCCAGAAGAGTCCTGTACCCCCAGGCAGCCTCCCCATTGACCTGCAGAGCACCTGACAGTGAGCTCAGGACCTCCACGTGGCCTCTGCAGCCAGTCTCAGGCCATCTCCTCAGAGAGCCCCAGGTCCCTGGCAGCCCCTTGACACTGACCCTCACCCCCCAAATGCCCCTCACCCCAGCTGGGGCACAGCGCTGGCCCACCAGGGGGCTTGGGGTAGTAATCAGGGGGTCAGGCTATCCCTGCTTTGCTTTTCAAATCAGCCGGGGAATTAAACAACAATAATAAATAACAAAAAAAGGAGGGGGCAGCTCAATGCCGCCTGGTGGCTGGGAGCACGGAGGCAATGAATGTGGGGTGACTCAGCCGCTGCCACGCACAGGCACTAATTAGGCTTGCCCCACCCATCTAGCCACCCTGGCCGACCCCAGTTTGGGGGGCACGCCTGCTTTTTCCCCAGCCCAGCACGCTCCCAAAATCCCCACGGCTTTGTTTCATGTCAGGCCGTAAACTACCGCTTTCCCCTCTGCCCAAGTTCTTTCCCTTTCATGTGCACTCGTGAAGCGAGCTGTGTACGTTCTCAGCCTCGGGACGGGGTTGGAGCGGGACTGCCGGTGTCCACAGAGGCTTCGGCGCTCAGCGTCATCGCTCTGGCCCCGCCTGGCAGAAGCGTCTTGGGGTTTGGCAGCTGGTGAGCTGGCCAGGGCTTGCAACACCCAGCGATGACAGCTCCAGACGGCAGCTTTTGTGCTTCAGTAGGAGGGGGAAAAGAGCGAGGAGGAATGTGCCGCCGTCAGCAGGAGCAGCGGCTTATTCTGGGCGGGAGAGCGTGTCACGGCCAGGCAGCCTGTCCTCTGCTTTGATGTGGTCCCCGGTGCTGGTGGCTGCAAACGCCAAAACCCCAGGGCCACCGCAGCACCGTGCCCCGGGACCGATGACCTCCCCACCTCCCCATCTCTCCCTGAGGGGCTTTGTGGGTTTGGGGATCACACCTGATCCTTCCTTTTTGGGGTCTGCAGCCCTAAGGAGACCCCGATCCCGGCTCCGTGCCCACCTTGTGCCACCCACACGGGTACACCAAGTCTAGCAGAGCTCGGCAGGGCGCTCCCAGCCCGCATGAATCACGTCCCCCCCGCCCCAGGAGCAGGCAGTTTGCTCCCCATGCAAGTTGCTGCTTGCTCGCGGCCCCATGCCAGGCTCCCAGGGACTCAGGGACACCCCTCAGGCATGCCTCTGCACCCCCAAAGCGGGCAGCCAGGGCTCTGCAGCCCCACAAAATCATTCACATCGGGCACTTAGAAGGAAAAACAGCAGCAAATCAGCACAACGTTCCTATTTGGAGCAGAACCAAGGAGATGTGGCCATAGCCGGAGCGATGTGGGGATGAAAAACCTCTGCAGACACACCAAAGCAGCTGCTGGCTCACACCCTGGAGGCAGCCCCATCCTCTCCTCTGTGCCATGACTAACGCCGTGTCCCCCGTGAGACCTTCGTGCCCAGGTGCAGGTTGTCCCCTCAGCCCCACTGGGTGCCTATCCCTAAAAGCAGGTCCCCAGGGAGCCTGTGGCTGCTGGTGCCACCAGCACTTGAGGCAGGGAGTGGCTGGCGGCACCGCAGTGCAGGTGGGCCTCCCTGCCCGCAGTGTCCCTTTGACAGCGGGGACACTGAGGCACGAGTACATTTGGGGAGGGACAGAAAAGCTGCTTGGCCAAAGCTGGCCAGGAGCTGGCAGCTGATGAACACATCATCCAGCATGAGATGTCCCTTGCCACCTGGACAAGCTGCCTGTGGGGATGCCAAAGGGTGGCTGATGCCACCAGCTCGTCCCAGTGGGACCCACAACTCCTCCACACAATGACAACCCGCACCGGGGACAGCCACACGTGTGCAAGACCGGCCGGCACGTACCTTGTTGGGTGGCCCTGGAGGGCCAGTGCCCTGCAGCATCCTCCCGGCCAGGCGCGCGCCCCTCCGGGTGCTTTTGGGGGAGCCGAGCACCCCAGTGCGGGGTCGGCGTTGCCGTCTGTGCTGTGGCGGGTGTGGGGCCGCGGCAGGGCCCGCCCCGGGAGCTTACCCAACCAGTCTCTTCACCGTTGTTTTGCATGTGCGCTTGAAAACCCGCTTGCCTCACAGCCAAGTTTGTGCTTTTGGGGCTCGTGACAAGGCTTCGGCTCTCGGTGGCTCTGTGACACGCCATCAGTGGGGTTCTACGGGTCCCCCAGTCCCAGTCCCCTCCATCATGGTCCCAAAAGCCCTTTTGGTCCCCACCACCATGTCCCTTTGGCTAATGTGTCCTTCCCAATGTGGGCCACTGAACCCCCCACCCAGCATAGGGCATCCATGGGTGCAACAAGGGGCTTCCGACGAAGACAAGAAGGAGCAGAAGCAGGGGAGGGGGATGCAGCTTTTGGGGCAAGGGGCTCCCCCCTGCCCTAGAGGCTCCCGGGGAGTGTGTTTGCATGTGTGGGATTGAGTAGGAGCCCTTTGAAGCCCAGATAAGCTGAAAGGGAGCATTTGAAACGAGCTAAACCAGTTTTGGGGCCATCTCTCCCACCGGAGCCAAGGCCCCACACCCCACCCAGTGCTCGCCAGCCCCCTTTGCCCACCACCATCCCTGTGCTCAGCCCCATGGCCAGCCCAACAGAGAGCTGCTGGGCCAGAGGCTTGGGGCTGGCACTCATCTCTGTCCCCCCCACCCCACAGGACCCAACAAGCCCAAATGCAGCATCGCCCCCAGGGCAGGGCGAGCCGCTCAACAAAAGCCTCTCCCTCTTGTTCCTCAAAAAGAGGAGAACTGCCCCAGCCCCACTGTCATGTGGGGTTTCCCTGCCCTACCAAAGCTGGCACCGGAGAGGCTGTGGCCCCAGCAGTGCGAGCAGTGACAGCACTGTTAGCAGCAGCAACAGCAGGAGTGCTGCCTGCTCTGACAGCTGGAAAAGTTGTGCCTAAGGAAAAGTGGCTTTGGGGATCATGCTGCCCACGAATTTTGGGGTCGGCACGGCCGCCTGCCCTGCCCGGGACTTAGCCCTGAGGCCACCTCCTGGTGCAGCAGGCAGAGCCCTCGCCCACAACAAAGCGTTGAAAAAGGGCTTGAAAACAAGGGCAGCTGGGCGAGGAGAGCAGCCTGCGAGTGGCATCGCAGGGATTATATCCCGCTGCCTGTCCTCTGTCCTCATCCTGCAGCAGAGACCGACCCCAACAGCACATCCTGGGGTGACCTGAGGGACATTTCAGCTCTCTGGGGGTGCTCAGCCTCACTGCATCACTAACACAAGGGGCAAGGATGCCCCAAGGTGTGCTTTTAGCCCCTGCTCCCACAGCGGGGTGAGCTCCCCGTGTGGGGCACAGGCGGGTGGAGCCCAGGTGTGGGGTGGAGGCTCCCCAATCTCCCTGCAAGCCCAGGCGTGCATCAAAGGCACCCGGCTGCCTCCTCCTCCTCCCCCCCTTTTTCTGCACGTTGCCACCCAAAAGAGCAAATCCTTATCCCGTACCCGTCCTCCTCCTGCTCTGCCCCAGCAAGGCTCTGCCTCGAGGTGCAGGGTGACATGAGGCTGGGGGGGAAGGAAATCCCAGTCAAGACATTGATTTTATTTTTTAAGAATTAAAAAAAAAAAAAGAAAAAGAAAAAACAACGAACAAACAAACAAAAGAAAAACAAGACAGAACTTCCTGAAAACAGCTTCCTACCTCATAATTTCACAGAAATTAGCTTGGAAACGTTGTTTGCTGTCCCCTGCTCCCAATACCTGCTTCGGGCTCTGCCCTTTCCCCCCCCCCACAGCCCACCCTCCCAGGCCTAAGCATCGCCAGCTCGTCCTGCTTGAGGGGGTCCAGGAAGGGGCTCTGCCCCTGCCCAGCCACCCACAGGATCGGGGGCAAAGCAGAGCCCCCTTCTCCCCTCCAAGCCTGCCTCTGGGGTTCCCCCTGGGCTTGGACCCCCACCCTGAAGGTATATGCTCCAGCAGCCCCCTGCAGAAGCTTGGCACTGACATTTTGTGAGGGATGCAGAGTGGGCACTGCCTGCGAGCTTGGATAATGCGTTTTTGGGTACCGCTTTTTTAGGTACCCTTTTTTGGGTACCTCTTTCTCACCTCCAGCATCGCCGGCGCAGCACAGCCCCAGGGCTCAGCCTGGAGGCTTCGCCCCTCCTGACAGCAGGATGCCTGTTGCCCCAGCGCTAATGAGTTAATAAATTCATTTCTGACTAAGAAATTAGACCCTTAAGAAAAAAACCATGAGCCCGCTTTCACCCACCCCACCCCCCTTCCCCGTATCGCCCCCCAAAGTAACTGCGGTTCGTTTAGAGATCCTGGTGGCAGCGAGTGCCCTCCGTGCCAGCACCGGTGGCCATGGGCAGGGGTTGGGGACAGCCAGGTGGCGGCGGTGGCCGACCTCTGGTGGGGCCTGGCAGCTGCAGGACGGGCTCAGGGCGCTAGTCCTTGGGCAGCTTCTTGCTGCGGGTGTTCCACATGCCGCGCTTGGAGTGGTAGTAGTGGTAAAAGTTCCTGAGACGTAAGCGCTCCACCTCCAGCCCGCTCTGAAGGACCCTGCAGCCAGACAGAGGGACAAACGCTCAGGGAAAGGAGGGCACGGACACAGCTGGGGGCGCCCCAAAGCCAGGTCGTGGCCTTGAGAAGCCAAATACCCCCTCGGAGGTGACTTGAAGGTGACACAGCCTGCCCATGGGAAGGGCCCAAAGCAGAGCAGAGGCCAGCCATGCCCATGGGGGAGGGTTCAGGGGTCCCAGTGCCCCCCATCCTCACCTGTCCAGGAGCTCCCAGTCCTCCCCGCCCCAACGGTCCCTGAACTCCTCCGTGTTCATCCCTCCGACACGGTCGAAGTCTGACTTGTAGATGCCAAAGAGGCCAAAGCCATTCACCTCCCAGTAACCTGTGGGGGAGAGCAGCAGGACCCCCGTCCCACCAACCCATCACCCTCGGGTGCTCCCTACTGCCCAGTAAGCTCCAGCCATGGGAGCACCCCAATCCCAACCCCCCCCACCCCCCCTTTCAGCCATCCCTTTCCACCACGGGCCTGCCCCCATCGCTGCCACCTCCTGCTGTGGTTGGTTCACAGGGTGACACCACAGTTTTTGGAGCACCCTTGGGCTCAAAGCCCGTCTCACCAAAGCAGACCACACACATCCTCTTGCATGACTGAGCACAGCTGTAACCCATGCCCGACACTGCAGCAATCCTGAGGCACGCAGGGGACAGCGTCCAGGGGACCGCTCACCATTGGGCTCCCGTGGGGAGCTGCCGCAGCTCAGCCGCATGACGATGGGCGCGTAGGCCAGCTTCCCCTCCACGCAGTGCTTCCGGATGCTGTCCAGGATGTTGGCAGGGAAGTGGATGTGCAGGTCGCACAGGAACACGATGCTGTGCCCATCCTGCAGGAGGGGACAAGACACGGCCTCGAGGATCATGGACAAACAGCCCCAAGCCCCACCAGAAGCCTCAAGCATGGGGAGCAGTGGTTTCTACCCCCAGCTCACCTCGACCATGTCCACGCCAGCCTGCAGCCCGGCCGAGCGCTCAAAGTTGCCCATGCGCCGCAGGTACTGGTAGCTGGGGAGAGAGCCAGGGGCAGTCAGCATTGGTGGGGGAAGGGGACACAAGAGCAAGGGACTGAGAATAGCAGTGAGGATTGGCCCTGTGAGCCTTCTGAGGACCACGGTAGTACATGGATGGGGTTCAGGGGTCTTTGGGGTAGGTTACCGGGGCAGCTTGGCATCCTGCAGGGCTTTCTCGACATCCATGTCATCGCTGTCAAAGTCCACCAGGATGACGTTGAAGTTGGCGTCCTTCGTAGCCTCGTACAGACCGGCCATGTCTGAGATGAACTGCTGGACCCAGCGCGCTTGGTTCTTCACTGCCAGGCAAAGCCACAAAAGTCTCTCAAACCTCGGGATCCCAGCAATGGAAGTCCCAAGAGCATGGCCAACCACACCAGCACCTCGTCTCACAAGAGCAGATAACCTCAGCATCGCTATGGACCTGGCCTCCTGAGACAGCCCTGCTCAGTGGTTGCCCAAGACCCCAGAAAAGATGCTCGGCCCTACCTCGGTCATGGGGATGTCCCTACACACCTCTGCCCAACACGAGCAGGCTGCAAGCCATGGTTCGTACCCTCTTGGCTGCCAGCACACCCTTGGGCCAGCCTGGAGGATGCAGTGGGTAGCCAGAACAACAGACACCCCGAAGAGCCACGTCCTGTCGTCACCTACCAGGTACCACAAAGTGCACCATGATGTCCTGCTTCCAGCTGAGCTGCAGGGGCTGGCACAGGATGGGTTTGCCATATAAGACGCTCCAGGTGCTGGGCTGGGGCTCAGTGGCCCCCAGGGCTGGCCCTTCGGGGTTGGTCTCGGCACTGTCGTCCTGCTTGCCATGGTGCAGGAGGACATAGACGTACTCGGAGAGCCGCACTGTGCGCTGGCCCCGCTCCGCCAGCTCCAGCTCCAGCAGGTAGCGGTTCCCTCGGGCCGTGTCCCGGCGCTTCTCCACGTTGACGATCTTCAGAAGGGTGTAGATGCTGCAGGGAGAGGAGAAGCAGCTGAAGCCACCACCGCCACAAGCTCTGCTCCCCATGCTTGAGGGGCTGGGCTGAAACTGGTATCACCTAACCACCTTCTACAACACAGTAACGTGTCTGTCCGTGTGGGAAGCAGTGGGTATTGTTTACCTGGACTTCAGCAACACATTTGATGCTGTTTCCCACTGCCTTCTAGTAGACAAACTGCAAAAACACAGACTGGATAGGTGGGCTGTAAGGTGGGCCATAAGGTGGGCCAGCAGGCTGCACTCAGAGGATGCTGAGCAGTGACTTTTACTCAGGCTAAAGAACCTGTGGAAATTCTGAAGGAGTTGGGACTGTTCACCCTGGGGAAGAAAACACTCAGCGGGGACCTCATCACAGTATTCCAATTCTTAAAGGACAGCTAC
This sequence comes from Nettapus auritus, assembly GCA_011076525.1. Taxonomy (NCBI): domain Eukaryota; kingdom Metazoa; phylum Chordata; class Aves; order Anseriformes; family Anatidae; genus Nettapus; species Nettapus auritus. The sequence continues at coordinate 30,736,840 of CM021769.1, forward strand.
GAGGAGGACTGAGACTCTCTTCCCTAGGAGCCACATGAAGACAAGATACAGCAGGCACAAGCTGCACCAGGAGAGGTTCTCTCTTGATATAAGCCAATTTTTCTTTTACAGTGAGAACAACCACTCGCCGGAACAACCTGCCCAGGGACATGGTAGCATCCCCACCACCGGAGGTTTTCAAGATGTGATGGGAAAGGGTGTCAGGCAATCTCATCTAGGCTCCTTTTTCCCTCCCCAGAGGCTGGGTCTGATGATCTTCCAAGGTCCCTTCCAACCTCTATGATTCTAACCCAGCGTCAGGAACCCCTGGTCCCAAAAAGCCAAAGGGGGCAAAATGGCAGGTCCCCCCACCTCCCGCCTGCACCCTGCTGCCTCCCTACCCGCCGTTCTTCTCGTTGAGCTTCTCCATATACTGGGCCACCACGTCGACCACCTCGCTCTCGCTCAGCTGCAGGTTGCCCGAGACATTGCAGCGCAGGTCGTTCCAGTCGGAGCGCAGGAGCTCGAAGTCCACTGAACTGACGCTGAACGTCCTCTGCCAGTTGATGGAGTCCTCCAGCCAGCTCTGCGGCAGCTCTGCTGTCTCGTAGCTGTAGTCCGAGACCTCCTCCTCTTCCTCCTCCTCCTGGCCCTTTCCCTCCTGCTGGGATGCCGTCAGCTCTGACATCTTCAGAAAGGATGTCACCCTCGTCCCCACCTCAGAGGAGTTGTAATCAGTGGTGGCAGCCACCCTGCCTGGGGCAGCAGTCGTGTCCTCGCGGGTCTCCTGGCTGAAGATCCCCTCGGCCCCCAGTTCTTCCCATTTGTTCACCTGCTCCCACCTCCTGCTTCCTATCCACGTGCTCTTCCTCCTGGCTGTGTCTTTTTCTTTGGAGATGTTGCTCAAGAGCCAAGGGGTCCTGTGGCCAGGGACGGCTCGGAGCTTGCTGGAGGTGATGGGATGCCTCTGAGGGGTCCTGGAGTGAAGGTGCACTTTCTTCAGAGGCTTTGGGTAAAGGAAGATGCCAGGGAAGGCAGGCTCCTGGGCAGGGGTTTTGCGCTTGCCCATCTTCAGCCTGGTCACGTACACCTTCTCTTCGGTTTTCCGGGGTTTTTTGTCCTTCTTGGGAGCCACAGGCTTGTTTTGACCTGGTGTTTTGGCTCTGCTACCAAAGATGGGAACAGAGAAGTGGGGTTGGAGGCTCAGGGCCCCAGCATGCTTGGAGGATGCCAGCAGCCCTAGGTCATCTTCCTTGCCCTCGCTGGGCTCCTGGGGTAGCCACTGGAGCATCCTCCCATTGACTCGCTCCTGCATGGGTCCTGTACCCCCATAGCCATGGGGACCCTCGGGGGTGGCTGCAGGGCTGGGGGTAACCAGGGGCATGCTCCACCTTCCCATGCCCGCCTCGTCTTGCACTTGGTCCTGCTTGCGGCGAAAGCTGTAGTACTCCAGCTCGTCCCCATAATCCCTGGTGATCGGCAGGATCTCCTTCTTTTTGGCTCTGGTTACCAGCTCGAGGTTTTTCTTGGCTTCAGGAGGTGGGTCGGTAGGCTCAGGGCTGTCTGCTCCATCCTCCTCCTCCTCATCATCCTCAAGAAAATCTAGGGAGCAAAGCCAGAGGTAAATACCCGGAGGGTTCAGGCCATTCTGCAGCGTGATGGCTCAAGACAAGCAGGCAAAGCTTGTCTCCCTAAGGAGGATAAACCTGAAAACTGCCCCGAGGTGAGGGAGACTGAGGTGGCAGGTGCTGAGTGATGCACGCCAAGAACAGGGGTGAGAGACTCTGCTAATTAACCCCTCCAAACCTCAGCTAATTAACCCCTCCAAATCCTGGCACTTCTCCCATTTCACCTGGGAGCAAACCAAGCCTGCACCAAGAGCAGGGCAGGCTCTGAAAAAAACTGGACTCCCCCCAGGAATCCCTGCCTGCACAGGCATCCCTAAAGTCCACACCGGGCCCAGCTCGGAGAGACCAAGCCGATGCCGAATGAAGTCTGGGTGACGCTAATAACAGCTCGCTTGGAGAGGAGAGGCAGAGCAATCAGACAATTAAACAGTGGGCTTGCAGGACAAGAGAGGGAAAAACCACACCGGTTTCCTCTTACAGATGCTGCAGCCACAGCTGCTTTCAGCCTGGCAGATGCGGCTTCAAAAAGCAGGGAGGGTGAATCCCTGAGCCCCCGGCAGCAGCACATCACCTGAGGCATCCCAACACTTTGCCTCTCGCAGCGGGTGGGCTGGTGGGTCAGGATGCCAGGTCCTCAGCCCTGTGCCAAGCTGCTGAGAGATGCCCGAAAGCTGCCAGCGGGCAGGCATGACTCACTGTCTGGGCTGAGGAAGAGAAACGCTCGCTGGCGTGGGTCCTCCTCTTCCTCATCCATCTTCATGTACTTATAAAAACCAAACCTGGGAGACGGAGATGAAAGATGAGGTCCTGCAGATAAGGGAGGGGTGCTCGCGGGCGGGCGGGTGCGTGCTGCCTCGCACACACACACACGGCTGCACGGGGGGAACACCCCAACCACAGCCCGACTCTGGGATGGGAGCTGGGACCCCAAACCCAGCCCAGGAGCCCACGAGATGGGGTAGGAGCCAGCCTGGAGGTGGCCCTTTGCTGGTGACAAGGTCTGGGGTCATGCCCTGACACTTACTTCTCCAGGTAGAGTGGGGACTCCCGATAGAAGCACTTGTTCTCGGTCTCCATGTGAGTGAGGCGCGTGAAGTCGTTGGGGTACACGAACGAGAGGTAGACCTGGGGAGCCGAGCACACAGCCGTCACCCCTGCACAGGGTGGGCTCACTCTGAGGACGTGGGGGACAGGTGGGGGGCACCCCAACAGCCAGGAGACCTCAGCTCCAGCCCAGCACCACAAACACACCGTGGGGTGCTCATCTTGGACCCCCTCGGGTCAAGAGGGAGAAGCTCAGCTTGACCCTCCAGCCGGGGACGGCTCCTGGAGTTTAACCAGGTACACACGGCCCTGCCAAGCTAAACCCTGAAACGAGGGCAGGAGCTTTGGCAGGTGTCCCATGGGAGCGTGACCCCGTTCCTCCCGCAAGCGTCACGGGGAGACACTTACGAATTGCAGGCCCTGGTAGCGGGCGATGGGGAAGTCCTTCACCACGTAGGTGGGGCTGTAGGCACAGGGCACCAGCACGTTCTCCACTCGGGACGGCTCTATCGCAGGGGCTGAAGAGAGGCAGCTGCAGCTCAGCCCCAGCCTGTGCTCTTCCACCCCTGCAGCCCTCTCCCACGTTACGGTTTGTAGCCCAGACCATCCCAAATCACCCCCTGTAGAGCTGTCCTTCACCCTCAAGATGGGCAGAAGGCAGGGAAAAGGCTCTAGGTACCTGGGGCAGCCAGGTCCTGCCTTTTCTGTTGAATCACAGGATGGTTTGGGTTGGAAGGTACCTAAGAAGTCATGGAACAGTTCATGGACCTGGTCCCAGGCACTTACTGAGGAAGAAGGTGTCCCTGGGGTCGGGCTTCAGCATGTCGGCCCCATGCTCATCCTGCTGGGCCTCCCAGAGGTAGCTCCCGCTGTGGCTGGCCAGGGACTGCGGGATGTGCTCCACGTGGTTCATCTTCAGGGATGACTCGTCTGCGGGGAGCAAGGGCAGAGCCTGGACCCCATGGGCACCCACCGCAGGGCTCACCCTCCAGCCTCCGAGCACCATCCCACCTTCCCTAGGAGCATCCTCCAAGGTGGCACGTCCCAGCCTCTGCCCCCATCCCACCTGGAGGGATTCCCCTCCTGTCCCCATTTGTTCACACAGTACACAGTGTGGGAGATGGGTCTTGGGGAAGAGGGAAGCCCTGGGAACCCCCCTGTAACTGCAGGGGGAACCTGGCTGAGCCCCACTGCTCAGCACCGGTTCCTGTGTCCCCCCTTGCCCAGCAGGGACACAAGGGACATGACCCCAAAAGGAGACGCGCACACACACACACACACGTGCTCTGTGACCCCAAACTGATGGTGGTCCTCGCTGGGAACAGCACATCCCACAGATTCCCAGCTCCTGCAGAGCCAATGAGCCTGCAACAGTGCAAACCCAGCTCCTTCAGCCCTCTCGCAGGCTTGCAGACCCTGTGACTAATCAGCCTGATAATTACTGACATCAGCTAATGACACGGAGGGACAGGGTACGGCTGATCTCAGCTGGGAGCCCCAGCTCTGACTACAGCATCGCTTGCCACAAACACAAGGGATGGCAGCACTCGGAGGCTTCAGCTCCCAAGGACACGGGAATTAAGCCACGAGCGCTGTTCCCCCTTCAAGCTGCAGGTAAACACAACGCAAGCTTGTTTTTGCCCTTTCTTCTATTTAAGGCTTCATGAGACACATTGTCCTTGGCTATTAAGCAGCCCCCAGAGTGCCCAAGGGGAGGTCACCGTGCTCTGGTCACCTCAGTCCCACGCAGAGCTGCCTGTCCCTAGCACCCAAGGGCACCCTGCGAGGTAACGGGCATGTCCCGAAGCCAGCAGCACCGCAACCACTGCTTTTTGCTGCAGAGTGTGGGGAGATGTGGGACACGTCGCCTCACATCGACGGACCCAGGGCTCCCCATACATCCCCGTGCAGCAAACCAAGGTCGGGATGCAGCCCCTGGAAAAGGCTAGAGCAAGGGAAAGGGAAAAGCTTTTGGAGGAGCCCCAAGGACAGGCACCTCCTGCGTGGTTTGGCTTTTCCCTGGGATGCTGCTGGGCTCCAAAGGGAGCTCGGAGGCAGGAGCATGCCAGCACTGATGGATAGTGGCTGGGGGGGATTTATCTCAGCCTCATCCATCTCCTGGGTGCCAGCATCAGCGGCTCAGCCCCCTCCATCCCTCTTCTCCCCACTGATCCCCGTGCGCTGCCCATCCTGTTGCCTCATCAAAAACCTTCGAGGGCATGTTTGATGACCAGCTCTCAAGCACGGTGAGTGCAGGACCCATTTATCAAACACTTTCTTGCTGCCAGGCCAGGGAAGGGGCAGGAAACAGAAGATCTATAGATTTAATTAAACCCCCCGCCATCCATCCCCACCTAGACGACAGCTCCTCATAACTCAGGGCCAGGCTGAGGAGCTGAGCTGCTCGCCGAGGAACCAGGTCTCTTTAGGGGGGTGGAGGCTGAAGTGCAGCAGCCACAGGAGCTGCGTTTCCATGGCGCGTCGCCTCCAGCATCCCATTTTTGGGAGGGTCACAGAGCGATGGGGTGCCCGGGGAGGTCCCAGGTGGTCCTTACCTGTATACAGAGAGATGTAGGAGGAGTCGATCACCTCAAACTTCAAGCTGGGAAGGAAAACTCGCCACTAGGAAAAGAGGGACAAGGGAGGATCAGTGGGAGGATGGGTCCTCATCCACCCTCAGCTCCCGGGAATTCTTCTGCATTGTTCCCAACCCCAACCCTGCAGGGGTGGAAGGAGAGGTAGGGCTGACCCTACACAGGTCCAGACCCATCTCCTGTCTTAACGCAATGTGGTCTGGGCTTATTCCCTGTGTGGTTGGAGAGGACAAGGCTCCCAGAGGTGGGACAGAGGGGCTCATGCTACCTCCTGGCTGGGACTGCCACATATCCCAGTTATTTGTGGTCCCTCCACGCCAGGCAGGACAGATCCAGCCCTGCTTCAGCAGCAGCCTCTTCACCAACATCAACTTCACAGGGGCAGCACAAACGTGGACAGTGCCCTGGCACGGCAGGGACAACATCAAGGATCAAGACCGTGACCAAAGCCCTAAAATACACTGAGTCCCAAAACACATTCTCCTTCCTCTGTCTCTCCCCAGGGCTGCAAAATGCCGGTGGTGAGGACCACAACCCACACCAGCCACTGCAGGAAACCAGCACAGACCAAAGCGGGTCACAAAGCAACCCACTGCAAATTCCTGCCGCTTTCTTCACAACTCGTTTCAGTGCAGCTTAAGCTGATTTGGGGCACGTTAAGTTTGCATTGACTTACGAGGGTCTTTCCAGCTGCCTGTACTGATGTGACTACATGTTAAAAGCATGCCTTCGGATGGATGCGAGCCTTTGTCCAGACAAGCCTTTAAGCACCCCCAGGGAGAGATGCATTAGGGTCCTTATTTGTTGTTGTTTCTTTGCAACCATCTTCGAGGCTTCCCTCCCTCCAGCAAAAAATGCCTTCCCCCACCCCCCCCATTTGTTTTTCACATCAGAAATCCAGATCTTATCAGCACTGGATGCACTGGGACTGAAGCCCTCAGAGGGTGAGGTTGAGAGATGAGGAGAAGAGAGGCGAGGAAGGGGAGTTGTCAGCCTCTCTCCAATGCT
>CM021769.1:30743192-30758527 GCA_011076525.1 Nettapus auritus
AAGGGACCCAAGGTAACAAGGTGGGCTGACAGCTCGAGGTGACAGTCACAGACAGTCCTGGATTGGACCTGTGGCTGTCCTGATCTTACCCATGGTCTGGGCTCCCCCAAAAAGGGACCCTTCCTCCTTTTTCATCCCGATTCTCTTCTGCACAGAGCAAGAGGGAAGGGGAGGGGGTGGGACTGGCTGTGCAGTGCTGGTGTCTGACCACCACTGCAGCCCAGAGCAGAGTCACTCTGTTAGCATCCATTACAGGAGGTCCAGGGGCACAAATGAGAGATGACGGGGTCTTTAGGTCCCGAAAGGCCATTGACATGCAAGGATTGGACAAGCTGGGAGAAAAGCACCCTGTGCAGGAACAGCCCAGGTGAGCGAGTCCCAGCTCTGCTCCAAACCAAGGGGAAATCCTGGCTTTGCCTCGGGATAAAGCACTTGAAGGTACGCCAGGAGAAGCCCCGTTAATGGCTTTGATGACATGATGAAATAAACCTAGGAGGAGCAGCACAAGGAGCATTTACTCACCCCAACCTCCACGTGGTCCGAACCCCGGTCGTCTTGCTTATGGAGCAGCTCGAAGTAGTAGCGCCTGGACGACATGAGGCTGCGCAAGAGGAGAAAAGATTGCTTAGGAAATATGCCTGCTACTGCTTCCAGCACAATGGGGAGCCCCTGGACCCTTGGGGCCAGAGTAGATCTCTGGAAACTGCCTCTGCCTTGCTCACGTGTAGCTAAAACTTCTTGGGGTGGGGAGAAAGGCACCATGAGCAGGATAACTGCTGCCCAACTCAACTGTGGAGAAGCCTTATAAGAACTCACTGTCCCCACCTCATGGTGCCCAACACCTCTGAGCCCCGGGCTAGTGTTTTTTTGGGGGAAGTGGCTGTGGAGGAAGAGCTGGTCAGGGTCAGGGCGCAGCTTACCGCAGAGGCTTGGAGACCTGCGAGCTGAACTTGGTGAACTCCCCCGGGGCCGTCCACTCGGTGCCCAGCTGGGGGAAGGAAAAAGAAGCATTTGAGAACTGCTGGGCCAAGCAGGCAAGAGCCCAGATTCACAGAGGCAGTAAGGAGCAATCCTCCACCTCCACAAGGCACTGCACCACGCTGAAGAAAAGCTCCTCAGGCAGGAGGATAGAGGGCTCAACCCCAGGGTCCCCCTGTCCCCCCGGCATGCGGCACTCCTGCCACAGGAGCTTGCCATCAGCCATGATCAGCAAGGTTCCAAAAACATGTAGGTGTGAGGACAGACCACAGGGTTTCCAGTTTACCAAGAAAATCCAGGAGCAGATGATCCACTATCCTGGGACATGAGCTTTGGTAGCTACAACTAAGATGTGACCAAGGAGCAGATGACCCTTCAGAGCCAAACTGAGCCTGGGCAGGAGTAAAGATGGGAGGTCTGGCCTGGCTGAGATGGCCTGGCATTTCCCAGGAGGACGAAGCAGCAGGAGAAGCTGCTTCTGGCAAAATCACCCACAGACTCTGCTTGCTCCTTTTAAGAGTTGCTGCAGCAGAGGGACTCATTGAAGGGAGGTTTTGTGGTGGGGACGGTGCCTATGGGTTCGAGACACCATTAACTGAGTACTGGGGATCCCCACAGCACAGTCAGGCAGGATATTAGCATGCTGGAAATGAGAAGCACTCCAAGGGAGGAGGTGCCCTCAGCAGGAGCTGAAGCATCCCTGGTGCAAGCTAACCCTGAGGACGATGCTGCGTACCTTGCCCACAAACGCAGCCAGCCGGGAGTTGGACGGGCTCTCGTCAGAGCTGAGCCAGAACTCCGAGTTGTCATCTGATGCCACGGAAAACTGGAAATCCCCTGGGGAGAGCGGAGGAGAAGGTCACCATGGAGGGGTACAGCAGTCCTGGTGGCCTGGGCTGGGTGGCCGAAGGTGACAGCTTCTCCTTGTGACCCAGGGAAACAGAGAGATGGATGGACAGAGGCAACAGGCTGGCCCGGACCCCACGCTGTGCTCTCCTGGGTGGGACCAGGGCTTTGTCTCCATTCAAAACAACCACAGAAAAGGATCTTTGCCCCAAAGGGACAAGCCAGGGGATTTGGAACTCTCTTCTGTCCTCTCCTTCTGTCCTTATGTGGTCCAAGAAGGGGGCAGGAGGCAGCTTCTCCACATCGCAGCAGGGGGAGAAGAGGCCAAGCTCCATCACTCACCATCCTTGAAGGGGTGGATGTAGCCAAAAATCCTCAGCCCGTAGTTCTTCCACTTGGGTGACACGGCCAGCTTCTTCACTGTGGTGCGGGTCTGGGGACACAAAAGCACCCACGGTTCATGCCTTGCACCAATACCACCCGCCCCTTGTCCTCCTGGGGTCTTGTACCCCTAAAACCAGAGGGGACGCGGTGGTCCCATTGCCACCCAGATCCCTCCATCTCAGCTCTGGAGCTTGGCTGGCTCCAATGGGAACTATCTGCCTGAACTGGACCCAAAACCTGAAAGGTAAGGTCTCGGGGAAGGGCCAAGCTCACAGCAAGGGGAGATGAAGCAGCACCCAGAGAGGGATGAGCAACCCACCCCTCCCACCCACCACCTTTGGGTCTGGGACTCACGTGGGGAAAGAGCGGAAAATGGAGGTTCTTCCTCAGGTGCCTCACGGCTCCTCCGCACCAGTCTTCGAAGACGTGCAGGTTTGCCTTCCCTTTGTACTGCGGGAGGAGAGTGTCGGGGAAGAGGGCGGGAGGTAAGTGGGGCACCTCCCCTGGACAGCATCAGGGAAGGCTGAAACGTGGACGCCCAAGGGCCATCACCCACGCTAACAATCAAGAGAAAGGCTGATCCCCATCCCTGTGCCAGCCCCAAGGTCACAGGGCCAAATCCCAGCAGATAATCCTCCTCCTGCTGCTGCGAGGGCCTCCTTTGGCTCCCAGGCAGGCTCGTACAAGGGCTGATTCCTTTATGGGTATGGCAGCAAAAGCCCGGCCCCATCATCACCCATCCCACTGGCACCAGAAGGCTGGGTGGAGGGGACCACACGATCTCCCACATCCCTGGACAGCATGGCTGTGGTTGTGCTTCCCCTCCACCACCACCTCCTGCCTGCATACCTGTTCATCCCAGGGCAAAGCCTGCTTGGTCAGGTTGAGTTTGGGGTGCCTGGCGGCTCGGTCAGACCACGAGCCCCTGGAAAGCCATCCATCCAAATCCTGTCCGTCCTGCCAAGGAAGCAGGAGAAGGAGGTGAGACACGCAGGGCACTGGGGCCAGCCTGCTGCAGGAGGAGGCCTTCCTACACATAAATGTCTCATTTGGGATGTCAAGCGTTTCCAAACCAAGGGGAAAGCTTTCCAGGATAAATGCAAAGGAAAGCAGGGCACCCCAGCACAGAAAAACATTGGCAAGGTGTCCCAGGGAGCAGGGCTTCAGAAACGTTCCAGCTAAACTCATTTCCCATCCTCTGTCGAAATTGCTCCTGCTCCTAAACAGCACGCTTTCTGTTCATCCAAAACACTTGGCTGGTCCTACAGGCTCCTGGAAAGGGAGCAGTTGGGGCTTTGTTTCCAAAAGAGCAGAAGCCTGGGCAATAATGCAACCTGTGCGTCTGCGCCTCCCTGCTCCCTTCTTCCTTTAAGGGGCATTAGGTTAATCTCATCACTCGCGTCTCATAATTTAGAAGGGATTAGGGGAACAGTCACTTGCCAAAAAAGTGGCACAGAGGAGCTGTGTGCTTTTGGAGCTTCCCCTGCACTAACACCGGCAGAGGCCAGAGCAAGCAGGTGAGCCCGAGACAAGGAAGGACGGGAAGGGATGAGCGACATGGGGCCAAAATGTCAACCTTCAGTCCCAGTGCCCTCCGAGCAGGGACACGTTGCGTGGTCACTCCGAGGCTGCCTGACCCCAGAGGACTCACAGTCCCCCGTGGACTTGGACAGGGAAGGAAAGACAGTGCCATCCCCCCAAAAAGAGGAGCCAAGCGTCCCCAAAAGCAGCAGTAAGCCCGCTGCAGAACCGTAGTGCCAGCAAAGCCCAGCCCGTTAAGATGCACAGCGCCAAGGAAATAATTAGCAAACTTTGCCTAAATGAGTTCATTACCATCCTGGAGGAGGGGAGAGATGCCCTTGGAAGGCATTATTAGGGAGGAGGCGTAATCGTGCTCCCTGGGAAAGCCGGGATGCAATTACAGCGCAGCCTCATCAGAATACCCCAGCACTGGGGCCACGCTGTCCTGCACACGGGGACAGGGAAAACAGCAAAATATATTTTAAAAAAGACCAAAACTAAAGGATCAGTGGTGCCAACAGCAAGATCCACACCGATGCCTAGCACACGCTTGGAGCGCAGTGGGAGTAAAGTTTCCTATCTTTTTTTCTAAGCTGCAGCTGTTGCTCTGGATTCAGGGAGCCTCTTGGATGCCTCTCCAGGCATCCAACCTGCTCCAAAGCATATTTGCCACGCAGCGAAGGACTGCTCTTTTGGTAAGCAATGGGGCTTGCTGTCCCCATCCTGAGAGCCACAACAGGACCAGGGCTGCCTGCCTGGGGCCCCCGAGTAGGAGGAAGGCAGGCAGGAGGCTGAGCAGTGTGACAAGAAGGCAGCAGCAGGCAGAGCGCGTCCTCCAGGGGGAAGAAACGCAGGGAGAGCCTGTAGTGAGAGGAGGGCAGGGATGCTGGCATCTCCTCTGAGGGCCCTTGCGATGGCAGGTGCAGAGTGAAAAGCACTGGGGGGAGCATGGCTCACTGTCATCATTCTCACTGTCAGTTCCTGCTGACTGGAAGAGTTTTGGGAAACATAACCCTCATTTTTAAAAAAGGGAAAGAAGGAAGACCTGGGGAGCTACAGGACGGTCAGGCTCACCTCTGTGCCTGGCAAGATCATGGGGAAGATCCTCCTGGAAACTATGCTAAGGAACAGGGAAAATAAGGATGTGACAGCCCACGTGGCTTCACTAAGGGCAGATCATGCCTGACAAAGCTGGTGTCCTCTCCATCCTCAGTCCTACTCCAGACTTGGAGCCCCCTGCTCTGCTTGGCCAGGTGTTGAGCCAGGGACTTGGGCCAGGGATCTCGGCTGGTCCCACCCCACCTCGGACACATTACGGCTCCCATTACTACCTGCTCCTCCTCACGGCTCTCGCTGGAGTCCTCAGCCTTCCCTCGCCGTGCCGATGCCTGGGCTGACGCCGGCCGCCTGCCGGGGTCTGTCACCTCCGCCAGCCGCTCACCATCTGCAACACCAACAGGGAACCGGTGAGCGGGACCACGGCCACCCCCCTCATCCCACATCCCTCTGGCATCCTTCACCCTGAGAGGCTTTGGATGCCCCATCCCTGGAGGTGTTCAAGGACAGGCTGGACAAGGTCCTGGGCAGCCTGATCTAGTGGGTGGCATCCCTCCCCATGGCAGGGGGTTGGAACTGGGTGACCTTTGAGGTCCCTTCCAACCAGAGCCATTCTACGACCCCATCACCACAAGATGCTCCTGGCCCTTTCCTGAAGGCACCTCCTCGCCCCGGGGCAGGGATGGATGGGGTGACAGTGAGGCGGGTTCTGGCTGCAATTCCCTTTGTTGTCCTAAGCAGCTTGCGGTGGCTCACCAGCATCAGGTTTAATTACTCCTCTCACAGCCCTTTGACGTAAGAGACGGGATAAGCTCCAATGGGACCTCGGCTGTCTGTCCAGCTACGGGGACAGCGCTGAGCTCTGCCATGAATTAAACTCAATCCAAGCATGGCATGGAAACTAAAATCACAGAATATCCTGAGGTGGGAGGTACCCACGAGGACCATCCAGGCCAAATCCTGACTCCACACAAGGCAACCGAAGAGTCAAGCCATCTAGGAGCATTGCCCAAATGCTTCTTGAACACCAGCATGCCTGGGGCCACGACCACATCCATGGGCAGCCTGTTCTGGTGCTTGACCACTCTCTCAGTGAAGACCCTTTTCCTAATACCTAATTGAAACCTCCTCTGATGTAGCTTCAAGCAATCCCCTCGCATCCTACCACCAGAGAAAAGAGGTCAGAGCCCCCTCTGCACTCCCCACCATGAGGACATGGCGGGCAGCCAGGGGGTCTCCTCCTCTTCTCCAAGCTGAACCAAACAAGCATCCTCAGCTGCCCCTTGTAAGCCATGCCCTGTGGGCCTTTCACCACCTTTGCTGCCCTCCTTTGGGCACACTGATATTTTTATACCCTTCTCACATCGTGGAGCCCAGAACTTCATGCAGCCCATGCGTGCATCCTGGGTGGGATGCTCCCATCTATCCAGCTCTCTCTGTAGGGCCTCCCTACCCTCAAGGAAACCAACAGCTCTTCTTAATTTAGCATCATCTGCAAACTTACTTAGTTTAGGACTCAACCCACATCCCAGTGCTCTGATGTAACCAGAGAGAAACCAGCCCAGCCTGCCCCATGGGCTGTGCATGGGACAAAGACAGGTCCCAGCCCTCCTCCCGCTGGTCCCCAGCTCTCCTGGGACATCCCACGCCTCTGAGCTCACCATGCTGACCCCCCCTTTCCCCCCAAAAAAATCTCTCCAAATATATCTTCCTGCCTGCCAACACCAAACTAAAGGGGAAGAAGGGATCCTACACCCACCGAGAGAGCTCGGGGACCCACTGCAGATGGCTTCATTACCGGGTGCTGCGATAATTAGTGCCAGCCTACAGGCTCCCCTCTGCAGCTTGCACTGATCTTCCTTGGCTGCCAGGGAGGGTTCACACTAAAACGCCCTCGCTTCGCAGTGTGAAAATAATCTGCTTCCCCCAAAATAACAGAGCAGACTTGAGAACTGCATTAGCTGTCTCTGGGAGGGGCGGCAAACCCCCTTCGCTCACCACAACAGATGGATGCCTGTAAAACTTTTAAACAAGCAGTGAGGACCCCGAAACCAGCACGGCAGCCCCCCAATGACCACAGTGGCGTTCCCCCATACCAACTACCCTGCACCCCGGTGAGAAACCCCCTTGGGGAGCCCAAAATGCCACGAGCAGCGATGTGTCCCCACGGACAGCAGGAGGAGTGGGGCGGGGGGGCACCAAGATGCCCCCCACTCTCCATCCCCTCGTCTGGCAGCCCCAGGGGGCTCGTCCCTACCCGATGCCATTAGCATTCAGGCGGCAGCACAGCCCACGTCTCCTTGGAGATGGCGGCACAAATCCCATCCCCAGCGTAGCGCGGGAACAGGAAATTAAGCTCTAAAGCCCCCTTATTCTGCTCTCAGCCATTATTCAGCCCTGGCAGCTTCGGCTTTCTCCTGGCAGCTCCCTGCCTCCCTCCCACGTCTTTAGACACGCATCATTCCTCCTGCGACCCCATCGAGGCTGAGATGGGGAGCATCGTGGGAGAGAACGCGACCGGCTCCAGCTCTGCAGACCCTCCCCGTTTCCATACACCCTCTCCGGGAAGACCTGAGCCAGCAGCATCCCATGCTGCAGGACACGGAGGCACTTGGCTGTGCCCTTCCATTCGCTGCACGGATGCTGCCCCCAGTTTTGGGTCTGGTATACGAGGTATTGGGGAAATTGGAGCAAGGTCAGCAGAAATGCACGCAGTGAAAGAGGAGTCACAACACGGAGGCAGGCACCTGCCTCTACCCCATGCAAAGCAGAGTCTGAGATGCAAAAATTCAATTTTGGCCATGCCAGGGTAAGGTCGTCACCTCTCCCAGCAAGACAGCCATGGAGCAGAAGGTGCCGCTGCCCCTACATCCCCCAGCCTTACGGTCCTCTACGGGAACACCACAGCAAGAGATGCTCTTGCCAATGAATTCACTCATATCCCAGCCCTGCCACTACAGATTCATTAGGGCAGGGTTAATTGCGCCTGCACGCTTTCAGCAAAACCCCCTCTTCTCAGCAGGGATAGGGAGGCAAGCGTGTGCTCAGAGAGGTGGCCACATCCCAGGAGGAGGAAAAGCGCCAGCAAAGCCATGGAAAAAGGTTTCCGTGACAATGTTTGTTCTTCTGTAATTCAAATATGGGGTAGGAAAGTCAAGGACATGCTTTGGCTCAAAAAATAAGTGCTAATCAGCCTGGCTGCAGCATGTGGGAGCTGAAAATGAGCACCCCTCCTTGAGAAAGGGAGGGAAAGGCCAGCATCTCCTACCGGCCAGCATTGGGTTGGGAAGGAAAAGGCTGCCCGAGACAGAGCCTATCAGCACGGGAGCGAAGGTCCATACACGGGGGATGAGCCAGTCCTCTGGTTTTCCATGACTGCAGCCACACAAACCCGTGCCATGCCACTCCAGCCAGCCAGGACCATGGCGCACAGAGGCCCTTTCAAGCTGAGAATTCCTGCCTTCCTCTTCCCCTCATGCTCTGCCGGCGGCATGCGGCTGGCTCGCCCCGAACACAGCCCCTTTCTTCGGGCAGGCTCCAGAGCTGGGATTTCTCCTGCTGCCTTGGTTCGAGGCCAACCCTGCCAGCTCAGGGGGAGATGCCCCTCAGTGATGCTTTCTCCCTAATAATTCCCAAGGTGGTGCTGAGAGCTCGCTCCGCTCTTGCCCACCCAGAGGAGTCTCTGGGGATAAATGTGAAGCCAGCAAGCCGAGCTCCCTGTCCCCCCCCTCCAGCGTTCCATGTGTCCCTCACACGGATGGGAGTTGCTGCAAAAGGGTTCACAACCAGGCACACGCCACCCCACTGGATGTAAAATCAGGGGTGGATGTAAAACCCTCCCCATCTCTCCTGCAGCCCCAGCCAGGCTCGTGCAAGCCGTCTCCCTCCTCCCAGTGCCCTGTCATTATCAGCATCCCCAGGCAACGCCAAGAAAGAAGAGCAGCCCTCGCCTCCAAAGCAGAGGGTGCTGGAAGCCCAGCCCCAAAGAGGGGACAAAGGCAGTGGTGAGCCTCATTGTTCGGCTCCTGGCCCCACTCCTGGCCCCACTCCGCAGCAAAGCCCAGAGGCAGCAGCAAGGATAAAAGGCTCCTAGGAGATGCTGCTGTATGGGGAGGAGCATCCCCTCTCCTCTCCCTTCCCCAAAGTAAACCCTGACTGGGTGCTGCCAGCAAGACAAAAAGCGACGCACCAAAGTGCCAAATTTCCAAGCACATCAACCAGGTGGGATTTGGGGCACAAATGGGTGATTTGCCATCATGTGCTCTCCGAGCCTTTGCCTGGTTGCTCCTCTTGCTGCTCGTCCCCTCCTAGCAAGGTGCTGGTGAAAATACAGGTGAGGTGTTTGGGGCCAGGGAGAGCTGGGAAATGAGGACAGTCAAGCAAGATAATTAATTTGCACTGAAGCCCCCCAAAATCTTGTGCTAAAAACAGAGCGCAATTTGTAAATGCCACCACAGAGCCTCCAGGTTTTGGTTTCCTAGGCTGCACAGACCCTACAGGGGGGCACAGAGGGATTTGGGGGTTGGTTGCCCCCCAAAAAGCCAGCAGCACTAGCGGTACAGGCTGCTGCAGGATGTTTCAGCTGCCCAGATAAGCAAACCACAAGCGGAGCGATGCAAACGGGGATGGAGAGATGTTGCTGGGTGCTCCCAACCGAGAAATCTCCCCAGAGGCAAGCATCTGCTCATCTTCCTCTTTCTGCCGAACTGGAGATGCTAAAGCAAGCTGGATCTTACTCCAAGCCAACCACCAGCAGCCCCTCCACCATCTGCCCTCAAAATATCGGCAGACTGGGCTGCACCAGTTGCAAAACCATCTCGGTGTCTTCAGAGCTGCATCCTTACAGCCCGATCCTCCTGGTGAAGAGATGCACAGGGGCAGCAGCTCAACTCACACACAAAAAAATGTGGAACATCAGGATAAAGATGTAACAACTCCATTGAAGCCCGGCCCTGTGGTCTAACCAAGGCTACAGACAGAGTTTTACTGCTTACGGAAACCCAAGCCCTGGGTTTTCTGCTCCTTGGCATCCCAAAGCTACTCCCAGCACACTGGTGACATGGTGAGATGCAGGAGCATCTGCCGAGGGCCAGGTTTTGGGTACACTTGGTACCTGACCTCCCATCTTTTGAGGCTGAAACCCCTCGGTGAGATCTGCACATGTCCTTTTCTCCTCCAGAGGCTGCGTGCTGACCTCGGAATTTTTGGGGTGCTTTTGAGCTCCCCAAGCTCAGGAAGAGACAGGCATAAAGGTCTTCCAGCCCCGTCACCCCTCTCCAGAGGGAGCCTGGCTGCCCCGAGGTGCCATCCCAGCGGATAATTACCAACAGCTCGGTGCTCACCACCGTCATGCAGCCTCTGAGTCAGCAGCGAGCAGTGTGAGCTTCCCCCACCGATGGGCTGCCGAGCAGTTACAACCAGGGAGCCAGAGCCGATACTGCAAACTCCTCCCAAGGCCACAAAAACCATCAGTGCATCTGTCTGGAAGGTTGGGACGAGGCAGGGAACCACATGTGGCATCCTGAGGAGGGACACAGACCAGCGGCCAGGCAGGGATATTTTCCCTGACACCGCTGCTCCCGGCAGCTTCACTTGTGCCACGGGAGATGGTAACGGGCTGGACCTGCAGCACTTTCCTCTGCTGATCGGTGGTTTCTTGGAGCCCATCGGGCTCCAAAACATCAGTGCCTCACACAGGCAGCCCCACATCCCCATGCTCAGCCCCGAATCCCCCTGGGCACCAGGAGCTCCCCAGCTCCCACTTCCCTGCTCCCCTGTCATTCTCCATCCTCCCATTTAATTTCATTTAGCACCAGTCTGAAGCACCCCATGGCGGCCAGCAACTGTGTTATGTCCTCCCCATCCTCCCCCAGGAACTTCCAGCAGCCTTGGGTGCTTTTGAACCTTTCCTTTGCTTTTAAATTAAATTTGAGAGGGCACAGAGGGGGCTGCCGGGCTGGTGGCCAGGCTGGGGACGCAGCAGCTTCCCCACATCCCGCAGCGGGGCTGAGGGGCAGACACAGCAGAGATAGATGGTGACCCCAGCATCTCCAGTCCCACAGCAAAAGGAGACTTCAATGAAGTCCATAGACAAACAAAACAGCAAGAAATTCATTTTTAGCAAAAGCCCACATTAAAGAAACTGAAGAGTGTTTTTTGTTGGGTTCTTTAATGTCTTTTTTTTCCTCCAGTTTTTTAAAAGGCCTCAAGCTGTTGGAAGAGGTGATGCGCCTCCCCTGCTGTGCAAAGCAGTGCTAGGGAGGACCAGGACCCTGCAGAGCTACAGGGATGCTCCAACAGTGCTCCGGCACCCGCTGCATCAGGTCCCAACACAGCCAGGCACTGCGCACCAGTTCCTTCCCCTTTCATTTGGGGTCTCACCTGCTCAGGGTACCCACACCGGGGACCCTTTAGAGGATATCCTTTATATACACCTATATATCCTTCAAAGGACTCTTTAGAAGATAAAAGGCACCCTAAAGGAGGATCACCTGTCACAGCTCAGGATGCAGAGGGGATACTAAGCCCCCTGACCCCGACAGCTTTGGGGTTTCTGCTGAGGCAGGAGCCATAAACATGAGCTCTTGGCCCCCTCCCAGACATCACAAAGGGGAAGCAAGAGAACTGGATAAATTAGGTGCAGCCCATCATTTCACTTAATTACCAAGCCCTGCAGTCGTCCCCAGCCCGTTTTAAGGAGCAGCTCAGTGCTCACCCAGGGCAGAGGTGCCCAAGGCGGCTCAGAGCCACGCTGCCACATTTCCAAGCCACACACCAGCTCCTTTTCCAGCCCCAAAGCTCCAAGACAGCCCCGGTCTCCCAAGGACAGGGCTCACTTGTCTGCCTGCCTCCTCCTCCTCCCCTTCCAGCAGCTCTTGGCAGGGCAGGAGCAGTTACAAAGAGCCGATTCAGGGCAGTGGGGCCACAATGAGGAGGGAAAGGGCTCCCTGGGGGAGGCCCAGGGGATAGCACGGAGGGGAAGACAGCGGCTCTGGGGACAGCAGCTGCCATCCGCCGCGCTCAGCCTCCCCGCAAGCACTGCTGCCCTTCCACAAGGGCGACCAAGCCTTTTCAAAGGGCTCTTTCTAATCCTCTCCCCTACCTGCACCTCTGAATAAAGGAATAAAGCCACCCAGCTTCGCAAATGTGCCAGGCTTCCAATTAAAAAAAAAAAAAAAGCACGTGAACCAAGGAGATGTGCTCAGGATGCTGCACGTCAGCCCGAATTCACTCCTTCCTGCTGTCCCTAGGGGAACAGGCGAGGACAGGGCACAGGGTGCACAGGCAGCAATGCTCACAGCTCCTCCTGGAGAAGTGCGGCGCTCCCCGCTTCAGCATTTTGGATGGAGGTGGGAATTGCTCCAGCATCCATCAGGGCCCGAGAAGGTTCAGGGCAGCTCGGCATCTCGTGAGGTTCAGTGAGGCCAAGTGTAGGGTCCTGCAGCATCGCACCCAGCCCGTGCCAGCACAAGAGGGATGAAGTTTTCAGAGCAAGCTAGAACACCTCCTCTATGAAAAGGGGCTGGGAGAGCTGGGCATGCTCAGCCTGGTAAAGAGAAAGCTCTGGGGAGACCTCATTGCAGCCTTTCTATACTTAAAGGGGACTCTTAAGAAAGATGGATAGGATGAGGTTTTTAAATTGTAGATTTGGATTGGAGGTAAGAAAGAAATCCTTCACTCTGAGGGCGGTAAGGCACTGAGCAGGCTGCCCTGAGGAGTTTTAGGTGTCCCATCATTGGAAGAGCTCAAAATTGGGTTGGACAGGGCTTTGGGCAACACGGAAGGTGTCCCTGGTGGAAGGTGTCCCTGTCTAAACGTGGGGGCTGGACGAGCAGGTCTTTAAGGTCCCTTCCAACCCAAAACATTGTGATTTATGATCTCAGCACCCCCCAAACCAGCACCGCCTCTGCTCACAGAACTTTGGGGAGTTCTCTGGGCCATGCTGCACGCCGACAGCTCTTCAAAGACACACACACAGCACCCAGCATCTCACCCCGCAAAAAGCCCTGCTGTGTTTTCCTCCCTGTTTTGGCTTTGTATAGAGCCATCTCCCTCCTCCAACACATATCCCAGTCCCATCACAGGACCCTCCCGAAACCAGGATCCCAGCATATCTGCTGCTCCTTCGACACCAGCAAGAGCCCCGTGCATGCGATCACTGCTCCAGCAAGGTGGCAGCCAGGGAGCAGGACCAGCCAAGCACCCCTGCTAGGAGCTATTTTAAATGTCTACTGTAATTTTTTTTTGTCTGTTCTTCCCCTTTTTTCATTTTATTTTTTTTTCCTTTCCACCTGGCACGCAAGCATTTCCACCCCATTGACTCGGTGCGGTTTCCAGCCGGGAGAACACTGTAATGGTCTCATTATTTCAGATGAGGAATCTGTGTGTTAAATTAGGCAGAGAAGGGTAATTATCTACTTGTGAGAGATAAGGAGAAGGGGGGTATTTTTTTTTATTTTTTTTATTTTTTTTTTTAAATCAGGGACACGATGCCAGCATGGTTCCCAGATAAGTCCCCAACCACACTGCTCCAGCTCCTTGTGCGAGTGCCTGCCAGGTCACTGGACCCCACAAACCCCCGGGAGGTGGCGGGCGCGGGGGGGGGGCCCCGCGATGGACACCTCGTGGGGTGGGCCACCCCTACCTTGCCCCCAACAGAGCTGCCAGGAAGACTCAGGCCCTGCACCTTCAGCTTCCAGAAAGCCCGTGGGCTCGGTGCCACTTGGTTTAACGAGTAATTAACCCTTCCAAGCACCTCCTTCTGGCTGACGCAAGCCAGGCAGCATCCTTTGAGGCAGGCTGAGAGGTCTCGGACACCCTTTGGTTCGCTCGAGCAGAGCTTCCCAGCCACCTCTCCCACTCCGGGGACAAGCATCCCCCAAATCCCCAAGGGCTCTGGGGCTGGTGACACCTCTAAGCTCAGAAGAGCAGGTACCGACCTTGCCAAAAGCTGTTTTTCCCCCAGCTTTTAGGCAGTCCTCAGATGCTGGGTCTGAATCTCCGCCACATACACCACGGCATGGAACAAGCCCGGAGCCCAGCAGAAAGCACCTGAGCACCATCCTCACCCAGCACCTCCAAACCCACTTCTTACACAGCCCTACGAGCGTTCTCCTCGCTGTGATCCCCAGGCTCTTTTTCCCCCCACCTTTCTCCCCCAAAACGAGGATCCCACCAGCAGCTCGTCTCTTCAGCTGCAGCATGACCGCAGGGCTTCTGCCAGGATCCAGAGAACGGCGATGCATCTCGCTGCTACAGCAAACAGCATCTCCTTGCCCCCGAGCACCATAACGAGCCACCAGGGATGTGGGGCACGTATGGGAGGCGGCAGGGGAAAGCAGGAGCAGGCACCCACCGGGTTCAGCACCCTAAAACACAGCCAGGGAACATGGTTTTGCTCTGAGCATCCTCCTCAGAGAGAAGGGAAACCTCACCCAGAGGGACTACAACAGACAGCCAGGCTTGCCATCCCGCACCATCTGCCAGCCCGAAAGAGGACTTTTTCTGCCCTAAAAGATATCAGGCAGCCTTTTTGGGGTTAGAATTCTGTAATTTGGGGGTTTCCCGGTAAGCATGATCCTGCAGCGGAAAGAAGAAAACAAGCAGTGCTCCCCGCAAGTGCTCCTCAGAGATGATGCCCAAGCAAATCTCATTTCCTGCTCCTCTTATTGGCGTTATCCTGATTACCCCGATTGCACCGGTGGGGCTTGAAAATCTGCAGGATCATGCTGCTCCTGCGGTCGGAAACTTTGGGTTTAGCAGCTGAGAGCCTTCACCAGCCTCAACCTGCTCAAAAAAGTCATTTCTCCCCCCCTCTGAGCACCAACTCCTTATTCCTTTCCCATTATTTTAGGGCACAAAGCACTAAAAAAATAAAAAAGATGGGAGACAGGTTCTTCCTTCAAGCCCATCGGAAACGTTTCAAACTCGAGTTTCGGCCCACCTGGCAAATATTTCATGCGGTTTCACGCCAGGCAAACAGCCCAACGAGGTCTGCAAGGCGGAAAGCCGGGGGTCCATCAGCATGAAGCCCCTCGCCCGGCTGCTCCCCTGAGGCGAAGCTTGTGGGGGAGCACAGCACTGGGCCCTTGGGTCTGACTGTGCTGCAGCTTCCCACATCCCTTCCCAGGTGGAAGAGGGATTTGGGGGTTTCTGGGGGGTCCCCATGGAGAGGATGGGAATGGTCCAGGGACAGGGACCTGCACCAGTGCCCGGGTGCCCCCGGGTTTTTGGACAGCTTTCTTTTGTTAGCACAAAGAAGCAAGAGGCTGGGAAAAGAGGTGGGAAACCCTCAAGGAAAGAAAATAATGGAGGAATAAATTTTAAAAATAATAATGAAATAAATAATGATAAAAACAAGCAATAATAACAACAAAATGAAAATAATAAATAATAATGAATAATAAAAGCCCCAAGGGCTTCTCAGCTCCCTCCCGAGGGTGTGGGGCTACGGATGGAGGTGACACCGCCCGTAGGGGAAACAAGGGATGGATGGGGAAAGGGGGGAGACACCGGGGACGGGGGGGGGGGGAGGGGGTCAACGTCCACCG
>CM021769.1:30768767-30794275 GCA_011076525.1 Nettapus auritus
GACAAAACATATTCACCGCCCCCCCCAGCCCCAGTCCCCCAATAAAGTGCCCCCCAAATTCGTTGCTGCCTAATCTGCCCCCCCAACCCACCCACACAGCTTGGGACCCCCCCAACCCAGGACCTCCCCTCCACGCCCTGACCACCCCCCAGCCCAGAATCCTCTGATCCAGTGCCCCTCAACCCAGCCCGATTTTTCCCTGACACCCCCTCAGTTTGCCCCACCCCAAGCCTTCCCACCTTGTTGCCTGTACCCCAAAACCCAGGACTGTGGGGGGGTACATGGGCAACTTCACACCCTGCCCCCCGAGGGAAGGCATCCATGAGGTCCTAGCTCCCTGTGGCAGCTTCCACAGGTGGGGAGGGGTCCCCAGTTTTTCTTGACCCCCCCCCCTTTCCCCCCTCCCCAACCTCCACTTGTTCCCACAGGCCCGCGACTGCAAGATGCTGGGGGACATGGAGGGTGCCCGGCGGCACAGCACCCGGGCCAAGGTGTTGAACATCATCTGCTCCCTGCTGATGGTCATCACCGTGGTTGTTGCCATCGCTGCCTTCGTGTCCGTCATGTCTGTCGTTACCTGACCACTGCTGGCCACAGCCCCTCAGCCAATGGACCTACCTGCCACCCTCCCACTGCTCCCCCCTACTCCCCTCCCCGAAAAAGTGTACCCTTGTGTCTCTGCTTTGGGTGGAGGGGGAAGGGGTGGCCAGGAAGGCAAAGCCCTGTCCCCTTGTTGTGCACAGGGTGGTCAGCACAGCCAGTGGTTGGAAGGGGATGGGTGAGCCATGGTGGGATGGGTAAGGGGCAGCCCCTTTCCTCTTCCACTTGTGCTCCTGGGCAGGGAGCTGCTGGGCTCCCTGGGCTGTGTCGGTGTTTGTCCAAGCTGCAATGCTCATGTAGATCGCTGCTGCCACAAATAAAGCTCCTGTTTGCTAAGTCCCTCGTCTGTTGCCTTATTCACAGCAGGGAAGGGAAAGAGAGGTTCCTTCAGCATCTTGGTGGCAACCACCTCCTCCTCCTCCTCCTCCTCCATCCCCACCACCTTGCAGGGCACTGCCAGCCTCCGCCTCTTCCCCCAGCTGTGGACATGAGTTTCTTCTTAAAGATTTAGGCACAGCAGAAGAAGGAAACGGGGGAAAAAATGTGTTTTCTGGTTATAAACACACATCCTGCTGCAAAGCCTCATCTCCTCCTACTTCCAGGGAACCCTAGAGGGCTTTGCTAGAAGCAGCCCTTTCACATTTTACCACATTTTAGCATTAAATGCCCATGTAATGCATTCCGGGGGGGGGGGAGGGACACGGGAGGGAGGAGGGGGAAGGGGGGATGGGATGCGTAAGTGTGGAGCTTTTAGCAGTACGTAGTCCCACACGCTGCTAGCCCATTACCCCGAGCACTGTAGTGACAGAGATCAAAATGATTATTTATTGCACTTGCCCTTATTGAAACAATTGACGTGAAAGGCGCCATTGCAAGGCAAACACACACACACCCAATGACAGCAGCTTTGACTGACACACAGGAAACTCCAGCCTCCAAGAGCAACCAGGCCTTGCTTGTGTTTGAGGGGATTTCCCGACCACCACCACCTACAGGCCTTTGCTGGAGGGACCGGTGTGAGGAGAGGTCTCCTGGCATCCTGCATCGTGTCCGGGCATGGTGGCCGCTTGGTTTCCAACACATCCCATGGCTCTGTCAACCTTGGTCCTGCCTCAGCACGCAGGGCTGGCACTGCCTGTGCCTCTCGCTGTGGGAGGATGGCTGGATATAGAAAGCCCATCCACTCGCAAGAGAAAGGCAGGCTCACAAAACCAACTTTGTTTCTCCTAGCTCCCAGCCAAGCATTTCTGATAACCACAGCTCGGGGAGGGCTGTAATTTCTCTGTTTTATATATAGAGGAGACAAGGCTGGGCTGGAGGCGAGCGCTATATAAAGGGGCCGCCCGGCCCCGCTCCCCCAGCCAGGCTGGTGCAGCAGGAGAGCCCCGTGGTGCCTCTCTCTGTGGCCATGGACACATCCTACCCACGGGAGGACTACCTGCCCATGACATCCCACAAGCGGGACCTGTCTCCCACCATCGTCACCGTTGGGACCTCTGCGCTGCCCCGTGACCACCTCATCTGGTCCATCTTCAACACCATCTACATGAACTTCTGCTGCCTTGGCTTTGTGGCTCTCGCCTTCTCTGTCAAGGTAAGCCGTGCCATGGCCAGGGCATGAGCAGGGATGGGAGACAGGGTGTTTGGGGTCACCTGGTGTTCCTAGGAGTCCCACCGCCCCCTGTGCTGATGCAGAAGCAGGGAGGATTTTCCAGGGCATCGTAAATAACTGCCTAGGAGGGCTGGGATGGGGGGCATGAGGACAAGAGCCCAACACCATCAGAAAGACCATTTTAGGTGACAGCATCCCCAGGTAAAGCCCTCCCATTTGTCCTGCCACCTATTAATAAAGCTATGAGAAGGCCCCCAGCCAGATAATCACAGCTTCTTGTCACCACCCAACGAGCTACCGCTGTCCCTAGATGACACTGGAGGGGCTGAGATGCCCCCAGCCCCATGCCTGGATCTGCCCTCCAGCAGGAACACCTCCAGCTGGGCTGGAGCCAGGCAGATGTCCCAGGGGAAGGCTGGAGGAAGCCGGGAGGAGGCACACGGATGCATGAGGGGAGCCAGTGCTGCCCTGAGTCTTGGCTCTTGCAGGCACGGGACCGCAAAGTGGCTGGGGATGTGGAAGCCGCTCGGCGCTTCAGCTCCAAGGCCCGGTGCTACAACGCTCTGGCCACGGCCGGGAGCGTGGTGCTGCCTCTCCTGCTCGCTGCCCTGGTCATCACCGGTGTCCTCCACCTCTCCAAGCTCGCCCAGGACTCCGTGGGCTTTTTCAGCTACCAGTTCAACACAAGCGACGACGAGGACAAGTGACTGGTGGGCGATGGGCTGGACAAAGTTCCTTCGCAGCACTGGCGGCCTCCCGAAAAAGGATTGCCAGCCCTGAATAAAATCCTCATCCAGCCCAGCACCCCCAGCCCCGCCATGCCCAACCCCATGCTTCTTTGGGCAGCTATGTTATTCCTGTTTACCTTGAGTGGTTGTGTTGTTTTTTTGTTTGTTTTGTTTGTTTTTTAAGCCCTGCCTCCTCTGTGGGCAACAGCACCTCTCCAGCCTCAGTGATTACTATTTAAATCATTAAAACAATTCACCCATTGTGATCCTGTGGCATGTGTGTGTATGTGGTGCAGGGATTGTGCTAAGGGATGATATAAACATGTTTTGTGTGCTCAGATAGCACGCTTCACAGCTGGAACAGTTAATCTACATCACTTCTAGGGTGTCCCAGCCTAAAATAGTTGTGGTGAGAGGAAGAACACTGGCCTCATCTATAACGGAGGAGGGGAAAGAAGTAGGCAGATGTTTCCTGGCTTGGGATGGCAATAGCTGGGTAGAGCAACCACCACCCCCCCCCCAGGCAGAGCTGAGATCCACAAATTCAGAATCCCCCCTTGCTGGCTCCTGGGCCATGACAGAGGGGATCTGCATGCAGTGACCATGAGCCACATGGGATGCTGTGACCCACTGCAGGCCCCGGCTCAGCCCACACAGGATCCATGGGGACCTTCCCCATTGCTCTAAGCAGGTCAGGAGACATCCCCAGCCCTCAGGCTTGGCTCTCCCCGCTGCTTTGTGTTACAGCCAAAGCCATCTCATTTTGGCAACACAGCCAAAAACATCCATCCACAAGTGGGGCCTTATTCCTTTCTCCTCCTGAAGCACCATAATCCAGGTGTGGCCCCCAGAGCCGTTATCATGGGGCAGGAGGACAGAGGGGTCCATATGTCCTGCCCTGCTGCTGAGGGCTGCTGCTAATTAGTGGTTCAGGGCCCAGTGAGGAGCCGGCCCTAATTACAAGGCTTCGGACCTGCATTGCTGCCTTCCCTAAGTGTTCCCACATGCTGTCCGTGGTGCCGAGCAGCCACAAAGCTTTTTATAAACTCCCGGCCATTTAGGTGAGATTCCTGGGGTTTGTATACAGAGCAGAACAAGTCTCAGCAGGGCAGGGAGCACCTTCAAAATCCCCTTGCTCAACACATGGCCGCTCTAATGAAAGCATGCAGGAAATACAGTACCAAAACCACAATTACTGTGCACCAGAACAATGCTCAGTCTCAGCCTTGTCTTTGTCCACACTTCATCACGCTACCTTGGCAGCATTTCTCAGTACAGGGGTGTCAAGGTTTCGGGGTGCTGGTGCTTGGCACATTGAAACACCAGAGGTCAAGGGATCCTCCTCTTTCTGCTGGCTGCTGCTGTGGATTGACGTGGCAAAGCAGCCATGGCCAGGCCTGCAAAACCCTTTGAGAAGCACAGCATGAAGAGCACCCAGTGCTTTCTCAGGGTTTAGCATCCGCAGACCGCCCAGGGAATGCATTTCAAACTGAGCTCGCACATCCCACCGTTCTCCCCTTGTGCAAAGGATGCGGCTTTTAGGCTTGATGTTGTCCCCTCTAAGTGAGAGATGGGAACAACCGGTGAAGTGGGGACACGGGGCTCAGTGCCCCCACTGTGGACAAGGATGCTCAGCTTCAGTCAAAGAGCTGCTGCCAGCCCAGTGATGGTGAGTGCTCCACACACCTTCCCCAGGCCCAAAAAAAAGCATACACAGTCCCATGGGAGCAAAAGTTTTATGGCACAGGCCAGAACACCACAAGGATACCTAATTCTTCTTCCTCTGACATCTGCACTTCAGGATTTTAGTTCCCATCATGCAAAACCCAGATCAGCCAGGCTTTAATGCGCCTTGGTGGGTAACCTCTGAATCCATCCAGCCGCCGTGGGGAAGGAGATGCTCTGCCCTGCAACAAAAACCAACGTGCATGAGGCACAGGAACAGCTTCTCCCCACATTTTCTTCATTTTTAGGAAAATTGCCCAAGCAATCACCTCCTGAAGAGCTAGAAAGAAGGAAGTGCTGTTGGACAACTGCAAGGCCAGCACACATAGTCACCCAGGGTTATGAAGGGTCATGACTGTACCTTCACCCAGGGGAAACCGCTGCCCTGACTCCTCCAGCACTGCTTCCAGGGGCAGCGCAGGAGAGTCAAGGGGAGATTCAGTCACTTTAATCCTGATCTCTTCCTTGGTGATGGTGAACTTCAGTTTGTTCCCCAAGTAGGAGACACCAGTGACTTTCAACTTGTGGACGTCATCAGGACACGAGGGGTTGAAGAGAAGGCTGGTCTTTGTGATCCTGGAAAGGCAGGAGCAAGTCAGCCAAAACAGCACCCCCTCTTGTACCCCAGAGGCCCCTCCTATTACTCTATGTATTTTCAGGCAGAAAGGCTCCTAGGCGCATCCCAAGGCTCTCTGGGCAAATCCCAGACTCAACAAAGCATTTGGTGAAAAGCTACTGGGGCTATGATTTCACAACCCAGCACCCTCTGGTGTTTCTGTCCCTCTTCCAGCTCCTCAGTTTAGGGTCTGTAGGTTGGATTTTAAAACAAACAAACAAAAACACAGCAGGATTATAATTTTTCCCCTCTCAGTTTCCCGCTCCAGCTCAGGGGGTGACTTTATCAGCAGCTATGCTGGCAAAACTTCAGAAGTGCCCTGCTCCAGGATGGGGAGGAGAACTGGGTACAGGAACAAGCAGTGGGCAGCACAGTTGGATACAGATAATAAACCGCCAAAATAACATAGAATAAACTCAAAGCCCCGTATGTGCTCTTTCACAGAAAGATAAAAATCAGGCCAACAGCTCGAATCCTTTCTCCAAAGCCTTATCCAAAATCAAGCAGAGCCCATTTTTGTGTTTTGGCTTTGGACAAAAATAAATAAATAAATAACAGTCACTAAATATCTTACTGAAATCTTGACAGATGAGAGCTCTTGACCATGGTCTTTAGTCTACTGAGAGGACTTGAGAGAGGCTCAAGAGCAGAAACAGCACACTTCTCCCACACTGGAATACCAGACACCCATGCCACCACCAGTCCTCAGCCTGAAACTAAATGGGGCTCACAGCCTGGGCCTATGCTGCCCCTCTCACAGCACTGCCTCCATGGAGGTACACAGCAGCAGACCAATGTGCCACTCCTGCCTTACAACAGGCAAGGCAGGAGTGTGGTCTCAAGGACTACATCAATGTCATCATGACATTTTTGGAAATTTGGCTCAAGCCCCAAAGCCTGTGGGTTGAGCCTATTGCAGGAGGGGCCCGAATCTGACACACACACGGCATCTGAAGACCTTGAAGCTTTGCAAAAGCTGAGATTAAGGTTTTCAGTGAGGAATATAGTAGCTCACACCCAGCTCCACCAAGAGTCTGGTGGATTTCTCAGCAGATTCTGGCCACACACACACAGAGTAAAAACACAGTGCTAGAAGGCCTTGCTGGCAATCAAAAGACTTGCCAGCGTGATCCATCCTCAATTAAACTCTAAGAATACACTCCAAAGACTGCTGCTTCAGTCAGAAACCACCAAGCTGCTTCAGATGTGAGAGGCAGGCTTGAAATTATATGAAGAGCTTAGTGTGTTTTCTAAGGTATCTTAATGCTGTGGCAATTCCAGCTGACCACTTTCCCTCCACAGATTTTCAGTTCTGTGTGTGGATGGCATATTACTTCAGAGGAGATGCAGAAGGACTTACACCTGTGTGTATGGCATCTCTCACTGACAAGGCTACTGTTAACCAGGTCATCTACGACCCTCTGTACTAGCTTCCTTTTCCACATAGCTCCTGGGACTCAGCAGGAGACTTCCCCTCTCTTACATATACTATTTTTAGTCTTTTGGCATGAGAACAGCAAATATATTTCCCAGTCCCTTGCTATTTAAGCAGCGTCACCATCTCTCGCCACGGTGATATCCACCATGGCCTGTGGAAAAATAAAAAAAATCAATCTTAAAAAAAAAAAAATGGTGCAAAAGAAACAGGGAAAGAAGAACTTCTGCTTGCTTGAGACTCCCTTTCTACTCAGCAGAAAAACATGGAAGGGAGAAAACAGCTTTGTGAAATAGCAGTTTTGCTCAATATCATTTTTATCTCCTTCTTCCAGGAAAAAGAGTTTAAGTCTTGACTCCTTTTGAAGCCAATGGCCTTAAACACTGATGTAGCTGGAGGAGAAATGGATCAAAGCTCATCATTTCTGAAAACTCCGCTTTGTTCTCCAGCAGTGGCCAACCATCCCCAGTGTCCACAGTTCATCCAGGATCATTAACCACTACCTGCCAAGAGCCATTGGCAGATGTTCTGGAATCTGCTAGATGCTTCAAGTTCTTTTCTTTTTTCACAAGCAACAAGTTGCTCCAGCTAAATGCTAACATTTCAGGTCACACGTTGGTTAGAAATTAGACAAGACATAAGGTAGGTCTCACCTGAACCCTGTGTAACCAAACAGGACAGCTTGCAAGAATCCACCCATCCCTGTCAAGAAGTTCACAGCTCCAGATCCATCTGAATTTTCCACCCAGATCTACTCCAGTATGAGGGGGAGGAGGGGAAAAAAAGTCAGTGGTTTCACTGGGACCCTTCATACAGTTATGTGTGCTTGAATATGCTTACCATCACAGTCACATATTAGGGGTATTGCCAACAGTCATATGCTGTTGCCTGTCCCAGCATGAGATAGTCCTTTAAAATACCATCATCTCCATTCCCTTTCCCACCCCTTAAAGGAAGAAGGAAGCCTGGGATGAGCAGGATACTGACCCCTGGCTTTGTATTTCTTGGTAGGAAGCAAACACCTCCTTGCTGTTCTTTGAAATCATGCAGAGAGGAGACTGTGCAACCACCCAGCTCCATATGATAATCATCTAGTGACTGCAAGCGCAGACAGCATAGATGGGACCTACTTGGGAACACGCAAGATAGAAGCAAGAGGCATTTGTCACATGGAAGCAGAAACAGCACTCCACACAGCTGACCTTGAAGGGCTGCGTGATGTTGCTGAAACACTTGTTCAGTTGGCTCTGTGCTCTCTGCATCTCCTTCAGCTCCAGCCATCCCACCGCAAACATGCTCTGCAAGAGGGAAAACTGTCCTTTTGCTGGCTGCTGTCTCCCCCAGGAATGATTATACTGCAAAGCCTCCAGAGTGACACCACAACTAGCAATCTTCAGTATAGATCCCTTTGGCACACATTTCTAGCTCCCAGATAACTGTCCGTTTTCTCTTATCGCTTAAAGTAGGTTTATGTCTATTGATACGGGCTGGCATTGACTAACTCAGATAGAAATGACCACCTTGTGGATGAAAAACACCTCAGACTTTGCCCCTCTCCTTACCCAGGTCATGGCTGGCCCATTCAGCTCGGTGACAGGTTCATACATCTCCAGATCATTCCTCCGGACCTCAGGGCTCATGGAGTGCATCAGAGGGAATCCAAGCAAGACAACATCAGCTTGTTTCACAGGCTCACCTGGTGAAAGGAGCCAAGAATCAGCCAGACCACATATGCCAGCTGGGAGTAACTGATTGTCTATTTACTCATAAAGGGAACGAATCTGGCATACAGAATCATAAACTTAAAACAACAAAAACCACATCGTGTTGGAAATGATGTGGAACTGCAAGGAGGACAAGTCATTGCTACCTTGCTAAAGGCAAATAAAACATACAAAGGGGGCATTAAACTGAATGTGCACTTCCACTTGAACTTTCACTGCCAGAGGTTGCTGGAATGGCAGTACATTGCACTTGACCTTGGAAGGATAGACCTAATTGCCAACACACGGGTTCATAGCCACCATGTCATTTGCAACCCAGTATCCCAATGCTCTGAAGGCCTCTTCCTACCCTCTGAGTACCTAAAAGTCTTAGTTGTATGACCAGAATTATGAAAAATGATCCACCAAGAAGCAGAAAAAACATCTACAAAAATCAGGATCCCCACACTGGCAACCCACATGCTGCACTGAGAGAGCAAACGCTAGAGGTTTTTGCTTCAGCCAACCACTCAGGCGCTGTCCCTGCTTCTCTTGTGTGCTTCAAAAGTAACAGCACCGGCCAACTCAAAGGTCTGCTGCTGCCCCTCCGCTCACCTGGGCTGTAACCATCATACTCAGGATGATACTTCTTCTCCATATCAAAAGGCACTTTGACTTTGTTGGCACATTCCACCCACTCCTCTGGCACAGGTGTTGAGAGGTCTTGAGCAATGTCAGCTGCAAAACGTAAGCTGAAAAGGAGCGAGGAACAATGTTTTATATCAGGCACAAGTGCCTGTGACCCCTTGGAGAGGGAAGGAGAAGGGAGGGAACACAAAAAACTTACTGAGCCATAATAACTCACCGCCAAAGAAGCAGGTGCTTAGAAAGAATGGGGGTCAAAGTCTAAGCTCAGGGTAACAGCTTTCATTGCTGGAGCTAGGACTCCCGGTCTAGCTACATGTATTTCCAGCTGGCTAATTGTCTAAATATCCCACACAATGCAGGGAGATGAAATGAAAGGCTTGTGAAATGCCTCTGTCTAATGTGTATACCTTAAGGGTCAGGTGAACTGCCAGGGGAGCACCTACCTCCTTCCACTGACTGCAAACAAAGGGAAAGGAGACCAGCTCAGACAGAGGTATGCAAAGAGAGGAAAGGTGTGCAGCATGTGGGAGACTTGCTGTCTCCTACCCCTGCCAGACAGCTAGGCAGAAGAGAAGAAAAGTGGCCCAGTGCCTTAACCAAAGCATGCGTGTTACCTCCGCTGGGCCAAGGCATTGGTGTAAGCAGAGTTATCAACCTGGTAGTGATATTCATCTGGGGGCATGACACCTGGAGGGAGAGAAAGGGGACACTTCACACTGCAGCACACCCAAGGTTTGCCACGGCTCTGTACCCCTCCTCAGGGAGCTGGCACAAGAAAGGGAACCCCTCCATTGCACTGATGCCTGCTCACATGATTAGTGTGGTGGAAAAATTATTAATCCTTAAGATTTGAGAGGTCTAAGAAGTTTATCCTAATGAAAGTAACACTCCTTTCAACCAAAGGTTAGTAGTCCTAATTGTTTCTCTCCCACTACTGAGCTAATACTGGATGTACTGCTCGTACAGGCACTCAGGAATCCATCCCTCCCAGAAATGGGAATTTGGTTTAATTAACGTAGATGATTGTCCAACATCCATTTTTCCCAAGAATGTATTCCTGCCTTTTTAGCTTTACAATTGTTAGTGTTTGCAAAGACACCTAGTCCACAAAGTGATTATATGAAGGTGCTTTTATTAGGCACCGGAATTTAGGGGCATGTCTGCCCAAATCTAACTTCCCCAATTTGTTCACTCACGTTCTCTTTTATCCCCTAAAATATTACATATGCATTAAGTTTTGCAACACGTCTATGCACATTCATTTCCTAGCTCCGCCCTGCCCCGCTTCATATGCTAATTATCTTATCAGTCTTTCTGCACTTGTGTAGTACTCTCTGGTGGTCGTCCAGGTGGTCGTCAGGATGAAGTAAGATGTCTTCATCAGAGCTGAACTTTTCACCTTATCTTCTTGCACATGTTCTCTGAGCCCTTGGTTTCAGTCCAAACTGTAAGTTTGGCTTGACTTGGTTCCTGGGATCCGAGGGGCCCCTCTTATCTAGGCACCTTGCAAGTGTGGCATTCTTTTAATCCTCCTCCTTACTCCTCATCATAAATCTGTGCTGGCATTCTTTTAGTCCTCCTCCTTACTCCTCATCATAAATCTGTGCATTCTCTCGTGCTATCTTTGTACGCACATTTTGTATTTTCCAAGCGCAGCACAAGCACAGTACATCACAAATGTAACACTTATTAAGCAATATTCATTGGATAAATGTATATTTCATCTTTTATTACCAACATTTCCCCCCTTTGAAAGTATATATATATATATATATACTTTATATATACACTTCAGTATATATATATATAAAATATATATATGCTTGAAACAGCATATAAGTGGGGATTCTGCAACGACTGGGCAGAGAACATGGAGGAAGAGATGCTGCCTGAACATTCTCACTATGATAATCATTAATAAAACTACTAAAAACACCTGTCTTGAATTGTACCTGCATTATTGCATGCTTGGAGTCCTGATATTTCCTGACAGTAGGTGTTGCCTCCCTGTTTCTGGAAGTGACCTCAGTGCAATGCTCAGTAAAGGGGAACATAAGTGGTGTTTGCATTTGCTGTGAAGGAGAAACACCCTATCTTACAGCTTTATGAGTTAGCCTTGATGATCTTTGTGGCTTCGTTCCAACTTGGAATATTCTGTGATTTAGCTGAGAAAGTACATATTCTGAAGGTAGCAGACATCCTGAGGGCATTTCCCTTACTTCAGAGCTGAGACTCACAGGCAAGGTGACCTTCAAGTCCTTAACTGGATATATTTCCCTAGTTACAAGCTCAACTCCTTCCCTTGCTGATGTCCACTTTCCGAAAGAAAAGTGAAAATAGGCATTTCAAGAACCTTCTTCTGAGACAACTTTTGGGACACTGGGGTTTAATACAAAGGATGTTGACCACAAGCTAACCTGCAGCAACTCCAGGGGCTTTTCTAGCTCTGATGACCCCAACTGCATTGAGATCCTTTCACTCTAACCCAGCCATCTCCTCCAGACCCTCCACCAACAAACAGCTCTGCTTCACTTCTAGATGTTCTTCAAGTCACTGGTGATGTGTGCTCATTCAACATAACATGCTTCAGCAGTTTGCCTGGGTTGCCAAGTCATAGAATGGCTCAGGTTGGAAGGGTTTGCATTCCATTTTTTTTTTATAAGCTCCCTTTAAGTATTGAAAAGCTGCAATGAGGTCACCCTGGAGCCTTCCCTTCTCCAGGCTGAAGATCCCCAGTCCTCTCAGCCTTTCTCCATAGGACAGGTCCTCCAGCCCTCTGAGCATCTTTGTCGCCAGAGCAGAGGCGGACAATCCCCTCCCTGCCCTGCTGCCACCCCTCTGGTGATGCAGCCCAGGATGCAGGTGGCCACCTGGGCTGCAGGCACACACTGCTCATCCTGCCAAGCTTTTTGTCCACCAGAATCCCCATGTCCTTCTCTGCAGGGCTGCTCGCAGTGAGTTCTTCTCCCAGCCTGTGCTCCTGTCTGGGATTGTCCCAACCCAGGTGCAGCACCTTGCACTTGGACTTGTTGAACCTCATTAGGTTGTTATGGGCCCTCTTCTCAAGCTTGTCCAGGTCCCTTTGGATGTCATCCCTTCCTTCTGGTATGTTGACTGCACCACTCAGCTTGGTGTCATCTGTAAATTTGCTGAGGGTGTGCTCAATCCCACTGATAAAGATATTAAATATGACTGGTCCCACTCATCACTGGCCTGCACCTGGACATGGAGCCATGGACCACCACTCTCTGGGTGCAGCCATCCTGTCAATTCCTTATCCATTGAATGGTCTGCCCTTCAAATCCATCTCTCTCCAATCTGGAGATCAGGATGTCACGTAGGATTGTGTCAAAGGCCTTACAGAAGTCCAGGTAGATGACATCAGCTAGTCTGTCCTTATCAACTGGTGCAGTCACCACATTGTAGAAGGCCACCAGGTTGGTCAGACACAATTTGCCCTTGGTGAAGCCATGCTGGCTGTCTTGGATCACCTCCTTTTCTTGCGTGTGCCTTACCATTGCCTCCAGGAGCATCTGTTCCATGATCTCCCCAGGCACAGAGGTGAGGCTCTCTGGTCTGTAGTTTGCCAGGTCCTCCTTTCTACCCTTTTGAAAATGAGAGTGATGTTTCCTTTCTTCCAGTCACCAGGGATTTCACCTGACTGCCAGAGCTTTTCAAATATGATGGAGAGAGGCTTGGCAACTCCATTAGCCAATTCCTTCATGACCCTGGGATGCGTGGCTGTCAGGCCCCATAGACTTGTACCTGTTCATTTTCGTCAGGTGGTCTCCAACCTGTGTTCTTCACTTACAGTGGGAGGGACTTTGCTCCCCCAGCCCCTGCCTAGGCATTCAGCAACTCAAGAGATGTGGGAAGCCTGACTGGCAGTGAAGACTAAGGCAAAGAAGTTGAGTCTCTCAGCCTTCTCCATGTCTGTCATTATCAGTTCTCCCTTCTCATTTATCAGAGGTGGGGCACTCTCCCTGGCCTCTCTTTTCTGGCCAGTGTACCTATAGAATCCCTTCTTGTTATTTTTTACATCCCTTACCAATCTCAGTTCCATTTCTGCCTTGGCTTTCCACATCCCATCCCCACACATCCGAACAGCATCCCTGTACTCTGCTAAGGCCACATGTCCCTCCTGCCAGTGCCTGTTATTTCCTTCTCACACCCCAGTTTGACCAGCAGGCCCTTGCTCAGCCATGCTGGTTTCCTGCTTTCCCTGCTTGATTTCTTACACGTGGGGGTAGAGAGCTCTTGCACTCAAAGGAAAGCATCCTGAAAGGGCTGCCAGCTCCAATCAGCTCCTCTATTCCTAAGGACAGTGTTCCAGGGGATCTCATCTACTAGGTCTTTAAATAGCTGGAAGTTCACTTTTCTAAAGTTCAGAGTCCTGACTTTGCTCTCTGCCAGGTCCATATTCCTCAAGATCATGAAACCAAGCAGGGTGTGGTTGCTGCAGCCCAGACTGCCTCCAATCTTCACCTCTTTAATGAGTTCATCTGCACTGGTGAGCACCAGGTCCAGTAACACCTCTCCTCTGGTTGTTTTTTCTATTACCTGAACTGGGAAGTTATCCTCAGTGCACTCCAGGAGTCTCCTGGATTGCTTACAGCCTGCTGTGCAGTTTTCCCAGCAGATATCTGGGTGGTTGAAATCCCCCCCACCATGAATGCCTGCAAGCACGATGCTGCTTGTAGCTGAAGGCCACATCCACAGGCTCCCCTTGATCAGGCAGCTTGTAGTAAACCCCAGCCACGAGGTGTCCTTTATTTGGTCCAATCCTTAACTTTTGCCCACAAGCTCTCAACGTGTCCGTGGCTGTTTCTCAGAGGCAGCTTTTCACTGTTGAGCCATTTCTTGTAGAATCATAGAATACCCAAGTTGGAAGGGACCCACCTGCATCATCGAGTCCAACTCCTGGGTCCCCAAAGGGCCACCAAAAGAAAAACATACAAATATATCAGACCATGTGTCTGAGAGTATTTTCCAAATGCTTCTTGAACTCTGGCAGGCTTGGTGCTACGATCCACTTTCATGGGGAGCCTGTCCCAGTGCCTGACCACCCTCTAGGTGAAAAAAAACCTTTTCCTGAAATCCAACCTGAATTCTTAACGTAGGCAAGGAAGGAGGGATAGGAGTCTCTTCTGAGGGATACTCCATCTCTTCTGAAGCCCTTCTTGTAACCCTCTCTTCCAGTGTCCCAGTTATGTGATCCATCCCACATTTCCATGATAGCAATTAAGACATGATTTTCTAATTGCCCTGTGGTTTCCAACTCCTCCCGCTTGTTTACCATGCCGAGTGCATAGGTGTAGAGGCATTTCAGCTGGGCCATCTGCCACATCGCCTTTTTAGAGGAGTCTTTCCCCAGTTCCTCTGGGACAGTTCACAAGCATTTCCCTGCTGTTTCCTAAAGCAACAGTGTTCCCATGTTCACTTCCATCATGCAGAGGTACATCCCTGTCCCCTGCTGACTCTCTCTCCTTTCTCTCTAAAGCTCTCATACCCTATTTTCTGAAGTGTCACCAGTCACACCATCAGACCTCAAACAGCACGGAGGCTTGTTGCATCAACGTATGTTACCACTGAAGGAGATGCTGAGAGGTGCCCTGTGAGCAGCAAGGGGCTGAAAGAAAAACAACTGGTTCTGTGGCACTGAAAGAGCTGGGCATCTTGCCATGTCGATACAGACTTGGATAACAGGGCAGGAGGCTATAGAACCCATGCATTCCCACCCAGGTCTGGCTGGCGGGGCTCTGAGCCTCTCTTTGCAAAGCCCTTCCCCACAAACAGGCCTGGCAGTTGCAGAAGTACCTCTGATGTGGTAGCATTGCTCCTCCTCGCTCCACACCATCCTGCTGCACCAGTACTGAGCCACAGCCTCCACCAGCTTCCATCCTCCATCCTCCCTGAACAGCTTCTGGTCCTGGAAGGAGCCAAAGCCAGAGAAAAGCGGGGATGGGGAAGCATGAGGGAAATTCAAACAGGCCTAGACTCAGCAGAAGGAAAGGAGCTATAAGAAAATGCACAGAGCAGGAGAAAAAAGCAGAAAACTGGCCTGAATTGAGCCAATAGGTTGCTGAGCCACCCATGAGGAACAAGAATGGGAGGAGGACACGAAGAAAGGATCCCAGGGTGCTACTGGCAGTTCCAACAGGAGTATATAACTGCAGAGTTTCTCTGAGAAGGGACAGCGACAATCATCAGATGCCCTGCAGGTCTTACCACCAGGCCCTCCGTGTGGCACATGCTCCCTTTACCTGCGTGGTGTAATAATACTGTTCAAAGGCCATCAAAACATCCCCAGTGATGTGAATTTCTTGGGCTCCATAGATGTCCTCAGGACAGACCTCCTGGCCAGTGGCTGCACTCTCCCATGGGAACTTAGCACCCTGCTGGGAGAAGACACTCATGGAGCAGCTGAACATAACCTCTCCTGACACTCTTCCCTGTTTACAACCTGCAGGCAAAGCCCAGCTCACAGCCTCTGGCTAAAGATAGGGCCACAGAGGAAGAAAAAAGTCGAACTGTCCTGCTGGGTGACACTAGCTGGGCTGCGCTGTCCCCAGCCCTACAGCCCGGTCCCCACCTTGTAGCCTTGCTCCTCTGCATTGCGTAAGGCTCCTTCCAGCATGCGAATTCGGTACTCCAGAATGGCTCGGGCAGCCTCAGGGTAAAACAGCAGGATGTTCGGGAATACCCAGGTGTCCTGAAAACATCCAAGCAAAGCAAGGTAGTGAAATTGGCTGGTTGGGCACCCAACTGCTCCCATCAGTTCAAGTCCACCCCCAGTCCTGAATGCTCTGACCATGACTTTGCTGCTGCTTAAAGGTGCTGTCACACTGGCTCTCTAAAAGGGATAAATCCACAAAGATCTGTTTCTGCTCTCAAAAGCACATCTAGGCATCCATACCTCCTATCTTCTGCTAGCCACCCCCCGGTATCTTGCTAGGATAATCTCAGTGGGACCCTCAGCATGCAAAAGAGGGGAGGAAGGAGTCCTCCAAAAAGCCAAAGGCTCTGGGGTGGGTCAGAAATAACGCCCACAGGATTAAAAAACCTTTGCCCATTTGAAAGACCAGGCTGGATTCAGCACAGGGGGCTCAGCACCATCTAGCCGTGTTTCTCGTTCATGTTATGTGTTAAATATTCAACTGCAGAGCTGCATGCTCATTCGGTGCAGCTGTCTCCAAGAGCAGCTCTGAGCTTCTGGTTAGGGCAAACCTGCCCAGATGGACTGGTTTGCTAAGTACACACCAAACCTCCACTGAAAAGCTGAAAACATTGAAAACACTTGCTTTTTCAATAGTTAGCTCAAGCACAATAGGGTTTGCTGATACCGCCAAAGCTGGGAGAATTTCAGGCTGGTTTCAACTTATTTCCCATATGTTAGTGGCCTTGCTTTAAACTAGACACTGAAGTTCCCTTTGCTTTGGCCTCTCTTGGGTGAGTATGGGGAAGAGAGCTGCCTTGCCGTGGGATCCCTCTTGGCCTCTCACCCCCACTGCCTACACACCAACACCGGCCTTCTAGCTTGGCTTTAGGCAATTAACTTTTGAGTTAGAAGAGATAACTAACATGAGTAGCTCCTAGGATGGAGCTGAGCCTCGGTAGTTGTTAGTGAAGGAGAAGCAGGATGGCTCTTCTACAAGAGGCTGGTGTCAAGATACCCCTACCACCAGCAAGGAGGCAAGTAACCTCACACTAAGTTTTCTCCATCCCAGTTGCTGCT
This sequence comes from Nettapus auritus, assembly GCA_011076525.1. Taxonomy (NCBI): domain Eukaryota; kingdom Metazoa; phylum Chordata; class Aves; order Anseriformes; family Anatidae; genus Nettapus; species Nettapus auritus. Next base: position 30,785,570 of record CM021769.1, read on the forward strand.
CAAAGCCCCAAGGTGAACCAATAGCACAGCTTCAACCCACCTGGTCCCAGAAGATGTGCCCCCAGTAGTCCTCACCCCGGGTGCCGTTGGACAAGCCGCCAGGGCTGATTCCGTGGAATAGGAAACACGGGCTGTCCTGGGGAGGGATGGCACTCAGAAGGTAATACAGACACCCGTAGAGGGCCTGTCTTAGAGGCAGAGGGCCATCCAGGTCGATGCAGCACCCTTGCCACAGCGTGTCCCAGGCGTGGGTGTGGGAGGAATGCAGGGAGCCAGCGGCAATGAGGGCCAGCCCCTCACCATAGCTCCTCTTCACCTCCTCTTCGCTTTCAGCCACAGCTGTCAGGAACTCCCAGGATCTCTCCTGCTCCTCCCCGCACAAGGTCAAGTCTTGTGGCACAGGAGTCCAGAGCATGTGAACAGTGGGCCGGGGTCCCCCCTCTACCTCAGGAACCAGCGTCGTCCCATAGATGTAGCTGCAGGGGATGGCAAGCGACAGGGAAAAGTAAGAGCAGAGCAGAAATGCAAATCGACCCATGCAGGGTGAACCATCAGCTGACTTTTTCCCCTGTTCCCACCTAGGAAAGAAGCTCCCTTGTCCCCATACTTCAGCTCAGCTGCAGTCCCAGTTCCAAACTGCAGAAGACAGATTCACCACAACCCTTTCCCGAGGTCCCCAGCCCCACCAAGCCGTTTTTAGAGGTTATCTCTTCCAAGCTCACCATCTTCCCAAACTCATTTCTTTATAATCACATATAGTCCCTGTGGCCTCTGATGCTCTTGTGTGTCAGCGTAGGTAATAATTTTGGCATTGCAACTAATAAAAGTGTATCTATATATTTTACGTATAATAAAAAAATAGATATATGTGTGTGTGTGTATATTTGTGTATGTGTATGTATGTACATATATACACTTCTCATTCCTGTCAGGAAGAAGTAAATTTGCACAAGCCTCAACAATACTTATAATTTCAGTCTAGCTCTAGTCTTATTTTTTTCAGTTTCCTATCTGGGAACAAAACAACGTGCTACAATCTATGAAGGATTTGTCTGTGGCCAGGCTCCTGCCTGTGATGCAAACTCACTGTGCTCCCTGGAAGTCTGGTCCTTGGTACAGATCCAAGTCCTGGCTCTTTGGCACAAAAGGAGTCCGGAGCTGCACTGTGATGGGTTGGCCGGTGTGAGCTGACCGCTGGATGGTGATGCTGAAGGCCATCAAGTGAACAAGGGAATGGTGAGCATAGATTTGATGGGTGGCTATATAATCGGTTGACTGAAGCACATGTCTGAAGGTTCCTGTAAGCGCAAGAGTCAGCCTTTTTAGCCATCATGTCCCGATGTTCTGCCCCAGACTACCATTTCTACCTTATTTACTGGTTCCTATTGGCAAAGGAACAGTCTTTCCCAGATCCAGCCAAAAACTCAGGTTTTGACTGGACAACATTGTTAACACACTAAATTTGACCAAGCTGGTGAGGAATGGATTTGTGATATTAATTTTTTTTTTTTTTTTTTTTTTTTTTTTTTTTTTTTTACCAGGTTTCACCGGTAAACAGTCTTACTAAGCCTGGCTCCAGCAGGGGTTGAGATATAATCTGAAAATCGCCTGCTCTTGTTCTCCACTTATTCCAGAACAACTTCATAATTGTAATGTGGGAAAGTCTTCTGCATGTCTTTCGTGCATGAATGAAAGTGCCCGTTTCATTCAATACATACCACTACTTAGAGAAGATTTGCTTCTGAAAATAAATTAATTTAGTACTCTGTAAATCTAAATCCTGAAATCTGCAGAAATAGCATTCACGGAGAGATCAGCAAAAAAAAAAAACCCTCCTCACCTTTCTTCCATCTACACTTTAAAAAGTATGCCATCAAGGTCAGAGCTGGCTGCTGTCCAAAGGCAAGAGCAAACAATGCCATATCCATTCCTGGCTCCTTTACAAACATGTTGTGGGGTTCACTTAACTATTAGCTAGCTGCCTCCAAAATAAATGCCTGCATCTGAACCAAAGAGGTAGACACCTATGACAGTCAGTGAAATCCAGGGTATGATTCATTTAATCTCTTTATAAACATTTGAATTGATTGATCAAATCTCCTTTACCAACAAAACTACGTATCTGTTCTGCACAAAAACTCCAGCACTGACTGCACCTAAAGCAAGGAATTATACTGCTGGGGTGGAGCTGACATCCTTCACAGACCTATTTGGTACATACTGAGTCACCCCACGGGTGAGTGGAGAGCGGGAAGAAGAAAGATGTGACCTCCTAGAAGTGGCAAGGAGGCTTAACTTCTAGAAGAGGGCAGCCAGCAGTCGGAAAGAAAGAGCAAAGGGCGCACATGATGCAGGTAGGAAAGGAGGCTGCAGGACAGGGACACCTTCTTTGTGCTTTGCTCTTTACCCGTCCGGGTGTTCAGGGTGAAGGTCTCAGCCAGGCTGTCCGCACCAGGCACAGTCATCCTCACACTGAGGGGGCTGGGGATGTCAGCACGGTGCGTGTCGCCCACCGCCCCATTGTACACCCCGTTGACGTGGAGGATGTCACGGTACACACGGGTGCCGAGGTACGCGTTGGTCACTGTAGCAAGAAGACGCTGGTCTGAGGGCAAATAAGTGGTGGTGAACACAGCAGGGTCCTCCATGCCGTCATTCATTTTTACCAGTCCAAGCTGCAGAACAAAAATAAAAAAGTAGAAGTCACAGAAAATGTCTGGATGGAGCAATCCCAACACAGACCAAGTTGGTGCATGGCTGAACATGGCTGTGGGGGATGAAAATGGTGGCTGCAAATCACCCCTCTTTGCAAAACCTTCCTGCTCACCTGCTTCCAGCCTTGCTATGTTCCTAGGGTCTCTATTTCCTTTATTTTCCCTCTGATCACCACCAGCACATCCAAGCCACGGTTTTCCTCCATCCCAGCGCCTCAGGTGGGTCAGCTCCACCCAGGCTCATTTCCTCCTGTGTAGCTTCCTTTTTGGCAGACATCTCCCAGCCAGGCAGGGCAGCTTCTCTAACTTACCCAGATCTTGCATGCTCATTGCTTTTGTTGCTTCTCCAGTTCTTCCCCTTTCACTTCCCTCTCCATGCTAGTATCTCACCACTTTCTCCCAATACATCACATCACACAACAATCTTCCACTTCCTTCCTCTTCTTCCTCTTCAACAACATTATTCCACAACATTACTGAATATTCTTTTATTCTTTATCCTCATGGTACCTCCACACTTCCCTTCCCTCTTGCATCTCTAGCCCTGCTTCAGTTACTGGCTTGCTGGGGAAGGAACATTTTTTTTTTTTTTTTTTTTATATATACATATACACATATAAAGAGAATATTGCAAAAGTGAGTTGCACCCGGTGCCTCACAGCATTAGGCACTGCACTAATATAAAAAAATGATAGAAGTGGAGCACGGACAGGCTCTCCGAGCAGAGGTGGGACACCAGCTCTGAGCAATACCTTTAAGCCGTCCCCACAGGCTGCCCAGCTGCACTCAGGGACAACTCCGTTGGCTCATGTCAGGCGGTGCCCGCAATCAAATCACAAGAAAAAACACTCCTCCTGCCTGCATGGAGGGAGTTAAAAAAAAAAAAAAGAGGTGTGGGAAGTTTGGAGATTTGACCTTGCCTTTCACGTCAGGCTGTGCGCGGACTCTGACCACGCAGGCTGCTGCCGTGGGGCCCTGGTGGAGGGCGGACGACGGAAGTTGCCCAACTGAGATGGGAGGAAGGAAATAACTCCCTCCGCCTTTCCCCTTCCTTAATAATAACCTGGTTGACACGTAGGTATTTGCCTAGATAAGCTCACTGTCCAGCAATGGGGCTGCCTCGAGCACCAGGAAAGAGGGACTGAGACAAAAAAGTTTGTCATCTGAAAGCTGTCCAAGAAGTTTAGCAATGAGCACAGCCCTGGCAGACGGCCACCATCACTCTCCATTGAGAGAGCAGCACAAAGACCTCTGCAGAAGGAATCGTGGCTGACAACCACCCTTTGTCCCCAGCTGCATTGCGACCCTTTTACTTGCCTGCTTTTGGAGATCCAGACTTCAGCTTTGTAACACATTCCAGCTTCCGGCCTTTGAACTGCTGCTGGCGCTGCAGCGTGTTTTTCTGGTGCAGAGCAGTCCCCACCCTGATTTTCTGTGCCACGAAGGCACTTCTAGCATTAATCCCCATTCCTCCCAGACCCCAACACCTTCTATTGTTTTTAAAGCCCTGCCACACACAGAACACAAGGGTTTACTGAGCTGTCCTCAAAGATGCCCAGCTTACCTTTCGTCACAAGGTGAAACATGCTTTCTTCCGTGTGTTGAGCTCTACCTGCTAGGCTGCATCATCTTGACACTACCCGAGCACGGAAGCACCTGTAAAACCATGTCTCTGGGTAGCACCCAAACCCCAATTCCAGCTTGCTGATGCAGATAAGCCATGGCCTCGATGCACCAGAGCCCCTAATTTGGCAGGGCAACCATCTGTCTCCAGCAGAGACTGCTCTGAGACAGCCAGAAGCCACGGTGCTGCACAGACATCCTCTATGGCCAAGACCACGACTACTCATTTCCCTGAGGAACTTTCCAGAGCTATGTTCTTACCATCTCATGTCACAGTCCAGCTTTATACGCAAGCAGAAAAACAGATTTTGCAATTGCCAGCTGCAGTGGCCAAACTCATTCCACATGTCTTGCAGCAAAGGGAGATGGCTGCTGCTCTGCAGACACGCTCATGCTCTCCATCAAACACGGAAGCCACAGAAGCATCGCGTTGCTGACCTAGGCTTAGGAAATGGGGACATTTAGGGGAGGAAAGAAAGAAAGAAATTGGAAGTTACCGTAGATCTAAGTGCAAATTTCTCCCTGGATCCCAGATGTGCCTCCAGTTCATTTGTCAATGTCCACTGGAAGATGGAGGTCACAGATCCACCTCTTACTTGATTCAGTGCCTCTTCTGAGTCTGATCCTGCTCCCTTTCCCTCACCTTGTCTCCAAGGCCAGCCCAGGCATAGGGCAACCTCAGCTTTTTTAGCCTTCGCACTCCTGCGAGCAAGAACATTGTTAAGGCTCCCTGCTCAGCCAATCCGAGCACCACCTGTGTCCCCGATGCAGGGGACCACTGCGTCAAGCAGCTTGCCAGGCACCTGAAACACAGTCCTGCCATGCTACAGCTGTTGGAAAGTTTTGAACTGATTATGGGAGAACATAAAAATAATCCGCCTTACACCAATGTGAGCAATATAGGTAAATGTGTAGGGCAGCATCAATGCCAAAATGCTTTAAGGTCACATCCTACCCTCTACACAGCTACCCTCTTTAGCCCACACAATCCTGGGAAGGACAAACCTCCTTTAGCCAAAAGATCTAAGGTCCATTCCTTGTGGATCAGTGGACACATGGAAAGCAGCATGGCCAGATGCTGTGACTCTTGTACCAACCTACTGCCTCTGGCTCCGTGCTCATAGAGAAGTATTATCTTATTGAACAATCCAGCATTTATGGGATAAATATTACATATCTGTTCTACTCTCTGTAAATCCACAGAAAAGCCAATGTCTGACTCAAGCAAAGCTGTTTTCAATGTGAAGCAAGCAAATCCTTCATCCAGGAGCTCTCCTAGGCAAGCGAAGACATTGCTTCTCTTTGCTCGCCATGGCTCGGGGAAGATGAATGCTCCTCACCACACTTTCCTGAGCAAGGCACTGTGAGTCATTTCAGATTTATGCCTCAAGTCTCCCACAAGCAGCACCAGAGAGAAGTGATAGTGACTGAACCAGGAGGAACATGACCAGAAACCACATTGAAAACATCACATGAGCTTGCAGAGAAAATAAAGGTAATGTTCCTTGTCCCACCTCCGGGTCCAATCATGCTGAACGGGGATGAGGGGTTTTCCATGGGCACACTTGGTAAAATGTCCTGAAGCGGCCTTCCTGCTAGAAACTACCCAGGGAGAAAGGGGAAAGGAGAGGTGGAATATCAAGGGTGTGTAAGTCAAGAACAAGGGCTGCTCTACAACTTCTTTAAGAAGAGAAAAGGGAGAGGGGGTCAAAGTTTCTCCTGTGTCAACTGCTCCAGGTACATGCATCTTCTGCTTCCAAGAAAATTCACCAGTCTGTGAGAGACAGACGTAGATGTTCCCTAAGTAATACAATTTGCATAGCAGAGCATTGCTAGATTAGTCTTATCGATATCTGAGAGATGCCTTGGAGAAATCCTGATGAGCAGTGAAAGTCAGATCCCAGCTACTAGCATTTGTTCCCAGATCTGCTCTTCACATTTAAGGATCTAAAGTCAAACCTTGCCGCAGGAAGCTTTATTTAAGCTTTTATTTACTCTTCAATTCCAACAGCTGGTCTCAGGCAAGGGATGAGTCTGTGGCAGAGGTGCATGAATCTAATCCACCACAGAGCACCCCAGGTGCTGCAGCTCAGACACCGTCAAGGCTTTCAGTACGAGCTTTTCCTTCAGCAGCTGCGAGTATGAGTGGAGAGCATTCACTCCTCCAGCCCACCCAACAGATACACACTATTTTCTTTGCTTTGTTGAAGGAACATCAAAATACCCTTTTCAGAAAAAAAATCCATTTACCTCAGCAAGTCAAGACCTATTCTTTAAGAATTTGAAATCTCTTAACCACAGCCATCCTTTGTCACCAACTCTTCCTCCAGCTTCTCAAAGGTTCATAATTGGTATTTTGCCTTGGATACTGCTTGAAACAAAACTTGCAAGACTTCACCACTCAGATAAGGTTATTCCCCTACCATTTATAGGAAAACACAACCAAGCTTCCCCAGCTGCCCCAGACCAATGTGGCCACTCTTGCTGTCATCCATCTTCATCCCAGCAATGCTCCTCAACATGAGTACTTGTCTCAGATGAGAAGATTGATCTACAGGAGCAAAGCAGGTTTCCCACCAAGGTTTTCAGAAAGATACAGGAATGCTCCCCCCTCCTTCCCACCCTAAAAAGCTGAGTGTGTGAGGATTGATGGAAGCAGGTGATGCAATATCTGCTAATACAATTATGACTAAGGAGGAAAGTGAGTAAGCATGAGATATAAAGGGGGATTTCCTGGAGGTCAGAGGATTAAGAGTCTTCTTCCTCATCTCAACATGGAAGGTGTTTCGTGAAACTGCTCAAAAGAAAAAATATTTGTGGCTGGAGGCTCTGCCACCTCCCTAGCTTTTTGACTGCTGCATAGAGAGATCACTGTCAGGAAAAAAGTTTTGATGAGACAGGAGTCAAAGGGAATCCTTTGTAAAGCCAGCTGCAAGCAGCAGATATAAGGTAAGAGGATTCTCTTACTGCTTTTAAATTTCTTCGTTCATCTTTTATCAACAAAAGTGTGCTTGGCCTGTCCTGGTCCACACAGCTCACTGTGCCACTTTTAAGGTAAAAACCTGTGCCTTCCTGAGACAGCTGGTGCTCTAGAAGGTCTCTGACCTTCTCAATATAATAATAAAAACCCAGTTTTACCACAAAAAGGAGCCTGCAGCACACCACAAAACCCCAGCAGCTGCCAGGAGAACAAGAGAGCATTCCCAATTCCATACAAATCCCAATAATCCTTCTGTTTATCTGTTTTTAAGGGAGAGAAGAACAAAGATGGGTTATTCAATGAAGCTGGCACGTGTTGAAGCAAAGGGGCCTGACTTGTCTCTCTGACAAGTGTCTGCACATCACAGGAATGAGACATGGGCTTGAGGCTTTCAGCCACTTCTGCTATCGGGTTGAGACAAGTAGGAAGTTGCTTCTGCAAACATCAGCCCAACCTGACCAAACACCACCAACAAATCCATCAGCGTCTCCAACAGCCTGTGGCTTGCAGGACAGATTTTAATGCCATGTAAGGTGCCTGTATGTGCTTGGTTTGGAGCCTGTGCATCCGCTGAGCCACAACGAGAAGATGGAGAAGCTGAGCAGCCATTGCTGGTTCAGGACAGGCAAGGGTTGGACATCGCACCTGCAACGGCTTAAAGAATGTATAGGGTTTTTATGGGTCTTACAAATTTAAGTTCAAAATAAAAGGTTTGCCCTCCAGCAGGACTTTGCAGAGATGCCTTCCATTGATGGCTGTTTGTGGGTTGCAGGCAGAAGGTCAAACACTCCAGAGGGAGGAAAAATGCAGCGAGTGCTCGAGGAGAACCTTGATACTTGCAGGTTTTCAGCTGCCACAAGAGCGGGCCCGGTGCCGAGGGGTGGCAGCAGGGGGGTGGCAGTGACGGGCCGGGCAGCTGCAGTCTGGCGGTGGCTGCAGCGAGGAGGGCAGCGCTCAACCTGCCGCCGCCATGTGGGGCTTCCAGGGGGGATCCCGGCTGCTGGCCACCATGCTGCGGGCACCACAGGTCCCCCGGGCGGGGGTCACCTCCAAACCACCTGAACACCCGATTTCTGCTGCTGTGAGTAGCTTATGGGGGGGGTAAAATAAAATAAACCGGGGAGAGGTAGCTGGGGACAGCCTGGGCATTGGCGTACAGACACAAATTTTTGCTGGGAATTAAAGCAAGGTGGGGGGAGAGGTAGGAAGAAAGGTGCACATGCACACACCTCCTACTCCCTACACCCCCCCTGGCTCTTGCTTCCCTTTTATTTTGTCCATTCAGCACCCTGCCTGCCTTTTAAGTCCCCTACAGCCCAGAGTGCCCTCCATGGGGCTGCTTGAAGGCCCCAGGCACCCCACCAATGCAGGGATAGCCCCTTCCCCCCC
>CM021769.1:30794375-30912823 GCA_011076525.1 Nettapus auritus
CCCCATTTTTACTGCCATTTCCAGAGGTACACTCACCCCCAAAGCGGGTGTCCTCCTGGGCAGGGGTCTGCTGCCCCTGCAGAGCTGAGCTGTGTAGATCCTTCCACCATTCCTTCCTTTTGCAGTGGGGATGATTGCCCACCAAAACAGCAGTTGCTCCAGCTGCACAGACCCTACTGGGCTTCTGAACGGAGCTCAAAAAAAAGGAGCTTTACGCCAAAAACCCTGGGCGGGTTTCACTGCCAGCCTTTGCTTGTGGAGTTTATCCCCAAGCTGCATTTCCAAGGTCTGCAATGAAGTGTTTCACAGGCCTGAAGACTCTTTCTTCAAGCCAAATAAGAAAAGTGACAGCTCAACGGGTTAAGTGCTGTGCTTGTATGCCAAAAATGGCAGAGGCTGCTGCGCGTTGCTCTTCCCACCTCAAAGTCATTTGAAAGTCAGGCACAGCTGCTTCTGGAAACTCTGTGGGCCCAAGCCTGAATCTCACGGCTGACTGAAGGACACAGGACGATTCCCAGAGAGTATCATGACCAAGAAATACAGAGCAATAGGAACAGACCTAGAGAGCAGCCAGCTTGGTCTGCTGTTGGTAGAAATTGCTGTGCTTACCCAAATCTCCTTTCCACAGCCCCAGAAGGTGCTCATCTGACAGCCTAGAAAGGGCAGGGAGGGCAGATGAGCGCACTCTGTTGCATTAGATGCAGCAGCATGCAATGGGGGCCCCACGGGCATTGCAGCTGCTGTGCAGCCATCCCACTGATTCCTCTGGTCCTTCTCCCACCCGCAGGAGCAAGCCATCGCGCTAGCTGCGATGTTTACATGCTTCCTGGCACCAACAGCCTGGGTCTTGGCACACGTGGAGCACTACAAGAGCAGAGGAGATTAAGAAGTGGCCAGAACTACCTACACCCCCGGAGGTAGAGATGTGAGCGAAGATCTCAGAACAGAACTTCACCTGGGAAAGAACCCTGAGTTTGTTCATTAAAATTCACCTTTGCATTAAACACCGAGGTCTGTTGGCTTTGCTTGGTCCGCGTGCTTGTTGGTAGGGGAATGAACCAGCAATCCTGTGCTGCTGGACAGTGTGCTGTCCTGGAGGCAGTGTTCCTTTAAAAATTTGCAGCAGGGTCCAGGGATGCATGGTTTCCCACTTGAGCTTTTACCTAGCAGAGTTGCAGAGCAGCATAAGGCAGATGCCGAGGAACAGCATGAGCACAGAAGAAAAAAATTAAGTTGAACTCCTGACAAGAAAATACTCAAAGGTTTTAAACATCACTTTAAAATACCACTCTGAAAGTGGTCTGCTGGCTGCTACACATCTGACTTCTTTTGATCCTGTGTGAAGGCACACACCCCCCCAAACCACCACCCAAACGCACACCAAACTTCCTAAGCCCTAGGAAAGCTGACAGCCAGCACTTGCTCCCACTCAGAAGGATCTAGAGAGCAAACCGCATTTCCAGACATCCTGAAAAAACTTCTGAAACTGTCACATTTCACTTGGACTACAGATCTTTACACTCACTTCAGAAGCTGTTCAAACATTTCTGTACAAACACTCCCCACAGTACAAGAGGGTTGTCAAAATACTCTCAGGGAAAAGACTCGAGTACTGCCTCAACAGCACTGCCTCAGCTTTTTGAGATGCATGGGAAGTGATGGCAGCCCTACGAGCTCGCTGCGCTGTTGGCACTGCCTTTACTCCCAACGTGCAGTGACATGAGGCTGCTAAGGAAATTCTATTTTCGAGTCCTCTTCCTGTATTTAGCTATGAGGTAAAGGGAAGATTTTCCTGACCAGAATGCTCACTCCCCCAGCATTCTCTTCTGAAGCCAGTAAGAGCAAGATCAGGAATGAGCTTTGGAAGATGCAACAAGGCATGAGCTAGGGAAGTCAAACTGCATGAGCTAGGAGGAGAAAACATCACAACATAGTTCAACAGCTCAGCTAAGGGCAGAGCTAAAGGCATTAAAGTTGATGGAGTGGGCAGGGAAGACGAGGGCATTCAGAACTGAACCAAGAAATTTAGACAAAAACTAATAGGGGCAGAAAGGTTGAGGGTGACCAGGTGTAAGGTTTGACAGTTCTACTTTTGCTGTTTTAAAAAAGCTTAATTCTTCCTTGTCGAAGACATCTTTGCACTCGCATAGCAGCGTAGCATCAGCCATGTGCTTGCTTTTTTCTGTTGCTCGTCTTAAACCCTGAAAGTCAAGACAGCAAACAAAAAAAAGCATACAAAGAATAAGGATTTCTACACCAGTTTGAGTGACTCAGCATATTTAATAACCACAGAATCAAAATGCTAATGGAAGCTCTTGAATCACAGTAGTCCATCAAGCTAGCACCGTGAAGCAAAAACCATCCATGGATGCTTTGGCAGCAGTACTTTAAAAAATCCAGTTCCACCCTCAGGAATTTATCCAAGTTGTATTACTGTGCTCAGTTTAAAGCTACTGTTATAAGTTTTAGTGTAGTTTGCTATTACTACAGTTTAATTATGCGTATTGTGCATCCAAATGGATACTTGGACATAGCCCCCAGTTCAGACCTGCATTTGTTTCAAAGTCTTGATGTGTACAATTATCTTCCATCCTTATACTGACATCGGCAGTAGCAGAGTAAAACCATTACATTATGGAAAGCTTTTAAAGTCATTAAGAGGCAAAAGGAAAGAAACAAACCCAAAAAACCACAACCTCATCTCAGGCCTTATTCAGACCTTTTCAGTCACTAATGCTTATTTGTCAAAAGGTATCAGGAGTACAGTTTCCCACAAAAGAGCAGAACTTGACAATAAAGAACATATTTTAATAGTACTACATACTATGCAAATTATACAGTAATCCGGCTGGTGATTAGCAGACTGATTTAATCTGCATTGTTCTTGGAGAAAGGGGTTTTGTAACATGAAACCTAGAAGGAAGCATATTCATAAACAAAGCAGAGATCCAAACGCAAGTCGGAATGAAGGCACAACAGAACTACAAAGAAAGGGAAGGCAGAGACGTTTATTCCAGCAATACTGCTGCAACTCACTTCAGCACAAAGTGTTCATAAAAGACAACAACCCCCAGAAGTATATAAAACCAAATCCACTGAACGGTAATCCTGGAAAAAACCCTTTGATGGAGTAAACACTCCCTCTACTGCAAATGAGGAGGAGGGGTTGTGGAGAAAGAGGGCGAAAAGAGAAAGATGATTTCAGCAATCTGCCTTGGGGCTGCTGCAGGGGCACAGAGGGAGAGGATACCAGGGAAGGGCACGCCCTCCTAAGGCCAGTACCACTACGTAATACCACATACAATGATCAGGCACCTCTCTAGCACGCTTTAATAGAGGAGCTTCTGCTACCCCTTTTCCAGGCAAATAACCTCCACCCCTGTATCATGCAACCAGCATCATCCTCCCGCAACAGCTCGATAGCAAAACTGATAAATAAACCACTGTGGAGCCTGCGTCCACTTTTTTACGAGAGCAGGATGGGAGCTCTCACGGTCAGTGCCACTAATGGTAGCGCGTAGGGAAATCTTGACTCCAAGCACCAAAGGGTTACACTGCAAAAGGCCACTTACTCCTCCGACCAAGCATCAGAAAGCTGCTCTCCCCTCTGCCCGCCCACCCACCCCCCTTCCATGTAATTCAGTACAGAGTCAGTGGTCTGAGCGCTGCTAGCAGCAGCAGCAGCAGAAGTTACTGTCCCAGGGTAGTGCAAGGGCTTCTATGTCAGGATGTCATGGGCTTGGTGCTCCACCAGCATCTCCATGCTCCTCACATCTGTGCACCAGAACTCCAGGCGATCTTTCATCCCTTTGATCTGGAAAACAAGTCCACAGAAAGTAACTTTGCTGCTCCCTCCCACTAGAAGATCAACATTCACTGTGTTAAGGACAAAAACTTGAGATCTCAACTTCTCATAACCCTCCACACCTAGAAAAGACACTGCTTAACAGCTCTTAACATCAAAACTACAGTATTTTAAATTAAACTGAAATGCACAACAGGACTTGTTCGCATGCTATTATTTCATGTATGTAGCAATTTTGTGCGCATTTCTCAAAAGGTAAGGGCACCTTATACAGTCTCCCAAAACATTTATTACGAAGGTGCTGAGCTTCTCAAATTCATCTTGTTTACCACCCTGAACTACTCTCTTCCCAAGAAAAGGCTGCCACCTCCAACCCAGGAACAAAGCATTTTGTTCCATGCACTTTGTTCTGAAGAAACCACGTAAACATCTGCAGCCTTCTGTAGCACGCTGTCATTGCATTTGTGTTTCCTGGTGGTTTGTGTGGTTTTTGACAAGTGTTGCTAGTAGCTTATCTCCTGACAGATTTGTAACTAGCTACTGCAGAAGAGATACAAAATGCTCTATATATTTAAGGGAAGAGCTAAGGAAGTCAATATAAAAAGGATGGAGGAAAAGCTGATACACTTCTGAGCTCCTTGAACAGCTTCAAAAAACACTAGGGAGACATTCTCAGCTAGTCATTCTAGCTAGACACAAGACGACAAGTCAGTACTGCCACAGTACTCAAGCTGGTCATTACCTGCTGTAAATCCAACACACGCGGCTGTACCCACGTCATGTGCACCCTCTTATCCACTTCATCAATACTGCCCTTTACCAAGCCTACTGAGAGAGCCTTCATCACCAGCAGTTCCACCTTCAAAAGAAAAACAAACATCAAGAACACCGAATCATCTGCTTTTCCAAAGATGGATGACATTTTTAAACGGATCTAGCCTGCGGAATTCTTTCTACGTTCAAAAAAATCAAGACCACCTACAGTCTCTCACACCCATCTTTTAAATGAAATAACTTATTCAGTGGAAGAAGAGCTGTAGGTGCTCAGCACCTTTCTTTTAGCAAGGCACTCAACAAAACCTTTTACCACATTCTTGTTGACAAGGTCGTCAGAGCATACAGAGGGACCGCAAGATGAGGGAAAGTATCTGCTAAGCCTCCGAGCTCAAAGGGTAGTGGTTAGTGATTCAGAGCTGCATAGACAGCTAGCTACAAGCAGAGTTTCTCAGGCATTTATACTGGGTCTGATACCAGTTAATTATACTTGAAATCAGCAGCATTACAAATCTGCAGATGAAGCCAAACTGGGAGGAGAGGTAGATAAGCTAGAAATAAGTCACCGTAAAGACAGTCCTCAGCAGATTGAGCTAACGAGGACTGCGTGGAGTACAACGAAAACAAGTGCGAGGTCCTGCACCTGAGACAGAAAGCTTCCCAGCACCAGCACAGGCTGAGCTCTGCTGCAGAAACCCTGCTGAAAAGGAGGGGACTCGCAGCAGGCACAGCAAACTCCCACTTCCTCAAACATACCTGCAACACTGGGTCCTGCTTTGCAGCACCCCCTTTCTAGTTTAAGTCAGGCAATGCAAAACTGGAGAGAGGACAGCAAAGAGCCACCAAGATTAGGAGGTGGAGAACCTGACACAGGAAGAAACTGGATTTGTTCAGCTTCGGTAAGAGGAGGCTTGGGGAAATCTCATCATTGGCTTCCAAAACTTAAAAGGCAGTAACACAGAACGTGGAGGTAGCGTTCTTAAAAGGACACGTGAAAAGACAAGGGACAACAGGCAGAAGTTGCTTCAAAGGAATTCCACCTGGATTACAGAACAAAATCTTCACTGTGAAAAATTAAACATCAGTGACACAGTGGAATCTCCCCTCGCTGGATGACGGAGGATCTGCCAAACTCACCAAGAAACAGGAACAATTCCTCGCAAGAACAGTTCTCCAAATAAACAAGAACAGGGGAGAACATTTATACTTCGAGTTCAGCTACGGGAGTACACCTATTCAGAAGTTTTTACAGCTTCAAAACTCAGGTATCAAGAAGCGTCAGCCCTGAACTCACCTCATTCACCGTGACTTTGGCACTCTTAGCAATCTCTTCAAAAGTGAGTTGCCTGTGATTGGCTGGTCGGGTGAAAGTCATCTGAATTCAAGCAAACAAAACAAAAAAATAAAGCCCGATAGTTTTATTTCCCCTCCACACACAGGGTGCACAGCTTTCACTGCACCACCCTGCCGGGCGCTCAACGTGCAGCGCCAACTACATTTAATCAAAATGCTTCCAATAAAAACACATTCACATCAGCAGAGAGGCGCAGCACCCCTCCCTCCTCCCTCCACACACCTAGATTCTCCAAGCATTTCTTAGACAACAAAATCTCCAAATAAAGCTGGTCAATGTGTGCTGAGTGTCTCAGTGCCCACCGAACCCCAGGCATGACACAACGCCTAGAGGACGTAAGACTAGATCACTGTAAAACACGGGAAGTGGAATACACATGCACACACCTGTGCACAAATACATAAATACACATCACACTTCAGATGCTCAATATTTAAGTTTTTGAGAACAGATCCAGAGCCATGGAGGATTATACATCAGTATTATTTGGTAACAACAGAGCCAAAGCCTTCGAGTGACAGGAAAAAAAACTGTTTTAAATATTTAGAGTTGCCTCTCAGGGAAAGGATTTCAGGCCTTCTGCAATTAAAGTGTTAACTGTGTTTTCAGAAGTCTTGGTTATACTAGAACTGTTATACTTGAGCAGTTTTTGCAGATACTGCTCTCAGATACAAAGGCTGCACCTTACTTCCCCACCTCCACATCCTGCCTGACAGAGAGCACACCCTTTACACTGCCAACAAGTAGCTGAAGACTTTTCCAAGCAGTACTTGCTTTTTGGCACCACCTAGAGGCAAACCTTGCAGCCAACAACTAGTTATAACCCCGAGGATGTGTAAAATAAGGAAATCCAGCAGAGAACACCCCGCTTAACAGTGCTACCCCCACCAAAAGGCAGTTAGAGCAGTGCCGTTCCATGTCCCACATTTAACACCTAACAGCTCTCAGCTCAGCAGCTCACCTCCATAAGACATAAAAGTTGAATCTTCTGCAGCAGCAGTGCTTCATTTGCAGCCAGATCTGGCTGTGAGAGCATAAAATGAAACAAGTTCATTAGTATTTATTCCCCCCACCCGCAGGAGCACACTGTACGCTGAAGGAAGCCACTTGGTGACCCACTATCCTCATTTACAAGGGAAAGACACCATTACAATCCACCTACTGCTTGGCAGTGGGTCCATAAAACAAGTCTTGAGAACTGCATGCTTAAATGCAGGGCTTCACAAGATGGGCAGCCTGCTACTAAACGGCCACAGCCTTGTAGAAGCAGCCACCTCAACCTGCAAAGTACTGCTACTTCAACAATCATGGAATCAGAAAATCTGGAGTTGGAAGGGACCCACGAGGATCGTCAAGTCCTGGCTCCACACAGGGCTTCCTAAAAACTAAACTGAACACAAGTCCTGTGAGGAGCGGCTGAGGGAACTGGGGGTGTTCAGTCTGGGGAAGAGGAGGCTGAGGGGAGACCTCATTGCTCTCTGCAACTGTCTGAAAGGAGGTTGTGGGGAGCTGGGGGTCGGCCTCTTCTCGCAGATAGCCAGCGATAGGACTGGAGGGAATGGCCTCAAGTTGCACCAGGGGAGGTTCAGGTTGGAAATGAGGAGACATTTCTTCTCAGAAAGAGCAGTCAGGCATTGGCACGGGTTGCCCAGGGAGGTAGGCGGTGGAGTCACCGTCCCTGGGAGCATTCAAGGAGAGGTTGGACGTGGTGCTCAGGGACATGGTTCAGTTGGGAAACTGGTGGTAGGGGTGTGGTTGGACCAGATGGTCGTGGAGGGCTTTCCAACCTGAATGATTCCGTGCTTCTATGAAAGAAGCATTGCTATGCTATGATTAAAATTACACCCATGCAAAGATTCAGGAAATTTAACTCGAGTTAAAGGATCTCCTGAGCAAACTCTGTGAACACCAAGCCTAGCCTTAAGCGACATAACTCACTCACTCACCTGCTGCCCCCACGCTGACTTCAAAGCCTGAAACGTCTCTACGTTACCACTGTTGAAGGCATAAAGTGTATCAATCAACCACTGCCTGTCGGTGTTTCTCAGGGACTCCAGAACAGGGTGCATGAGCTGCAGAACGCAGGCAAGACAGCGTTAACAGGGTAAAATCAACTTGTGGTACTTAAGAGCTGACACAAAGCAGCAGCAACTTACCAGCTCCCCAAAGTTATAAACACCTTCTCCCAAGAGCCCTGCCAGCCCCAGGGTAAAGGCTCTCTCCTGCTGCTCTGACACTGCAGGAAAAAAAGAAATATACACAAACCACCCTCAAAACAACAAAAATAAAAGTCAGGATGAAGCAGCAGCCCAAGACCCATCACCCCTTCCCTCACCCTCCTCTCCGTGTCTGTATGAAATCATCTCCAGCCTTCCTCCTCTTCATCTACTCCCACGACTGCTACTGCAGGCTTGTGAATTTCAACAGTAGCAGCTGTTTTTTAAACTGGCTATTTTTTAAACCTATTTTGAAGATTTTGGGGAACTAGAAAAAACTGTCCCTAGAAGCACTGCCCCCTGCCCCCATCACTTCAATACTCTCATGTGTCGGATCTTACTCAGGCATTCTTCTGGTGTTCCCCCTTTCCCCCAGATCCTGACCCAACAACGACAGATTCAAAATAACGTTGAGAAAGCCTTTTCTCTGCCACTGCATTTATTTAAAGTGGTAAAACAGAATGGAAGTCGGGGATTTCTGTGCTTGGCAAAGGAGTTACCTGGCAGATCTTTAACATCGATGCACCCCAGGAAGCGCAGAGCATCCTTGTAGTAGGAGGCGTGGTTCCCAATCGTCTGGTAGTACTTGCTGGAGAGGTCGTAGAAGCGGCTGTGAACTGAGGTCACCCCGGGGAGATTGTTCAGCATCTCCTCAACCTCCTCGATGGTCTCCTGGAGGAGAGCAGGAAGTCTGTTTGTTACAGGTAAGGGTACAACTCATACACGTCCGCCTCCCAGCTCACTGCTAAGGGGTTTGCACTCCTGGTTGTTCCAGAAGTAGCACCCGTTCGGTAGTAAGGCAGCTGAGGCCACTGCCAAAGCCAAGAGGATGAAGGAAAACCACGCAGGAAATGAAGTACTGCCGTTCGGTCCTTGTTAGCTGAACACTACAAAGCACCTAAACACCACTGATTCCATAAGGCTCTGAGTTGTGACCTGAAATACACGAAGAGCTCTCCTCTTCTCACCTTCGTGACCTGCAGGTCTCCGATGTTCAGCTTCAGGGCCCCGATTGCCGTTTTACACAAAATGACAGCTTCATCGCTGCTTTTTACCTGTGGTTACACAGAGATGCACAGTCAGAGAACGTCACCACCCCAGCCAGGCAGGCCCCTGAAACCTAAAGGTAGTTGCATTCCATTTGTTAACAGGCTCCTGCCTTAAAATACAGGATCATTCACACATTTCTGTGAGCACTTATTCACAGGAGTAAGTGTTCTCCAGCGCAGGTTTCAACACACACAATCTGCCTCTTCAGCTATGTGATGTGTTCATGTGCAAAACAATTCCTGAAAGCAAACCACTAGAAAGGGCAACCTCTAAAATACCTTTTCTCGAGTCTTCTCCAAAAAAGTAAGGGCCACAGCGGGATCTGCAGCGGAGGAAAAAAAAGCAGCAATATCAGGAATTCCAGCAGAACTAAATCTCAAGCTTGAAAGAAATCCTTTAACAGAATTACAGAAGACTGGAATATTTTTTTCCTAGCGTATTGCTCAACCTCCCAGAGGCGCCACTGTCTGTAGGCCAGGCTTTCTGCACGACAGCTAATTCTCCAACAAAACAGCACTGCTACAGTGCTACAAAGAGCACTACTACTGCTCTCATACAGCAGCAATTATTTCAGCTCTTCCTATTGGTGCTTCCCTTCTCAACATAACAAAAACACTACAGCTAGCTCCAGCAGTGTTGGATATTTAGCAGTTACTACTAACTAGTTACGTTTCAGTCATCACTTCCTAAGAACACTGCAGGCAGCGGATAAGGTCACTTACCTGTCATCTGCCTCACTACATGAAGAATGATCTCTACGAGGGACAAGGGATTCACCCTGGAACGACAAAAAAGCCACTGCCATAGGAGTCGTAGCCAACAGCACATTACCTGAAAACTTTCGGGCAAATAAACTCACCTGTGTTCAAACTCACTGATGAAGTTCTCATAAAGCTGTGGGTACAAAGATATCGGCAGTCAGAGCAAAGTTAGATTTCATTTCACCTCAGACAAAGTTTTCATTGCATTCCTATTCATCCCTTCAACAAAGCAGTGGGCATCCGGCAGAGGAATGCCTATGGCACACAAAATTCAGGAGCCCTAGGTTGCTTATTTTGGCTAATTTCATCTGTTCTGCACCTAGAAACTAACAGCTCTTTATTACGGAAAGAAGTACAAAGTGGAATTTGAATGGAAAAACACAAAGGAGAGGGAAAGCATACAATTACTTGGGTAAGCAGTTATCTCCAGGAAGAGAAAAACTTCCCATAGAATGGGTGAAACAAACCACTGCATGACTTGAAGCAATGATGAGCGTGACAACCCACTCTGTGTCTGGGATTGTAACCCTTCTGTTACGAAAGAGACTCCCTCTGCACCCCCAAAACAATCCCAAGTGCCTGGAATTAAGACAGCATCGGTTTGAAGCTCCTCACACCAACGCATTTAATCTCAGCAGGTTTTTAATGCATTAGGCAAAGTCTGCATGCTTCATAACCCCCCCAGATTGAATTCAGCTAGCTGAGCAATGCTCTAAAGTCCCAGACCGCTTGCAATCAGTACAAGAACGCCCCCACGGACCCGTCACGGCCAGCAGTGACCCCCGGGGCCACCCGCGCACCTCACCTTGATGAGCCCATCTCCCTGGGCAAAGCACGGGTCCTGAACGAAGTCCAAAACCTGCAGCGTCAGCTGGTGCCACAACCTTTAAAAACCACAGAGCCGCTCAGCACCGGCCCCGCGCCGCTCCTCACCCCCCGGACCCGACACTTCCCCACTTCCCCACTTCCCCACCCCCCCGGGCCCCCTCGGGCCCCCCCCCGGGCCTCACTTCTTGTTGTAGAGCTCCTCCAGGCGGTGCCACACGGCGGCCTGCCCCGGCCCCGAGCTCTGGCTCTGCTGCAGGAAGCCCGGCACGTCCTTCATGGCGGCGGCGGCCCCGATCCGGATCTCGATCCCGATCCGAATCCCGATCCGAATCCCGGCCCCGGCCCGCGACACCGACACTGAGGGGGGGGGGGTCAGCACCCCGCCGGAAGTGCTCACTCACTTCCGGCCCCGCGCGAGGCACGCTGGGTAGCGCCGGTAGCCATGGCGACGCCTCAGGCCTGGGCCAAAACAACGGGCGCGCAGAAAGGCGCTCACTTCCGGCCCCGCGCGGGGCACGCTGGGTTCCCCCGTAGCCATGGCAACGTCTCGCTTTCCTCCTCCCCCAAAATAAAACTATTAAAAATAAATAAATAAATAAATAAATAAATAAACACTCAAAGCACTCCCTTCCGGCACCGCGCGAGGCACGCTGGGAATCGATAACTGTGGCAACGCTGGGATTTAGTTTTTGTTTATTTTTCCGCTCCTAAAAACTAAGTCGGAAAAAAATATAAAAACACACGCGTCATAATAATAATAATAATAATAATAATAATAATAATAATGACACACACGACAGCACTCAGTTCCGGCCCCGCGCGGGGCATGCTGGGTATGGCCTCGATGGCCGTGGCAACGATTTATTTTTTTTCTCCCCGCTCCTAAAAAATAAATCCGAAAAAAAAATAAATAAAAACACACACACACGCCTAAATAAAATAAAATAAAATAAAATAAAATAATAATAGTAAAAAGACACACACACCCGCCCCAAAGCCCTCCTTTCCGGCCCCGCGCGGGGCACGCTGGGTCCCCCCCGCAGCCATGGCAACGCCTCCCCCCCCGGAAAAAAAAATAAAATAAAATAAAGCAGCCCCAAAAAAGCTCGGCCTGGCCCCAAAGCGGGCCGCGGAGCCATGGAGCGGGGGGCCCGGCGCGGGGCCGTGGCGGCCGGCGGCCTTCTGGCGGCGGGTGGGGGCCGGGGGAGGGGGGGAAGATGGCTTCGGGGAAGGGAGAGGGCTGCGAGGGGTGGGTGAGGGCTCGGAGCAGTGAGGGGCGCCGAGAGGAGAAGCAGGGGTTGAGGGGCAGGGCTGGGCGCTGGGGCAGGCTGAGGGGAGCCCCCCCCCCCCGAGCCGCCCCTTCAGTGGCTCTGTGCTTTCTTGCAGCATGGAGGAGCCTCCGGGAGCGCGGCCCGAAGGACGGAGGTGGCCCCTGGGGCCTGGCTCAGCTCTTCTCCTGCTCCGGGATGGGCTGTGGAGCGTGGAGGTGGGCTGCGTGGCTGGGGGAGAGCAGTCACCCCGCACCTGAGGCTGCTGCCTGGTCCCGCTGGACCTCTGCACCCATAGGGGAACAGGACCCCAGTGGGAAGGGGCTCACGCTCCTACACTGAAACTACAGGGTGCAGAATGTCGCTCCTCCTATCACAGATACGGTCTCCGTGTCTGTGAGCCTGAGCTGGCGTGTGCCAGCCTGGGAGCTTGAGGAGCTCTGCTCCTCAGAGTAGAGAAGTTTAGCTGAAAAATGTTAGCGTTTGCCAGGTTATGAATTTAGCTCTCTGGGAATCTGGCCTGGCAAGGCAGAGCCATGTCCTTGTCAGCCATGCTGAGGGCGATGTTAGAACTCGATAATTGTTATCTGCAGATTGCCAAGATCCAGCAGCTCCCTCTTGTCTCTTCACGTTCCCACGCCTTCCCTGGACTGCTCTTAATGTCCTGCACTAGCAAGCACTAATTGTCCAGGGAGAAACTGTTCCTTGAGATGATAATGACTGTTCTCAGCCCCATCTGCATGTACTGATGACCTCCAATTCCTTTAGTCATTTTCCATTTATATGTGGAGCTCTCCCAAGGCAGAGCCCCTGGGGGAAATAGAGAACTGGTGAAATGTCTGCACTAACCTGGGCAGTGGTTTCCCAGAGTGACCACACCACCTTGTTAGAAACCTTGAAACCAAGGACATAGTTGGAAGGGCTTTCTGCAGTTTCTCAGGGTGTTTTTCTCACCCTGAGCAGTTCTTTCAGCAGAAGTCTCTGACAGCATGCTATTCTTGTGCTTTCTTTCTGTTCCAAGCAGGATCCAAGGGACCAGGCCCTTCTCTCTGTCTGCTGCCACCAGAGCCATTTTAGGACTGGGCAGATGGGGAGATGATGGTGGGAAGAAGCAGCTCACCCTGCAGGACGTGGCAAAGCTAATTCAGAAGAAGGAGTGTCGCCGAATAGTGGTGATGGCTGGTGCTGGGATTAGCACCCCCAGTGGGATTCCAGATTTTAGGTAATGCTTTTGTTGTTTTCTTTATCCTTTTTCAGTGCTGGGGCTGCCAGGATCAGGCTTAGGTAATGGTGGTGCCTGCTATGTTTTATTTGTCTGTGCCAGGCTAGGCTAAACACAGGAGTTTTCTTGCCTGCTTATTCTCTGTCCACTAATGGCAGGCTGGCACCACTGTGGGTCACGTTTTGGCCCAGATCTTCAGGATGATAATCATGCTTGTTGCTTGGCTCTGTGGCTGCACTGATTGCACCACCTTGACCCTTCCAACTCTGTCAGCACACCTCTGCAGCCAGAAGGTGGGGTGGCACTAGATCAGACCCACAAGTCGTGTCCCCTGTGCAGAGGTGGTTTCAGGTGCTCTCCTGATGCAGCTCTGCTCTGAATGGATGATGCAAAACAGCAAGAGAGACCGCAAGGACCTGTCTGTGTGCTCTGTTTCGTCTTGATCTGTTTCTCTTCCTGCAATCTGACCACCAGTCCTGCTTTCCTCTCTTTGCAGGTCCCCAGGGAGTGGCCTCTACAGTAACCTTGAGCAGTATGACATCCCTTATCCAGAAGCCATCTTCGAACTGACCTATTTCTTTGTCAACCCCAAGCCCTTTTTCACTTTGGCCAAGGAGCTGTACCCTGGCAATTACAGACCCAACTATGCCCACTATTTCCTGAGGCTCCTTCATGACAAAGGGCTCCTTCTGCGGCTCTACACCCAGAACATTGACGGGCTGGAGAGAGGTGAGTTTTCCCCAGTTCTCAACAGCAAGATACCAGGAAGAGGGTGAGGAGCAGGACTGGGGAAATGCCTAACGAGCAAGGAGTTTCTGGCTCAGTCACCTCATGCTGAGCTGATCCGTCCCCACGTGCTGTGTTCCAGCTGCTGGGATCCCTCCTGACAGACTGGTAGAAGCCCACGGCACCTTCGCCACTGCCACTTGCACAGTCTGTCGAAGGAAATTCCCAGGAGAGGACTTCAGGGTGAGTGCTCACAGCTGGGCATTGACACAAACTAATGCAGAGAAGAACGTATCACAGGCCCGTTACTTTGCCCTCAGGGCCGGCAGGGTTTGTTGGAGGGGATTAGACTTGGTGCAAGGAAATGGAGGGGCTGGATGTTACAGCAAGGCTACAACGTGTTTGTGACCCTGCTTGTGCAGGTATGTGCTGCCCCATAACGAGTGGTGTTGGGTGCTTTTACTTCAGGGGGACGTCATGGCAGACAAGGTCCCTCACTGCCGTGTCTGCACTGGAATTGTCAAGCCTGACATCGTGTTCTTTGGCGAGGAGCTCCCGCAGCGCTTCTTCCTGCATGTGACAGACTTCCCCATGGCAGACCTGCTTTTTGTCATCGGAACGTCCCTGGAGGTCTGGGACTAGGGAACACCCCGTCTCACAAGAAGGAAAAGGCACACCAACAGGGCTGAGGGACTTTGGAGGACAGAGGGGGCTTAGAGAAGGCAAGAAACTGGGTTTCAAGGTAAAATGTGAGGTGGCAAGGTGAGAAATAGGGTGCCTGTGCTCTGTAAAGTCGAAAAACCTTGTGTGGTCCTGGTAAAGGTGGCACCTAACGAGGAAGAAGCATTTTTTGTGTCTACCTGAAGAAAGGCCACCAGATAACTGGTGACATCCATGACCTGTTCAAAGCTGGGGTAGCTTAGCCCACAGTGGGAGAATCTGTTAAGCACTAACAAAGTCCTGGTGTGCAGTGAGTTCATGCCTTGAGTGCCCCTCAGCCAGGTGACGGTCTCTCTCTGCTCCTTTGGGTTGCCTTCCTTCAGGTGGAGCCCTTTGCCAGCCTGGCAGGAGCTGTTCGCAGCTCCGTTCCCCGAGTCCTCATCAACCGCGATCTTGTAG
This sequence comes from Nettapus auritus, assembly GCA_011076525.1. Classification (NCBI taxonomy): domain Eukaryota; kingdom Metazoa; phylum Chordata; class Aves; order Anseriformes; family Anatidae; genus Nettapus; species Nettapus auritus. Next base: position 30,809,499 of record CM021769.1, read on the forward strand.
GACCGTTCGCCTGGCAGCAGCGCTACAACGACATAGCCCAGCTGGGGGACGTGGTCGGTGGGGTCGAGAGGCTGGTGGAGCTGCTGGAGTGGAACGAAGAGATGCAAGCACTAATTCAGAAGGAAAAAGAAAAGGTGGGAAGGGGCTCCGAGCCCCATCTCCCCCCACTTAGCCTCTTCATTCCTCATGCTGGAGTTATCTCGGGGGGCAAGCACCATGCTTGCTGGGATTAGAGACTTGTACTCCAGACATTGCCACACTTGCAGTGTGCATTCAGAGAGAAGGACCACAGAAACGTGCAGTGGGGTTACCAAAATAAAAGTAGCAAACCCAAGTGGTATTTCACAGCGAAGGCAGGCACAGTGCCACAGAGCAGAGACAGTGTTACGCTGCTAAGAAGGGGAGACAGAGAGCTGCCAACCTCAGCTGAAACAGGCAAACTATGGAAAAGGCCAGGCACTGGGGTGAGCAAGGGTGCATTAGGGCTTCTTCAAGCAGTGACCCACTTGATTACTGAAAAATTTTCTATGGCTTTCATCTGTTACCTATTTATTCCCAAATGGAACGCACTGGACTCACCATTTAGCTCTGGGGACAGTATCCTGGACCTGGACGTGATAGACCAAAAAAAATCCCCTCTATCTGTATCAGATAAATCCAGTCCAATCTTGTAAGACGGCAGAGGACTTGGTTTTTATGTTGCTTTGCCCTGGCTGTGAGCCTGGGCTGTGATGCTGGTAGTGCCACCTGACACGTTAATCAAACTGCTGAACTACACCAAGGAGCTAAGCATCGCCTTAGTGGAGGTTCCCCCTTTCTGTACATTCCCTTGAATTGCTTTGGTTTCATTTCTAGTGGCTTTTCTGGTCATTTGTGAGAAACAGGTAATGCTAGAAATTTAAGTCGTCTCTCAGTGTGCCACGGCTGATGCCAAGCAAGGTGCTGCAGTGGCAGGTGTGCTACAGCCACCAAGCAGCAGGCAGGAACAGCACTGAGTTGCTAATGAAAGACGTGGCATCTTTTTTTTTTTCCACCTGATTGTTTATTTCACCATGCCATTCTTCTTACATCTGTAGTCTTTCGAGATCTTCAGAAGTGAGAAACTGCCAGCAAGTTCTTAATTGCTTTAAATTTACTGCTAATGTTAATTGCTATATTACTTTAGATCCACTGGGAATATTTTTCCACGTGACATGAAATGCTCTAAACCTTTTTTTCTTTTCTCCTTAATTTAAGCCAAAATTCTAACTTGTGGGACAGGCTAATTCTTCTGCTTGTGACAATGAGCACAGCTCTGTTCTTGGCAGCAGGGCTCTGACAACTTGCTGTAGTAAGAAACCAGTTGTATTTTTAAGAGTTTGCCTGTTACTGTTTGCACACAATTTCTCCTGACCCAAGAGAAAATCTAGCTTCAGTGTTCCAAGTTAATATTAAGGTTGTTATAACTTTAATTGGCTTGTTGGATAGGAATGAATAAGACTTTTTAGGTTTAAATAGGAATTATTGGTTAGGTTTTTGATTTTTCATTGTTGGATATGTTGCATTTGTATGAGCAACTGGTCTTTGATGTAATGTTTGTGCTGTTCTGCATCTCAGATGGATAAAGCTGGTGCAAATGTGGCAAAGCATGGAAAAAAAACCCACCCTCCTCCTCACTCTGGGATTTTGGTGTTAGCAAGCATCACTGACCGACAGAGCAGGTGACGGGAGGTTTGAAACACCCCAGCAAACACTGTGTGGTCTTTCTATTTTTAGCTGGATGCAAAAGACAAATAGGACGGCTGGCTCCCAGCTGCTGGAGAGCAGCATTCACCTTGAAGAGGAGACGTTGTCGTGCCCAGCATGGGCAGAGAACACTATGATGGCAGGGAGCTGTGGGAGAGGCCGTCCAGCTCTACAGCAGCAAAGCTACCTGGGACTGGCACTGTGGGAGGAAGGGGATGCTCGCGGCTCAGTCCAGCCCACCTGCAAGAGGACCAGCGAGGCCTTCACCACGAAGGAAGGGAAGCTGAAGGGAGCAAAGCCCAAATCCCAAGCTGCAAACTGTTCCTGCCCGCGAGGGCTTTTCCATCTGAGATTTCAGAACAGTTTATGTAGCCAGTGAATGTTGTTCCCTCCTTGCCTTTCCTCATTTCAACACCCACTAGGAGACACTTCCCTCTTCTGTGGCTCTGTGGCCCTGTCAGCACGCTATTTGACGATGTCCAGCCATGAGACTTTCACCAGTAAGTCACCAGGAGCTCCTGGTCTCACGCCAGCATGCCAGACAAGATGTGCAGCCACAGCTTGTGGTTAGCATCTCCCTCTTTCTGAGCCTTCCAACCTTGGAGAACTTCAGAGGACCTGGTTTTCACAGAGCCGGAGTTGAAAATGCCACGAAAGTCAGGCCTTACGGCAGGCCAGAAGGCAGCTGGTCAGAATCAATTCTGGAGTGAGCTTCCCAGCTGCCCCCACAGGACTGAGCATCTACCGACTCACTTCACAGCTCCTCCACAGATATTTTTGTCTTAGTCATGATCTGTCAGCTGCTGCAGACTTGTAGCATTTAGTCTTTGGATGAAACCTCTGCTAATCAGGAGATGAATGCTGTTATTGTGCCTGCAACTGGGGCCTAGCCCCTGGTCCTGTTCAGGAAGGCCAAATCAAGCCACTGGAAGAGCTGTCAATCAGTATAGTATTAATTATTTAATAATAAAGTGTTTGAATTCTTTTGCTGATGCCATCTGAGGGTTTTTCTGTAAAATTCACACATTCCCTAGTCTTTGAATACATTCTGTCCGTCTCCCCCCCCCAGCCCCCTCCCCCCCAGTCTTTCACCTGCTTTTTATCCCTCCCTGCTCCCTTTTTTTTTCTTTTTAACTTTACAAGAGTGTCTTTCTTCCCCGTAAATGCTGTCCCAGGGAGAGGCAGTTATCAAGGCATTGCACTTACTCCCCACTCTTTCCCAAACATGCCCCAGGAGACATACTTTGCACGTCACAGGTGTTGCAGAGCATCTTCTCTGTTAACAGGGCATGAAATTCATTGCCACTGGTTCCGAAGTTGGCTGTGGGGATTGAAGTCACACCCCGGTGGCCCAGGGTGACCCACCTATTACCACAGCAACCACTCCACATGCAGTCCCAGATTAAAACGAGCTCTAAACAAGCACAATGAAATGCAAAACATTTTACACCACCACATTGGTACAGTCACTCAAATGAAGAAAGTTATAGTGAAGGGAACAAAAGCACTTAAGCATACAGCTACATTTTACTAATACAACACTGGTACATTTATTAACTTCTATGCTCTAAAAGCTGTTTCTGAGGCAAAGCTAGAGCATCAAAAAGCTGTTGTATGGCTGATTACATATATATAATTAGAAGTGTTTGGACCTAATACTCAGCTGCTGTAAATCAGACTAGCCCTAAGATGCTACTGAAGTCAGGATGGGATCAGAGATTTGTGTTTGGTGACCTAGCAGCTTCCTAGAAAAAAGGCTTGAACAAATTCCCAGCCAGATGAACAGACTTGTTTATCCAAACGTGCAATTCAAATATATCGGTGTGGTTCTTCGCAGAGCCAGGATCCCAGTGGGTGAATTTGAATGTGCAGCATCAGTAAAAGCAGAGGGGTTGTTCCCACTTTGCAGAGCACTAGAAGCCTCGTGTCACATGGCTTCACAGTGAAAATGAAGGGAATGTGTTGTTTTCAGACGTGTTGTTTTTAGACCATACCCTGCTACTTACCCAGAAGTTGCCTGCAGTGAGCACAGCCCTTGCCTGCACTGGCACTTTTGAAATCAGGGCTCATCAGGGCTTTAAGCAGGATATTTGAATACAAGAATACTACAAGTGCTGCATTAAGAAAACAAACAAACAAACAAACCTTTTTCTTTTGCATGTAAAGCTTGACAGCCTTACCAGCTAGAAAGAGATCAGAGGTCTGCATTTTCATGTAGAAGATTTAGGGTGGTGGTTCTCTGTTTGTTTGGTGGTGTTATTTTTACTTCCTGTTACTCAAAACAAAACAAAAACAACAAAAAAAAGGGTGATACAATTGGCCTGGAGGCTCCAGCTGTGATGTGCTGAAGCTATTCTCATGACAAAGCTATCCACAAATTTTAGTGGGTCAGTTTCACATAAACACTGTACACCCCTGGGAGAATATATAACTTTAATCATGACTGCTAAAAAAAAATCATAATCACATTGGAGAACTAACCTTGCAGTTCCAAAGCATTCTTTCAGCTTTTCTCCATGCACAGACAGCCTTACAAAAGCAAGCACTGATTCCTGAATACACACGGGCAGGAACAACTGCAAACCCTCTGATCCCCCCCTGCTGCCCTCAGCTGCCGCCTCCCTGCACCCAAATCGTCTCAGGTCCTGCTGCAAAGGCTGAGCAGCAAACCCCTGTTGCAACAGAAAGAAAACAGAGCTGGTGTGCAGGATTTTCAACCATTACAGAGCATTTGCAAAGGAGATGAAGAACAGTCCTGTAAACAGCTGCTTGCTGTGAGGCACAAGGGGCTAATCAACATCAGAAAAAGGCTTTTTAATAAGAATGTCAACAGCAAGAGGAGACCCAAGGAAGACATTGGACTGATACTTGGCAAAGATGGTCGCCTTACAAGCAAGGATGAGGAAAAGGCAGAGGCATTTAATGCCTTTTTGCCTCAGTTTTCAATATTAATGATAAGATCTTGGGCTGCCCAGTTCTTTGAGCTGGAAGACCATGACTGGGGGAGTAGTGACATTTCCTCTGCAGCCACTGAAATCACAAGGGACCAGTAGTCAGTAGTCCACAGGCCTGGTGGGATTCACCCCAGGGTACCGAAGGAGTTAGGGAATGTAACAGATGAACCTTTCTCAACAATTTACCAAAGGTTTTGGGAGTCTGGGGAGGTGCTTGCTGACTGGAAGCTACACGATGTTATACTCATCTACAAGAAGGGCACAAGAGAAGACCCAGGAAAATACAGACCTGATAGTCTGACCTCAATACCTGGAAAAGTTAGGGAGAAGATTGCCCTGAGTGCCACTGAAAGGCAGTTAAAGGACAAAGCCATTGTCAGGCATAATCAGCACAGGTTCATCAAGGGAAAATGCTGTCTTGATAATTTGTTCTTCTGTGATAGCATCACCCACTTGATGGGTGAAGGGAAGGCAGCGGGCGTGACCTTCCTGGACTTTAGTAAATCCTTTGGTAGTGTCCCTCACAGCATCCTTCTGGACAAATTGTCCAGCTGTGAGATGAACAGCTTCATGCCATGCTGGGTGATGAACAGGCTCAACAGCAGAGCTCAGACTTGATCTTCTTAAGTCCATTCCAACTCAACTATTCTGATTTGTTTTTTAAATGGCTAAGTTTTATTTGTTTGTTTTTGTAAACTAAGGACTGAAGCTTGAAGATTAAATTCAGATTGCCCCATTCAGATATATTTAGCGGCTGCAGTACAGTGAGAGCTTCTGACTTCATTTTAATGCTGCAATTTTACCTCCCAAATAAAACTAAAGTTCAGGGTGGCTGGAGCAGAACCATGTGTTAATTAGAAAAATATATTTCCTTACTTGCTCAGAGATACCACATATGATGAATCACTGCCATGTGCAAATTCGTCAGAAGGTTTCCTTTATTCTAGCATCATGTTTGCATTCCTATTTGTGCTAATAAGTTTTGGAACCCCTAGTATAAGACAAACAGGAATATTTTCTTTAAAACATTTTTCTTTAAAAAGGGAAAAAAGACAAATCTAAGCCATGGCAAAGGACAAGACCAACACCAGCCCCTGGGTGCAAACAGCAGTAGGTCTATGGGAAAGCCAAGGCAGGTGAGGAGGCAGCACACAATGTATTTTGGCCTTTCATTCAGAAAGCGTGAGACTGGGAAGGGCTGATAATGCCAAAACCTAAGCTCCACGGCATTGGGAACATTGCACAATGCCACAGACTAGATATCAGAGCATTGCTGGCAGTCACCTGCAAGTTTCTTTCCTGTGATCAACGGGAACACACTGGAAATGTCACAAAGGCCTCCCCTCCTGTCTGCTCCCCACAGCACACACACCAGTGCTCCCCTCGGACACACGCGTACGTCCACGCGGCCCTGCTTGCACAGACACAGTCACTCTTACTGCCACACGTAGCACACACACACATACAGCTTCCTGCTAAGGAAATGGGCGCACAATTCTGAAGCGCCCTACTGACACCGTTCCCCAAACCCATGGTAAATAACTGCTCACACTCCTCCCCGGCAGCCCCACGTTCCTGGGGAGCAGCTCCCCCCACGTCGGGCTGACCGTACACACAGGGACACGTACACACTGCTGACATGCAACCACACAAGTGTCAGCACATACACAAGATGCTCTGCAGATTATTGATCCCTGATGGTATGACAGAAAGATTCCCCCCTGACCCTTTCTCCTAAACATCACGTATTTAAAAAAAAAAAAAAAAAAAAAAAAAATCCTACTGAAGAGTCCTGGAAGCAATTTGGAGTGTGAAATCCTCAAAGCTGCCAATGGGAGAGACCAAGGTAGAGCCAGGCCGTGACGATCCCCTGGAAGGAGAGGTGGTTATGGAGCTGGGGAGGAGGCAGGAGGTGTTCTTCCCTGTGGACTGTGAGGGTCCAGGCTGGATTCAGACACCACAGGGAGAGTCCTGGCCCAGTACTATCCTCTGGGTGCAGCACCAGTTCCGAAGGGAGAACGGAGAGAGGCTCCCCAGCTCTCTGAGGCTGGGGCAAGAGGTCTGGATCAGTCCAGCCCCAGGTCTGAGTCAGATGATGACCTCTCGTCAGCCATATCACGGATGGCGTTCTCCATGGGGGCCAGGTTGCCGCTCGGCGTGATGCCCATGGGCTGGATGACTTGCTCTCTGCAACATGGGAGGAGAAATGGGGGAAGGTAACACAAATTTACAACATGAATTTACAGCAGAATTTACTGCAGAGACAAACACATGCTGCAGCAGGAACGTTGGGCCTGTGCAAACTGCCATGAGGCAGCCCAGAACCACCATGAGCCAGCAGCAGGAGCAAGAATCCCTTTGTAGAGAGGAGGACAGTTAAAGCTGTGAGACCTCCAGCACTGTGAGGCAGTGGCTAGAAGGAACACCCTCAGCTGTTTCAATTCCATTTCCTTAGAAAAGATTCTGGTTTTATTGGAAACTTGGAAATATTTCTCCATGTATCTCTCCCACTGCCTTACGTCCCTTCAGTTTGCAGATGCCTTTCTTCGAATTTACCAAGGCCAGCGATAAATGTAAACTACAGACACCCACGTGTTAACACAGACATGATTACACAATCTTCTAGTACCTGGACAATTTGTCAAACATGTTGACTAACTTCATGGCTTCATATTCCTTCTGCTCTTCAGTCATCCCTTCCATGGGGTTGGGGAGTTTCTCCTCAACACGTCCCGTGACAGGGTTAATGCTACAAGAATAGTTAAAAAAAAAAATTAAAAAAAATGTAAAGGTAGAGGAATACAACATCACAGCTAAGGGTAAAACTTAAATAACGAAGAAGGAACATTGTACATGAAACACAAGGGAGGTGGCACAGAGGCAGATGAAAAAAGGGACAGCAGAATGGGAAGGAGGTGTAGGAGTAAGGGTGCTATAGAGGGGGAGAAGAGTTCTGTACTTGGGCTTTGCCTCTTTGTACTCTTCTGTGTCGGTGTCTTCATCTTCTGAGTACTCTCCCTCTTCCCGACCACCAGCCATGAGGCCTCGCGCTGCCAGGAGCCCAGCTGCATTCCCATAGCCTGTGTACTTCACAAACCGCGACACTAAAGGGAGGACAGAGAGACAGACCACCCTGTGTTTTCCCTCCTGCCTCTCCAGCCCCGCCTGCTCCTCCATGCTCTGACAGCAAGACGGGTTCAAGGCCATGGAGACGCAGAAGTGCCAGTGTTTCTGTGAACCCGGTGACAGGGAGCAAGGCTCCCACACTACGCACCAGGAACGGCAGGGACAACACACACAAGGTGTGGGGGGAGTCTGAAAGCAGGTCAAGCTATTTCCAGGGTGTCAGGGTGTCCTCCAGCAGAGCTTTCCTGCCACCACTGGCAGGAGAGACAGCAAGCCCTTGGAAACTCCACTCTTTTCCCTATCTAATGCTTCCAGCCCAAGGAACGACAGAGGTTCCTGGTGTCTGCAGAGTCACCCATCCCACACTGACTTGCCCAGAGGCCAGGCTCCAGGACTCCCTCTCACCAAAGCCTGTGACAAGCCCCTGTGACTCACCACTCTCTTTGCAGAGCACAAAAAGAAACTCTGCTGCGCAGTGTTTCACGTCAGTGTCGATGTGGGTCATCAATCGCACTAGCTTGTTCCGCAGAGAGTTCCCCACCTCTGGACGATTCTTCACATCCCGGAGTGGAGGCAGCACCTACAAGGCCACAGTGAAGGGTGATCAGTGGAGCTGGAACAGCTGGTCACGCAGGGAAAAGAGTACATGCACTTCACAAATCAATTAAATCTAATAAACCCACAGCGTGTGAAGAAAAAACACTGTAGGTGTCATGGGCTTCAACCCCCAACATGCAGAACCTAATACAGAGAGAGAGGAGATCTCTCTCCTTGGATGGTAATATTTAGGCAGCTTGATGTTTCCCTCTCTCTCCGTTCAGCAACTTTTAGCTGGAACCACAGAGTACCTTTGCCTTCAGGAACTTCCTTGTCTGGCGGTGGACTCGGGCGCTCTCAGTCAGCAGGTTCAGCACAGGGGTCAAACTCTCCTTCAGCTTGTGGCCCTGGAGGAACATTCACAAAAACGAGCACCACGTCAGTCACGCTGAGTTCAATTTCTCTGGCTCGTGGTAGACATCGTGAGTACCGAGTGGCAAGGAAACAGATGGACACTGAGGCAATTCCAGCCTCTGCAACAGGAGTTTCAGTGCTTCGTCGCTCCTCTAACTCCTCAGGCTTTCCGAGTCCTGCTCTGCAGCACAGCAGTGCTAGAAATAGTTGTGCAGAGCTTCTAGCATAGAGAAGTGCAGTGGTAAAATTTGGAGGATCTTTGGAATAATTCCCAAGACTGCAAACCACTGCCAGCTTGGTAATAATGCAAATTCAGGCTTTCAGAAGCAGATGAACAAAAGGGCACAAGGGGCTTGGGAGGACTGAAGAAAGATGAATGGTCTTGATAAATAAGAGCATGACTGCCAGTCCTCAGACAGCAGACTGTTTGGAGAGTGTCAGAAAAACCCATCAAACAATTTGGCTGCATCCAAACAATTAAGCTGCCCAGCAAATCACCATTTACTTGAGTGAAACCGAGCACTTATATTTTAATCACCCAGCTAACCATCTGCTGCTCAGCTGAGCTCACTACCGGCAGTAGCAGCAATGACACAGCGACCCTCCCAGTTCACAGATATTGTTTCAGTCCTACCAACTATAATGGTTTTGCTTCTGCTAAAATCAGCCACTTCTGTAAAGTGCTACCTCCAAAGTAACCGTGCCTTGCTGGTGCTCCTGTGGTTTTGACATGATGTGTCGGTGCTGAGCTTTTCCAGGCTGAATGCAGGGAAGGTGCCCTGCAGTGAACTTGTGAAAATGAGCAGTCAAGAACTCTGCACAGCAGCCTCTCAACTTACCCTGTCGAGGCGTCGTTCTAGGAAATCCAACAGGATGTTGACTGCATCCATGTTGACACCCATGTACTCAAGCGAGCCTGGACGGACTTTTGGGGTCAGGAGGACATCCAGACATTTCAGGGGCAGGTTGCCCAGAAGATTAACTGTATGGCTGAACACATGAAATAAAAGTGAACACACAATCGGGGATTTTTGTTCATAGAAATTCAGCTATCCAGAAATTAAGGTTCATTACTGACTTCCAGGAGCACAAGGACTCCTAAAGCAGACCTAAATTGTCTTTGAGCTAGATCCCAAGCTCCTCACACCAATAGAATGAAATAAATGAAACTGCTTTTTTGTACAGCTGAACAACTTGCTGGAAGTCCAAAAAGACTTCAGTGACAACTGAGAAACTACAGATCTTGACAGAGAGGCCAAGTAGGACCAACCTGGGTGGCCAAAGGTTGTATCTAGGACCTCCATAACTCATTCGTATCCTGATGGCCACTGCAACACCATGTTCAGGATACCTCCCACTATGATTTTCTTGGGAAAAGGATGGTGCCACCTGCTCAAAACTGACACCCCTGGGCCAATAAAGCTTAGCAGTGTGGCACAGACAATTTCTCAGCATGGCTCAGAAGACAGACAGTTAATTAAGGCCCAGGGACTCTTTAATTAAGGCAGAAGAGATCTGCTCTGGCTCACTGAAGTGGGTAGCACCATTGAAAAGACCTGGTGCACAACACTGAATGTGACCCTTGCAGTCAGGCAGGCTCAGACAGAACGTTTCCTCCTGTAAACAGGAGGCCATGGTACCAGTGCAAATAATTTGACTGCAAAGGGCAGGGCTGTTTCGGAATTCTAGCAGCACGAGGAACCTGCAGGCTGGACCAAAGATGCCTGTTTGTCAGAAGTGACCATAACAATCACCATACAAGCAAAGGATGGTAATGCCAAGGTCAGGCAGGGCCTTCCCTGGGGGGACTTCGGGTCTGTTTCTGTGCAGATCATTATCTCGTTATCTAACAGACCTGTGGAACTCCTCTGTTCGGTCCTCTCCATCAGCAGAAATCATGAGGCAGTGGCGCAGGAGGGCACCCAAGTGCCGGTACAAAGCAGCATCTTCCTGGCCCCAAAATAGAAAATGAAAACCTCAATCAGAAAAAGGGATCCTCCACAACCTGAAGCCTGCTGCCCCTGCAACCCATGTTCCCATCCCTCCCTCCAACGACTGGCAGCAGGGCGTTTAAGTGGAAATATGCTACAGATTCTCCTCCTGATGTCAGCAGTCTTCCTGCTGCCCAATACCTTTCCCATCACTCTACAACACTGAGTACAAGGGCTGGAAGAGGCCCAAAAGCAGGCCCGTGGATTAGCCAGAGACGCTCTCCATCTGACCTTAGAATCATAGAACGATTCTAACCTTCCTCTGACATTGTCCAGAGGTGAAAAGGCAACAGGCCACCCTTTCACCCAGAAGCGAGTTATCTGGGGGCTCCACTCTCCCACTCGGGCAACAAATCACGTCATTAGGAGGGAAAAATGCCCAACTTTCAGATTTTGATGCTGAAAAGAGGCAGTGCACTAGAGAAAGAGGTCCAGACACCCACATCTCTTGCTACCCCTACATGTAACTGGGGGCTGCCTGGGGGGCTAGCATCTACTACGAGGAAATGCAAGCAGAGGAGAAAAACAGTAGTCAGGCCATAGCCTGGAAACATTCAGATGTAGTGTGGTGCAGTATCAAGGAGCTTACCTCATCTACCTCCCTCTTGCTGGAATCAAAGGTGATATTGAAGAGCACTTTGAGGATCTCCATGGCTCGCTCTGTCTCTTGCCGAGGCAACGGTGGGAGAAGTCCCTCCTCGGCGGCAACTTCGTAGGGGTCCATCCACTTCACACCAAGAGTCAGCTCCAGGGTGTCTGTCATCAGGCCGATGCCCCTGAGCTCTTGGGCCAGCTGCTGTCGGATGTCCACTCGCAGCGCCGTCAGCAGGAACAGGAGGCGCAGGTCGAAGAACTTGACCTCGTGAGGAAGGCTCCTCTCGTTGTACAGTTTGATGCGCTTGGCCAGGCCCACCACCAGCCGAGCCTCAGCTGTCAGCTCCTGGGCCCGAGGGCTGCTGAAGACGATGTTGCAGAGACATTTGAGGGATTCCAGGATGACATCCAAGTCTGGGACCTCCCGGATGAGTTCCTCTGAGTAATCGATGCCAGCATGCCTAGAGAGGGTCTTCAGGCCTTCCTTGGTGGTGAAAGGGTCAAGGCAGTATTTGTCCCGGGACAGGATGCGGATGCTTTCCAAACAGGTGACCTGGCAGGATGGCTGGAGCTCTCTTTCCAGGAACTTGATAAGTAGCTGGGCCATTTTCTGTGCAGTTGGAAACAAAGAATACCTCACACACTGACACTTCAAAGCACTCCCCCAAGGGTACCACCCTGTTACACTCTGCCCTGGAAGATGAGAGCATCACCTAGACATGGACCTGCTACCAGCTCTGATTCAGGCGCACGTGGCAGCACTCGGGAACGATTTGGCTCTGGAATCCAGCCCCAGATCAATTCAAGCAAGGACAAGCAGCATGAGACAAAAAATGGCTGGGAGATGGTATCTGATCAAAGGGGAGAATACAGCAGGCTACTGCTACTGACCTAAGGAAAGACTGCTTATTTGAGGTTCACCTGTGGTTCAGATGGTTTAGGCTAACACGATTTACTTGACAGCTCCATTAAGTTAAGAGACAGCAGGGCAAAAAAAGCCCTTTTCATAGCTTCAGAGCAATAGCAGATGTCCACTTTCACCAGAGCCTTAAGATTAGGGAGGCATCTGCCTTGGGTGCTCCAGAAACAGACTGATAAGCTTGAGAGATGCATCAGAGAATTGCTGCGGGAGGGGAAGAGGAACTAAATGAGCTCAGAAATGTTTGTGATATCATAGGAAAGGAAATGAAAAGACCTCAGAAGATTCAAGTAAGAAGTACCTCCCTAAATCTCAAGGCTGTCTGGAGACCTACTAGCCCAGATCTTCAGCAGGTGCAGAGCTCCAGTAACACCAATTTACAACAGCTGAAAAGCTAATCCTCATGGGTAACAGTACTGTATGTGATGGCAAGCAGTGGAAGAGTACAAGAGCAAAGGTAATGCCTCACAAAACCAAGCTTGGCTTTAGCTACACATAGCAACACTTCACATTTCACTAGTAATCCAATGCTCAAGCAATCATACCATGACGAGGGAACGTCTCACTAGGTCTCTCTAATGATAACAGTATCAGAGTAGAAGGTCTTTCTGTGCCTATCATTGGAGCAAAGAAATTTAAGATTATAAGGTTTGCTATCACTCAGTGAACTGGATTAATGCAATCTAATCAATGCTAGTTCATAGTAATAAAAGGATTGAGGGAAGGAATGAAAGAAGCATACATTTTAGTCCTTAATGTGAGGCTGGAAGAACTGAAAAAGCTTCAATGTGTGAACTATGCCCCACAATTACACCCCTGAGCATCGAGAAAGTACAGTCGTTCCTCTTCTCCTTGCATAAGACGAGACTGAGACACAGGAGTTAAGAATGTATTCCTAAGTGACCAATGCCTCTGACTCAGTCAGGCTAAAGAGATCTCAAAGCACGTGTGTCCACAGCTAAACCTTCAGAAGAACCAAACACACAGAACTACACCCTGATGCCTGATTCATATTTGATGACCAACACCTTAGCTCTGCACCTGAATTCACAGACTGCGTGGCTGCTCCAGCTCAATCAGCAAGTGCAGGGCAAACAGCTCTGATCTTCTGACTGTGAGTCAGGCTGCAGCTGGAAAAACTTCACACTGGCATTAGTTGTCAATGGCAGGGACAAAAGAGGTCCCGTTCTTCACCCTGATTGCCCTGTCTATGCTTGCTGTGCTAACACGGGCAGGAGTGCAACCAGCCAATGAACCGGACCACAAAACTGATCCAGATGGAAAATAAGTCTGGAAAGATAGGTTTTTTTTGATTCTTTGGTTTTTGATTGATTGTTTTTTTTTTGGCAGATCAGCCCACCAAGCATATTCACTGTGCAGCCATGCAAAGGTCTGCCCTGGCATGAGAAATGCAAGACTGGAAGTGAACAGACAGGGGTGTTTATGTCCATTAAGCACCAGATTATGTCAGCTTAAAGTGTCCATTAATATACAGCCTTGGTCAAATCCTGCAGCTGGCTCACAGTGAAAGCACTTACCCATTAGAGGCGTGCATGTTGCTATGATCTTTGTCCAGCACACTCATACCATCGAGACCCATACAAAGGATCATGGTTTTTGAACACCTGTGGCCGAGGCTATACACATCTCCAGACCCAAAGGGTTTGCTGATGTTGGAAGGATGCTGACCTTTATCTTAAACCACCATCTACTGATGGAAAAACTAGAGCCAGATGCCCTGAGCACACCATTCCCTGGACAGGTACTTTGCCAAGTTTTCAAAAAACCACTCGTCTCTTTCCCCATAGGAGCTGCCACCATCAAGCCCTGCTGGACACAAGTGCAGAGCAGCAGATTTACCCCTCCAACAAGAGGAAGAAAGCAAAGAGCATGCCTACCTTCCTCTCTTCCCGTTCCTCATCGTCAAAGGTGAAGCACTGAGATTTCTGTGGGGGCAGAACAGAAACTATTAAAATGAAGGAATAGTTTAAAAAACAAAGCTGTTTGCCTCAGCCAGGGAAAAGTAATTCAGCTTGAAAGCAACAGGTCTAAAAAGGAAAGCAAAGGCAAAGAAGTCTTCTTAGAAACAGTTGCCTACCAGCACAGAGGCAGGGAATCAGCATGGCAAGGAGTGCAACAGCATTTAGAGAGGTCTGTAATATCCACAGCATTTTTAACAAGCAGTGGAAGTTCCTGAGGAGCCAGACAAAAGGACAACTTTCCTGCTGCTGAAGTTTTTGCTTCCTGCCTCTGAGGTTTTTGCTTCCTGCCTGCCTTTTCTGTCCTACATCGTTCCTTCTTAAGCAACTCCAACTACTCACAACAAGCAGGGAATGAAGCCGGTTTGGAAAGCAAAGACATTGTGACCCACACTGCCAGGTCACAATAGCTTTCCTTGACCAAGATCCCTGCTATTCCAGGGGCCCCTGCTTCTTTTTCATCATTGAAAAAGGTCTGTGATGAATAATACCCATTGCACTCTTCTGTTGGCTCTGTGTTGGAGGCTGAACGCCACAGGCCAAAACTGTGCCCATCTGATGGACAGGCTTATTTTTAAATACTGCAGCTGTGAAGTGAGTATTCATCATAAATATCCCATAACAGTCTGTAACAAAGAGTCACAGAATGGTTTGGGTTGGAAGGGACCTTAAAGACCATCTGGTTCCAACCCCCTTCCATGGGCAGGGACACCTCCCACCAGACCAGGCTGCTCAAAGCCCCATCCAACCTGGCATTGAACACTGCCAGGGTTGGGGCATCCACAGCTTCTCTGGGCAATCCCTCTCCTCAGTAACACCACCAAGCTGTGCCTAAACACTTCTTCCCTTCTTATTTATTGTTCCTTTTCCTGACTGAAAGCACCCTCTCCTTGTTATTTGGAAACAGATGCTTGTGTTCTTCATTCCTACGATGTCTGGAAGTAAGAGCGTTTTTCAGCTCGTGTTCTATAAACACAACTGATAGACAGAGGTAAACACCCCACTCCACATGGCACCTCACAGCCTGAGCTACTCCTGTGTGACTTCGCATCAGAGAGCACTTGAACTGAACTGAAAAATGGTTAACATGCACAAATAATTCACAACCTCTTCAGTAAGACAGGCTGACAGCAAGTACTGCAAAGAAGGAATTGCTGGAACCGGGTAGGAAAAGCAGCCATCCTCTCTGCCTTCTTTGCTTCCTAACTTCTGGCAGAGCTCTCCAAAGGTGAACCACACAGCACGAGGGAGTTTTTCCTTTTCTCCCACACATTGCCTCAGGTCACAGACAAGGACTGTCAGTCAAGTCTTAATTCCTGCATGGAGCAGCTCCAGAGCCCATTTTGGAAGAAATCTGAATTTCTCTACACCTCCATTACACCCTTTTTCTTAATAAAACAGTCCTGTCCTCTGCTCACATTAAATGTTCCTGTGTGTCTCATGGCTGTGCCCAGGAGGACAGTCTCCTTTCTGGCTACATCAGTTTCCAACAAACTGCTCAGCACAAAACATCAAAGGGTCCCTGGTAAAAAGCAGCACTTCCCAGTCGATGATGAAATTCTGATTTATACCAAAGAACATGGGGAATGCATTTGGGAATCAAAATATTTAAAATTTATGAAAACATTAATTATGTATGCATAGACACAGCCTGATCAGATACAGATAGAGACATGGGGGTATAATTATATCACATTTCTCTATTATTTTCTTGGCACTCCCCATCACCTTTTACTGAGTTACACTGCAGACACACAGAGCTGCTAAATAATGACAATTAGGCTCACCACAAACAATTACTGTTATGCACTGGGCTAGTCCTTCTGAGCTTCTGCAATTCACTGATATCCCATCTGCATGTCTGAACAGTGGAGCTTGTTTCCTGTTGTACGTACCACCTTATGGCTCTGCTTCCCCCAAGCTGTTGATGCATCACTTGAGAAACTTCAGGTGCAGAAGCAGGAGAGCTGTACTCCTGTAGTGCTGGGCCAGGGCCTGGCCTCTCATGCTTCAGCACTGTGATCTGATCTGTGCACAGGTCAGATCCCCTTTGCAGGTTCCCATAACCTCATTTATGTACATTTTCACAATACCTGTGGTTTTGCTTTAGATCTATTTTATTCACAGAATCACAGAATGGTTTGGGTTGGAAGGGACCTTAAAGATCATCTAATTCCAACACCCCTGCCATGGGCAAGGACACCTTCCACCAGACCATGTTGCTAGTTATTCCTGGCAACCAGGAATTGACTGCATATTCAATAGTGAATTAAAAAACATATACCCCCAGAAAAGGGTACACTACCATCAGCTTTTGCAGTAAAAACTTACATAAGGAAGTTGCTTATTTTATCTGCAGTTTCATATCCTCCTCATTTGCTCCATTTCTTCTAGACAGACTAGCAAAATCACTGATATCCTCACAAGTTTCCTACGCCTGATACACTCACAAAGGATCCAGCTGGAGGAATTCTACAGAAAATATTGTGTTTTGATGCCTCAGACTGGTTGCACACCAAGTGCCATTTGCTCTCCTAAGTTCTCCAGCATTACAGCTGCTGCAGGTGATGTTGATCCTGCTGACCTCTTTTTTACAGGGACTCACTACTTCTTAGCTAAGATTTCTCCTATTTCAAAACTGACTGTTGGAAATAGTAGCACATTTCCCCTTATTGCACGCTCGTGCAAAAACATTCATAGGTTTTCCCCACTGACTTCCCACCTACTTAAGAATGGTGCAGAATGAGTCACGTAGATCTGCAGGGGCAGCCCTACCCTGGCGGAAACCCTCTGAAAGAGACTTCCCTGACAACCAGAGTCTATTTCAAAAGGAAATTACCCCCACAGATAATCTTTTGCCACCGTAAGGCTAGAATCACTTCCATTTCTGCTTCCCAACCATTCTTATGCATATTCTATATTCATTATTTTGTATTGTCAGCTTTCAGACCAGGCGCCTGAATCAAATTCCAGCCTCCATTCATGTCGTTCCCTAATTATCTTTTACTTGCAAATCACAATTTCACCTGCAGCTCCTCCCTAGATGTGAGTTTTATTACCTCCAAACCTTGCCTAATATAAAGAGCTCCTCTTACTTGGTCTTCACACCCATGATAATTTCCCTGCCAGGTTTTACTTAGAATTTGGATAATAAAGAAAATCCTTTCTATGTGCTTTTCTTCCAGTATCTTGAGGACACAAGATAAAGCAAGGCGACTTAGATGCTTCATAGCAAAACATCAAAGAAGCAGCAGTCTGCAAGTAAAAGACGAGGCAGCCTGTAACATTTCCATGGCAGTAATGCACAGACAGATGCGCTCAGAGGAGACAGACTGGGGACAGCTGGGTAGCACAGAAATCCCACAGCATGGCCAACCTGCTTCCAACCTTGTAAACAGAAGCTGACATTAGGCAGAGGTTTGATACCCACTCACCTCCTGGTTGTAGATCTGAAGCACCTTGAGGACTGTGTCTTGCTCCCCGTTTTCCACCGTGGCTACTACAGTCCTGAGCTCCATTATCTCAACAGCTCAGCTACAATAGAGGTGAAACAGAGAAGAAGGGGAGTGAGGGGGCTTCCAGGGTTCCTGGATAATAGTGATGCAAAGGGACCTCAACACACAGACATCTGAGAGGGAGTGAGAAAGGGGTGGGGAAAAGAAGAAGGAGGAAAAAAAAAAAATCCCAAGTGAAATTGCTCACTCTGTTGCATCCATAAAAGCAGAGCAGGTGGATAACCCAAGTACAACCAGCAGCCAGGCTCCTCTCCCTCCCTTTAATCCTCTTCCTCTCTTTGCTTTTCAATGTTTAATATATGCCCTTCCAGTAAAGCACTCAGAAAAACCTTCCCCCCTCCCAGCCAGGGGATTAACACAGAACAGATAACAACAGCTCCCTGAAATAGCTCCCTGCCTCCTCCTCCTCCTCCCCTGGCTGTCCTGATTTCTGTTACCGCACAGAACAACAAAAAAATAAACCCAGAAACATTGCTGTGGAGTTGCAAGAGATGGAGAGGAAAAGCCAAACGGATAGGCAAGCACCCCCGGGCTTGCTTTAAGGTGGAGCTACCCCTTAAGGTGGTGAAAAGAAAGAAAGAAATTCCCATTTTGTTGCATTCGCTGCTCTGGGTGCTGGGACACTCGATGCCGGAGACAGACCATGTACCAGATTATGGCAGATACACTGCTCGGGGGGTACAAACACACATATGGCGGATGGCTGGCCTCCCTGGCTCAAATCTGCGTGTCATTACAGAGTATAATGCACTTCGCAATAGCAATGTAAATGAGCAGATGCGTGTAATGACAGAGATAATCATTGTTTTAAAAATAGGCGAAAGTTTAACAGCTTGTACAGCCAGGCAAGTCCGCAGTGCTGGAAAGTAACTCCTAATCATGGAATATCGAACACAATTTCAGTACAAACATGAGCTGGTACATCTGTTTAGATTCTGTGCAGCTATGTGCCACGTTCCACAGGCTGGCTGAGCAGCAGATGCACATAACTCTAAGATACAACTCCGCTCCTGAAAATCATTCTGCGCTGAGAGCAGCACCAGGTTATCCCAAAGCATCACCTTATCCTCCCGCCCTGCCCCAGCACGGCCAAGGGGGGACTTCCCAGGGCTGAGGACAAGCCCTGCAGCTAGAAACCCAACAAAACGCCAAGCCCTGGGCCACAAGAGAAGCAGCTCATCCACAACAGGCATCCCTAGCGCTGCAAGACTGGGGTACCCGGAGCGACTTCCCTCTAATTTCAGGAGGCAGGAGCAGCTCACAGCATGCCGTAACCCTCTCTTTTATATATATATATATATATATTATTTTCGTCCCTCAGCTCCCTCCTCATACCTCCTTTCCACACTGGAGCCGAGCAGAAGGGGGGAGCCTCGGCCCTCCGGGGACGGGCAGCGGCGGGGAGGGAAGCCCCGGCACCTTCCTCCCCGCCGCCCCGGCTTCCTGCCGCGTTTCCTGGCCCCGGCCCCGGCCCTCCCCCGGGCTCCTCCGTGCAGCGGAGGCGGAGGGGAAGGAGCCGTGGAGGCTTCACCGAGCAAAGTTGGGGTTTTCTGGGGGGCACACGGCGCCACCGCCTCTGTGGGCTGGTCTGGAGGTGTCACAAGCACGGAGCAGTGATGGAGAAGGAAGCTGCTAAACCTTGCGGCTACCAGCCGCAGGCGAGCCCCTCCCGGGAAAAGCTCCTGACCCTGGGGGAAAACGCAACCTCAACTTCTTCTAACCACAAAGGGACAGGAAGGGACCCCAAAAGGGCCACGTACCCCCAGGGCTACCAACGAGCCCCACGGCAGGGGGCGGTGATGGCGCTCGGCGGCCATTTTCTGGAGGCGGGGGCCGGCGGGGCTCCGCCTGCGAGCCGCCGGGGACGGCAGCCGCCATGGCGGAGTGGGGCCGAGGTGAGGGGAAGGGAGCCTGGGGGCGGTGGGTACGGGCCGAGGGGAGCTGCCCGCCGCCATTTGGGGGTGAGGGGAAAGGGGGTGTCCGGCCGCCATTTGGGAGCAGCTCCCGCTGCATCAGGGCTGGGGCAGGGGGTGCGATTCGGAGCGTTGTCGGCGATATTGTCGGCGACACCACCCATCCCGCTGTCACTCCCCTGCGTGACATGGCAGAGGGAAGGGCTGAGCTTCTCCCTCTCCTGGGGCCGGTGCCGGGGGGAAATGGTCTTCTCCTGTAGCACCTTGGCAGGAGGCATGTCTGGAATGCCTGCAAAGAATTTACACCGTGAAGCTCCTGGTGCTGAATTTATTTCCACCCAAATTCCACATGTGGGACAGCGCTGGAGGTGTCTGTAGAGTCACGCAGTGTTGGGGCACAAAATCTGCTCTTCTTAGAGCTGTTGGCCATGGTTAAAGTTTTTAGTGCATTTCAGGATTTGTTTCTCTCTTCCATGGTCTGTCGAGGGGACGGTTCAGTGCGTTTTTGTCAAAAAAGGTTAGGAATGTTTCGTGGTGCAGTGCCCTCAGGGTGCTGGGCGGATGTGGGACGTGGCCCGTTGGCAGTGTCAGGGCAACCAGCCACCCGCTGGGCACTGAGGCTCACCACGCTATTGAGTAAACATGCAGTTCCTTGTGTCAGACTGATAAAACTCGTTCTTTTTCTTTTCCCCAGGTCAGAATGGAAGTGGTGTGGAAGAGATGCTGGATGTGGAGAACAAGCGTATGGCAGACAGTCTAGCTAACAAGGTCACCAGGCTGAAGTCGGTGAGTGGTAGAGTTGACATCAGATGGCACAGTGAATGAAGGACTATTACCTCCATCATTCCTCTTTCTTTCAGAGTCTCCAGGGAGGTGCAAACGTGTGGTTAACACAAAGGGCTTCCTATGTACTAATACATACAATAATTAGAGAATGTTGTGGTGATATGTGAACTTCCTAGTAAAACACAAGGGATGACTTTGTGCATCTTCACTTTTGAGGTTTAGCTACATCATCTCTGTGATTCCATGATCTATTGGGAATTATGTGGATTTAGTTACATTTAGGGAAGTTTTAGGCACAGAGAGAAACCTTAAAGGTGCACAGAGGTGTATTGCTAAGCACGTCTCAGGAAAAAGTAAGAATAAAAAGACAGGTACTTACTAACATCAAATGTTTTGATTTAGAGCTTAGTAGAAATCAGTGACTTGTTCTTGTAGAAGGGAAGACTGAGTTTCTGCTGTCATGTCCCAGTGTTTAAATACCCCTGTCCTATGTTTATGTTGGGTAGTCAAACTTTATTTCCAGCACTGCAGAGCTGAAGAGTTCCAACAACCTGAAACTGAAATGAGAATCTTGTGTTGTCACTGTACTGAACAAGCTTTCTTCTTTTTGTGTAAGAGACAAGGAGGCAGTGGCCTTCTCTTCTAATGCACAGTGGTTTTACAAGCACTGGATGCGTTATAGGCTATCTACATGTTAAAAGTTTGTTAATATCCATTTTCTCCCTTATCCTGTGCAGCTGGCTCTGGATATTGACAAAGACGCTGAAGAACAGAATCGTTACCTGGATGGCATGGTATGGAACCAATGAAATGTAAAAAAGCATGATTTTTTTTGTGCTAGCTTTCAGCAGTTAACTTATCTTGGGCTTACTGATAATTAAACATTAGATACTTAGCAGCTGTTAGTATCGCATTGTCGGAATGGGCAACAGGGCATCTAGCATCTGGAAAGACTGATGTAGGACAACACAATTCAGAAATGCAGCTGGAGATTACCTCACTGCTGGAATTAAAGAGCTGCTCCCCGTGGCTAGTTCTGGGAGGTGGGTCTATTTCTCAGCTGTTCCTCTGATTTTCGGTAATGCTTAAATCTGCCAGGGTTACTTACTGTAATCTCTGTAACACGATACCTGTCAGGACTGTTCACTGATGTCTTTGGAAGGGGCAAGGCTGATGCTTTGGGCCTACTCATGTTGTTCTGTGCTTTGTTCTGTCATTTTTCTGACACATAACACCTTGTAAAACCAAAATCACTTTCCAGAGTAATCTGTCTCTAAAGCTTTGGTGGCTGATGGAAAATCACAATGTACTGGGGAAAGGCCAGAATGGCAGATCCTTAGAGCAAAGGGATTACCTGCTGAGGCTTTTTAGGAGAAAGGTATTTCATAAATTGAATTGTGAGAGGACGGGAATTCAACCCAGAGACTGGAGAAAGAGATCAGTGCACTAACACTGCTGTGTGGAGGGCCTTTTCTGCACAGGCTGGATGTTGGACAGCTGGTACGTGGAAGCCAGAGAAAAGTTAATTGTAGGGTTGAAATCAGTTGAGTCAAAGGTGTGAGCTCAGTTTGGAAGCTTAATAGCAGAGTACGGTGACAGTGTCGGAGTATCTGAAATAGATACATGCTCAGCCCAGAAATTAGAATGGAGAATTGGAAAATGGAGAATTGGAGAGAAATGGAGAATTGGTGTAAAGGCAAAAGATCTTAAAGTTGAAGCCCTTATTCAGCATGATACTATGCTTCCAGAACAGAGAAGGTTTTGAAATATTTAAAGAGAAACATAAGCAGAAATTCTTAAGTGGTTTATGAATAAGGAAAACAGACCAGGAGTCAAAATGAAAATGCCTGAACTGCATTAATAAGGCAATTTGTAACCATTGCCTGGTGGAGTTGCACATGCATGCTGTCCCATACTGAAGAAAAGGAACTAATGGAAAGGAACTGCTCTTTCTCAATGCTTTTTATCCTGCCCTGGTATGCGTTAATGGTGCTAGCTTCATGTAGAGACATTTCCTTTGGATGAAGTGTTGACTTGTAGGGTTGCCATTAGCAAGCTGCTCCAGGCAGAAAAAGCTGCATGGGAACAATGGAACAGCCCAGCAGCAGGTGGTTTGGCCCTGACTGAAAAAAGAGGAGGCACACACATTGCTTTACATTTGGAACAGAACTTCCCCTGTCCTTGTTTCTGTGCTTTGAGCGCAGTGGGAACGGTGCTGCTCCTGGAGCCTGAGCACAGGAGGAGAAGGACCTTCTGAGAGGGACGTGATGGGTGTGGGAAAATGGGCGGTTACTGTGCAGCTCCCTCTGCAGATACTTTTTAGCCAGGAAGTGGAATTCTTCAGGGACAGCTTCATCAGTTCAAAATGTCTCCGTTTGTTTTTTCTTTCTCCTTTAGGATTCAGATTTTATGAGTGTGACTGGCCTGCTGACTGGCAGCGTGAAGCGTTTCTCCACCATGACACGGTCTGGGAGGGATAATCGCAAGTTACTCTGTTCTGTTTCTGCTGGACTGATTGTTGTTTTCTTCATCCTCTACTATCTTGTGTCCAGAGCAGGAACTTGATCTTGATTCTGGTGTGGCAGTTTTACAGAACAAAACCTACGTGCTGACTGACAGACTTGTTCGTCACTATTCTAAGTCTGCCCTGTTGTGGGATCTTTGAGACTTTCCAGACAGACATTCTCAACAACTTTTCACCAGCTTCTTGTCATTGTTCCAGCTGGTCATCGACGTATCTTTATAAAACGAGTATGTTTCATTCTAAGTGGATTATGATGTATAACACAATTTTGATGTTGTTAATGCTTAAGACTTTATCTCTTGCCTAGTTGTCCATGTCTGGCAGCCTGTTTTTAAGGGCCACTTTTGTCTTACCTCCCTTACTGATACTCAATACTAGGCTCACGAAGAGTTGTGTCTGATAAATCCAGAGACTTGTCAATACTCAGAAGTTCAATAAATTAGCAGAGTTTTGGAAGCTGCAAAATTTAGGATGCTGATTTATAAATTTCAGAAGCGTGAACGTGACTTATTCCAATTGGCCTCTAAGCTGATGCCTGGTCTCAGTTTCCCCTTGACTCGGAGACCTGTTAATATCCTTGGTGTCGCTGGGATGAAACGAAATCTGTACTGCTTTGAAATGAAATCAGCGTTAACTCTGAACCCTGATAGTCTCTAATTGTTGCAGTGAAAAGCTGATGAGGTAAAACTTTGGATAGACCCTGCAGGAAAGAAGGACCAAAGTCCACAGGCTGCCTTGATTTGCACACATATATCTTTCCACTACCTTCCCATACACTTGCAAATGCAGTCCTTCAGATCATGAAAGCAGTGTAAAAAAACATCTGGTAGTAAAAGGTCTTAAGAAGATTGAAGAGGAAGCTGATTATGGCCTCATTACACTTAATTTCAGGCATTCCAGTACCCTGGTATTAGAGTGCTTTGGAAAGACATTGCAAATAAAAGCAGAGGTTGAGGTCAGGTGAAACTTCTAAACCAGGCTGCTGGGGTGGTGGTAGGTCAAGGAAAGATTTGTTTGGAAAGTTAATGGATTTATTTATTAACATGGAAGGAAACCTAAGAAACTCTTAACTCGCTTTGCCTTTCACAGAGCTCTGCAGATCCCTGACTGCGATGCTCGCATCAGACACGGCAAAGCACATCCCCACCAGTTTTGTTTACAAAACAGTTGTTCCCAATCAACATGCAGTGCATGCTAGACTTCCTGTCCTGTGGAGCACTCTGCGAGTGCAGTAGCTGGGAACTGCAAGTTCCCCTCGCCCTTGTGTCCCGTCATTGGGCTGACCAGCATCTCACACATGCATCGTGACCCCCAGTTTGTTTTTCCATGGTTGAACTATTTAAGTCTGCCTCTAACTGGAGTTAAGAAACCTGTAACTTTAAAAATACCGTGCCTGGGCTTCAATAAAAAAAGCTTTCTCTCCAGACAAACCTGCACTGTCTAAGCTTCCTGAGGTATAAACCTTTCACTTTACAAAGCAGCTGTACAAGGCTACTGTTTCATCTTGTCTGTTTTCTGTACCAAGTGCCCATGTGTTCTGGGATTTGCAGTTCAAAGTCTTTGCTTATTTGATTTTCTTGTCCTCCTGTGACCTCTGCAGGACTAAAGCATCCCCCCTCTGGTTTCACAGCCTTCCTCCTCCCCAACAAGCCAGCATTGGCAGGATATTTCCTTTGGCCTTGTCCTGGAATCCCTTAGCAATTTCTTTGCCCTTGGACTCAAATGGGTTCAGCTCTGGAAACGGATGGTGGTGTCCTTGTTCAGCTGTGCCGAAATGCTAACCGAGTACTACTGGGACTAGTTTAGGTGTTTTTTTTTCCAAGTTTGAGAAAGAATGTGCAGGGAAGAAGAGTAGGAATGGTGGCATCAAGGACTTTGGTTCTTATTGCTGCTTCTCCGTTAAACGTGGCAGCTCCCAGCAATTTCTCTGGAGGAACGATGGGTGAATTAACGGACTGCTTTGATTTCAGAAGCGGATAACTTCTGATGAAAGGCCACTGGAACAGCCTGGTCTTCATGATGGTGGCCATTTCAGTTTGCTGTTGTAAATAAAGACCTGGTTTTACATTTTTTTGCCCATGTGTTGTGTTTTTTTTATTTCTCCTCCAGCTCCTGGCCTTGCCCTGGGCTGCTGTCTCGGGCTGCTTTGGCCTGTTTCTCCCAGCTGGTGCCCCTGCCCTGCTTGTGCCTGTTGACATGTGGTGCTAACGGGGCTGGAACAGTGGCTTCCATGTGTCAGCACTGCCACGCAGTGATTTCCATCAGGAGGATTTATCTGTGTACGGAATCTCTTATCAGGAAGCACCACATAACCGTGCTTAACCCTCTGAAACTTAGAACTGCACCATTTGGGAATTCTTGGGAAACCTGAGAACATATAACCTGTACGCATGCTGGAAAATAGCCTCCCCACCTGTAAATATTCTGAGAAAGTGCCACACCTGAGACAATTTACAAGTCTGAATTCAAAGCGGGTGTGCAGGGTAATAGCAGCAATAGCAGCACAGCAGTTGAAATTATGATAGGGTGCGTGTTTAGCTCTGTAACAGTATCGCCACTGGAACATGAAGACATTCCCTTGAAGGTATCCTGCTGCCTGGACCTTCAACATTATCTTCAACATGGTAACATTTGGTTATTTGAGTGACTTGTTTGTATTGCTTTCAGTGCTCTCCCATCGTCCTAACACTGCAAAGTTTTTGCTGACACACAAAAATTAGAGAAAACAGCACACACGTACACCCAATGCTGAATCAACAAAATACGTGCAGGTACATTGACTGAAGTTCTAACAAAGCAAGAATTTGAGTTAAGCTGTCAGCTATTTTAAATATGGTTTTCCAGCGCCATCTAAAGGTGTGAGTTTGTACCTTCCAGTTGCTGTGCCTGCAGTCACTAGCAAAGGGAGATCTTTGCTCCTGAGGAGTTGATAACGTTGAGGTCCCAAGTTGTGCTTTGTTTCTTTTGGTGCTTTACTGAACGCTCAGTATCAAGATCTTCCTGTTACAGGGAGGCAGAGAGACAAAAAGCTCTCATTTCGGTTGCTTTGGCCTCTCCATTAGGGACCACGGTGTCTGCAACACCCCCTCAGACCCCTGATCTCTTCCAGCAGCAGTATCTGTCCATTCATTCCAGGATGACCTTGGGGCATCACGGACAACAAGGGGGACATCAGAGATGAGGAGTAAATTAGGAACATCAGGAGGTGCAGAGGGGCTAGGAGGAACAAAGCCAAACCCTCCCCACAGCACCATGAAACAGCCCTGCGCTGGGCGCCACAACCACAGCTCCTTCCAGCCGCAGCCCCCGGGGGTTTTGTGTAGGTGAGACCACTGGAGGTGAGGAGCACTCGAGGAAGTGGTAATTTCGGGAAGTCGGGAAAAAACAAATTCCCCCCCTCAGTCCGTGTCACATGTACCACAATCTTCTACAGCCTTTTAGACCCTCTCCAGCTATATGGACACTACGCACATCTTCAATGTCACCAAAGACCAACAGAGCTACTCTTCCCATGCACGCTGCAAGTACCGCCACCTACGTACTGCCTGGCCTGAGGGAATAAGAACAAGTGCTTGCTGCTGGAAAGACAAACACACGCTGGCTAAGCTCTACCTGCAGGTGCAGACAGATTATTTAACTCCTTTATAAAGAACCTGTGAAAGGCATTGATGGACAGCCAGCAATATGATTTTAACCTGTGTGCCTATGTAAAGTTTAAGCCTCAACAAAAACAGCACAAGAGTAGGAGGAGAGGAGAGCCCTGAAATGCCAAGGGCACGCAAGACAGCCAGCTCTACCAGCACCTTTTCACCTGCTTGCCTTCAACCCAATAGGCCTTGCAACCCAATTGCTCCCTTCACCCTGCACCACGGCCATGCCCCACCTACAGGCTACAGTGCTCCTGGCTGAGGAGGGATGCCAGCCCCACAAAGAGCCATCAGAGCTCAATGCTGCGCCGTGGCCACTTGCCGAGGCGATCGGCTCCGGGGCAGACGCGCTCTGCAGCGGAGCGGGGGATCGGCACAGGCAGGGCTCTCTTCCCGGCCTCGAGGCCACTCGAGGCAGCCGAGGGAGCCGCCACGAGCCGGCAGCCCTGTGAGGGACGTGACGAGGCGGAGGCGGAGCCAGCAGCGCCCCCTCCCGGCCGCTCCAAGGCAGCCCCTGGGGAGCGCGAGCGACCAGGACGGGCAAACAGGGCGGGGCGCGGCAGTTGGCGCAGGCAGCGCGAGCAGGGAGGGCAGGGCGATCCCGCCCACAAGAACACCTCCCCTAACGGCTGTCTGGCACTCGCTGGGCCGCCCTGGTCCTCGCGCCACAAAGGCTGTAGGCACCCAGGCAGACTGCCCGCTCCAGAATGCGGCAGTTCGGGTCTCTGGGTGCAGGGAGTGCCAGAGCCTGCTGCTGCCGTCTGAAGGAGGCAGAGACACCGTGTGCGTGAGGTGCGAGCGGGTGGACGACCTGGTCCGCCTGGTGGCAGAGCTCAAGGAGGAGGTGGAGAGGTTGAGGGCCATCAGGGAGTGCGAGCGGGAGATAGACTGGTGGAGCAACTCCCTGCAAGGCCCGAAGGAGAGGCTCCGGAGTGAGACTCCCCACGTGGGGGTGGGCCTCCTGCCCTGTCGCTGTCAGGCAGAGGGCACAGGCAGCACGGAAGGGGTGGTGGAGTGGCTCTCTATATTAGAGAGTGTTTTGATGTCGTTGAACTTGAGGCTGGCAATGACAAGGTCGAGTCCCTCTGGGTTAGGATCAGCGGAGAGGCCAACAAGGCAAGCGTCCTGATGGGGGTCTGTTATAGACCGCCGAACCAGGATGAGGGGGTGGACGAGGAGTTGTACAGACAGCTGACAGAGGTTGCGGAATCGTCAGCGCTTGTTCTTGTGGGGGACTTTAACTTCCCAGACATATCCTGGAAGCACAACACAGCCCAGAGAAAGCAGTCCAGGAGGTTTCTGGAGGGCGTGGAAGATAACTTCCTGACCAGCTGGTTGGTGAGCCTACCAGGGGAGGTGCCCCGCTAGACCTTCTGTTCACTAACAGAGAAGGACTGGTGGGAGATGTGGTGGTCGGGGGCTGTCTTGGGCAGAATGACCACGAAATGGTAGAGTTCTCGATACTTGGCGAAGTCAGGAAGGGGACCAGTAAGACCTCTGTCTTGGACTTCTGAACGGCTGACTTTGAGCTGTTCAGGATGCTGGTTGGCAGAGTCCCTTGGGAGGTGGTTCTGAAGGACAGTGGAGCCCAGGAAGGCTGGGCGCTCTTCAAGAAAGAAATCCTAATGGCTCAGGAGCAGTCTGTCCCCACGTGCCCAAAGACGAGCCAGCGCGGAAGAAGACCGGCCTGGCTGAATAGAGAGTTGTGGCTCGAGCTTAGGAGAAAAAAGAGGGTTTATAATCTTTGGAAAAGAGGGCGGGCCAGTCAAGGGGACTACAAGGATGTTGCGAGGCGGTGCAGGGACAAAATTAGAAAGGCCAAAGCTCATCTGGAGCTCAATCTGGCTACTGCTGTTAAAGACAACAAAAAAAGTTTTTATAAATACATCAATACCAAAAGGAGGGCTAAGGAGAATCTCCACCCTTTACTGGATGTGGGGGGAAACTTAGTTACCAGAGATGAGGATAAAGCCGAGGTGCTTAACACCTTCTTTGCCTCAGTCTTTAGCAGCAAAACCATTTGCTCTCTGGACGCCCAGTACCCTGAGCTGGTGGAAGGGAATGGGGAGCAGAATGTGGCCCCCACAATCCACGAGGAAATGGTTGGCAACCTGCTACAGCACTTGGATGTACGCAAGTCGATGGGGCTGGATGGGATCCACCTGAGGGTACTGCGAGAACTGGTGGAAGAGCTGGCCAGGCCGCTTTCCGTCATTTATTTGCAGTCCTGGCTACTGGGGGAGGCCCCACTTGACTGGCAGATAGCAAACGTGGTGCCCATCTACAAGAAGGGCCGGAGGGCAGACCCGGGGAACTACAGGCCTGTTAGTTTAACATCAGTGCCAGGGAAGCTCATGGAGCAGATTATCCTGGGCATCATCATGCGGCACTTGCAGGGCAAGCAGGCGATCAGGCCTAGTCAGCATGGGTTTATGAAGGGTAGGTCCTGCTTGACGAACCTGATCTCCTTCTATGACAAGGTGACATGCCTAGTGGATGAGGGAAAGGCTGTGGATGTGGTCTGCCTTGACTTCAGTAAGGCATTTGACACCGTTCCCCACAGCATTCTCCTCAGGAAACTGGCTGCCCATGGCTTGGACTGGCGCACGCTTCATTGGGTTAAGAACTGGCTGGATGGCCGGGCCCAGAGAGTCATAGTGAAAGGAGTCAAATCCAGTTGGAGGCCGGTCACTAGTGGAGTCCCCCAGGGCTCGGTACTGGGGCCAGTCCTCTTTAACATCTTCATCCATGATCTGGATGAGGGGATCGAGTGCACCCTCAGTAAGTTTGCAGACGACACCAAGTTAGGTGCATGTGTCGATCTGCTCGAGGGTAGGAAGGCTCTGCAAGATGATCTGGACAGGCTGGACCGATGGGCCGAGGCCAACGGTATGAAGTTCAAGAAGGCCAAGTGCCGGGTTCTGCACCTGGGGCACAACAACCCCAAACAGAGCTACAGGCTGGGAGATGAGTGGATAGAAATCTGTCTGTCAGAGAAGGACCTGGGTGTTTTGGTTGACAGTCGGCTGAATATGAGCCAGCAGTGTGCTCAGGCGGCCAAGAAGGCCAACAGCATCTGGGCTTGCATAAGAAACAGCGTGGCCAGCAGGTCCAGGGATGTGATTGTCCCCCTGTACTCGGCTCTGGTGAGGCCGCACCTCGAGTACTGTGTTCAGTTTTGGGCCCCTCACTACCAGAAGGACATGGAGGTGCTTGAGCGAGTCCAGAGAAGGGCTACGAAGCTGGTGAGGGGTCTGGAGAACAAGTCTTACGAGGAGCGGCTGAGGGAGCTGGGACTGTTTAGCCTGGAGAAGAGGAGGCTCAGGGGCGACCTTATTGCACTCTACAGGTACCTGAAAGGAGGCTGTAGCGAGGTGGCGGCTGGTCTGTTCTCCCACGTGCCTGGTGACAGGACGAGGGGGAATGGGCTAAAGCTGTGCCAGGGGAGGTTTAGGTTGGATATCAGGAAGAACTTCTTTACAGAAAGGGTTGTTAGGCACTGGAATAGGCTGCCCAGGGAAGTGGTTGAGTCCCCATCCCTGGAGGTCTTTAAAAGACGTTTAGATGGAGAGCTTAGGGATATGTTTTAGTGGATGATTTGTTAGTGTTAGGTCAGAGGTTGGACTCGGTAATCTTGTAGGTCTCTTCCAACCTAGACATTCTGTGATTCTGTGACAGCACTCAGGGCCTTCTCTACCCGCTCGCACCCCACAGCAGAGCATCCTGGAGCTGCACCCTGCAGCTGTTGCAGGAAGTTTATGCCAAGTGTTTAGCACCTGCCTGGTAGCTTCTGGCAGAACACGAGACTGCAGCAGGCACAAGAAGCACCAGCACTTCACGTGGTGATGCTACACATTCACTTCCCACTTTAAGTTCTCTTTCTGGTGCAGTCCCCTTCCCCTCTTAGCAGGAGAAGCCAGATCTTAGGTTACGGACATCTCCTTTTCTTCCCCTATGGAGCACCGTGGGGACTTTTCCCTGCACCACAACTGGCATCTGACAGCATGGGAACTCAGAACCAGCAGAAGCAGCTTGCTGTTCTCAGCACCTTCCTCACCTGTTTGGCCTCTGAAGATAGCATCTAGGTCTGCTGCAGAGCAAGACAGTCATAAAGAAAAAGCTACTACCTGTGAGAACGGGAACAAGAAAGAGGTAATAGAAAGTACAGTGAAGGGGACCAGACCTCTTATTTTTAAAGGCAGCAAATTTTGCATAAGCAGAAGAAAGGTTTCTGTGATGATTTAGACATTTTGACTGTGACTGACTTTCTGTAATTGTTCCAATGCATTTCCTTTTTGTCATTAAAATCAAATCCGCCCTGAACTCCACTCCTCCTGTTCTCTGAGTTCCCAGGGCTAACCCCAGTGTGCTCAGTGTTGGCAAACAGACAGAACATACTGCAGTATGCCCCCTCCCAAGGGGAAACTGAGATTTGCAGTGCCAGTAGCAGACAGAGAATTGAGATAAACTAGTTATGATGGCAGCAGCCATGCATAGATACAGCTCGTAACACAGCTATGAAGGGTCCATCAAATACACAGTATTATGACTGACTTTTCTAGTTCTAGTACCATTCTAGTTCTCCTAGTGCATCAGGAGAAAGGTCAACACCTTCTAACCTCCCAAACAAAAGCAGTTCAGCAGAACGTGCAAAGCACCCGCTCCATCTACCACAGAAGGACTTCAGTTTAGTACAAAACTTTATTCATACCAATACTGCAAAACTACAAAAGTGAACACACAGAATCTGGGCAGGCCTGGAGCCTGTCCCATCCACCAACCTCTGGAACAGCAACAAGGCCCCAGCCAGCTTTATTTTATTAACAAACTAGAATACGCAAAACTTTTCAGTTTAACAGCAGTTTTAAGATTTGGGGTGTCTGAAAAGGGGTGTCTGGAAGAAATCCCTCATTTCTGCTTTACAACTCTCTTACCCGATATTCTGACGTGCATAGGCATGGGTGAAAAAATTTACCTAATTGGTAGCAAGAAAAAGCCTGGAGTTCTCGAGACAGAAACTACAAAATCAGCAGGTTCCCAGCTCTGTACTGCCCATGCATCCCACAAGGCAGATAAAGAGGTCTGGCGTGTTCTTTGTGGTCGAGTTAAATAGCTGCAAGCACAGAATAGGCTAAGCCTGAGGTTCTGACAGATGCACATTCTGCAAGAAGCTTGCATACAGGAAAGGCTGGTGTTCCCTAGGTCACCCAAGCTATCCATCACCTCACCCCTGCAAATATTCGACCTTTCAGGACGTCAGTGTTGCTAACAAAGGCTTCCTCGGTTCAGTTTGACTAGTACTCTCTGGGGACCCCGTCACGAGCCGCTCCACAGCGCACTACATGAGGTGATCACCTCTGTTACCGATCTGTTATTAGTAACAAGCAGGTGTGGCAGGCTGGAAGCAGTAACTGCAGCAGGATCTGAAGACCTCTGAAGTTTCCCTGGTGCCTCAGAAAATGGGTGGTAATTCCACCTGGAGCACGAACTGACAACTCTCTAGAAGGGGAAGCAAAGGGAATCAGGGAAGCAAGATCAGATCCAGGGAGGAAGGACAGAGCAAGAAGGCTAATGCCCTGCAGCACTTATGCTGCCCACTGCCAGCACTGAATTTGTCCTCTCTGATCCAGAAAGGATCAAAACACTACATCAGTTTTCTAGATCCTTCCCTTTTCTCTTCCTTGCCTGTGATTTAGAATCTTTGCTTTTTGTTCTCATCTCTTCCACATCCCAAGACAGTAACTTAGCTCTCAGTTTGCTTGTCCCTGGGTTTGCCTGTCTCTGCCCTCCACGTCTGGACAAACTCCGGCTTCCGATCCCCTGTTCTGTCATGGCTTTCAGAAGATGTTCTTGCTTCTTCGCCACCATCTCCTCCCGGCTCCAGATCAGAATATTAAAGCCTGAGAGGAAAAATTAAACACTGTATTTGATGTAGATTTTCTGCTGCACAATACCTTAGGCTATGCCACTTAAATGCCAAAAATTCAAAATGTTTTGTCTGTTCTAAGACATTTCCAAGGTAAATAGGATACAAAGATATTTATTGCAGACAAGCTCCAAACACCCACGGAATTTTTCTCTAATTACGAAATGTAATCAAGTAATTTCTAATTTCATCTGTCACAATTATAAGACATAAACCTATAATCAGCTCCCTTAATCCCATACAGCCTAAGCAAAATAGAGTAATCTTGGCTGTGAAGCCTGGGAAATAAGGTAAGTCAAATAAAGGGAAAGTGCAACAGGCCTAGCTGGAAAAGGCCTTTTTTCCCCCCCTCCTGTTTTCTGGAACTGTTATATGGCCGGCAGATGGCAGCAGGGCTCAGGGGAGGCTTCTTCCCCTCCGGATCTGGTGCTCAGGAATGCCTGAGAGATGACTAGCAACCTGTTTCGTAACTGCGGAAGTGGAAGACTGACAAGTCTTCCTTTACACGTGTAGAAAATTATAGGGGACTACTAGTGAATGGGATCTGGGAAACCACACTCACGACTTGCTTTTAGTCTTGAGAAACAAGCCTACCCTTTCCTGGGTGCTGAGTGTTCCAGGTTCTCTTTACTTACCCATGCCAGAGGCCAGTGTGTCTCCCATAGGGTTAAATTTATTGAGCTGAAAATGGAAAAACAATGAGAGTCTGTAAGAACATCACTGCTTACATAACTGAGGCATAAGAACATCACTGCTTGCATAATGGCAACAAACAATCTGGAAAGCAGAATACTCCCTAAAGAGCATCACAGGAAACCCACAGATGACCATAGAACAGCCCCGCTCAAGTCAGCAGCTTTAGCCAGCAGCCACAACCCCACGAGACCGTGAACCTGTCACAAGTAGAGAGGACGTTCCCATTGTTCTCGCCCCCAAAGCCCATCTCTTGGCTGCAGTTCAATAGGCAGAGGTAGTTTTAGTTGCAGCGCCCAACTCACCGAGATGATACCGGATGCGTTTGGGTCATGGAGCTGACAAACCATCTCCCCGGTGTTTCCATCGAATATGTCAACAGTCCGTAGCTCGTTCACCGTGTACCCTGGGAACTTAGGATCTGGGTAGCGACCCACTACAATGAGGTCGTAGCGAGGATGCCACGTCGCCTGGTCACAGAGCAGAGCAATGGGGAGTTAAAGAGGGGCAGAGCCGATGCTGACACACACCAGGGAACCAGCAGCGTGAGCAGCAGTTTGTCCGTCCCACCCACAGCCTCAGAAATGCGAGCATCCTCAGCAGAATGCTCTGCAAGAGCTGCAGCAGTGTGAAAATCCACCCACCAACATCGTATCCTGCCCAGAAATCAGCCCATTTCTTTTAAAGCCTGCTGCTAGCACCAAGGGTGATGCTCCTCTTGGACTATAACGGCTTAACTCACCTTGATAGGTGTGAGGTGCTGGAACTGCCGATGTGGGTGTGGGATCAGGTGCTGGGGCTTGGTCCAGTCTGAACAAGAGTAAACCCTGATTTCATTGCGCTGGTCTGTACTCAGCAGCTTGGCACCATCTGTTGGGCTGAAGTAAGCTAGGAGAGGGGGACAATGAGGCAAACAAGAGATCACAATGCTGTGATTGACAAAAAACCATAAAAATTGCATTTCTGTGACTAGAAAAATGTCAACTTGTTTCTTTTTTAAACTAAGAATGTACACGTGGCCGTGTGCTCCAACAGACAAGACTTCACCTGTCTCAAGCAAACTCAAAGCTCTTCCAGTAAGCTGAAACCTACAGCACTGGGTTACATAGGAAGAATCGCTATTCGCATTTTAGAGTCAGAAAGAGACATAGCCAAGAAAGGAACTTCTTCATTCAGCTGGGAAGTCACCGGAAAAGATGGAAACAGACACCTGCAGTTCACACTTCCACAAAGTGGTAAAACTGCAGCCAAGAAACAGCCTTGAGTCCCATGCCCTGCTTTTGCCAAAGGGACTGTCCCAGTAAATTCAGTTTTCTCATCTCAGCCACGGCTGGTGTTTCAACACTAACAAAGCACAGTGCCACAGTTTGTACAGCGAGTCTGAGGCCATCTGTAGCTGCACTATTGCACCTCCCTGCCTCTGGCCGCACATTCCCACTGCCTTCCTTGCTTATAAGCGCCAGCAAAAGGAAGACAGCTGGCATGCAGGAAAGCTTTTCAGCAAGAAAACACAAACATCCTCTCTGTTAAACCTGTAAGGCAGTACCTCAGAAAATAACGAGCTCTAAGCTGCCTAGGATAAGTCTGTCAAAAAACAGAATTTGCGTGTGCTTCCACCATGAGCAGCAGTTCTGAGTAATTTACTCAGAAGGTTAAAAAAGAAATACAGGTTAACAAGTTATATCAACCTCCTCCCAAAGGACTCAAGCAAAATTCATGTTCAACGTTTGTGTTTAAAAGTTACATGATACTTAAACAATTTGCATCTGGCTATACTGAAGCTTGCTCCTAAGTTTTTTCATCTCTTAAAAAACACAAAGAGGTAACTGGAAGAGAGAATCAACTCATGATTTTTGGGAAGAAAAGCAACACAGAATCCAAAACTCATGAAAAAAAGGAAGAAAAACACGTAGATGGGAGATTCAGCAGACCTCTGTGTGACAAAATTCTTATCTCATGAACTTACCTGCATTGACAGGTTTGTCGTGAGGAAGCACATGAAGAAAATTAGTTTTGTCTTTGATGTTCCTGAGGTCCCAGATTTTGACTGTTTGATCCACAGATGCTGTGGCCAACAGCCACTCACATCGAGAGTTAAACTCCACATGAGTTACCTTCTTCTTGTGCAATTTGAGCTTCCAAATCTGAAGCAGAGGAAACAAACAAACAAACAAAATCACACACACACAAAAAAAACAAGGACTGTATTAAAAAAATGAAATGAGAATCTACTAGTGCAGAGTAAAGAGGTCATACATTTACAGAGAAAAAACAAAACACCCTGCTATAATACACCTACTGGAAACAAGAAAGGAGAAGAATGATCTTGGAACTATTTAATCCTGGGAGAATCTCTGATCCACCAATTTATTACAGCTATAGGAAAGAAAAATACAATCCCTGTTTCATGGAGGGAAGTATTAATGTCACTGTTAAGACCTCATGTGGAATACTTCACGCAGTGCCAGTCTTCCAGCTGCAGGAAGATTAAAACAAACTGGAACAGGTACAGAAATGAGCCGCCAACATAATAATGATATGGCTGGGTTACTTTGTGGGAGATCAGAAAAGCTTCCTTTCTTTATCTTAGGTGATGGGATACAATTGGCTTCTAGAAATGTATCAGGAAAGAAATATAAGGAAAGGAGAAATATTTCAATTAAGCAGAACAAATGGATAGAAACTGACTATAAATAAATTTATACTGGATGCCAGAAGATTATTTCTAACCAAAGGAGTAAAGTTGGCCCACCCTCTATTATAATGGATATCTCCTAAGCACAGAAGAGCCCATCAACTTACTTCAAGAGAAAAAAATAAAGCAGCTAACCTTTAATGCACAAAACTCATGTACTTGTATCTCTGCTCACTAATTTACACAGCTGCCTCTGGCCACAGCTCACCGGGTGGCACGCTCTTACAGCTGTTACCCTTGCAGGCAGGAGAAATGGTAATTCCAGTGTGGCGGTACAGCGGGCTCTTGTAAGCAGGGCCACTCCAAGCCTATTCTCTAACAGGTTTCTGTACTGCTTCAGAGTCTGCCTCTGCCTGCCCTCTCCTGTCTCAAAGCAGTAGTGCAATTTATATCCCAGTGTTTGTTGAAGTACTGCTACGTACTTACTCCACAGTCACGGAAAGGTGTCCATCAAAGCAGCACCTCCCAGATGACTCCTATCAGTGCACTAAATTTTTGGAAGCATGAAGGTTGCTGGCAGAAGGTATTTAGGCTCTTCAGGTTATTATTCTAACCAGCAAAAAACCTGTTTAAGAGAAGGGCAGCACATCACACAGTCCCTGTTTGAGAATTGTTACTGTTGTGCTGACCAGTGTGTGCTTGGCAGAAGCGGAGGAAGTCTCAGCACCTAAACAACGGGTAAGCTCATCTCCTCAGCTGCAAGGCATTGTCCACTTTACAGGGCCCCTGTAGTGCAGGAGAGTACGTGAGCCATGAAGATTCCCATAAAGGAGATGCTGCAGGGAGCCATACAAACCTCTTCCCCAGAAGTGCTGAGCAGAACCACGTTGCCCAAGTTATCGCCTGTCACCACAGCGCGGCAGCTGGCAGAAACATCAACGCTGCAGTACCAGCAACTGGAGGGAAAGAGACAAAAATCAGTGCTGCCTCCCATAGGCAGCTGAAGGCAGCTGAGCTCTGGTTCACATCTTGTCCCTTTCTGGCAAAGGAGACTGCAACAGATGGTAATTGCCATCTCCTGCCTGATCTGATTGGGGGGGACCTGAACATCACAAAGGGGGCTGGTTTACCAGCAGTGCTTGCTTTTGGTGACTGAATATGAAATAATATCCAAGTAATTTGTGAAGTGCTCATTAGATAGATTGTGACACGTTGGGACAGTGGAACATAAAGGGTGAAAAGTCCCTTGGAGCCTGCACAAGGATACACCTTGGGAAAGACCAGAACACCCATGCGACATTGCCGAACATAGAGAAACAGCTTTAAAATAAGGTTTTCCACAACACAGTGAAGCAGCAGTAAAGAAAAGACAAAAGCTTTGGACTGGAAAGTTGCACCTCTAAACTGCCTCAACTTCACGCTCCAAGACACAAAACTGAGTAGAGACTTAGCTGATCAAGACGTATTTCTTAACCCCAGCTCTGCTGGGAGGCTAGGGCCAGTGAGAGTAACACTGGGGTCCTTCGGGAACTTGTAAGGAAAGCTTCACTTGCAATTCATTGCAAATTATTCTTGAATTCAAGGCAGTGGGAATTAGCATGGTGAGCCTGAACACTCCAGATGGCAGTAGCGTAAACTCAGTAAGCTGAAACTTCGATTCTTCAGGAATGTTTTTTGGCCTTCCTCTGCTGCCTGAGCTGCTGCACACAAAGCGCCCAGAACACGGATCACAATGAAGAGCAGAAGGCATGTTCTGCTCTCCTCACCTCACGCTTTATACAGTAAAGCCTTGTCAGTACCTGCAGACAGGAGATGGTGTCACCAGAACTAACAGCAGAAGGTGCATCCAGCGCACTCAGCTACCGCAAAAACCTAGGTGCCCTGGGGCTGCCTGGCTTGTCACCCACCCTGCAGCGCTGGAGCTGGGGCCGGGAGCCTACCTGTGAGCTTCCTCAGCACCACTTCACACCAAGGATCTCCTAACAATTGCAAAGAAGCAGATGTAAGTAAGCACGAGCAGAGCCACAGCACTAGCGCAGCACCAATGGTTAACCATTAACCACAGCAGTA
Source organism: Nettapus auritus (assembly GCA_011076525.1). Taxonomy (NCBI): domain Eukaryota; kingdom Metazoa; phylum Chordata; class Aves; order Anseriformes; family Anatidae; genus Nettapus; species Nettapus auritus. The sequence continues at coordinate 30,847,447 of CM021769.1, forward strand.
AGGAGCAGAGATTCAGCCTTGCCCTGCTCCCTCCTCACCAAACATTATGGAGCTCATGGCCACAGTCCGGGGCACGGGAGATCACCTGCACCGCTCTGCCCTCAAGGTCCTGCAGGCTTAGGGTGCCATCCCCTGACGCCACATAAAGCTTCACTGCCTCATAAGGACTGAACTTGATGTCTCCAAGAGAATCTCCCGGCCCCTTCTGGAATACACACAAAGCCAAAAGGCATCAAGGTTAGAGTGGGGAAAAAAATCTCAATACATCTCATCTCCTGGAACACACCGCAGGTTTCCCAAGGCACGATGCACTGCTTTCTGACAGGGGATGCACATAAAATCTTTCTGATCTGTTTCAGATCTGAGCACATACGTTCTGAGCCTCTAGGTTCAGCCCCAACAGTTTGGGCTGCAAACCTCATTAGCAGCACTGCTTCCTCTGCCGCTGAGGGAAGGACAAATCTGCAGAGACAAATCTGCGTGAACCACCTGGATCGGACAAGGCTTAGGAGATCAGAAGAAAAACCAGCACCACTGCATGCAGAAGCTACATAAAATCTCATGACAGCCCCGCACCGAGCTTTTCTTACAGAGGCTTCGTTCAGCAGCCTACCTCCAGTGCCTTATCTAGTCCTTCTCAAGGTATCAGCAGGCAGGACAAGAGCAGTGCCAGGAGAAATTCTACTGCTAGCTACAAGGCACAAGAACCTCAATGTTTCTCCCCATTCCATCTACTGAGGAAATGTGGAAACCCTACAAAAAGACAGAAAAGAAGGATGCAGACTGGGAGTCCCCAAACTCTGACGTGCACTCCATGTGCTGCTCACAGAGCAACCATTTAATAAAGTCACACGGTACTTATTAGCTGTTAAGAGGGCAATGAAGACAAAAAGCCCACCCACAGAGCTTGCCTGTCCTCACAGCAGCGAAGAAAGACTGCACGTCCTTTCAAACCCAGGCATTACTGTGACAGGGATCCACTGGGATATGAGATCTTCCTGTCCCACCCTGCCTATCTGGCCAGTCGTCCCAGCACCACCAGGGTTCACCTTCTGCCTTAACACAAGGCTGCAGCTGGAACAGCCGCTTTGGAAACCAACCACAAAAGCTGCTACCAGAAAGAATCAGGTGGAGAAAAGTAAAGGGGGCTAACCCCATTTCTCTCACTTACCTACAAGCACTGAAGTAACTAACAGAAGAGGCCAGGCTTCCTCGTGAGTCCCCAGAATAGTGTGAGAGGGTGATTCTAAACACAGGCAGATAGAATTGCCTCTAGAGAGTCATCTCCTCATTCCTCTGAAGGATCCGAGTCTTAAGTTTGATACTTTATATAAGAAGCACCAAAAGTTAGGTGGGACGACCTGGTGTGATCCTCATGACATGCACCACTTAAAGCCAGTGGTGTTTGTGGAGAAGTACTGAGGGGACCACAGATTGCTCTGCAAAAGCCATCTGGCAGCGAGCAGCACTGCTACCAGGTCAAGAGGTCAGAAGAGCTACAGAACACAGAGCTGAGGAAATCCACCCCCCACTCCCACGTGGAACAGCTAGTAAGCAAGCATCTCTGTCCTTCCCCTTAACGAGGAAGAGCTCTCTCCTACCCACCACCCCACTTCAGAGAAAAATAAAAAGGGAGAGCGAGCCTCCTCAGAAGGGAGAGAACTCTTGAAATTCAGAGGGTAAAGGAGGTCTATGTGGAGACAAAGCCCAGCTCCCACGTGTTAGAGACCAGCATCTTTCTCTCTGTAGTGCCCCTGCCAGGAGGACACAGAGGCCCAAAACATTGCTGTATTTCTTACTCCCAGTCCTCGGAGATGGTGAAGACCCGGAAAGTATTGCCATTAAAATCCTGCAGGGTGGTAGTGCCGGCAACTGACGAAGTGTACAGCTGGCTAGGGTTAAAAGGGTTAAACTTCATTCCCGTGATGGCCCCTCCAGCTCCCATCTACAAGGAAGGGGATGAACAAAAGAAAAATCCACTGAGTGATGGGGAAGGAGGAAAGCGTGTTCTCTAAGTCTGCATTCTGTGCTACGTTCTTAACAGCAACAGTGAAAGACACCACAGCCCTCCAGGAGACAAAGCCAACCATGCCTTCCCACAGGACAGTTGTCTAGGCAGCTGCCCTCCCAGAGAACAAAACTGCAGCTCCGCCAGTCCCCCAGCAACGTGCTCCTTGGCTGACATCACACGATTAATTAAAAAGAAATATAACCCTGGAATTTTTGGAGGATAGAATTCCTTCCAGTGCACACCTGTGTTAATTTAGGAAGGGACAAAAGAGTCTTTTAGAATCCCTGTAGGAATGCCAATGGCTGAACATACTACGGGGCACGCTAGCTATACAAACCACTCATTCTAGCTTAGTTTTTTACTTCAGATGAAGGAACTTTGTTTCTCTCCACTTGAAGATGTTTCTTCATCTGACACAGAATAAAAGGTGAGCAGAGAAAGATCAAGACCTAAAACAGACAGACCCTCTCTGCCTATTTGCTTCTGGCATCCCTTTACAATAATTGTTTTGCCAGTTGCTGAATTGTTTTCCCACTGAACAAACATCAAATACTGCTTCATTATGAATTTACTCAACAAGCTTCTGTTCTCCCCAGTGCTAGAACAATCTGGAACTTAGCAATGACATGCTGCCGCATCTCAGCCCTGCCCCATGGCTGGCTACTCTGCAGCCCGAGGCCCTCATGTGTTTCTCACAACAGATCTGAGTTTTGACCTGCAGATATTTGGTGGTGCTCCAGTTTTCCCCTCCTACCCATCCCACGCACCCAGAGACTTACCCCTTTTATAAAGCAGGTTTTAGTAAGTACTTCGTAGTCCCACAGAATGATGTCTCCACCTTTGGAACCAACAGCTACAGTACTTGGGTGTGTTGGATGCCACTCCAGGCAGGTCACTCTCCTGTCAAAGGGACTCGCTGTTCGAAAGAGGCGGTATGAGGTCAGAGAACGCAGAAAGGGCAGCTGGAGACACTGTAAGAAAGATAAAAGATAATTATGACTTCTGCAGGGATCCCTGAGTATCTCCGAATGAGGAGTGCTAACAATTTCTAATCACCACCAGCTGTAGGACATTCACAACAAAGGCTAAGCTCCTCTGTGCAAAGAGTACATGCTGTCCCCAAGGGAAACTATCTGGACCACGCAAATCCACATCAACCACAGAACTCAGAAAGCAACAGAGAACTGAGAGATACCATGCTTTAAGTGACGTACAGGGAGCTAAGCCTCTTGGGCTGAGCTAAGAAGGCAGGATAACTAACATTAACGAGGGAGGATAACATGTCTCCCTGTCAGAAATAAGACCTTGATGACTATGTCATTGCTGTGCATCCAGAATGTTACACTTCACCTACAGCTACAGCGTTATAGGCCTCCATCCCAATTGCTTGCAGCTTAACAATACAGCATAAAAAAAAAAAAAAGAGTTAGGACATCCAACAGGTCATGGAGGAGGAACTCCTCACCTGCCTGAGCTGCGCCCGGATGGAGCCTCCCAGCATGTTCTGGTAGACATAATGAACAATGCTGCACCGCCGCTCCAGCTGATGGAAAAGGGCTCTGGCGTTTCTCGTCACAGACCCACCTCCACTCCGACCTGCCAGAGAGGAAAAGAGTAAAACTTACTGGGAGCCGACGCCGGTCATGCTCATTCACTAAACAACAGGGGAAGACGTCTGCATTGGCTGCTAAATCCATGAAAAGCTTCAGCCACAAGTGAAAAGACTAAATGACTCTTAGACGTCTAAGGTGCAAGCAGCTTTTGCAACTGTGGAGCCCAGTGCTTCCCACAGGCTGCCAAACTTTGTGTATGCTTCCTCATGTTAAAACTTCCTTCTGCTAGCCAAAGATTTAGCAAAAAGACAGCACGAGAGGGAGGACTAAAGCAAACTCTCAGGTGGTGCATCTCGGACAGTATACAGCTTGAATGGTTAGTACCCAAAACATACTGAGGCCATCCAAAGCCCCAACAACTTGGCAATATGCAGTGGGAGGGGGTGAGCCCCTGTGTACAGGGGAAAGGCCGGACTTGTGAAGAGCAGAAATGTTACACCTGAAATTTCCCCAAGAGTAGCGATAGGAGTTCCCACACAGTTCCTGAAATGCCTGCTTGTGAATGAGAATATTCTATCTGCTTGTGCTGTGGCCCATACAGTCTGCCTACAGCACTGGGAGGTTTTTGATAATAGACTTGCTGACGCCTCATCGCCTGAAAACCTTTCTGTTCAGGGTGATTTTTGCTGAGAGCACAGCATGCTTCTACATTTTGTTCATGTTTCAAGTTTTATCTTCAGGGACCTTTAGATAAAAACAAGATCTGTTCGCAGTCCCATGTCTATGATCTAATCATCCCCATGGCAATAGACCGAAACACCTCAGTAGATCTAGATGTCAAATGAGAAAGACGCCTTTCTTAAACAAGAATGCTACTTTCATTTAAGGACACTAATGAAAAAACAGAGGACCAAAAACATAAGGATCATTCTGTGTGATTAGAACCTAAACAAAATCTTCCTTTACTGCTAGCCTGGAGCCTAGAAATGCAGGGGTGTGAGACTGAATTTCTTTATTCACATGCAAACATAGTGCTAACACTTACCACACCTGTGGAAGTGGGCATAAAAGGATTTGTATTTTAATTCCTTTTTTTTTTTCCCCTCCACAGAAGAATTAGCATCCACAGTTCCTTCCTCAGAAATGACAGAAGGGGGCATATTTTTTCAGATTGAGTTTGATTGCAAAGGATAATTTACTAAGAAAAAACTTCAGGCCTTTTTAGAATCTGCTGTAGGAAACACTTAAAACAGATTTCAACTGCAAGAAACTGGACCTGTCTTATATGATTCAGAAGAAAAAATATTTTTTTCCAAAATATATTAAAATCAATATATAAAACAGTAGTGTTACGATTTTCTCTGGGGGTTTGGATATTTTTCCTCACAAAAGATGTATAAAGAACGGAAAAGCTCAAATGCAAAGGTCTTGATCTTTTTAAGAAAGGTCTTAGGGAAAACTATGATTGGTCTCTTTTTCCTCAAAGTACTAACCACATCCAACTCCCTCTGAAACTTAGGGCAACTACAGGTGCTCACTGAATCCGAAAATCAGGCCGTGAAGTTACAATGAAAACCACATAGCTAAGTCAACTACAGAAGATGCTTTAACTATCCACAATTACATACAGAACTCCTTTCCAACTAGAGTGTTTTGCCTCCATTAGCACTGTTCACGATGCCAACTGCTCCACGTTTTGTAACTCCTACTTGCTTTAGGAAAAGTTAGAATATGCACAGATCAGGTGGAAATGCTGGTTTAGACTGCATGCTGTAGGATACCAACCTTACAGCTATGAAACTGCATTAAGAATAGCATGGAAGAAAAAATGATCCATTACCAAGGCTGTCTGTCCTACAGTAAAGCAGGTATCTGGTAATTCAGGAATTCCACAGAACTCTCCAATGTGCTGTGATGGCATTATCAGTGGGCAGGCTTCTACCAGGGGGTACGGAGTCTCAAAAATGAAGGACAGACATGAACAGACACGTTCTCACTAGACAGATAATTGGAGGCTGCACTACCCCGATACATGCCTGTGTATCACTTGAATATGTAACAGAGTCATCTGAACATGACTCTTGGCATTCCCCTTCTTCAACTAGTCGATGCCTGTGATTTAGGATAAATCTGGTTGGAAGAAACAGTGAAGAAGCGTTACCGATTTTCTCTAGGGGTTTGGCTGTTTTCCTCAGAAACAATTTCTTTGCTAGTGGTTCATTCTCTAGTTCCTTGTAGTCCAGTTTCCTTTTCCCAGACGATTTTGCCTCTTCTGACCAGTGCTCATGTGCCCTCTCATGCTTCTTGTCCTTCGGCTGATTTACTGGAGCCATTCTGTCTGACCACTAGAAGCAAATAAAACACGGAAGGTAAGACTGTCACAGACTTTTAACCAGATGACAGAGAGGAAAACTGGAGTGAAATTTATCCCAGTGGCCTGGAAGTAGTGATTATACCTGCAGCTTCTCAGCATGACAGTAGCTTTTTGTTGTGCTCTGCTGGAGAGGAGAACAGGTTCAATAAACTCTTCTTTGTTGCCATATGAAAATGAGTGTATCTTAAAGCACTGGGGTATGTTTTGACAGATGTGCCTCTACAGAAATTTTAAGCTTAAAACCCACAGATCTGCATAAGGCACATCTGTGAAACCACATAATGCCCTAACTGTTCCTGCAGCAGCTCACACTGAGCTCTTCAGATTCAGCTAAGGAAAGGCTCCGAGGGCCAAGGCTGCCTGCTTTCCCACGTTCAGAAGACACTTCCTACTTCACGGTCACCACCTGATATTCGGGCTGGGCTCCTCCACTGCGCGGCAAACACGCTTCGAGTGCTCTCCTCCCGGCGGCTCGCTGCGGGCCCCACAACGCCCGCTGGCCGCCCCAGCTCTCCGCCTCCTCCTGGCTGACGGGCCCCGCATCCCCGGGGGCTCCCCGGGGAAGAGCCCGCTCCAGGCCGGCCCCCCGCTGACTCCGAGCTCATTTCGGGACCAGCCGCGAACGCCCGCGGGCGCTGCGGGGCCCGGGCCTCCCCTCAGGGCGCCCTCCCCGGGCCCCGGCCGCGCCGCCCCGCTCTCACCTGCGCTCCGCCGGCCTCCGCGGCCCCGGAGCGGCCCAGGACGGCGGGCGGCAGCCGGCCCCTCCCCGGAGCTTTCATAACCGGGGCGGGGAGGAGCGGGGGGGCAGCGGCTGCCGGCCCCGGGAGCGGCGCCGAGCCCTGAGGCGGCCTCGGGAGGGCCCCGCCGCCATCTCACGGCCCCGGCCCTCAGCGCCGCCGGGCCCGAGCGCGGGGAGAGCGCCTCTGAGGCGGCCTGGGGGGTTCAAGTCGGCTTCTTCGGGACTTGTGCTCCTGGAGGAGTGATTCGTTTCTGCGGCGCCGAATGGGTTTAGTAAAGCTGCGTGGGGAGGGCCCAAAATAGATCAACCGAACAGCGACCGAAAAAAAAAAAAAAAAAAAAAAAAAAAAAAAAAGAGGTACTATTTAAAAACACGACTTTCACTGCAAGATGCACCTGGTGTCGGGCTGTGGGGGAGCTCAACAGAAAAACACGTGCTTTAAAGCTGGGGAAAAAGTCACGTCCAGATCAACCCAGAGACTACCAGACCTTCCAGATCAACCCAGAGACTACCAGACCTTCCCCTGGGCAGCACAGGAGAGAGAAACAAAGACAATCCCCAGCTGGAGGTACACACACCTCCATCCCTCCCCATCCCTGAGGGAGGCTGCTGCCTGCCTTGCCTCCAGAGCAGCAGGCATCCCAAGCTGCAGGTCCCCATCAATATTCTGAGGAATAACATCCCATCGGCCACACATCTGGCTGTGTGGTCCTAAAATATCTCTGTGTAACCACTCCTGCAGTTGTAGGTATGTTGTTTTTTTTGGGGGGGACAGGGAGTTCTATTCAAGTTACCTATACGTTTTCTCACATATTAGGAAACGAACTGAAAAACTGCTAGAAGGTACAAAGAGCCAAACTCCAGACCTTTCCGCTGCACTGCAACAAAGCTGTATTAGTTTCTAGCATCCTAAAACTGAGTATCAGAATGACTTGAAAAAAAAAATCGTAACTGCTGACAGACATGTCAGTTTTGACATGTTGACAGGCATGTCAGACAGTTTTGAACATGTATGCCAACCTGACCATAGTCTTACCAAGCGCTTTTGTAATAAACAGCATTCTTCTGAGAACTGAACCCATTAGCAAAAAACAGCAATAGCAGTAACTGAAAGTAGTATTTACCTGCTTTCCTCACAAGTCTTGAAGGCTTGATTTCTGGGAAGGGAAACTACTTCAGAAAAATGGCCTCCTTGTCTTGACAGTGATCAATGGTTTCATCTACAGGTCTGCACAAGTCATCGTCATCAGAGGCAGAACCTGTGGAGGTCATCAGGAATCACCAACAAATCACCGATTAAAGGACATAAATCTTAACATCCTCTGTTTTTCACATACAGTAAAAGGTGTACATTTCTAAGTCTGTAACTGAAGACAAATGCCCTGATACCAACTCTCTTCAAGCACATTGAAAGACTTGTATTGCTTTCAATGATCTATGTCTCAATCCCAAAGTACACTCCAATGGTGTCATCTAGATTACCTCCAGCAATGTTGTGTACTTCCTGTCCCCATTCCTTTCATCTTCCAGCGTTTGCTTCCCTGCACAGAGGGCATGCACAGTAACCTAAGGGTTTCCTCATTGAGCTGTCATGGTTAGCATTTTCTATCAATTACTAACACCGCGTTTGCTTTCTCTCTCAAGAGTCACCAGATTATTTTTGCAATCGTTATTCACTAAGGACAAGAATAGCAGATCACAAATCATGCACAGCAGAAAGGCCACTGGCATGGGGTGCCGCCGATTAGTACTGGTATGCCAGCACTAAGCAGACGTGGTACAAAGCAGGCCAGAGAAAGAGTAATTTGAAAATAATATATTGATATGCATTTACAGGCTCACACTCTTCAAACTAATGTATGCAGCAAAGTCAAAGGAGTATAAATATGCATGGGCCAGATATTAGGCATGTTTTTACAATGCCTTCTGTCTGATGTACACTCGTGTTGAGGTTCCACCTTAGTTATAGACCACAGTTCTCTATTAGAGAATGAAGCTGTCGTGTTGCTGGGTCTGGTAAAGCTATATTCTGACTAAGACCGTCAACTTCATGGTATTTGTCATCCTAGTTGGTATTTTGCCTCCTTGTTGCCAGGATCTTTTTCCAAAGCATGAATGTTTTTGGCTACTTTAGTCTGACTACTGATGCAAAGAGTACCATTACAGCAACTTGAGTTTTGCCCGCAGATGCAAGCAAGACTTATATTCTGCTAAAAGGTAGGAATTTTTTTTCAATCCCCAGGAGATAAGTGTAAATATGCTATCTAACCTCCTTCTATCCCATGACCTTTACTAGGCTGCCCTGCATCAGGAAAAAGTATTGCTATTCTAGTGATCTCGTTTACCTGAGCACTCAATTTTCCCTAAGCAATTCCAGTCTTAGAGGAAAGGAGTGGAACAGCCATGTTACGTAGTAGCCTCACCACTTAGTCAGCACTGGGGACAGCCAGATCCGAAATGGAAGGCATCTCAGATGCTCAATGCATGGAGTATCAGTATCAAAATCTGCATGACATAAAATAAGGGAAACACTGGATAAAGAATATTAATGAATTACAGATTTTTGCTTTCCCCTACCTCATTAATGTATGTAAATTTGATAATGGCATTAAAACCTCATATTTGATTTAGAGAATCTGTATGCCAAAGAACTGGCATTGGTTTTGTTCGTTTTTTTTTCAGGGGTGGTTTCTTATTTTTAAAATAAAAAATATATAATTTTAGTAAGATAAAAAGTTAATGCTTATATTCTCAGTGATATTTAACTTCTGGGATAAGAAATGTCTCGAGTCACTTTTTGAAAGTACACTCACTGTTGTACCACATCCAGTGACATCTCATGGAAACACAGGGGAAAGTGAACTGAGGATTGGCCCCAGGGCAAAATAAGTGGAACAGTTTCTAAGATCTCCTTTCTGATAGGAATTCATAGTCTCTGAAGGTCCTCTGTAGAGGTACTTTTCTACCTCCTATAAAACTTGGGGCAGTTGTCAAGAGAGAAAACATCCCTGAACTGTTCCAGAGAAGCGGGAGCACAGATTTACAGCATGTTCTTTCCTCTCTCCCTCCTGTAAGGCTCTCAAACTTTCCTTTCTCCACTGATTGCATAAACATCATGGCAAACTCACAGTTGGTCCTTAGAGATGGATCCCAAGTCTCTTGGAAGCAGTCGAGAGGAGAGGGGCCAGCGAGGCCTCCAGGCGCTCCTCTACACGCTCTGTCCCAGCGTCATGGCAAACCACACCCGAGGCCTGGCGCTAGAAGTGGAAACTCTGGCACGAAAACCTCCTGGTACTTCGAAAAAGCTGGCTTCAACCTAGAGGCTCTGAAAAGATGAGGTCTGGGTTATTCAGGAAAAGGTTTCCAGAGGAGAGAGCGAACGGACTGAGTCAGCTCTGAGGGAGCGAGCCAAAAGGCCACCACGCTGAGCTGCAGTGAGGCTGCTCCCCAACCCCAGGAGAGCAACCCATGCCTCACTCAAAACCGGGGATGGGGTCTCTGGGTGGGCAGGGGCTCGCAGTAACTAACGGAGCCACAGCCCTGCAGGCAGGGCAGGAGCCCAGACCCTGAGCGCCGGACAGGCGGCTCCTCACAGGACCACCTCCCCCCTCAGACACCCTCCATGCCGGGGGGCGATCCCGCCGGGCGCCCCCCAGGTGTTTTAACGGACACCCCACAAAACGCAGGGCTACCCCGAGCCCCTGCCCGTGACGAGGTGCAGCACCGCTCCCCCGAGCCGGCCCCACCTGCCCGCACGGTCCCGCTAACGGGCTGAGGAGGGGCGGGCAGCCCCGCCGCCCCCGGCCTGCCCCGAGCTCCGGGCCGGGCCCGCCCCGCCGGGAGCTGCCGGAGGCGGGGCGGGAGCCCCCGCGTCCCGCGGCTGAAATAGGGGGAGGGCCCGGCCCCGCTCCCAGCCCAGGTGGCCGCTGCCCGCCGAGCCGAGCCGAGCTACAGCCGTGCTGAGCCGCCTGCGAGGTAAGCGGCGGGGTCACCTCCGCCGGGACGGGCTTTCCGCCCCGTTCTCCGGGGGGTCCCGGCGGCTCCTGCCCGCGGTGGGCAGCGCGGCTGCGAGGGAAAAGTTCCCTCGCGGGAACGGGGCGGCGGGGGGAGGCGCTGCCCGGCCGGGGTTGTTCCCCAGCAGGGTGTTAGCGGGGGCCGGGCACCCCCCCAGGGCTCCGCCGCCCCGTGCCCCTCGCAGCCCGGCCGCCAGCCTGACCTTCAGCGGGCGCCCGCGCCCGGCGCTGGGGGCTCCGCGGGCCGCCCCCGCTCCCCCCCGGGGCCGGCGCCTCCGCCCCGCGGCGGGCACAGGGCCCCTTTGTGGCGGCTCCGCGCCCGGCCCCTGCCCGCTCGGGGAGCGGAGCCGCGGGCTCGGGCAGCGCCGTGCTGAGGGCGAAGCGGCTCCCCCGAGGGCTGGGGGCTGCCCCGGCTCTTGGGGGAACTTTTCGCCGTCCCCCCTACCGTGAGCCGGGCGGCCCCGGCTCTCTCTCGTCCTCCCCTCCGTGCTGGGGTCGGGGAAGGGGGGAGCGGGGCTGTGGTGGCGGTGCCTGGCCTGGGGCAGGACGGCGGGGTTACCGTGTCCTCTGCGGCCCGGGGCAGGCGAAAGCTGATCAACATGGAGGGTATTAGTGGGCCTGAACGCCCAGCGCTCCGTCTACCGTTTGTCACCGCTCGCGGGAGGAGGGATCTGCCATCTCCGCGAGGCTATCAATAAGCGAAGTTAGCGTGGCCCAAATGCGTTAACCAGTTTCGCTGCTTTTTGTGCCAACTATGTGTTCTCTGCTTGCTTCAGCTCTCCAAGCTCTGAGTTGTCCCTAGGCGTGGGGGTGAGGAGGAGGTTGGCCGACCACCTCTGGCAGCGTGCTGCTGGCCCTAGGACGTGGTCAGGCCTCCTCGTCTGCCCTGCGAACCTCCGCACCCAGCGGGTGCTCCCTGCCTCTCCCCCGTTCAAGTCCACTGCCCATCTAATTTGCACGAAGGCGTTTCTGATACCGCAGTAATTGATGGCAATACACAGCCCTACCACAGCCTCCCGCTCCACCCTGGAATTCAGATGTCACCCAGAAGGCACTGAACCTCACGATGATTCGAGCAATGTTCAGTGCGTAATGGGCGCAGAATGCACGGCTGCAGCGTGTGGGCTCAAATGACAGGGTCCAGACGGTCCCGGCTCCAGGTGTGAGCTGGTCCCTGGGTGGAGACAGAAGGGAGCTTCTCCCTGCGCATTGCATAACCGAGCACATTCCTTTTCGGGAGGGATTCACCTTTCTGTGAAGCGTGCAGCATACTCCGTGTGAGACGGAGTGTGTTCTGCTTTGGCAATGCTTTGTGTTATTAATAGTGCCTCACAAGAAGTTCCCTAAAATATTTACTAGATCGTACTTCCAGTTGCAGCTTGGAACAGAATGAGTGCCTGAGCTGGGTTAGCTGTGTGCTGCCTTCCCTATTCTGTGCCCACTCTGTTGTATTGCTTTATTGTTTTTTGATCTGTTTTTTTTTTCCCTGACCTGTGAGTTTGCACTTCTCTGGCTTGCCTGCACTTGTTCCATTAAGGACTGTCTTCCTTCTTGGGTTGTGAAGAGTGGTAACTTCACCGTGTTGGTAGGTGTAGGTGCTCACCTGGAACTTCATTATCAAATATAAATGACTAAGGTCTGTGTGTGAGCTGGCTGTACCAAAATGCCTCAGGTCCTTGGCACACTGTGTGTAACCAAATTATAAAAGCCTGACAACCTCATGGACCCAAATCCAGTTCTTTACAGGACAGTGATGCTCTTAATCATTCGAGGTCGTTATAGATTATACAAGAACTAGCCTGACTTTCTGGGGCTTTCCATGGTTGAGTGTGAGATTACAAGCCATCACCAGCCCTAAAAATATATATGTATATACATGCACGTATAAAGGTTCAACAGTGCAGTCAGGTATATCTGTAATGTGACTAATCTTAGAAGGGGACTGTAAAACTGAGAAACAGATGAGGCACTATACTAGGGGCAAGATCAGCTCCTGTTAAAAATGTTGTATCTCAGAGTGGCAAATACTATATATTCTTTATCCTGGCAATTTTGAGGGCTGGAGATTATTTGGTTGTTGTTGTTTAAGCTGTTTGGTTCATGTGATGGCTGGCATCCAGGGATTGAACTGGAGACCTCAAAAGTATCTGCCTATAGCCTGAGTGGAAAAAACTATGCTCTTGATTAGAAAGCAGTAATAAACTGCCTCTATTTTTTTTCCATCAGCTGATCAGTAATATGTGAAGTTAGGCTGCTCATGAGAGTTCATGGGGAATTTCCTAAACAATGGGAGAGCTGTTTAAGCTCTTTGAGGCGCTCTTATCTTCCTAAAACAGGCTTTCTGATCCGGCAAGCTATTTTATCATGCTTACATAGCGTGATGGGTGTAGATGGTGCTGTATGACAGGGAGCTGTGTCAGAGAGATTAAAAAAAAAGCCTTAGTCTTAATCTAAAGGCTGTAGTGGGCAAGACAGAAAACAGTGACTAGTGTATCTGGGAGGCTTCGTGGAGAATTTGGGCTTCAGCTCTTTGAAGAGTAACAGAGCTTTGCATCCTTGGAGCAGTCCCGAAGCTGTTCAAGAGGTAGCTTGTTGCCCGCTACCTTGTGGCACAGTGAACATTAATTTAACATTCAAATGCCTTCTGACCATCTGGGCATGTTTTTTTTCCAGCACAAAGTGTAATCTTAATGCAATGAGCCTGGTGTGCCCTCTGCTGTAACCATCCAGCTTTGTCTCAGTGACTCGTACAAGAGTTTCGTGTCCCTTCAATGTGGGCTGAAGCTGGGTAATGCTGTGGAGCAACGTGTGTGACTGGCATCCTAATCATATTTCTGCCTTCAGTGGTTTCTCCCATCTGTGAATGGCACAATGGGGAAGAGCCTTTCAGACTTGCGTCAGTTGGAATCTGTGTGTTGAATCTGGTGGTTGTCACTGGGCATTGTAGTTTGCTCAAGAGGCATGTGAGGGATCTCCATGGTACCAGGGGCTTGGATCCAGAGGCATTAGGCTGGGGGGGGGGGATTTTATGCTCTCCTTGCAGACGAATCGCAGTGGGGCTGTTTATCGTGACCTGTTGGTAGGCTTTTTTCCAGGGTAGGGGAGTTAGAATTGCTGCAGATAACACAGCTGACAGCAAGTCTTCTGCCCTGTCCATGCTACGAGCTTGCCCAAGCTGTGTCCCATCTGTTTGTGGGAAGATGTGGTTCTTGCCTCCTAGGCTGTTGGGGATACAGTCAATCTCTTCAGTCACTGTAGATGACTATCTGTTGGCAGTAACTTCCTCCTGTGCCTCCGTATCCTTGCTGCTGAGCCAAACCCCTTCTGCTCCTGTGCCTGCTGAGCTGTATGGGCTGCAGCACTGCAGTATAGAAGTGTGAGGTGGGCTTGTTACCCAACCCTGACAAGGGCAAGAAACCTTAGTGGAGGACCTGGAGAAAATGAGCGTGTTTCACTTCTTGAATAATTCTAGAAGCTTGTTTTTGCTTCTTGGTGTCCTTAATCAGCCCTTTCTTGTACCAGCATTGCTTACCCCATTGCCTGGAAACCTCTGTGAAAGCCTGGTGTTGACACCAGCAGGCTTCTACCCCAATTCGACCAACAACAAAAACAGGTTTTTGAGCTGTGGGACAGGAGCTGCTTCCAGAAGCCACAAGGGAGGAAACAATGCCCACTGGATTGCTCTGTCTGTGCTTTGATTTTAAAAAAGGTCCTGGTGTTCTTCCCTCACATGTCTGTTTGGGTCCTGAGGATTAGAAACTGAGATCTGTGCTGTGGCCAATGGGCTGAGGAAGCAAATGACATTCCAGCGATGCTCAGCAGTTGAAATTTATTCTGTGATATGTGCCCTTAGACTGAGTAACACATTCCTTTGTAGCCTCTTGGAGTTTTGTTGATAACACCTGGAATATGAAGTGTATTTATATTAATAGACGAGTTCTTCAGCTTGATATTCAAAAATGTAATTGAAGAGGGCTGAAGAGACAATGCTGAAAATGAGGACCAGATTCTGTGAAGGTGATCTGGAAATAGACGAAAGTTGCTGCAAGACATACTGTGTGTGATCTCCAGGATGAATGGGTGAGGTATGAACATTCACAGGGCTGCCCTCTTCAACCTCTATCTGTGCAATCTCCAGGAAATATGTCAAAAAGACATAGCGTACCTTTACCAACAGACTATTTACAAAGCTATTGAATCTGCTAAATGCTTCTTGGACCAGGAGATGCTATGAAGGGAATCTAAATTGCTGAATGTTCTCTACGCTCCACAGAGCAAACGCTTTTTTTCTGGGACCAGGCAGGTAAAAAAGAAGGCTCTGGTTGTGTAAAATAACTTTGTCTAACCTCCTGCCTATGGTCCTGCCGCTTCATGTGGTACTGAAGGCTGCCTTACACTTGCATCTTTACGTTGTTTAGGTGTTCCTGAGAGAAAGCAATTGAGTAAATCTATCTCTGGTGACAAAAGGTGACCAAAGAGCTTTGCTATCATCTAAGTGCAGGAACTGACCACAACAGAAAGCATCACACTCATTGCTTCTGTTTTACCTTTTTCTTCTCATTTACTGTAAGAGATGTTCTAGCACTCAGTCTTACTTTATTCAGCTTTCCTTCCAAAAAGTTGCTTGTATCCCCTTCCCCAGCCTGTTTGGGGACGGAGCAGGAAACAGGATGAACTTCGGAAATACCTTGATGAATTTTCAGGTTCTTGTCTGCATTAAGTGAGTATTTGGAAGAAAAACATTCATGGAAGCAACAAAGCAGGTAAAGGAACCAGAAAGTAAGACATATGAAGAGTGGTTGGGGGAACTGGAGTTCAGTCTGGAGAAGAGGAGGCTGAGGGAAGATCTTATCACTCTATAACTACCTGAAAGGAGGTTATGGTGAGGTGGGTGTCAGTCTCTTCTCGTGTGGTAGTTGGTAGGGTGTGAGGAGATGGCCTCAAGCTGTACTGGGGAGGTTTAGAGTGGCTATCGGGAAGAATCCCTTCACGGAAGAGGTGGTTAGATACTGGAACAGGCTGTCCAGGGAGGTGATGGAGCCTCCATCCTTGGAGGTATTTAAGAGACGTGTGGATGTGGTACATAGGGGCATGGTTTAGTGGTGGGCTTGGTAGTGTTAGGGCTAATGGTTGGACTTAAGGGTCTTTCCCAACCTAAATAATTCTATGATTCTGGCTAATAAACAGTAAATCAGCTTTTACCAGGTAAAAACAGAAGTCTGAGAGATAAAGAGAGAAAGAAATGCACTACTTTGAATTAATTGTGCGTATGATTGCCACGTACTTTGTCTACATGACAAATATTTGCCAAGTCCATCTCCCATTCCCCCCTTCCTTTAAAAGACAGTTAAGAGAAACTCTGCATATTGGTGAAATGAAGCCAAGACCTTCCTTGTATATAGAGGCATGCAGAGCTGCAGCTGGGTTAAAGAGTGCGCCTTCCCAATGGAAGGGGCAGAGAAGCCTGGTTGGAGACATGGCTTCACTACACCACACAGTAGTCAGGGAACTGCCAGAGGCTCGGTGCTAGAAGGGTGCTTACTGGCCTGCAGCTCTTCTGAAGGCTGTTGGGTTGCAGCCTGCTCCCTTACGGCTCCTTAATGCATTCAAGTAAACTTGATCCCTGCTCTCGGGGTTACAAGGTGACTCAATCACAGAAGAAGACTATTCCATTAATATAAACCAACTGCTGTTTCCTGAGGTTGGGGAAAAAGTAAACAGCAGCACCACCCCGTTATCTCTTTTCTTTACTCTGGGCTGGATGAGGATGGGCCATTCTGTTCTGTTTGGATCACTGCTGTTCACGTACAGATCTAAACAAAACTTCTTTACTCAAAGCCTGGCTGGAAGTGGGCACACTGGCTCAGCCTGCCGTTGCAATCTCCTTTAGTACTGGAGATCTACATCCTATTGGAAAGGAAAGCAAAACTTTTCTTGGTGAAACAATTTCTGCCTGGTACAGCTATGTTGGTCAGGAATCTTAACCTGTAGATCAGCAGTGATGTGTTGGCAGAAGCCTATCCTGCAGCCTTGGCCTCTGTGAACTGGATAGGGAATAGCTTAAAAAATATGGAAAGTATTTTGTCTGAACACTTAAAAAAACAAACAAACAAAACACTTGGGGTTATGGCATAGTGAGATGTCTGCAGGATATGAGCTTGGTCTGAATCTGGACGAGACCAATATAAAGAAGCTGTGCTCTGAAACGAGAGAGAGCACTGAAGCAGCACGTAGACTCGGGAGGTCAGCACCTTAAGCGGAGGAGGATCTTGTCTGTATTTTTGTACTTTGGTATAGCCATTGAGAATTTTGCTGGTGGATGGCCACACAGTCTCTGGAGAATCATTGTCTTGGAGACGAGCTTCTGTTAGAGGCTTGCACATAGCTGAAGTGACCTTTGTGTGCAGTTACTGCTGTGCCTGATGTCTCTGACCTCCCCCTGGCTGGAGAGATCTTTCCCTACACTGCACTAGGCAGCCCTGGCAGGCTTCAGGGAGTGGCTGAGACACTGCTTTGTAGGCCCTTTCCCAGGCAGGTGACTCTAGCAAGGGTGTGACTGCAGCAATAGGGTAAGCATCTCAAGGATGTTTTGCTGGGTGGAAGTCATTTCAGGTATACAGGCTTCTTGGAGGATCTTGATGTCACTTGGCTTTCCTTAGCTGTAGAGAACTGGCCTCTCTCTGGCAGGTGTCCACCTGTAACCATCAGTGCCCCTGTGTGATGACAGTGGAGAGCACCTTACTGGGCATCGTTACTGGGCTGGTTCAGAGCTATGGGATGCCCACCTGTAGAGAAGTCTGGAAAGAAAACCCTGTCCCATATTTTGTTTCATTCTTCCCATCAGGGACCTTCCTAGCACTGCTGTACCAGTAACAGTCCCATTTATTACGCTGCTGGAGTTCTGTGGTCCTTCCTGGCTTCAGCTCTAGCTCCTTTCTGACAACATTTTATTTTTTTTTTTAAAAAAAGGTGTTTTCATGTCAGCTGCTCTGGAAGGGGAGGGTGGACTGTTGTCCTTTTGTGTCTTTGGGTTGTTCAGATTGAAATGTTTATCTGCAACCTACACCAGAAGTGCCCTGGAGTGAAAACAAAACCTCTCCCACTGCCTGCTGTACAGGAAAAGTGACTCTTTGGGAATCAAACAGATTGGTTGCAGAAATGTCGCGCTGCTGCTTTGTGGTGGTATTGTCCTGAGGTGGAAATGAGCTAGTAGCCTGTTCCTGATTAAAACTCTTGCTTAGCTTGCGTTGAACACCCCTCTAGGAACTGGTCCACAATAAATGTCTGTCACCAAAGCCAAGTTACTTGAGAAATATAATTCAACTTTTTCCTTCATCTGCCTGGATCCAGTGCTTGCTGTTGTGCTCAGGGACTCTGTTTGGCAGAAGGCCTTGCCTAGCACGGTGCACAAGCTCAGCTTCTGTGGAAGAACTCCTGCAGGCCTCTGTGCAGCAGCCCTTCGAGCGTTAGTAGAGCTCAGAGGCTGGTTCTTGGCAAACCTAGGAAAACAATTGCTCACAAGGAGTCTCAGGAGGCGGTCGAGCAATGCACAGAAGTGATGCCTTGGGCATTCGGAGTCTGGAAGCACTGGAGTGTGGTGTAGAGGGAAGAGGATTTTTGTGGCTTGTGTGCCTTAGGGAAAAGTTTCTGAAGTCAAGAAGAGTGATTATTACTATCCGGCCTAGAAGCTTTTATTGTGGATCAGGACCCTGTTGTACTAGTGTTGTGTAAACATGAAACAAAAAGGCCTGCTTAGTGGTGTGGTGACAGAGGCACACGCTTGAAAGCGAAGGTTTTAGCCTGACCTCTCAGTCTGAGGGTGGGGAGTTGTGGTCTGAGATATGTGACTGACCAGAGCAGGGTTGAGATCGATGTGGCTAAGGTGGAAACAGCTCTGCTGTGGCAAGTGCTCTGGCATTTCTTGTAGTGGAGCTCAGCACCAGTGAATCAGTCATGAGCCACTGCCCTTCTGCAACTGAAGACCAAGAGCTGGTTTTGGATAGCTTCTTATGTTGGTCAAAATAAGAGCAGATATTTGGGGGATGGGGGGGGGGGGGGGGCATACCGTTGTTTAAAACACTGTTAGCAGCAAGGCTTTTATCTCTGCATAAATATCACTTGCATGATTTATTTGGTCTACTTGCCATTGCTGGTTGTGTCTATGATGCTGTCATCTGTAATTGTGCAGAAGAGAAGTGACGAGATGTAGGTGCTCTCCCTGTTAGAAATGGACGAGGGAAGCAGGAGGGGAAAGAAACGTTCCTCTGCTCTGCAGATTTGGTGTTGGGCCCCTCTTAGAGGTGGCAGTGGCATCAGAAAGTCTTGGTGTTGATCCACACAGCTGCAGCTCATCCTGCACAGGCTCTGCCAGCCTTCCTGAGTGACATGGTGGCTCCTGCTCCATCAGGCTGTCCACAGGGTAGCACTGTCATCTCCCTACCTTGCTGTAGGACAGCCATTGGCACGTGTAACACACTCGTCTATTTGCTTTTCCTGGCAAAGTCACGTTTTCCCTGGTCTCAAGCTCTTGGCAGCTCCCAAGATGTACAATGTTTGGGGAATAACCAGGCATGAGGGGGTGGAGTGGCAATCTATTTGCTCTTCTTGGGCTGCGGGTGACAGCAGCAGCTGTTCTTCAGCCCCCGTGTGCGCTACTCAGTACCATCCCTGTGTCTGCACGCAGATCCAATTTGATCTGCTGACTGACATGGGCTCATGGAGTATGTAAAGTCCAGAAAAAGCCTGGCAGAAAAGGGTCCTCCTTGTTCTTTGACCTTTTTGCTTATACCAGGACCCTGTTTTCTGGACTTCTATCAAGTCTATACAACTGCTATTGAAATAACCTATTCTGCTGGGTGCTACTTGGGTCATGGAGACTAACCTGTAGAAATGTTAAACTACTTTGTTGACCACCCAGGTGCTGTGGTGGTGGTCTCAGTAGAGCTTTAAGCTGTGGGATGCTTTGCCATGCGTTATCACTGATGCTGAAAACTCACGTGTGTTCCAATGCAGATTGGAGAAGTTAATGTAAGAAATTCATGGGGTGTTTCTGAATTCATAGGTGCCACGTTCAGCTCAGGAAGTTCCTGTCAACAAATGGTTAGAGGCTTGGAAAGTACGCAGGGAAGCATCATGTATGCTTGCTCTGTTCTCCAAGCAAGGAAAAAATAGCTGCTTTTGGCCACTGGCTATGAAGCATACGTGGTGACAAGGACCCTTAGTCTGATCCAGCACAGCTACTATTATGTTTCAGAGCCTGCTAATCTTAGTGATAGTAAATCCAGTTATTTGGGTTTGTAACTCCCAAGAAATTTGAGCTGTGCCTCCATATTTTAATGTGGAAACTGTAGGAATAATGGATTTAGGTTCCTCCTTTCTTTACTGACTGACCAGGCAAACAAGCTCGCTCTGACACACAAGCTTTCCACATTTACCCCTGAATTCTAGCACGCTGTAGTCAATCTGAATCGGAAACCAGAGATGGAAGGCATGTTTGTGATTCATTGCTTCCCGATAAAGAAGTGGGGATGGGGGCAGAGTGGGAGGGAAGGGTGGAAAAAGTGATACGATCTTAATGGGTGATACCTAAGTGAGCTATGTCTCCATGAGGAGGAGCGTGCTTGGTTTTAAATGTAGAGCTACCGAGTCCTTTGTCTCCTTTTCTTCCTTAGGGAAAAGGGATGGGAAGAAGTGCATGTCTCCTTTTCTTGAAGCCTGCCATGTCTAAATGTGTGGCAGCAGTGGGCTTCCCCACCAGATGCTGCATGGCGAGGGGGGTCAGGCCCCACCACCCTGTGCCTGGGCTGTGCTTATTTTAGGCTGGCTTTGGGCTGTTCCCTTTGCTCAGCTGTTGTGATGCTGCTACCTTTCCTGCACACTGCTGTCATGCTGCCCCAAATAGTTTCTATTTTAACTTTCTCTGGGGCTAGGTCTTGTGACACAAGGATTTGGCATCTCTCCTACGTGCTGGAACGTGGCATCTTCGGAGGCACAGTGGCTGCAGCTGCTATATCAGAGGGTGCCCCTCCTAGGAGCTGGCAGGAGGGGAACATCCCTGTCCTTGCTCTGGGGTTGGGCAACATCCCTGCGAGGAAGCAGCACTGTCTAACTGCCTGTCTCTCTCTCCTCCAGTCTGTTGTAAGGAGTTTGAAGAGCTCAGGACGTACTTGCCAGCTTCCTGCTGCTCCCCTGTCATCTCCCTCTCAGGTACGTGCTTACTGGGGGCAACGCTGAGCTGTGTGCCCTGGCAGCACACAAGATGGCTTTGCAGCCTGCCAAGGGAGGATGGGGACAGCTGGTGGCATGAGTGGAGATGTTCTTTGGGTTTCAGAGCTTGTGCACCTGAGCATCACGTCTCATTTAACGGCTTGATTGTGTGACTGGAGGTCAGCACTTCCAGCCTTCTGGGGAAACCCAGAGGAACAGCGTTAACGTACTTCTGCCAGTCAATAGCATGTGAGCCTGGGCAAACAGAGCCCGATTGTTTCTGGAAGAAATGGAGGAAATTCCTGCAGTCTGTGTTGGGGTGCTCAGGAGGTGGCTCATGCTGCAGCAGACACATTGAGAAGGATTTGCAGGAGGTGGGAGACGGGCACTCCTGACCTGATCTTCGTTTCTGCTGTGTGCTCTGTGGGCTGGCAGAACCAGCAGATACCTCTCTGGGGTGTGAGGGAAGCTTTTTATAACTAGGAATGTGCAAGAGGAGAAGTGGCAGCAAAGGACATCTATGCTGCATTAACCCAGGCTTGCCCAGAGGGGAGTGGGTTTGTGTGTGAGCGACTGGCTTGGGTCTCTTTCCATTACTCCTCCTTCCTGCACAAAGGCATCCTTGAACCTCTCCCCCGGGACTTCAGAGTCACACATCAGGAGCAAGGCAGCAGTGCAGGCTTGTACAGGGAATGGGCAAAAGTTCTGAGACAGAGGGTGAGGAGCACCTTTCACCTTCTAGCCTAGATTTTGAGCCTAGTGAGGCGACAGACTTGAGTGTAATGGAAACAGTGGCACTGCAGGGATGTTTTTAGAGAAGCCATGTGGCTGGGTAACCGGCATGCATGCTGCGGTGCCATGTGGCTGCATGTGCCTCTGCGTGTTCCTGTAGTTCTGCTCAAGCTCAGGTGGTGGGCAGCTTATTGGGCTCCTCCCCATCCAAGACATGCCTGACTGCTCAGCCTCGTTTTCTCCGGTCAGTTGTAATCCTGACTCACACTAGGAAACTGGAGTCTCCTCTGATGGAGAACGTGAAGTGATTCAAGACCAGTTTCAAATAGCTGTAGCTACTTCAGCTTCTGTAGCTTTTGCTACCTTCCTGAGGGCCTTGGTTAAAAAAGGAATCTCTGCAGGGGTGGCTGGTGCTGCTGGAAGTGTTGGATTCACTGCTGTCTCTAGGATCTGTTCAGCTGAAGTTTGAGTCTTCTACAAGGCTTGGCCCGTGCTGTGTTAGAAATGACTTTTCTCTCTTCTCAGCTTAACAGAAATCTGCAAAAATTCCTTGCTGCAAGAAGACGGGGGTGATGTCATCAGAAGATGATGCTGGCGGGGAGGCTCCTGGGGGCAGTTTCTGGGAGGTAAGGAAGGATAATGGGGTGTGAGGGAGGTAGGAAGGAATGTCTTACCTCCCACCCATGGAATTAAGTGGTTGAGTTTCAGGTTCACGGGTGACACGTTGCTCTTGGGGAGTGGAAGGGAGGAGCCGTGGGGTGGTTCGGTAACATGTTGTCTGTTACTGCAAGGAGGAGGTAACCCTTTCCTCCACTGATGCTGTGGAATGAGACTTCCTTGTTCAGCTGATACTGATCAGAGAGATTGCTGTGAGAGGCAAAGAGCATCTTGGCATCCTCCCCCAGTTGCTCTGCCTGACAGAGCGCCAGAGGCAGGTCTGAGCCCAGCTGCAGGTTCCAGGAGGGTCTGCGCTCCCTCCCAGTGCAATGCTTGACCTGCTGTCTGTTCCGAAGGAATGCGAAGGTGCAGTATAAATGATGTGTGAAATTTCAGGCTGGGAACTACAGGCGGACAGTGAAGCGTGTGGATGACGGCTACCGGCTCTGCAATGACTTGATCTCCTGCTTCCAGGAGCGAGCCAAGATAGAGAAGAACTACGCCCAGCAGCTAACAGAGTGGTCCCGTAAGTGGAGGACCAACGTGGAGAAAGGTAAAGTTGGCAGGTTGGGCTACGAGCAGGATGCAGTAATTGCACTGTATTCCTAGAGTGCTCTGTCGTTCTGAGGTGAGGCTGTTTCCTTGGGGTGGACACGCTTCTCTCCTCTAGAAGAGGGGGGTGCACATTTCTTGGGTATTCTTTTGTACGTGTATTTTTGTAGGCAGTTCTTTGATTTACTTTTAGAAGTCTTCCTCTTCCTCTGCATTGTCAGGTGTTTGGTTACAAAAAGTACTTTAGTTGCAAGTCCTTGGCCAGTCCAAACCTTAAATCAAGCTATAGATATCCCACTTGAAAGGCCTGCCTTGGCTAGCTGTGACCGCCGGTCTGGGTGCTGCCTTTTGGGACTGACAGGTGTCATCACTGACACCCGTCAGTGCTGACTTATGTGATGGAGCAGAGTTATGGAAGTGACTCCACAGTGATAGATGCACGTAGGAGGAGGAAATTGTGTGTGTTCCTGTGGGCAGGAGGTGTAAGAGCCCCTCTGGTACTTGTTGCTGCAGGTCCGCAGTACGGTACTCTGGAGAAGGCCTGGCATGCTTTCCTGACAGCTGCAGACAGACTTAGTGAAATCCACTTAGATGTCCGGAACCACCTGGCTGGCGAAGATTCGGATAAGATCAAGGCCTGGCAGAAGGAGGCCTACCACAAGCAGATGATTGGGGGCTTCAAGGAGACAAAGGAGGCAGAGGATGGGTTCCGCAAGGCCCAGAAGCCCTGGGTGAAGAAGATGAAAGACGTAAGCAAAGTGTGAATGGGGAAGGAGGGATGAGGGTGGTCCAGGTGGGTGCCACTGGGCAAAGTAGGTAGCAGGGAATGCCACAGAGGGAGGGATGTCTAGCTGGTCTCTTGGTCTTGGTGGTCTTGTAGCTTCCTTCCTGCGTGAGAACAGTTGAGTAACAAGCTTGGTGTTCCTGCATGGCAGGCTAACACGAGGAGATTATCTGGAGACAGCTGTTCCCTTGGTTGGCTAAACACCAAATTGGCATTTCTGTTTGTCCTGAAACAATTGCTGCTGACTGTAACAAAGTGGTGATGTGTTCTCTCTGAAGAACAGAAGGTCTCTGGTCAAAATTGTGACCTTGTCTGCATCGCTCCTACAGGTAGAGACCTCTAAGAAAAACTACCACGCAGCCCGGAAGGAGGAGAAAACAGCCCATACAAGGGAGAACCATGCCAAGGCAGACTCCTCGGTCTCACAGGAGCAGCTGCGCAAGTTGCAGGAGCGTGTAGAGAAGTGCACTCAGGAGGCTGAGAAGGTGAGCAGTGAATGGACATGCATCACAAGGATGCAACTGCCAAGGAGAAGGCACTGGTTGCATTGTCAGTCAGTGAAATTGCTCCTGCTGAAGGCTTTAAGGAGGTGTGAGACTGCATTGTTTTGAAGTCTTAGTGAGTTAGACTGAGATTTTAGGAACTACGGCTGAGTGAGGGGTCTGTCTTTTGGTGATGAGTAGAATTTTGTTTATAAATATATTTTTAAAAAAGTAGGAGACTTGTTCCAGGGGGAGGGAGCTGCAGAGCTGAAGATTTGGTTACCAGCTGTGGGTGGCTTACTTCCTGACAGGAATTAAGTGTGGAAGGACTGCTATGGTAAGGAAGGAAGAACTCCTAAGACTAGGAGAGCAATGAATTTGGGTATCGGCTGTGGGATTTCTTCTATTTTCTGTGCTGTGTGTGTTCAGCAGTGCAGGGGGAAAAAACTTTAGTTCTGTGCAGGGGGAATGTCAGTAGTCTGACATCAAGGCAACAATACATCACTGCTCTCCTCCTGCATTGATACAGTGCAAGGATCAATATGAGAAGATGCTAGAAGAGCTGAACCGCTACAATCCCCGGTACATGGAGGACATGGAGCAAGTGTTTGAGGGCTGTCAAGAAGCGGAGCGCAAGCGACTGTGCTTCTTTAAGGAGATGTTCCTGAATCTGCACCAGCATCTCAACCTCTCCACCAGTGAAAGGTACCAGCACTGATGCAGAAGGGAAGCCCTCTACCCTGGGGTGTCCTGGGCACTGAGAAGGAGTGCTAATTCTGGTGTTGGTGAAAGGGAGCTGCTTCAGGCAGGTCTCAGTCCTTCCCCTTCCGACTGTCTGAGAACGGGCATTCTATCTCTTCTTTGACTGATCAGTGCAGGCTCCCCACAGGATTATTTCTGCATCTGAACCCTTCGTCTTCCAGTACTGACCCATGGGTGTGTGTGTTCTGTGAAGTGCCTCCGTGTTCTGTGTAATCCCAGTCCGTGGAAGGCAATGGAACCACATTGCTGTATGTGTAGCAAACACACCTGTTTTGCCCTGAGTAGAGACATCTTAAGAGAAAGATGGTCATGAGCCCATGAGTTGCCCTTAAATAGGGGTTACACAAGGAGGTAGACTTCTCTGGGCTCCTATACACTGAGGTGGAGGTAACAAATCTGAGCCACTTCCTTATTTATGTGCAAGAAAGTGCCAGGCTCTCTTGATACTCATTTGATGAGCTATGCTGAGAACAGGCAGATCTTAGCTATTGCCACGCCAAACATCTTGTCCTGCTTGCCGCACTGACCCCTCTGCAAAGGTGGCCCTATTTTTCTTGATCTGAACAGGCATTGCACTCTTCTAGCACCCTTAATTCTGTGGGATTTGATACGCTGTGTAATTGTGTGTGAGGTTATGCTCTTCTTTTTGACTTGGGTTTTGGGGAACCACTGAAGGACTCGGTTACTGATGGTTCTGTTTGTTCTTGGTCGTAGCTTTCAAGCATTGTATCGAGATCTCTACCAAGTCATCATGGCTGCAGACAACCAGGAAGACCTGAAGTGGTGGCGCAACACTCATGGGCCAGGCATGGCAATGAATTGGCCTCAGTTTGAGGTGACAAAGCATTCTGGAGTGCATTATTATTATTTCTCGCTATTTAGCTGCTTTTCTGAAATTGGATTCTTAGTCTTGTGTTGGAAAGACATGTATCAGACATAGCTCTTTCCTTCCCTTTCCAAGAGCATCTGAGAGCTGGCACTTGGTCCTTTTAGGCTAAACCATGCTGGTGTCTCTGGTATTGAAGTGAGGCTCTTTGCTCAGCAGACTCGTGACATTAGGATCTTCAGAGACTTTTGTGGGGTTGCAGTCCCTTTAGTTCCTTAAAGGAATGTGTGCAACCTAGCTGAACTGCAACTACTCAGCCATCCAGTTGCAATAGCAGGGAAGCTGAACTGGTGCTCAGGGAGCTGGGATAAGCTCCTATTGTAACTCTTCCCACAGGCCCTCTTGTTGCACCTCGGGGCTCAAGAGGAACGAGCCTGCTCTAGTCTGCAAGGCCACTTGGCTGATTGATCAGCCACAACTGAAGCATGATCTGGTGTTATTACTCTTCCTTCTGTATTGTTGTTTAGAAAAGATGCCCGAAGCTCTCATATCTTAATGTCTTGATGGCATTATTACTTCTCCCTGAACAGGAATGGTCCCTGGAAACACAGCGGCCGATCACCAAGAAGGAGAAGAGCGGTAAGGTGGCTGACGATGTCACGCTGACCAGCATTTTGCCTGCACGGGATGGTGTTCTTTCACAGACCCCTCTGCAGACAAGGCGAGGGTAAGGACTGAAACCTGGGATACATCCTGCTAGGAAAAGTACAGCCCTGCCCAGGGTAATTAATGAGTTGGATGGACAGCACTGATCTTTCTTAGCTTACTGTCTCTTCAATTTCTAGCCCCATGGCCTTGCCCAAGATGATATAGAGTAAGGGTGTTAGGGGAGCTCTTTTTGGTCTCATACATACCATCTCAGTAGGGGCCTTCCTTGTGAAGGTCCCTCTAGTGATGAGATGTGGCCTCGTTCAGACTAGTGCTGTGCAAGATTGTGGCAGGTGTTCCACAATTTCTCTTCCACCCAGACGAGGTGAAGAGAGTTGAGAATGGCAGCCTTGAGAGTTAACTGCACTGTTTCCTAAATGAAGGCATTAGTTTTTCCCCTTGGCATGGTGCTGAGTACTGCCTGACAAGTCTGGGTATAGCTGCTTCCCTTGCTAGGAAGCAAGCAGGAGAACAGGGTGAGGCTGAAGAGACTCAAGTCCTGCAGTGCTGTCACCATCCTGCCTTAAATGGTGAACCCTGGCATAAGTGAGCTGGGTGGAGAAGAAGGGGAATATAGGGGTTTCTCGAGGCCATTACTGTACTTCAGTCTATTGGATTCAGGGGCCCTATTTGCCACTCTACAGGTCTTCCTATCAAGAGGAGCAGAACAGCTTCTATGACAGCCTGAGGGCACCCACATTTGTGAAGTTAGTATGGAACGTAGCCTCTTTGGGGGTTTCTGGGTTCCAGGTGCCTGTCCTCTGCTGTTCCTCCCCTCTGTTCTTGCTTCTCACTTAGAAAATGGCATTCCAGCCACATCTGTTTGGGATGGGAGACCTGTTTTTTTCCCTGTCTGTCCTGTTCTTGGCCGGAATAACTCTGGACACAGCTGGGCTCTCCATTTTAGGACTGACTGACCTTCCCTGAGTGAGATGGTCTGCTAGAGTAGGATGAGGTCACGAGAAATATGCATGTGTGGAAACACTGTGAGAATAAGTTACCCTCCTAGCCCTCAGGGCTCTAACGCTGGGATGCTTCCAACCAAATCTAGTATCTCCTGGTGTCTTGCTATCCCGTTCACCCTGACTTGGCTGTTGGGTCTCTTGCACTTTGTTCTGTGGCATAGATGTCTCTGAGGGGTCAGAGTGGATTCAGGAGGAAGTGGGTGAGATGACTGCTAACTGCCATCTTGTCTCCTCTCTGCTTCCACATGTACAGTGGGGGAAAGGAAGACATTTCGGAGTGGTCAGATGAGGACACTCCAAAGAAGTGCCTGGATGCCAACGGGCATGAGGAGGACTTAAAGGTACCAGGTGTACGGGTACGAGCACTGTATGATTACACAGGACAGGAGGCTGATGAGCTGAGCTTTAAAGCAGGTACAGAAGCACTAACCTCTTACTAACTTTTTGCTGTCCTCACTTGAGCCAAGTGAATGATTGAAACACTCTAAGAACTGGATGTCCACTTGAAAACTGACAACTATTCTTTCCTTGGCCCTACCCACTGTCAACTACTGAGGCAGATGATACACCAGGCAGTCCAGCCTGTTGTAGATCAAAAGACAGTGAGGCCACACCAAATATGCTTGGATCTCGGTTATAGTGTAGGGAAAGCAGCAGACCCAAGTGGTGAAATGGATCCTGCCTGCTGTCTTGTAAGGCATTTGTTCTTTATTGAATGTTTTTCCCTTGTCATTGATATAAATTACTCTTCTCCGAAGTACGAGAAAGGTGGCCACCTATATTGTCCTTTGAAGTAACCAGAAGGTAGATACTCTGGGGAGAAAGCCTGCTTGACTGCCGTGCACTACTGAAGGCACAGTTCAGCTGGCAGAAATGGCTATGCAAGCTGTTGGTGTCTTGAGAATGGAAATCCTGGCTCCCAGCAGAGAGGACTGAGTGAGGGAGAATGTTCAAGCAAATAAACTCCTCCCCTTCTTTCTTCCTTCACTTAAACTTATACATTTAGTTTGAATGAGCCATCTTCTCTAAATCCAGGAGGACATCTGAATCTTGAGTGTCTCTAATCTTGCCTTTTTTATGTGGTGTCTGCTATAGAAATACACCCCTCTTTAAAAGGCGCTGTCTTTCAGTAGCAAGGACTTTTGCCTGAGGCTAATATCTATGCTGTGGGATAACCATTCTAGTAAACTTCCTAATGTTAACTTGTTGCTTTAAAATATGAGTGCTCTGGATCTTGACTCTTTGCTATATCTTTCCTCCCAGCAGATCTAATGGTTACATAGAGGCATGACTGGTTATCTTCAGTCATCCCTCTTCTGAATCTGCTGATAAGCAAGGACCAGTAGGGCTCAAGCTTAACAGCAGATGACTTTCTTTCCCAGCATCTGCCAGTGTGGGATGTGCTTACTGATGCAGACCTCCCCCTTGGGCAGATGTATGACTTCTACTGACAGAAGGGGACCTTTCTGCCCTTTGCTGTAGTAGATATGGGGAGGTTAAAGCCTTTCCTGGCCATAATCTGAGAAAGGAGTTGATTCCATGCCTTTCTGGCCAAGCCAGACAATTCGTCATGGAATAGTTGTTTTGGGTCTTTCCAGCCAGAGCTTAGCTGCTTTTTACACTTCCTACCTGCTACAGAGGAGCGCTTTTTTTTTTAAAAAAAAAAAAAAAAAGGATCCCTGAGCATTTGGAGCCCTCTGGCTTATAAGCACTTTCCTCTGGGGAGAAGAAATTTGAGGTAGAAATATTGGGAACAAAAATCTTTCTGGTATTGAAGAGCAGAAGTTCCTTTGCCTTAGGGTATGGTACTGACCGCAGATACTGAAGAGGTCAGTAACTCTGGATTGGATTAAACTGCAGTATGATACTGAGTGTGGTAAGGGGAAAAAGTGTGAGGATTCAGACCGACAGAATTTGTCTTTTTTGTTAAAATTCAGAGGAAAAAAAACAAACAAACAAATTCTATGTTACCTTTCCCAAGGCTGCTTCCTAATAAATGTTCTTGTTTCTAGGTGAAGAATTAATGAAGATTAGTGAGGAAGACGAGCAGGGCTGGTGCAAGGGCCGACTTCTCACTGGCCAGGTTGGACTCTATCCTGCTAACTATGTTGAGAAGGTTGGATCATGATTGCTACTGCCCTGTTAGTGTCTCACAGCCATGCCAGCATCTCTTGCAGAGGTCACTGGGTCACTGCTGGCTGCAATCTGCCTTTGCAGTTTATCCAACACCTTCTGGACTCTGAGGGCATGTATTCCATGTAACTAATGCTTCATTTTAAATGCCTAGACCTGTAGGGATTTTCTAATAAATAAACAAGGATGAGTAAGACTTTCCTGACTGTGAGCACTATAGGAATGTGAAAGTGCAGAAGGGAACAGATCCTCCTGACTTGCACTTGGTGGAAGGAGATGCATGACATGTCCAGCTTGTCACAACAGACACAGACTTCCTGGGCTTCAACACACGTGCATCCATAGCGTGGTGGGGTCTGCCCTGCCCCCAGGCTTCCTGTTCAAGGAACTCTGGATGTGCAGGGCTATAGGGAACTTGTAGTACTGCTTCCTCTTTTTTTGCTGAGCTGAGGCAAAAATCTGTTTATCCTCTCCAATCTTTCACAAAGCTTCAGTGTCCTTTACCTGCAGGCCTGTGGACTCCTGTTGTAAGGCAACTGATGAAGTGATACAGCTTCAAAAGCCTGGATTTCCCTTCCCCCTGCCCTCCAGTTTATTAGGATAATAGCAGGAATACATGATAACACAACTTAAGGACAGAAGAAGGGCTTCAATCTTGCATGGTGTAGCTGTTCATGCTAGCAAAGTGCGAACAGCACTGGCTGATAGCTAACTGGGGCTAGCTTTTTTCTGGTCCTGAATCTGCTTCAGGTGTACATATGCCCAGTGAAGTGCCAGTCAGCAGGGAAGACCTCTCATACCTCTGTCCTGCCTTTCTGTCCTTCAAAGCCTCTGAGGCTGTTGAGATGAAGTAGGTTCCAGATCTTAGTGCTTGTGTATTTAAACATGAGCATTTGTCAAAGGTATATGACTGATAGACAGACATGTTCCAATACAGAATAAGCCCAAAAGCTTGAGGGAAAGCAGAAGGACAAGTACACATTTATGGTATAAAACTGAAAAGGCTAAAAACTAGCTACTTTTTGCATCTAGTTGAAGCTGTTGCTGAGATGCATTGTGAGCTTGTACAAGCTTTATGCAGTGAACTTGTTCTGGGTTAGCACAAAAAGAAAAAAGCCTCCACCACTCAGACTGGTGCTAGCTGCTGCAAAGCTTTTGGGAAAGGGATGATACAGAGAAGGAAGTTTGAAGTCATAG
Organism: Nettapus auritus; assembly: GCA_011076525.1. Taxonomy (NCBI): domain Eukaryota; kingdom Metazoa; phylum Chordata; class Aves; order Anseriformes; family Anatidae; genus Nettapus; species Nettapus auritus. The sequence goes on from CM021769.1 coordinate 30,878,141, forward strand.
GTGAGCACTTGGGATTAAATGACTGCAGACTGTTAGCAGATAGCGAACCAAAAAGCTGTTTAACAAGTGTGGACTCCAGCAGGTGGGGATGAACAGATTCAAACACCAATAACTTACAGAAAATTAAAAAGTATCACAAAGCTTGTTGCCTGACTGCCAGCAAGAGCAGAAATTAACTTCTTACGGTAACTTGGGTGGGCTGAAATATAGTTTGTCATGGACAAAGATCCACAACTCTAGAGGTCACTGTATAAGCACTTGGATTGGAAGATCTAGTCTCCCCTTTCAGTACCATGTCCCAGGTAAAATATCGGCTGTGTTACACAGTAATAGTATGTGGGCCAGTTGCTGACCCACCCCAGCTGAATAATTTTTTGCTGTCTGCTTTGTTCTAATATACATAAAAGTGAAGAAAGCATGCCTGCCAGGCCTGAGATGAGAGACAAAAAGAGTGAAGAATGAAAAACCTGCTTTGTGTTGAATACAGAAATTATCTTGTTAGCTTGAATGGTTTCAAGGACTAATACTAACCTTTCAAGTAAGGTCAAAACAAAGATCTAAGAGGGAATTAGGAAGGACAAGAAGCTTGACTTCTATTCTCCCCCAAAGTTCTGATCAGGTTATAATCAGGGATGAAGGTAGGTGTGGCCAGAACCTGCTGTGAGGACAGAAATGGCCAGCGGACAGGACTCCTGGTTACAGTACAAACAACCTGAAATTCCACGGGACAAAGTCTGAACAGACTTGTTTGTCCTAGGAAAACACCGTGACCTGATCACAGGGGGCTGCTTGAAGGTTTCCAGAAATAGTGACATGCCACAGTTTATGTGAACATGTCCTCTAAAGAATGTTTGCACATCAGAAATTCCTGCCAAAAGCTGAAGTAATAGACAGGGGAAAATGCATCAAGAATAAAGAATTGCTCAGCTGGAGTGTACCTCATAAATTTTGGTATGGATACCCAAAACCAAATGGAGTATTAAAAAGAGAGCCTGTGTAATAAAGAACCTCCTGGAGGGATGGTGGTGGAGAACATCTAACGGTCTTAAATTAATGGAACATTTGCCTGGAGACTCACTTCTATGGAAAACTAAGGTTTCTTTTTAACCGCAAAGGCTCTAGTTGAAACTTGTTATCCATACCATGCCAAGTGTTCTGTGTGAACAGAGTTAGTTGCGCGTATGACCTAATACCTGTGCCTCTACTTTGGGTCAGCAAAGCCTCTTCTTCCCACAGAGCTCCTGTAAAAACATACAGATGTGCCTCTGTGGCTGATGGACAACACAATGAAAACATTATCTCGTTGGTTTTTTGAATAAAGCCATTCCTTGTGAAAAGCTTGTATGTCTGTGGCTGGCAGATAATTAATTTAGTTCTGACATCTTCCTGGGAAAGTGTTTCTAAAGCATCACGCAAAGCTTGGCTTTTGTGATGATGATGAATTTTTCTAGGAAGAGGAAGTAAAGGATTCTCTATGGCAGATCACACCCATTTCCCCACAGCAGAAGCTGAGCTTGCTCAACCCATTAATAACATTTCTGCCCTGTAGGTGGAATCTGTGTGTTGGACTCTGTAGAGCCCCCAGGCCAGCTGTGCTCTGTGGTGGCAGCTGAGAGTTGTGGTCAGCATCTAACTCTTGGTGGCATTCCCACAGCCCTGCGTGGAGCCTGGGGCTGTTGGTGCTTCAGTTTAATTTCTGTTTCCACTTCTCCATTCCCTGTGTCATTGTGGCTGGTTTGCTTGGCGCAAAGCACTGAAGAAGGTGTGAGCAGATGTCAATCTCCTGCACCGGGACCCCTCAGAGCTGTGAAAAACCATTCTGGATGCCCTTTATTCTTCTGGATGCCCTCTGCTCCTGCCCTGCTTGCAGACCTAGCCCGTGGCTGCAGCCGTGGGGTGCTCAGCTCTGCTGTTTCAGGCCTGTTCTCCTTGACTGAAGTTCGGGCTGTGCCCAAACTGCTCAACTGGGGCTGCTTCAGGTGCATTTCTAGATCTGCTAGCATTTTGCTCATGGGCAACAGTCTGCAAAATTCCTCTCTGCTTGTGAGGAAAGCTGGTGCTGGAGGTAAAATGGGCCTGAAGGCCACTCAGACCCTTGGGTAATTGCTCCTAGGGTAACTGCACAGAGGCTGGCTGCAGGGACATGGGGTTCAACCTGAGACAAGGCCAGGGCCACATACTCCAGCTTCACCTATGGGAATAAGGATGAGAAATACCCATTAAAACAAACAAAAAAAACCTGCAACCAAGTGTTGCACTGCCACCCACTTCTGGGCTGCAAGGAGCTCAGGGGCTACAAGGGAGTGAATCTGCTTATCAAGCTACCTAAGAAGAGCAAACAGATGAATACGAGAGGATGTTTCTGGACAAGATGAATAAATTCTTGCTGAAAGGAAAGTGGGGGTGAGGGAAGGGAATGGGGTAGCTCTAAAAGACTGGCTGTTTTATTTTTTGCTAGGGATATCTTGACTCAATAGCATGGCTGCAGTGAACTTTTCAGAACCAAACTTTAGGCCCAGTCACCTTCTCAGTTGCTTTGAACACATCCATTTTACTGGCTGTCTCATCCTGCTTTCCCTTGTCCAGTAACCCTCCTTGCCCAGGATCATGGTTTGCTGTCAGTCCCGCAGTTTGATGTAATTAGAGCTGCAGCTTGAGATGTCCTTTCTCCAGAAGCAGTGTGGTGGGTCAGCACCTCTTCTCCATTAGGTGCAGAGGCCCATAATCTCTCCTCTTCAGCCTCAGCGCTTTCACTGGGTCCGGCTATTTATAGATCCTGTGATCCCTTCCTCCCCGTGTTTCCCTTCTATCCTATCAGCTGGAAATCTTCCAGGTCCTGTATTCTTCCCCTTTGACTTCCTGAGCCTATTGTTCCTGCTTTCAGCAGGAGGCTGTCACTGGAACAGTCACTGTCCCCAGCTGTGACCGTGCTAGCCCTTTCTCTCAAATCCTCCTCAGGCCACACAGGTGCCTCACAGTTCCTAAGGAATGCTGCATCCACAGCCGGTGTATGTTGCACTCAGGGCCCTGCATCCTCTCTACACATTGTGGCCACCCACAGAGCCAAAACACTGCTACCTACTCACTCCACCCAAATCCCATTTCACAGTGGTGCTTATAATCTGTGGGAATTGTGTATTTTCAAAACTGTTTTATAGTAAAGCAACAGCTTTCTTATTTTTCCTTGCTTACACTGTCTGGGTGTTTAGCATTGCCTGCCTTGGGTCACTGTCTTCTGCTTTAGGCATGCTTCCCACTCTTGTGGGGCCTGCAGGCAACTAGTCCCTGTACGGGAGGGATTCGGTTCAGAAAACTGGTGAGTGAGGTGATCTGCAGGGAACACGGAGATTACATGTCTGCTGGTAAAGTCAGAAAGGTCACATAATAGGACAGCCCTTCCAGCTCTGTCCTCAAGCAAATCAATGCCTGTGCTGTGGACTGCCCCTGCAAGGAGGCAGTGGCCAGGCAGCTCAGGAACTCCAGAACAGGCTCATTGTTCTGGTGGGAAAAAGGAGGCGTTTCCCTCACTGGAGTACCACCATCTTCCCCCTTCTCTGCCTCCTTTCTTCCCCCACCCCCAGGTCACTTGGTTTTCTGGCTTATTTAATTCCAGCATTAAAGCGCTTCAGTAAAGATGCTCAAAACCACAGAAAGCACTAACTCTTAACTCCCTTGTGGTCTGTCCCAGGCCTGCAGGCTGGCAGCTAAGCTAGTCCTGACAGCCCAAGACCAACACAAACCATAATTCTCAAAGACGGTACCTTTTCTTCAAGGAGTTGGACTTCTCATGACTTCAGGGTCTGTGAACAAAACCAACTCTGATGGCTGCTGCCTGGGCCTCGAGGTGTCTGAGAGGACAGCCAAGGCTTTTGGCCTTGTGCTATCATGAATGTTTCTGAAGTTGCAGCTGCTGCAGATGTTGAAGACTGGTGAGCCGCTCAAGGAAGCAAGTAATAGCCTCATGCCTTGCAAACTGAGGCAAAGCCAGGCTGGCTGTGAAATAAAGGTCTCTGCCGTGCTCCTGCTGAACAGCTGGGGAGCGCCATTCCCCTGGAGCTGCCACTCTGGCCAGGCCGATGTCCCCCTGCCCGCAAACAGCTTGGGGAGCCCTCTCCTCCCGCAGAGCACCCAGGTGAGACACGCAGTGCCAGTGGACGGCCTTGCTGCTCACCTGGAGGGCCCCAGAGCCTGCAGCGTGCTGTGGACAAAGGTGTGCAGGTAGCGGGGATCAGAGAAATACGTGAGCTCCAGCACAGGGGAGGCTGGGGGCAGGAACATGGCCTCCACAAAAACCATCACTCGTGGTGGTAGTGGCACCTGGCATCATGGAGATGTTGACACTTGGGTCCTGATGTTCTGCTTGAGGGCACAGTGGCACAGAGCTCAGTCCCCACATTGCCACTGAAGGCAGAAAGGAAGAAGCGGCTGAAGGGCACTGTCTGGTGCCCTGTGTTCTGGCTGCCACGCACAGGAAGACTTCTCCAGCCACTGACACATGGTCTGCACTGTAAACCCCAGCTCCAAAGTCAGTCGTGTGCTGCACGTTGTAATGGATCTGCCTCTCCGGCAACACTGCTCCAAAGAGCAGCAAATGATATCGGAAATCTGTCTGCACGCAGACTGCCTACAGAGGCACTGAAGGCTGAGCTCGGGGCTGGTATCGGAGCTGGAGACACCTGCAATGGAGAACACAGAGGAAGCTGAAGGAGAAAGATTTCATGAAACCGTGACCTAGGAAGAACTTGAGCAATGAGGAAGCAGCTACAAGCCCTAAAGGCCACCTGCTCCTCTGTGATCTGAGGGGTAACAGACTCACAAAGTACTCTCCTTCCCTGTGGCAGGCTGCTTTGTTTTTCCGTCAGAGAGGCTGATGGGTTCCCACCGCTCTTGGGTTCAGAAAATACGTTCCTCTCTCACTCCCTCTGGGAGTCTTGTGTGGCCTTTGCTCTATCCAAGGTTTCACAACTAGGTACTGAGATCTGCTGGTGTGCAGTTTTCCGTTCCCTAAAGAAGTGACATTCCCCATCATTCCAGCTGTGCCTCTTTCCTTCTTGCCCACGAGAATGTCTGCCAGTCACTCAGATGCAACCTGCTGCCTGCTTTCTCTGGTTCCTGGCTGTTCTGCTTCAGGCTCGTCACTGAACACGACCTCATTTACCAGATGAAATGCTGTGTGACACAGGGCACACTCCAGTCCCCACAGTGCTCTGTGGCTCTGCACTGCTCCTTATAAGCTTCCCCCTTTCCTGCAGCTCAGTATGGTACTGGGCACAGCAAACCTTGACCGTCCTCTTTATTAACCACTTCCTGGGGCTGAACATCTGTCTTTTATCAACCTATGACTAGTGGCTAAGACGTTTATCAACTGCCCTCTGGGAGACAGATGCAGCAACTGTGCACTTGCTGTGGGGTCTGGTTGAGGGCCATTTTTCTTGCAGTTTCCATCCCTTTCCAGGTTGATAGCAGACCCAACACAATTTTCCCAGTATGCCAGCAAACATTTTTTTGTAAACTATTCAGCTCCTGCATCCCATCCCCTCCGCATCCTCTGGGCTTTCCAGAAGTGCCCCCTCATGCCTGGGGAGCCACTGTGACTGCTAAGAGCCCACAGCCGTGGAACAGCACAGCCAAGCACTCCAGCTCTGCCATGCTTAAGACAGACAGTTTTTCTGCCTGCAATGAGGCAGAAGTTCTGCACCTCCACTAGGAGACTGTGCTGCTGCCATTTCCTTTTTTTACCTACCTTGTTAGCCTGGAGTGATGTCTGCTGGTGAACCAGTTTTGCTGGTGCCAACTCCTGCTGTATTTTGGGGCACCTCAACATGTGCGTTGCTCCTTGGATGGCTTCTGTGTGGGAGAAAACAGTGGGTCATTCCAAGAACAGTTAAGTCTGTGATGAATCCCCAAAGGCATCCCCAAAACCTCCCACGTCCCCAGCAGCTGTAGCACCAGTCAGTGTCTCAAACCAGGCCTTTGAAAATAAATATTTGCTTACAAGAGTGAAAAAGGAATTACGAAAGAAAAGCATGAAGACACACGTGCACACACACACAGAGTCACTTAACAACTAGGTTATCGGCAGCAATCAGGACTCACGCTCCAGTTACCCTTTCCATCAAGCCCCAGCAGTTTTGCCTGGCAGCCCAGAAACATCAGCTGACGCAACTGAGAGGGACAGTCCTCTCCTCTCCCTGTCAAGCCTTCCTAGCCATTCCCTTACTTTTGCAGTCACAGGGGAAAGAGGGAGACCAGCTCAGCCACCCAGCTGCCAGAGCGGGTGCAAGGGGCATCACATGCAGCGGGACCGGCCTTTCGGCTGCTGCACAACCCCAAACTGGGTGAAGCCAGCCGTGACTGCTCCTCGGTATCTCCTGAGTTACCCACCCGTCGTCTTCCTTCGTATGTTCCTTCTACCTTTGCTGGACCGTCTCCAAACCACAACATTTTAAGACTGCAGTAAAATTGTGTAAGTTGTAAACCTTAACAAAATATTCACTCTACACATGGTGCATTAGCTCCTTATCTTAAATCTTGCTGGAAGCATTGTACGGAGTCGGTGCGTGACGTGCCTGCCTGCCTTTGTACAATGATTTTCCTAGGGAGGCAGTTACTAATTGCACTGGCACAGTGGCAGACTGGTGCCCAGTATCTGTAAACTGGTTGGTTAAAAAAAGGAAAAATAATAATAATAATAAAGACTAAAGAAATTCTCCTCTCCCCAGGGAATAGCTAAATTCCTGGTACCCCACCACTCGCATTGTGATCCATGGGAAACTGTCTCTCCCGGTTATTTTGGGGCAGTTTACTGAGTTTCCTGCTCTCTCCCCTATTCTTCTCATTCAGCAAAAGCACAAGAGGCCGACAGGTCCGAGTGGGAGGGCAGGACACAGCCAGCACCCTCCCTCTCCTGCACAGTCCTTGCAGCCCACAGCCTGCTGGGCAGTGGATGACAGCAAGGCCCCTGCTCCCCTCCACCTCCCTGCTTCCAGACATCCCCAGAGGGGCACCTTCTCCTTGCCTTGCCTCTGACCTGCAAGTGCAGTGTGGGTTTTCCCCCATCACAGCACTTCACTCCCGAGCCTCCCCAGCTGACTATCTCCTTGCTTTGCCATTTATCCTTCCACGGTAACCGCACACTCTCAAAAACAAGACTTCTGTGCTGATAAAAGCATCCCCAGTGGCATGGCAGGCTCCAGGAACAAGCCTGGTCACCCTCCTTTGCTCTGCTGGATGATGCTGGGGACCGCCACTCCTGACAGCAGTAGCAGCAAGGAGATCTCAGATTATGGGGCTACAGCTGGCTCAGGGTCTGGTGTCACAGCAGCCAGGAGGAAAGAGGCGAATGTCAGATGTGATGTAGATGGACATGAAAGCTGAGGGCCAAAGAGCAGGCTGCCGGCTTGCAGCTCAGAAATTCAACAGCAAAGCACATGAGATGCAAGAGAAACAGATGCAGGAAATAGCAAGAACTGTGCAGCGACAGCACACGCTCACAGGGAACAGTCAGCAGCAGGAGGTCTTTCCTGTACTGACAAAGGCAACAAAAAGAAGCTGACTATTTTTCAGACCAGCAGCATGCCCTTCCTGCTGTTTTTATGTAAAACTGATGGACAGGATCAGCAGCTTTGCCAGCACTTGGAGCAAACAGCATGGGCTGGAAGGCTTGCAAGGGACACAGCTGAGGCAAGGAAGCTCAAGGAACCCTGCTGTAGCAAGTCTTCCTTGGACACAGCACGACGAGCTTAAACCATGCACCCTTCACAGAGCAGAGCAGCCTGCACTGTCTCTCCAGGTGCCTCCTAGCACAGGCAGGCAGAGACATCGTGTGACACTGACCTACAGCCCTCTGAGGCTGCCTGGGCTCATGCCATTTCCCTCTCATAAGCCCCAGCTGGGGTTAACACCACCATGAATAGATTCCATCCCTCCTGGCTCCTGCACAGCATCTCCGCCACACAGCCAAGCGCAGGAGCAAGCAACTCAGGCTGACACTGCTCAGGCCAGCAGAACACCACCACTCCCAGTATATGCTCATCACTTGAACTGGCTGTCAGCAAATGCTCCTCTCCATGGCAAGATGCAGCTTATGCAGCCTCCACCCAGCCACTAGATGCTCCATCTCCTGTCCCTCAGTCTGCCTTCAGCTGCCAGGACACTGACAGCACTAACAGGTCTTAATTGTCCTGAGCAGCCCCACCTGGAGCATTCACCCACAGCCCTTGCCCAGGGCTGGGCGGGCGGGTGGGTGGGTGTGGGTGTCCATTTAAGCTCAGCCCAGGGCTATTGCCTCTTGCTTGAGCTAAGATGGAGAAGTGCTGGTGTCTGGCTGTGCCTTCTGGATGCTGGTGGGCTAGAGCCTACCCTGTAGCTTGCTTCACCTTGCCACTGCTGACCTGCTTGGTTAATTGCTAGACCTCATCCTGAGCTGTGAATTGCCTTCCTGGTTTGACTGCAGGCCTACCTCATTGCCAGGGGTTTGCATAGTAATCTCAGCTCTTGGCTACTACCCTGGGCCTCCCCTGCCCAATGGGCTCAGGTATTGTGGGGATGTGCCAGGGCTGCTGAAGGCACAGCCCCACCAGGAGCTCCTCTCAGCTCCCCTTTTCCTGGGGCGCAGCCAGCCCTTGCTGCGCTCAGCACTGGCTCTCCTGGTATGTGCTCAGACAGCTGCACCATGAATGGGAGCGGGGAGCTCAGCAGGTTTAAAAATAACTGTGACAAAAAGCTATCGGTTACTTTTACCTGAACTGGTTCCCCAGCACTGCTTGGGTAACCCAGACGTGGGCATGCGAACCACCAAGGCAGCAGCAAGAGCACCGCACGGCAGGCTGCGAGGCAGGATGCAGCCAGGAATGTGCCACGCCGGGCTGGGCAGGCCTCACCTCACACCTCAGGGACTTCTCCTGGGGAAGCTCAGACCAGCTGTGTCACCTGAAGCTTCTCTTTCTGCAGGGGCAACCTGCCTCCTAGATGGGGTCTAGGCTGGGCGTGCAGTGAGGCCCAGAGCGCAAGGCCTCATTCCTGTGCTAAACCTTGGGTTTTTCAGGTCTTTCGCCCAACAGCTCAGTTGTTCCAGGTTGTAGCTGTGTTTGTCATGGTACAGAACTTAAGGTCATGGGTCACGGGTTCCTATGGCAGTTAATGCTACAGCCCTCTTGTGGAAAAAAGGGAAACGAGTAAAAGGAAAGCCTTTACATTTAAACTGGAAGTCGCCTTACCCAGGCACTAGCACACTTGTTTTTTAAGCAATAACTTGGCGTGACAGAGCCGCGTCCTCCTGGCGGTGAGCACGTCCCGCTGCCTTCCACCTCAGTGACGCCCTGACGCCGCCGCCCTTGGAACCCCGTCGCCCTGCGGAGGCTTTCCCCTGCCGCAGCACGGAGGGCCGGGCGCCGGGAGCCCCGAGGCACGGCTCCCCTCCCCGCCCCGAGCCCCCCGAGGGCGGTCGGGAGGCGGAGGCCGGGCCGCCCCCCTCGGAGGCCGGGCCTCTCCCCGCGGCCCGCCGGGGCCCGGCCGGCTCCCGTAGCGCCGCCCGCGGCTTGCGGTGGCGTGTGGGAAGGAGAGACGATGGCGGCGGAGCCGGGCCGGGCGGAGATCCAGGCCTTCTTCAGGCGGCTGCGGGCGGCGCCGGCCAACAAGGTAACGGGCGGCGGCGGGGAGGGCGCGAGCACGGGGACGGGGAGGGAGCCGCCGGCCCCCCGCCGACCGCTGCCTCCCCTCGGCTCTAGTCCTGCTTCGACTGCGGCGCCAAGAACCCGAGCTGGGCCAGCGTCACCTACGGCGTCTTCCTCTGCATCGACTGCTCCGGCGCGCACCGCGCCCTGGGCGTGCACCTCAGCTTCATCAGGTGCGTGGCGGACACCGGGGGGCCCCGGCCCCGGGGAGCTCGGGGCTGAGGGCGCCGGTGGTACAGGTCCTGTAACAAGGCGAAGAGGACTTCTGGGTTGGGCTTTCTGTGCTAGGGGGAAGGGTTCTGGGTTCCCGTGTCAGTGCTGTGTGGGTGACGGAGCCGCTGGCGCTCGGGTGAGTTGGGTAAGCGGTGGGAGAGGCGTCCCGCTGCTTTGCCTCGCTCGGTGGCTTTCTCGTTCGTCTCGTTCCCGTGATCCGGGCTGAACGTGACCCCTCGGTGTGGCGGTGAGATCAGACGCGGAAGGAAAGCTGTGGGTCGAGCTGTCCTGCGTCACACCCCGCCCTCACAACGCGCCAGCGAGGCACCTTCTGGGTTTGAGTGCTGTGTTACTTGTGAGGCCGGAACTGACTTTAGCCCTTGCTTTGAAAGTTCAAATCGATTCCCTCTGGGAGTAAACAAGTTACCGAGATGTTCTTCCCCCCTTTGCCACCATTACTCTGCTGGGATAGCAGTGGGATATCTGGCAGTTCGAGCTCGGAGCATGCTTTTTGCATTTGGCACGCCTGCCTGTTGTTAATAGCTTGTTAATAACTTGTTCTCGCTCAGGTCCACAGAGCTGGATTCTAACTGGAACTGGTTCCAGCTGAGGTGCATGCAGGTCGGCAGCAATGCCAACGCGGTAAGGAGCCTTTGTAGGCATTTTGCTTGCTTTTTGTTTTGCTAAGCCACATCTTCCATTCCTTGTCCCTTTCCTTTGTAGCTTTCTGGGTACCAACTTCACTGCCGTGGGGTTCATACCGTGTGCTCAGAATTATACCCTCTGTCTTTGGGAAGCTTCCTCTTCCTGTTGTGTTTGCATCATGTCTAATGCTTGCCTGAGTCTGACCTGGCAGCCAGGAGACTGAACGTTGTTCTCTTTTCAGACTGCTTTCTTCCGTCAGCATGGCTGCACTACAACCGATGCCAATGCTAAGTACAATAGCCGAGCTGCCCAGATGTACAGGGAGAAGATCCGGCAGCTGGCGAGCGCTGCCATGGCCAAGTATGGCACTGATGTAAGTCGAAGCAGCTTTCCACTGTTAGACACGTAGAACTGGGTGCTGAGCTTTGTAGGATAGCTTCTTCTTTCCTCTCTTCTATTCAGCTGCTCATAGATGGACTGAGTGGAGCCCCGGGACACTCCCCTGACAAGAGCGATGCCGATTTCTTCATGGAGCACACACAGGTGAGAAGCTGTCCAACCAGGCAGCCTTAATAACTCTAATGTAGCCAGCTGGTCACCCAGAGCCTGGAGAGGCGGTAGGAGCAGTCCTGCTTAGATTGGAGGGGTTTTAAGTTGTATACACATTCAGTAGGAATGTGGAACAACCAAGATTCAGTCATCAGCCTGGTATATAATCCACAGATCCAAGTATTTCCACATGGGGCCTGTAATATGCATGTCCTTTCTCCTTGAAAGTATCTTCATCTTCAAGGGATACTCGGAGTCATCAATTACTCCCTGGAAAATGCTATTTCTACTGCCTTAATGCCGAGTCTGTTGCTATTACTGCTGGTTTAGTCAGCTTTCCAGTGCATAGACCTTGGTAAAGTTGGATTTAGGCAAGTGCTTCTACAATGCAAGGTGGACTATTTCAACTGAATACAGTGATGTGACAGTGTGACAATGTGACAACTAGTTATCTGGTAGTAAGGACAATGGAATTCACAGTTATTTTCCAGGAAGACTCATAGTCCTGCTTTCAGCTGAGACAGAATTAATTTTCTATAAAACACCCCTCCAGTTTCACTGTTCAGCATGACACTGTGTTGTATGGGACATCCCTTTGGCCAGTGTGGGTCAGCTGTCCTGGTTGTGTCCTCTCCCAGCTTTTTTTTTTTTTGGTCCCTGATAATGTGTGAAGGTGTAGTCTGGAGTTTAGAACGTGGGAACGTGTTTTCTTAACCTCAGACTGAATACAGGCTACTGAACTTGAAGTAAGTTCAGGCAGGGTGGTTAGATTCATTAATTCATTCTCTGCAAATCATTGGAATGAGCATCTCTTTGCAGTCTTCCAGTACCTGGGATGTAGCAGATGCCAGCCAGAATCTTGCACAGTCTTCCCTGGAAGTGGAAAAAGCACCAAAGTCATCAGAAGGCAGTGAAGTGTCAAGTGAGTGCCCTGCTTAATAATTTTCTCAAGAACCTGACTTAATTTCCAGGAGAGTACAGTTCTGTACCACAGTTGGAAGGGCTAAGCTTTTTCTCTTGGTTCAGGCTTGAAGAAACTCTGTGTGCTGTCTGATGTTAAGTTAAATTAGTGGACACTTAAAAAAACAGCTCTGGGCTCAAGGAGTCAGTTCTTTGCGTTTCCTGAAATGCATGAAAAACAGTTTAGTTAGGGTTAGTTGCCCTGTTTCGCTACTTCCAGACATAATTCTTCATTTAAACACTTTTCTCTATCCTTTGAATTTGATTGTTCTGTATTCACAGTATTTTCAGACCTGAAAACTGTTTCTAGGGTGAATTACAAAGAAACCAGGAATGTGGGAGCACAGATGTAATTCGAAACAGCTTTGTGTATTCCCTTGCCAGAGTATTTACTTTCTTTTAATGCGATAAGAGCACTGCAGAATGGGTAACTTGTTCTGTAGAGACTTAAGGTAGTTGTGCTTGGGAAATTATACTTTTCAAATGGAAATGAGCTTGTTGAGGGGTTTTCTGGGTGATGGGGGTCAGAGGAGGTAGAAGAGATACAGCAGAACTGTGAGCACACAGAGAGAAAAGGGGGAAGAGTTTCTCTGAATATTCTCTTCTGTTCTTGTGCTTGCAGATCCCAGCCAAGGCCCATCTATTGACTCGTTGAGCACATCTCCTAAAGCTCCTCTAGGTAAGTAACACGCTTCAGGACCTCCCAGATCAGCCCTGCTGTTAAACATAATGTTCTGTAGTAAGCTTAGTGAAAGTGGAACTGAAGAGCCTTTTTTCAGAATGTTGAAAGGTGCTTATATTCCTGTGGAGCAAGTACCGAGGATCTCTGTAAATTTCAAAACCAATCCACAGCTTACTGGAGGTTTCTTGCTCCTTTGGATGATGGAGTCCAAAGCTGTCTCATTCTCAAAAGCTTGTTTTCTTTTCTGGGCTTTGGACAAAACTTGGTATTTGCATATCTGGAACTTGGTTGATCAAGGCCACGTGGCTGTTTCATGTTTCATTTGGCTTTACCCCCAGAAGCTTGGAACAAATACGTATTTAGTTTGCCGAGTGACAGGAGTTTATATCTGATTGTCCCCCACCATTACTGTCCTGGCCACACACAACATGTAGCTGAGCTTCTTTCCTTATCAAGAGTGTGTTCCTAGCCCACAGGGGGCTTCATCCTGGGTGGAAAGCCTGTGTCCTTAAGCGTCTGTTCATTCCCCGTGTTTGTTTCTTCTCAGACGTGTCCATGTGTCTATCAACACAAGAGCCTGCTCCTGCCAGAGGTAACTGGCTAACAGCTGGCCTGCTCTGGCTGCTCGTGACAACTCTGCCTGCCCCTCTTGTAATTCTGCCTTCAGTAACATTAGCTTCTTGTGCTTAGAGGGAGAGAATGAGCCAAAGCTTACATGTATCGTATTGGGATCTAAACCAGCTATTACTTCCCTGGAAATGGATCTTACTGTTATTTCTATTAAAACATTTTCTGACAGTAATAAAAAAAAAAAAGAATCAGGACCAGTATGCTGAAAACAGTGTGATAGTGATGAATGTCCCAAACCCTTTATTTCAAAAAAACTTATGGTAAAAAGAGAAAAGGTGGTTCTTGACAGCCTACCCAGTATCTCAGGTATGGATTAACAAAAATCATGTGGATGTAGAAAGCAAGGAGACAGTTCTGTGGAAAAAAATCCCACAAGGGCAGTAAGACTGGAGCTACATAATGTTAAAAGCTGGAGAAGTGTCCCGGGCAGTTCCTCTTTATGCTTGCTTTGTTCTTCCACATTTTCCACAGGCACCTACTGCTTGGCTGGATCTTGGCTGTTTTTACAGGTGTGGCGTGCTTCATGCCCTCAGAGTGACAGGTTTCTGGTAGAAGGTGTTGAGGAACCTGTTGCTTCTACAGCTCACTGCACTTTAGGTCCATTTAGTTGGTGGTCTGTACATGTAAACATAGCTTTAGGGTTCCTGCTTTTGTCCCTAAGGCACTGGTGAGACACTGACCTTCATGTGGCTCTGAAGCTTCGTTTTCCTGGGTTTACATATGAAATAAATCTAGTGTCTCTAGCAACCCTGATCTGTACCGGACAGGGTCGCCAACTGCATGACACCTGGAGGAGCTTTTTGAAAGGCTTAATTCAGTTACAAGCTTCTCCAGGGATGGGCATGCTTCTCTAGGCCACCAGCCTGCAATTGTGGAGCTTTTCAGTGCATCTTTCTTGGCTGGGTGAAATCACCCAGCTTTCTGATGCGAAGCTGCATGGTGTGCCCTGGATTCTGTAGCAGCTGGACTGTGGTGAATGTTTGTGTGGGCTCCTGATTAATTTTGGCTTCTTAAATTAATTCATTTCTGTTTGTTTGCTGCTTCCCTCCTCTTGCAGAACTTAAATCCTCCCTCATCGGAAAGAAGAAGCCGGGAGCTGCCAAGAAAGGGGTATGTCTGAGCTCTTACTTTGTGGAGAGGAGGCAGAGCACGTCTCATATTACTGCTGTCCTTTCCCTGGTGCTTTCTGTCCTTAACCAAGCTGTCTACTGAGAGACCCATTTGAGGAAGGCAGAGCTTTATCTCATTGCCTCTTTTGAAAGCTAGCTTGTAAATTAATGGACAAAAACAAATAGGGTTTGGATCATTACTTGTTACGGTTCGGAGTGTACGTGGCTAATCTCTTCACACTGGGCACTGGCGCAGGTCAACTCTCATGTTTTTTTTTCCGTCCTCTGCTGCAGGCTGTACTGGGACTGTAGGTTGTGAGTAAACAGGGAGACCAAAAGCCTGAACTACTGGTTTTCTTGTACTATGAACAACTTAGGGGGAAGAAGTCCTTTTTGTATTTTTTTTTTTTTTTTTCTTTCCTCAGCTGGGTGCAAAAAAAGGTCTTGGAGCCCAGAAAGTGAGCAGCCAGAGCTTCAGTGAGATTGAGCGGCAAGCCCAGGTGGCAGAGCAGCTGAAGGAGCAGCAGGCAGCGGAGTCCAGGAAACAGGCTGAGGAGTCCATGTAAGTGCCCTGTTTGGGCTGTCCACCTTAAGGTAGCAGTAACGTGTGGCTGATGCTGTCCCCCCCTGGACTGCCTAATATGAGTACAGAACATCCAAAACCAGCCTTTACAGCAGGGTACAAACTGTATTGCTATATTTTATTCAAATTAGTACCTCTGGACGATTTTAAGAAGCAGATATAGATTTTTTTGATTTTTTCTGTGGACCTTTGCCCAGGACTTGTAACGGCAGAGGCTGAACTGGATGATTATTCTTGTGCCTATGCCCCAAGAGGTACAGAGGCAATGCCTACACCAAGAAAATCACGTTTGGCTAGAAAAGAGTTGCATCCCAGTGGAGGTGGAGAGACAAGCTGCTGTGAAGGGATTTTTGGCTGTGCTGTTATGGAACCTGGTGTTTTGAGGGGCTTTTGGGTTTGCTCTTCCCCTTGTCCCTCCACATCGTGGGTTGGGCTAGGGCAGAAGGGTAAAGGGCTGGTACCCACTGCAGCTCTTTCCTTTAGAGTCACCTCGATGCGACTGGCTTATCAGGAACTGCAGCTTGATCGGAAGAAGGAAGAGAAGAAACTTCAGAACCTTGAAGGGAAGAAGCGTGAACAAGCGGAGAGGCTAGGCATGGGCTTGGTGTCAAGAAGGTACTTGGCTGGGATGGCATGGGGTAGAGGTGCTTTGGAACCACACTGCTCTAGAATAGTTTCCTGAAGGCAGTAGCTTGCTGTTGTAGTAACAAAAGGAAGGGATTTAAACTGCTTCTGTGCTGGACTGTGTCTAAAAATGCTTCGCACCCCAGAAGGCATGGACACTGTTCAGAGGTTCTAGTTCTCATTGGAACTTTTCCAAAGTTGCTTGTGGCCTGTCAGCACCTAGCTCTAGAGCCCTGCAACTCGACAGATGCCTGCATGTAGGCAGACATCGCCCTACCTGCCTTAAGAAGGTGACTCAAGACTTTGAGGGGTTCAAACCTGATGTGTGGTAAAAGGGGCTGGCTCCCCACAACTTACCTCCAGACCTGTGGCACCTGCCTTGTCTGTGAAGGCCAGATTCAGTGTTGAGGGAGACTGTTTGTAGGGGCTGGATGGTGTCACACCTGTCAGCCCTGACTGCCTGTTTGTTGTGCTAGCTCTGTTTCACACTCGGTGATGTCTGAGATGCAAGTCATTGAGCAGGAGACGCCACTGGCCGTGAAATCGTCCCGCTCCCAACTGGACCTGTTCGAAGATGCTGGAAGCTTCACATCTGGACCTCCCAAGTAAGACTAAAACTTCAGTGTCATGTTTGGCTTGTTCCTAAATTTAATATCTGGCTTAAACTACCTATTTTTGGTACCTAGGTACAAATATAGTCCCTTCTCATTTGAAGATGCCTTTGGCTCACGATGGGAAACAGACTCTTCGTGGGGTGTTGACAAAGAGGAGGAACCGGAGGTGACAGTTTCCAGTATTCGGCCAATTTCAGAGAGGTAAAGCACCTGCTGCTGTCCTTCCATCGTATGGGACAAAGGGATGGCTCTAGGAGTTGTGGGAGAGATGCTACTGTGTTGTGACAGGAGCTGAGCCTTGTGCTGCAGAAGGTCACTTACAGGGGTAATCCTGAGAAAAGGGGCCTTTGGTGAGAGATCCTTTGGGCACTTCTTTTCCTGTTGTGTCACAGCCTTTATGGTCATCAAATGGGGTCTGTCCTGCGTTGGGGGAGGAGAGAACTCTGGTAGTAGCTAGCCCTTGGGGTTTGTTGCTCTCCTTCAATCAGATGGGATATGAGACGTGTCTTTCTCTACTGTGTTGGTGAGCTTAAGCTGAGATGTCTCCTCTCTTGCTTCCTCAGGCCCACCAGTAGAAGAGATACAGAGAGCAGGACATCAGTTGTGGAATCAAATGAAGCTCGGCAGAAGTTTGCAGGAGCTAAAGCTATCTCTTCAGATATGTTCTTTGGGCGGGAAGCAGATGCTGAGGTAAATGCACGTTGCAGTGCTCTGACTTCATCATCTCCTGTTTGCTCAGGGTGTTCTTTGTTCCATTCCTTTACCTTTTGCTTTGTTTTCCTTTCTTCTGCAGTATGAAGCCAGATCCCGACTGCAGCAGCTCTCAGGCAGCAGCGCTATCAGTTCTGCAGACCTGTTCGGAGAGGCTGAGAACGCGCACTCAGGTTTGTTAGCGCTCAGTGGGTTGAGGAAGGGCGTGCAGCTTTGGCGGACCTCAACGGGGGGGGGGGGGTCAGGGTGTTCTCTGCAGCTGGGGAACTCCAGCCTTATTCCTCCTGGTTCTTGTAGGTGGCGTGTCGATTGGAAACGTCCTGCCTGCAGCCGATATTGCACAGTTCAAGCAAGGAGTGAAGTCAGTTGCTGGCAAGATGGCTGTCCTAGCCAACGGGGTGATGAACTCCCTCCAGGTGAGGTTGCACTACAGCACTTTCAGATAGCTTCTAGTCGTGCTCAGCGACTTCTACCACATCCTGGCAATTTCAAGTGATTTCACTGGGATTATCATTGTCTTCTCAAATTATATGGAAAGTCCCAGGTGGAGATGTGCCCTTTGTAGCTGAGGACGCAATAGCTTAGCAAATCCAGGTGGCCAGTGAATGCTACTTGGACAACATTGTTCTCCTGCTGGACAGGTTACCGTGTTAAGTCAGCTATGCCTTTTCCCACAGATCTTTAAACTTAAAAAATTGAGCCCATTTTACCTCCTGTGTTTGCAAGGTGTCCTCTCCTGAGGTAACCTTTTGCTGACAACTTATGTCTTGATTGCAATAATCCCAAACCCCCCAAGACCTTGTTGTTTGCTTCTTTGGAGTTTGCACAGTGCTATAGACTGGTGTCTCGGTGTGTTTCCTCCCCAGGATCGTTACGGTTCGTATTGATGTCCCAGGAACTGCACCTCGCAGGGAAGCCAGCAGGAGGCACTGATGCCGCCTTCGTCTGGAGTAAACTCTGCAGGATTGTCTTAGTTCGTCTGGGGTGGGTGGGGATGGGAGAAGGAAAGCCGAAGGGGGCAGGACATGGCTGTGCCCAGGATGCTTTCCAAATATCTGGATTCCACTCTGCATTAAAATTCGATGTGCCCTCAGACCCACTGCTATCTACTAGCCAGTGGAGCTGGGGATAACCTCACTGCTGTGAAAGATGTGGGAATTCCTGTGACTGCCCTCATCAGTGCTCCTCTCCTTCTTGGCCCATCCCTTAGCTGACCACGTGACAGAGGAAATGGGAATGCTGTTTTTCTGAACGTGTTACCTGGTCCCCACGGACTTGACTGTGGCTTTCTGTTCTGCTCAGTGCTCTTACTGCCTGATCCCAAGCAGGCTGCTGCAGCAGTTAACAGCATGGGTAAGGCGTTTTCAGCTGCAAGGTTCTAGTGTGCATGGTAAGCCATGGTGTCACAACTCCTCTGTATTTGCAGGGTCTGCCTTTTACCATGGGATGATCCTTTTTATTGTCTTGTAAACCAGCATATATTGATGCGGGAGAACAAATCAAGCAAAGATTATTTTTTTTAGCTTCGAATCACATCACGAGCAAAAAAAGGCCCAGGCCATGAAGTACTATAAAGATATTTGCTGGACCCTTGGTTATTGTGTTGCCCTGCCCTATCTTACATCCAGACTTGGACAGAAGGGAAGGTCCTGAAACCCTGGGTTAAGTGGGATGGGGGTGAGGGAGGCTGTCCCCACAAGGGCTGTAACCTTAGTCCTACTCAGGTGGGCTCTTTGCTTCTGAGTGTGGTTTCAACAAGAGCTGTTTTCCCTTTTCTTTATGCAGTTGAGGATCGGATAGGCTTTTTTTTTTTTTCCCCTGTGCTTATTTTGCAACTATTGCAAAATAACTGGATGAGCAAAACAATTAAAGTCTGTGGGTTCCTGTCAGCAAACACCCCCTCCAGGGCTGGGCCCCCACCTTGTGCCAGACGTGCACGGACCCCCCTGGGCCATCAGGGGCTGCACGGCGGCGGCCAGAGGGGCCGGGGTACCCCCAGGGCTGTGGTGGGGGCAGAAGTGGCTGAGGGTTGAATGCTCTTGCGCCGGCCGTGTGGGCATGGTGCCATCGGTGCTGGGGGTGGCAGCGGGCCCCACCCAGGCGGGGTCAGTGTGGTGGGGCCCCACGAGAGGCCACTGGGGCCCGGGAGGGGGGCACAGACCAGAGTTTCTCAGGCTTGGCCCCAGGCCTTACGCTGCATGCTTTATTCCCTGGCTTCAGTTGTTGCCCACTGCTGGGTGGGGGAGAACGTGCAGTTAAAGAGCATGCTGATAATGTACAATCAATAAGTAATACCTCCCCCTACCTCCACAGCCGGGTCAGTGGTAGTTAAGGGATTACTCTTTAAATAGTTCCAACATGTGCTGAATCCGCTCAGCTTAGGGCAGCGTTAAGCTTTGGGCTAACAGATCTTAGTAGCCCATGCGGTGCAGTGTTCTAGGGCAGGGAAGAGCAAGGAGGCTCCCAAAAGCTCACAAGAAATTTGAGTGTCTCAGGAAATAACTAGTCCATGCAAGCTGTGACAGAGGCGTGTGGCTAGCCAGCTGTTCAGGTTTGTGGAGGCCAAGCTGCAGAGTTAGTTACCAACAATGCCAATGTTTACAAAAAGTACCTGGGACTCGCTGGAAAACTGCCGCTGCCTCCCAGTGCTTCTGCCCACCAAACCCCAGCAGATACGCTCTGTGTTTGCAGGCCGTACCACCACCTGTGGCCAAACCATCTGAAGACTTTTCATCTCTCTGTCCCACCCCCTCTCCAAAGCCTGCTTTCAGCAAATGAGCTTAACGTGCTGTTGGAGGCAGTGGGAGGCCTCACAGAAGGGAACTTGGTGCAGCAGAGGAGCGGCAAAGCACCGTGCAGTACGTACTGAAATCTAGCTTATTGTTTGCTTTGGCTTGTCTTGGACTCATGGAGGAGGAAGCAGTGGCAGGTGGCAAGGCAATACCTAAACCCTTCTATTCTAGGAACTTGAGGAATTTTTCTTCCTTTGATCACATGCAGGTGCAGCTTTACTGGGAATAATTATAATGGAGCATGAATGCAAAGCTGCCGCTGGCGATTTAACCACTCTATTGTCTAGGCCAAGTCTGAACACAGCTACACAACACAACGCTGGCACCCAGCCTGCGCTAGCGCTCCCACTGCTCCAGCACCTGCTGAACTGGGAGAGAGCCCTGCTTGGGAGAACACCGGGCTATTTCCAAGTACGGACAGCTCTGGCAGCTGCTGGTTTGTCTTCTGACGTGCCAGCAGATGGCAGCAGAACTCTGCAGCCGGAAATGGCTACTCCTACACAAATCTGGATCTAGGGAAAAAAAAGCAGTGCTCTTGCTGGGAAGGGACAGGTGGACTTGGCAATGGGGACTGGCACAGCCACGCACATACTGGTGATGTGGACGTAACCCAGGGCCAGAGCAGATGCTCTGGGAGGAGGTGCTGTACCTCCAGTGAGTTCTGGACAAACCAAAGATGGGACCGGTGCCCACCCTCACAACCTTCAGTTTTCAGAGGAGTCTGTCTCTTCATTGGAGCCTTCGCTCTCAGCATCCATTTTTCGGCGATGGTGGAGAGGTTTCCAGGGTGAGTGACGGACAGGCAAATTAGCAGCGTCCCCGCTGGAGCTGGTAGGAGCAGAGACAGCAAGCCCTGAAACCTGAGCTATCCTGCAAGAGAAAACACAAATGCTGGGTAGCCTAGTTGTCATATCCAGCCTCAACCATAGCAATTTTGGAGTAAGCTTGCAAAGAGGACTTGTTCAGAACTAGATGTTCATGGCCTTACACTAGTATCTGCCAGACTTGCTGTGTGAATCCTTTTTTCATGTTAAAATAGATCATCTGGGCTCAGCCTGTGTCTTCTGACACTCCTGGTTTTCACCATCCAAAAAAATTCTCCTAATCAAGGTGCATTTCCCCCCCCAGTTTCTGAAGCCTTTTCTAAGGATTTTATTAGCACCACCAGGGCACCCCAAGAGGCCCTCTCTGCCCAGGCTGCTCTGTTAGCTCCTCTGCTGTCTTATAGTTGAGTAAAAGACTGTGGATGGTACTTCAGTGAAGCTTTCCTTAACATGCTACTTTCCCTTTGTTGCTTTACCTCCTACTTGAGGCAACTCCACTTACAATTTCTCAAGTTCCTGATCCATGGCAGGGTCCAGAAACAAATCTCCTTTATCTGGCAAAGCCCCTGGATAAACAAACAAAAAAGGAATGTATCAGAGCAGAGTTAGGCCATTCAGGGGTCACCTTTTTAAAGAAAATCACTCAAGTCATAGCAGTATCCAAAATTTGTCCTGCAAGACAAAGAAGACCCTTCTTTATACCCATCAGAGGAACGGACACTGAATATTGAGGATCAGGGGCAGACAAAGAATGATGGTGCATACGCTGTGTCCTTCACACGGGCTTTAGCTGGGCCTCAGCCTAGATGGGAGGCACTCTCAGTAGCCTCACCTCAGAGAACTTGAAGAGCCCAAAGACTTGGCAGGTTCTGTTCCCTCTAGAACTACTTGGTGCTGACTGTCACAGGGTGCTGTCCCTGCAGATTGCCCTGTATAGCTACCAGTCCCAACTCCTATCAGAACAACAGATGCGCTTTGTGTGCCACGCTATAGCACCCAGGGAGACATATGCTTCTGTGCCACCTGCCTTTCTTGTGGTGCACCGAGCCTGGGGATCACGAACACCCCACAGATGTAAGACTTGCTTTCCTTGCAGTTCAGAAAGGTTAGCTCTGACTTGTGCAGATGAAGTCTGGGGTAGTAAGTGCTCTAGTGCTGCTTACTGATTGGGTGAGAGAGAGAAATGCTGCTTCAGTGAGCAGGCACCTGCACTCAGCATAAGGTCAGCATGCCTTTCACATCTGAAATCCTATTCAGGATAAAGGAGATGGGTGTAGTTCAGGACTGGAGCAGCTTGTTTATCATTGCTGCTGTTCTCCAAAACGATGCCGGCACTGCAGAAGGAGCCTTCAGGAAGATGGGGCTCTTAGGAAGTCCCTCCTGTAACAAACTCCACCTTGCACAGGGGCCATGGGAGGGTCTGATCGGTCAGCACAGAGACGACAGAAATTGCCTGGACAATGCCACTGCACACCAGGAAAAATGCATTTGGTAATCTGTACCAACAGTGCAGCGAGAAATGCTCTTGTTTTTCAGGAGACCTGGGTGCCACACTCGGTATTTTGGGAAAGAGCTCTTGTACTGCCCTGGGGGGGGACACGAACGGCATTTCTGGCCCTGGCACCTTCGTCCTGAAGGAGGGGCTGGAGAGCCACCTCTTGCACACATGCAAATAGCAGTCATAAAAAAAAAAAAAAAAAAATAGCAATGAGCACCTAACAAATGAGAAGCAGTTCAGACCAGATCCGACTCCCCTACTTCCAGTTCTGGTCTTCCTCTCTTGCACATGGCCAGGAAAACCTGGCACCGCAACACAGAGTGGTGGGAGGTCCAGTGCTTGCTTTCACACGCTAAATTAAAAGAATAAGCAGCTAAAGCTTAACTTGTTTCTGTGTTTGTGGAATGTAGTGAGGTCTCTGGGGCACAAGAATTACTTGGGAGAGTCAATAAGTGACACTTAAAGGTTTCACAAACCTACGTTAACACTGAAGTTAGGCTGCAGGTTCCCATTTGCCTGGCAAATTCATCAGTACTACCCCAGCCAGGATGAACTGCTGCACGCCCTACCCCTGCTCTAGGGGGGCCACTGGCTTTGTGAGACAGGAGAGCAGGAAGGCATCCTGACTGAAAGCTCCTTTGCCCGAAACTGCCCTTGCTGAAGGGCTTTGGGGAGCCTGTGATCCCCTACAGACCAAAGACTATTGAAATCACCCTTCAGGAGAGATTAAAAGACACCGGGACAAGAATCCTCCTTTCCTTGCCAAGATGCTAGCACCTGTCAGACTTGTGGCTGTTGCCCCTCCTCTGTGAGAGGCCTCAGCAGGAGGCTGGCAGGGGGCCAGGCCCACATTAATGGAAAGGAAAACCCACACACTTTGTAGATGGCACAATGGAAGCTGTGGGCAGGATCTTTTTTTGCCCATCTGCTTTCTTTGCACTCGATTGGAGGTGGATTTTGTAGGGCAAAGGAAAAAAGAATTTGTTTGGTGCAATCCAGGCATCACCTGCCCCAGTGAGTACACTGCTTCCTAAACCTGTTTGCAGAGGGGATTGCAGGGCTGTGTTCATGCACCTTTGATATATAATCTCCATGCTGCTGGGTAAGCAGCCCTTCCCCAGAGGGGCATTAGCAGCTTAAATTGTTTGCTGGAAGAAGAGGCTCAGCCAGGGAGGGGACACTTCTGCTATGACACACCTGTGCAGAAGAACAAGCCCTCAGGCAAGGTACGCCATCCTTTCACCAAGGCTTGTCTTTGAAATGTGGGGATTGGCAGATACTCAGGCCTGGAGTAGAGGGAGAGGATACCCAAAGAAAAAGCTTATCCTTACTGACCTGATGATTTGCTGAGTAGAGTGAAGGTGTGTGAGCCTCCACACTTTTAAATATTTCTCCTTGTCAAAAGCAAAAAGCCATTGCTGTTCCCCTTTGCAGGAGGAAGAGGAGCACAACCAAGTCACATGGGGACAACACAGCATTATGTGTCTGAATTACGTACGGATTACACACTCTTTTGTCAATGCAATACTTTGCTTCCCTGCTCTATAGCTATATTCATCATGACAACATGGAAATGAGCAGTGATTACTGCTTGGTAATCCCTCTGTTTTCCACAGCAGTCTGGTACAGAATTTTGTACCAGAGTTTTGTGTTTTATAACACCAGATTTTCAGTAGGTCACAGGTTAATATACTATCAAGATCACATTGATCTGGGGGAAGACATGGCATGCGCTGGAAAGTCTCAGTTTGAGACTTTGAGCCAAAGAGGCAGCAGAGGTTTTCCCATGAGGCGTGCCTTCTTTTCTTGTGGACAATAAGAGCAGTCATTTAAAATCTGTGGGAGAATGAAGGGCTAAATCACGGACTCAGACTTCAGTACTGTCTATAGCAGTCAGCCGCCTTAATGCCTCCTGACCACCTCTATCCAACCTTTAAAACCAAGCATGTTAAAAGGACAGTTCTGCTAAAATGATCAGCTATTAAAGATGTAAAACATTGCTGTCTTAGGACAACATTTCACATCTCATTTTATTGAAGAAGCTCCGCAGCTTCAAGCAGACAAGTAACGTGCAGTGCTATGTTTCTAAAGTTTAATTCATTAGAAAAATAAATATTAAAAACTCCCCCCACTTTATTCCTGATGAAGTAAAATCTGGGGCATAATTACAGTGGAAATTCCACAGAAATGCAGAATGACTGAAAATCTAGAGCTGTTCCAGTCACAAAAATCTTACCTAGGGCTCTGTTGATCCCTTGGTCCTTTGCAAGTGCCAAAAGGAATCCATAGAAGGTCAGTCTCTGTGCAGTACTCAGCATTTCCTTCACAAGAGCACAAGGTGGACAGCTAGGAAAAGAGAGACAAAGAGGTCATCCTGTCTATTAAATGACCATCTTTTTTTTCAAGATCTAGCTCAAATTGGAAGAAAAAGCCCATTTACCTGTTCAAATACTGTCAAGTTGCCCCCACTGTTTAAAACTAATAGCCAACAGCTTGTTTATTTGACATTGCATCTGCTCCCAATTTGCTAAGCAAAGATGTTTGAGCCGGGGTACGTCCCTAGGAGCAGTCTTACCTGCCGCCTTTCCAAGGACAGCAAGAAAAGCCCAGATCTGCTCAGAAGCATACACACATATCTACTTTCTTTTAGCAGTCAATAAACTTCCATTTCCGTGAGGGCACTGTTATTATCACACTTTTACAAGCAACAGACATTCAAGGGACAGGGAAATCTCTCCAATGATAGACTGAATATGTCCTAAAACATATTTGAGTGGGGACTGCAATTCCTATGTCCCCTTCATCTACACTCACCTTAAACCCTGGCCCTGACCTTCAGGCAATATCATCATTATGATTCCTGCTCTTGCTTAATACTCCTTAAAGAGTTTCATGCAAAATAGAACTGCTGTATTTAGAGGAAATGAAAGTGCTGAACAGATCAGGGCTTAGTAGCACTCCCAGGAGATGTGGGTGTGGGCTGGTGATCCCTCAGGCAAAGGTGGTTACCAAAGCCTGGCTGAGCATTGAGCTACTTGAGGGAAGGCTGGGAATGTCTCCCCTCACAGTGCTGTGCTCAGCCTGACCTGTCAGATAGGCTCACAATATCCTCCCCAGCTGAAGCTCTGGGGGCATACAGGGAATGTAGAGCTTTTGTTTCTTAAACATCCAAACAGCCTGGAATCTCTGCTTAGATGCCTATAGTACTGGACAGTAGATCAGAACTAATTTTGTGGATCACAAATTTCGATTCACATAAAGCAGGAGTCAGGTGGGGCCTGTGTCATGAGTCTTTTTGTGGATTTAGACTGGATCTAGTGGATCTAGACCATGACTGTCTGCTCACTACCTGCAACTATGAAGAATGTGTCTGTCAAAGCGATACAATAAGGCCTAGTATTTCTCTATCCCCTGATAACTAAGGCTAGTCTTGTGCCTGGGATCCCTAACTGGAGACCAGCTCCATCCCATATTCCAGTACAGACTGGCAGCGTGATCTTGTCCAGGTGCTAAAGCTTCATCCACCCCAGTGTGGCCTGCCTGTACTTCAGCACTCAGGACCACACTTGCATTCGTTTATCTCCTCTAGTTAATCCATGATGGTAGATGAACCTCTCCTTGATGAAAGTATCAATGTAAAAGTGAGAAGGAAAGCAGAGTCCCAAACCAACCAATTGGCCCAATAATCTGCTCAACTCCCCCCCGTCTATTAGGCCCAGGAAATTGTTTTTCTCTTTTGGTTAAGGCAGTTCAGCTATGATCTCTCCCCTCACACTTCTCCAATGAGATCTATGTGGAAGTTACAGCTTGTTCAAAGTCCTGTATTTCTTCGCAGATCCAACCTTACAAAGGGTCTCCAGAGACTTCACGTCTGTGTTTTGGACTCAGTTCCTACCTGTATTTTGATCTGTCACACAAGGACTCTACACACTGGTAGAAGAGAGACGCCTCTACCCCATCGAGTGGGTTGCAGTCATTTGGGGGTTGTCGCTGCCGATGTTGCCCAGAGGATGATGTTGGCACGATCACAGTATTTGGATTCTTACCAGCCAATAGATCTTGATAAATGGCAGCAACACTTTCCAGGAACTCTGAAAAAAACGGAAAGCAATTTATAACTCAGGGCTATAGCCAGCTAAGCATCCTCCTGACCTACCAGACCCAGGATTCAATTGTCATTCCCTGCTCTGTGCTGCACATGACACCAACAGGAAATGAATGTAAGCACAATACTAAGGCATCCTGCATATTCAGATCAGATATTACGCAGGCACAAGCAGCCATTTCCATGTAAGTTGCTGGCTTCTCCCTGTCAGGATGGTTATGAGAGGCCAGCCACTCTATTCAGACTCTTCTAAAGGGAACAGAGGCTAGCACGTGAATAAAGCAGTGGAGTGTGAAAGCTAATGTCAAACACACAGCTACTTTGCAAAGTCTCAAAAGTTTTCCTTCTTCATCTGTTACCACCAACTGAGTACTCATCCAAGTTGGGAACAAAATATATGGTACTGCAACAGAAGCAAAGGGAGCGAGTTAGTCAGGGCTCCAGGCTGTATCCCAGCTTGTCTCTGCACTGCTCCAAAGTAAATATTACATGGGATCTAGAGGAAGGGCCAGGGCAGGTCAGGGCTAGAGTTGGCAGAAAGCCTCTCCCCAGGCTCCTCATACTACCCACTGTTTACTGCAAGAGCCTAATTTTAAACAAGTTTGTTTATGGATGTGGTCAGCAGTTTACAAATCGAGATTCCATTTGGAGTGGTTTGCATGTGTGTGGGTTGGTGGGAGAGCGTATGACAGGCTGCGTGTGTGCGTTGTGCCTGGGCGAGCGAGACAGGGCCGGGATGTCTGAGTGTGTGTACACAAGGGCGTGTTTGTGAGGACTCCGGCGGCATTTATGTCCCCAGTGAATGGAAGTGTGATGATGTGCGTGAGGCGGGTGGAAAGGAAAGGCGGGATGTCGGCGGGCCCTCGGGCTGCGCTGAGGTTTTGCAGCTCAGTGGAAATATTTGTTGTATCGGAGAAAAACTTTCCAAGCACATTTTCTGTCCACAGCTAAAGGCACTGCAAGCCCGGTTCTGCCCAACCCCAAATCACCATTTTAACTGTTTTTCTTTGATGACCTGTCATGGGTAATGTTGTGATATGCACAGGGGAGTTACAGGGTCAGTATACACAGAGAAGTACTAAGAAATAGAGATGTTTGTATTAGGAATAGCAGCTGACTCATAACTGCTGGAAAGATGGGAACTGACAGGTTGGATCAGATCAGCAGGCCACCCAAGGCTACACTCTGACCACAAACTGCTCCACCACAGCTTGTAGCCAGTGCCCCCAGTATCCCTGACCTGCCCCCTCTTGCCTGATCAAGGCCAACCAGGAGCTATGCCCATCAGCAGGAACTGATAGTGTGAGCGGACACAATCCCAAGAGCTTTTGTTGCCTTTAGAAAGTGCTCTGTGCTGCAAGACGAGTGAGTGAGTGCCTCAGCAGTGCCCCATGCTTGGAAGCATATCTAACCTTGATAAGGGAAACGTTTCCCTCTTTTTCCCCACTTAAGCAGTTTCCTGGATGAGTTCCTTTCCTCAACAACACTTTAGGGGGCTAAGACAAACAGGCCAACATATTTTAAAACATCTCCCTGTAGAGAAAAAGCACATGAATGTTCATCCAAGTTTCTCCCCCTTGCCACCTGAACTGTAGTTTAAAAATACCTCTGGATTTTTACAGATGTGTATGTGCGGGTGAGCGTATGTAAAAATATGTATACACAAACCATTACTATTTGATTTGTACTTTTCCTGTCAATAACCTTAAAAGAAGTACCCCATCTACTTAAAACTCAGACTGAGGGAGAGGGGTAGAATATGATAAATGACCAATAATACAAAAACCATAGATAGGGATTAACTGTTCATTTTCCCTACCAACCAGGGGCTCCCAAATCGAGTAAGAGAGGTGGTTCTTCATGAAACAGGTGGCAGACCCATGCAACTCCTTGCCAAGGAGAGTTGTGGAAGTTGAATGTTGATGTGCTTTCAAGGGGAGACTGGAAAAGTCCTCGGGAGAGGAATCCCCCTGGTGTTTCTAAGCCTGTAGAAACTATATGCATTTCAGAAACATTTTGAGCTAAAAACACCTTGTATTTGGATGAGTATTAGGGGTAAGATTTGTATGAATTTGCCAAGTTTTTTTTTTTTTTTTTTTTTTTTTTTTTTTTTTTTTTTTTCTCAAGGCACCAGCTGCTGATCCCTGTTGGGGCCAGAACATTGGGTTAGGCTTGCTCTGGGCTGTTCTGATCCTGTCTCCAACAGGGGCCAGCACCTCAGAAACAGAAATGCTGTGTCACAGTATTACAGAAAAAAAAATATTAGTAGAAGTTAACTGTTAGGTGCTAACATACACCAGATAAAGCTGGAAATTTAAGTCTCAGGGCTAAGACAAATACATGCATAAGCCATAGCTGTTACAGGTACCTTGTTATTCATAAAAATTTGGAACCTCCTTATGAGGCCTCCTAATCTATTGGCATCAGTGATAGCTTTTATCAGTGGGTTCCATTAGCTATATATTCTCTGTGAAAAACCATGCGTGTTCTTACAAGTCTGAAAAAACTGCAGGGATAGAAAAGCTGTAAGGTTGTAATGATATGCCAGGGGGTGAAATCAGCAGCTTCCCAGTATTTACCTGAGTAGTAGAATTGGATCTGGAAAGCAAAGAGGAAATCAGAAAAAGACATCAGGCAATCCATACCATCATCCATCAGCACAATCCTAGGAATAAGATGAGAGAAACAGTTTGGCATCTCCAAAAGGGCTGAAGCTTTCAAGCAGGAACCCCAGATCCAGAGGAAGTGCAATTAGGCAGCTACGTGCAACTGAGAACTGCTAGTAGCTTGGCCCAGGGTAAGAGGTTAGGAGCGAGGAATGGGAACACCCACCAGTGCGTGGAGGTGGACAACCTAATATGAAATGAAAGCAGCTTGAGAACCTGAGGTGAGGAGAAGATCCTGAATATCAGTGCTATCATACACTAGCTTCAACGTGACCAGAGCAAGATGAACGTTAAGCATTCAAGCCTGGGGGATGTGATGGAATGAACATTGGCAGTAAAACTACTAGGCTGGTTTGCATGGCTGTATAAAGAGTAACTGCGCTACAGACCAGGCAGTTACATGATTATAAAACTGGTGTAAGCAGAACGAGACTTGTGCTATTCTTCTGTACACCAGATTTTATTGAACTAGGCTATTTTCAGATTCATAAGTATAACAATAGCTATTAAATTCCAACCTGTGGTCAAACTCCACCTGACTACAGAGGAAATAACACAATGTCTCTTCTCCATCAACAATCAGCTTTAAAATTACCCACCATAAACATCCTATCCTCCCTTGCTCATGAATCAGTCCCTTTTCATATATTATCAGGTCAAATTTCATAGAGACTGAAGACTTCCTGGACAAGGGACAATGTCTTCTTTCTCTCTGCTAAGCCCCAGGTGCATCTAGGGAGTTACATGTATCCTTATTTTGAATCATATTTTATGAATACATAATATATCAGCCACAGGCCACAGAGATGAAGTACAAGTAATAGCAAAGTCCGCCTCCTCCTTTTGGGAAAAAATGCTGGATTTCAGAACTAAGTTAGGGCAAATATATATATATATAAATGAAAACAATGCTCTGGTCACTAGCAGGGATTAGGAAACTTAGGCTAATCAACAATAACTGAGATCGGAAAGCAGAAGGAAACACATCACTTTGACAGAGAAAAAAAAACACAACAGTATTCAGAGGATGTTAAAGAAAGGTGGTTGGTGCTTCCTTTTCAGCTGTGTATTTTCTGGACCACCATGCAGCTTTAAGCAGAAACAGGTCTACTGACGCTGTATGGTCAGTATCTGGGATATCACACAAGAAGGATTAGCAGTTCACTACAGCCAAAGTGTGGGCCATCTAGTAGGACACTTTTGAACGCAGGGCCTAATGCAATCCTCAGACCAACTCCTGCAGCATCAACGGTCTAAACACATTGCTGGGGAAACACTGTTACGTCTCGTGTAAAATGCTCCAGGGAGCTGTGTGGGAGGCTGACCTAGAAGAGTTAGAGGATCTTGCAAGAGGCTTACTTCCCTGCCACTCAGACCAGTTCTGTTCGCTGTGGCAAAATCAAACATGCAGAGCAGCTTGAATTAATTATCTCAAAGAAGAAAGACTGGGGCTAACAGGGTCCCCAGGAGAAAAGCCAGTATTTAAAACAAAACCCTTTGAAGATGTCAAAGTGCTTCTGATTTATTTATTATGTTCCAGAAGCCTCCTCCTCCTCCTGTCTAAAGAAGCAGTAGCTTCAGTGCTTAATTCTCACTAATAAGCATGTTACTAAGATTGTCAGTGGCCACATCAAGGAAATAGCTTTGAAGCTGGCAGGCAGAGCATCTTCATCTCTCAGGCAATATTGCTCAGCTACTGGCATTTCCAACCACTCTTTAAGCACTGGAAATGCTATGGGCCACATCACTGAGAAGCTGCACTCCCTCCTTTGAAATAATGGTCTGTCTCCCAGATACACTCAAAGCACGAGCTCCAAAGCTTTTACCAGTGCATTTCTTCGTCCTGGAGAAACAGGAGAACAATAGTGGAGAGATTTTTTACATATTCATTTTGCGGAGAGACAATATTACATCACCCTCACAGCAATCAACTAATTTAACTTGTTTTAAATCTAAAGCTATGGTCAACGGGTGTGCCCTGCAGCAGGCAGCCCCGCTCTGCTACTTGCGGAAGAGCATCGGGAAGTGGGCAGAGGTCTGAGAATTTAACATTTCTTGCTGTTAGAGACAGCAAGGAGCCTCTAAGGAGGGCTGTACGGCACATATGTAGCGGAGGAGCGTCTAAATAGAAGCAGGTGCACTCTGGTGCTGGGTTACTGACTCCACTTGGCCCAGGGGCCTGCACTCCGGAAATGTTGAGAAGTCTTTAAATCCAATACAATCATTTATGAGGAGATTGACTGCAGCTGGCTATTCCCCCACATAGCCAGCTGACTGCGCAGCCAGGGAAGCTGAGAGAGCATCACATGCAACATATCTGTACATCTTCCCTGAAGTATCTGGCAGCGAGAGAATCCCAGCCATTGATGGTCTGTAACCTAGCCAGCAGGAGCTAAACTGAAGATGAAATCTAAAAAGTCTGAACTGGAACTCAAAAGAGTTCATCAGGTAGCGGATATTTCAAGGGTTTCTTTATTCACTCTTGTCCAAATTAGATTTTAAGCCCTTAGGGGCACAGACTTATTTACGAGGTTAGTAGTCAGCACTTAATGAATAATGAAAATTAAGGAGAAAGATGCCTCCACTTCAGGGACTCTGGTAAGGGTGTAGTGGTCTTTCAGGGTTCAAGCGGGTTTGGCTGACAGGAAAGCCTTGCTATTGTGCCAGTGGGGGAACTTTATCATCTGCTGACTGTGGTGAAAATCTCAGAAACCCAGACTAGACAGGATGTCCCCAGGACAAACTCTAGACCAGGCAAGTTGAAAGGACTTTTACTGTTCCCTGCTACCATTAAGGGCTAACTGACACTATGTGTCTTAAGGCCAGGCTGACTCAAATGGGTCTTCAGGGACTTGGTTAGTTTACTGATACACAGAGGCAAAAATAAATGGAACATGCAAAACCGGCAAGATCTGCACTCCCAGGCTATCTTTTACCAACAGGAGTACACTTCCATTAGCAGTGACCCGTGCAGCCTGAGCTCCCACGTTGCATAAAACAGCATGGGACCTGTGAGCCACTTGGTTCCCACTGCTGCAACGCAGGCAGTGAGCTCCATGGGTTTCTGCTACAAGAGCGAAGTCAGTGCTCAGGTACAGGTCCTGAGATCCCAGCACCAAACATGAAAATCCCTTCCTTTTCTGCCCTTTTGCAATTTCAAGATTCAGAAAGCCAGAAGGTGCCTCTGAAGATCAAAGAAGTCTCTGTAGATTAAGATCTTTAATCTGCTAATGCCTATGGCCCTTTGAAGGAAAAAAAAAAAAAAAAAAAAAAAAAAAAAACTAAAAGTCCAAGAAATCTCACTGATAGCTTGGCTTTTTGGGGGGTTATGACCTCTGCATCTGTGTGGCACCAGCAACAGACAAATGGAGGCCTCTGGTGTAATGCTAATAAAACCTATATTGTTGTAGCCTCTATTCTGCTCTGACATTTCCAGGTCCTGTGTTGCAGTGTTTGTTATCAGCGCGTAGCAACAGCTCGAGGACAAGTGGAGCACACCATGCTGTGAGATCATCTCAGCCAGGCAGCGCCGGGACCGCAACTACGGCTCCAACAATTACTCGGGTCCTGGCTGTACCAGCGAATGCTGGGGCTACTCCTGCCACGGCCTCCCTTAATTCCTTTCCCAAGGCAAGTCAGCACCAAAGTTGCTGGGGACGTGCAGACAGAAGGAGGAGCAATGTCAGTAGGTCTGCGTGTGCCATTCCTGCTCTGCGGGGACATAAGCAACCAGTGCTGGAAGGCAGCCTGCAGGGCTCACCTTGCTGCCTGGAGAAACCAAGGAGAGCAATAGGAAGTGGGAACCAGAATGAGCAGCAGCATGGGGCAAGAAAAAGGAAAAAGAGAGAGAGAGAGCAGCAGTTAGAAGAAACGAGAAAGATGTTTCAGAAACATGACGAGTTTTATTAAAACTGCTCAACCAGATTATCTTGTAACAGAAGAACAGCAGTGTTTAAGTAAATCTCTGGCCAGCCAACAGCAAGAGTGAGGTCATCCCCACCTGAGCCTGGGTGCCTCAGACAGAGATCTCATTTCTCCCTAACACCTGCTCCCAAAGCTGGCTTGTCTGTCTCTAAGGCACACGCACAACAGCGCAGCGGGCCCCTGAATGGGGCCTCTAGTTTACAACAGCCTTGTGGATTAAATTCCTTGACACAAACATCATAACATGTGTAGATATGCTGAAGACTCCTTTCATGCACCATCAAAAAATCCTGCTCAGCTCAGCTGGAGCTCTCTGAAATGCACACCCGCACATCGGACTGGTGCTGTAGTACCTCCATGAAAGGCAGCAGCAGCTAGATTCCTGCTACAGGGTCGGCATTCTTTCTTAGGCCGGCATTGGAGGCCAAGCAACTGTACTCCGCGGAGCCCAGAAGGCCCGCTGATGAGCTAGAGGGAATGGTAGCGCTCTTCTTTTAGCATTAATTGAAGCTTTAACTGCGGTTCAGTTTGGAGAGCAGAACAGAGAAGCCTGGGAAGAATTCAGAGAATCAGCCAAGTGGAAGTACTAGCAGATGGATAACACTTTTTCATTTTCCTTTCTTAATATACTTTTCAAGGGACTCTGATGCTGAAGAAAGATAACAGAATGAAAGATAGAAAATGAGGACCTCTTCGTTATGCAGGCCATGAGCAACACAGGCAGCAGCTATCATCCTGATCACATGCCTGGATTCTGTTTCCAATGTTACATCTAGGTCCATGAAAAGCCTTTAATTTCCATGCCCCCTCTACTGAGATGGCTAGGAATGAAAGTATTTATTCAGTAATCTTTCTGTGCTTATATATATGTGTGTGTACTCCTACTGAGATCTGAACTGACCCCCTACCCCAACAGATGTATACACCTTATTACATTTTCACTATCAGATAGTTAATAATCAACTGCCTGGGCTGGACTGGAACCAGCAAGCACTAAGAGCAAAAAAATCCCCTATCACCTTATCAGTGCCCTGAGCCACCTATCTCCTTTAGGCCTTGTCTAGATTAAAATAAAATTTCAAACAGATTAGCTGCCATGTTCTTAGCTAAAGTAGTTTAAAACACTGGCAGTCCGTCAGAGTTTAGTACCTTTTACATGTGATCAAACATAAGAAACTGGGGAGGGTTGGGGGGAAGGAACACGTTTTTAAAATGGTTAAACTATTTTAAATAGAGTTTAAAATGGTATCAGTTAAAACCACTTTGACTAACATTTTTATATGCAACTCATCTTCTGAATTTAGAGATGACAGCAGCATTCTGCGCTGATTATTTCAGTCCTTGCATAACCAAAACACACATTCTTTCTCATAGCTAGAAAAAAACACTCTGTTCTTCATCTCAAATCATGGCATCTCTTCTCCCCAGAATCATCAAAGCTGAAGGTCCCTGCTCATATCTTTACCCACAGATCCAGTTCTTAAGTCCGTATGTGTAGGGCTGATCTTGCCTTAAAAGAGTAGACGAGGACCCACCTTGCTGCTTTCTGAGTGAGTTCCATTGGGAAGTCAGGGCAGAGCAGCTGCAGCAGGCAGTGGTACTCCTGTGCTGTCAGCAAATCTGCAGGAAAAAGAGAGGTGAGAACATCAGAATTCGCTTACAGGTTGTTCCGTCCCCTTGCTTCATTTCTAGGAAAAAACTCAAGCTCTCTTCTCCTCTCAAGTCAAGCAGATTGGATACTTCTGACACCAAAACTGCTAGCCTTGTTCCCCAGACCCTCAGAGCTGGGCTCTGCAGACAGGAGTTGCCAGTGAACCGGGTGATTGGAAAGGGGCCTGATAAAGGGGAAATGCTCTTGAAGAGATTCCGTCAGAGAAACC
>CM021769.1:30917823-30990312 GCA_011076525.1 Nettapus auritus
TGTGCCGATCCCCTGCTCCGCTGCAGAGCGCGTCTGCCCCGGAGCCGATCGCCTCAGCAACTCCTTTTCTTTCTTTTTCAAGCAAGTTAGAAAATAGTCCTAAGAGCATAGGAAAATCAAAAGAAAACTGTCAGGGACCTAAGAGGTACTTTTCAGTGACTGAAAACATACTAGAAGCCAGATTTCTGCCAGGTTAGCTCAAAACCAGCTTCCCTTTCATAAGGAAGGTTTCTAGCAAATATTTTAGAGTGCAATGGTCAGATCTGTTTCATGGATCAACACAATATTGTGTTTTACATGGAATTTTGGACATATGAAGCTTTAAAGGACTAGTTTTAATAACTGGATGCATTACCTCTGCCTTCCTAATGGTGCAGGTCAAGAAGCAGCTACTACAGTCTAAAACCTTCCTCCCACTGAACGGGTCCCCTCTACCCTTCTTCCCTTTCCCGTTCTTGCAGCTGGCCACATGGTTCTGAACGACCCTGGTACCAGCTCTGCAATTCAGCAGACCCCTTATGAGAAAATTCAACTTTTCCCCTGGGTTAGTGAATTGAACTGACTCTCAAAAATACGGGATGAAAGCTTGTCCAAAGTAAGCTGTGGAGAGGTACAGGGAAGAGAGAAGGTAGAGGGAGAGCAGGACCTCCCCTTTTCAGCAGAGATAAAGCTAGACAGACTCAGGTAATTCCCTGCTTAAAGTGTTTTAATTCATAAGTCTGGGATATGCAATCCTATTGTCATAGGATTAACGATCCTTCTAATTAAAAGTAGGTTCAGGTCAGCTGGCTGAATTTGCATTACACTCTAAGACAGTTTGCTATCAGACACGCTCCTAGGACTCAACTTTTGGCATCTTAACTATATCCAAGCAGGCAGCTGAGTGCAGGTTACTCACAAATCCCATCTGCTCTTTCCATGGATACCATTTAGGTCCTTCCAGAAAGGATCCCAGGGCATCCTCAGGAAGACTCAGGACCGTGGAAGACTTTGTGTCTGATACAACAGCACAGGAAGGCAGGATAACTGAAGAATTCACAGAGTTGATAAAGTTTGGCTCTGTGGGTGAATTCTTCCAGAAAGGTTCTTGAAGCATGGGTTGCACGCTGGATTGCCTCTACTGACCTGAGAGCATTGCAAAATTCTGCCAGAACCAGATGTAAGAGAGCTGCTGCGGGCAGCTAGCCTTCACGAGGTGTTTTGGAGCGCAGCTGCAAACAGTAGTATATTTAGGTGACTCCTGATGACAAGAGGTAGAAAGACCCAGCTTTGGATGCGAAAAAGAAGAAAAGAGTGACAGAGATTTAGTGAGATTTGCCTGGAACAACCTGTGTCAGACTCAGGACAAAAATAGTGGAGAGCTAAAGCAGACTAACCTAAAAAGATTTGTTGGGAGAATGCTGAAAGAGAGAACAGTTCAAGAGGATTAGCACTGCGCTTGAGCAGAAAGCTAGTTTTAAGGCACTCAGGTAAGAAGGAGAAGATTCAGCTGCAACTGAAATAAAGAAGAAAAGCATTAGTCCTGAAGGGAACCTGAACAGTTCATGTGAACAGTAAATTTCACTGAACAGCTGACTTATTACAGGCAAAGCTCCAGTAGCACCACATTTTGAGTGTGCTAAAGATTTTATTTTTAAAAAATAAAATCCTCTAGATGGTGTGATTATTTTTCTGCCCCTTGATCTTGAGCCCTTTTGTCAATAAGCCACTTGCCAGATTAACAAAAACAACACATGAATCTGTATAGAACTGCTCCAGTTCTATCTCCAAAATCCAGAATCTTGCTGTTTATGCAAACTTTCAATCATCCTCTAGTTCCTTTCAAATTCCCTGTAATTATCCTGCAGTATGAAACATTTCATGTTTCATTACTTCAGCTTAGAGCGAATGATACTCAGGGCAGGATGAGCTGTGCCAAAGGTACAGTCCAAAGCTATCATGTGGCATGCTTATGTGGCTAGCATGGCACATCCAGAGACTCAAGAATTTAAACTTTCATTAGAAACAAAAAATGTTCTCAACTCTCATGGTTGTAAAGAAAACATTCCAACGGTGAAAGAGTTTGGCCATCATCAGTGTGGTATCCCTGAACCCACAGAGTTTGAAACATAACTCAAGTATTAACTTTCCACCTACTTTGGGAACCCTAACTCTAAAACCTAATGAAACATTAAAGGCAGTGTTAACTCTTTCATTTTGTGTTTTAGCTATAGGCTGGGACTTTGAATGAAGTTGGATTTTAACGAATTCAGAGTTCTTGAAATGCAAGAACAACAAATAAGAAAGATGTAACCACAGCTTCTGACAGGATTTTCAGAGGTAGAAGAAGATAGAAGACAACAGACAAAAAGGGATGATTTAAATTTCTCAATCTATTACTGACTACAGCAAACAAGTAGCAGATAAAACTATATTTGCTACATAGACTTCCAATTTTCTCCATGCAGCCTTCTTTCATGTTTGCAAAGATAATTCTGTGTACATTCAGAAGCATGTATAATCCTAAAGATATGCTTAGCTCTTGGAGTATGATCCAAAAGGACATTTAGCCTTCTTCAAGGGACATAGGCCTGAAGCTGTTTTGGTGGACTATAGTATAAAAAATTATGGCTTTCCATCATATTTAGAGGCATTAAAAAGCCTAGTAAGAAATGTTAAGCATACCCTAACATCTGAAGTTAAGTGTGATAATCAATGTGCTGCATATTCCTGGGTAACCGTAAACCTGTGACCAAGCAGAAATTACCCCTGGTAATCCTCAGCCTGTAGGTACCTGACAAGGGAAACGACATCAGATAACAACAGGCACTTTAATCCACCAAATATACATATAGCAAAAACAAACCAAGACTGGCTCTTAATACAGATAAACTTGAAAATCAGAAATAAGGTACAATTACAGAGTGAGATTAATTTAAAACTGAAATGCTGTGACATTTGACATTCTTTGTGTCATCTATGAAACCATTTTTTTCATTTCACCGTCATGTCACTGAAGATGCAGCTAGCAGATCTTCCAAACGATCGGTGAATTAAGAGAGAGAGACTGCTTCTATCTTGTTCAACAGTTGATTTTCCTCACTTTGAGGAGTTTTCAGTCTCTCATTGAGAAAATAATCAATCCAATGCCAGAGCTAAGTGGTCGTGTAAACAATAAGGAGCAAACATTCCCGTAGGAGTTCTGGCCATCTGGGGGGCAGACTGCTCAACCACTTGAAACGGGACCCACAGCAATCTTAATAGTGAGCTACAGGAATGCCGGCAACACTTCACTGGAGGGGACCAGCAACATTTCCCCAAGCTCTCAAACAGCATCAATAATCTTTAGGCAAGATGTGGATCAGGCTCTATTCAAGAAAACAAGTTGTCATTAAGCTTAAGATCTTCAAAACAACTAAAGAATTCATAGCTACACATCACGAGAAGGGTAGAGCAAAGGGCAGGTGGTATGCAGCTGCATCTCATGCAACACAGGACCTTACATACAACCCCCCCTCCCTCAGATGCATACTAGGTCTTGTGACAGTAATGGGACCAAGGCCAAGGAGAGGCACAGAGTCTTCTGTTACTGCCTGCTATTTTCTTTCTGTTTTGGGAGCCCTAAGAAGTAGTTGGCTGGCGGACAGCTCATCTGTGTCATGTACAGAGGGTCTGGGAGCAGAAGAAAAGCTATGGCATTGTCCTAGAACGAGGAAAGAAAGGACATACAATGAACTCTGGAAATGCTGCAGAGTGCTGTAGCAATTTCAGGTCAAAGAACTCCTTGACTTACAGTTTCTTTCTAGCCTGACCTTTCCAGGAAACACCAACAAAAGGTTCTGGTGAACCAGTTCCAGTAGAATTAAGTATTTCAAATACATTGAAGTTCCTAAGCGTTTCAGACTTCCACATGGCACATATAAAGCATGAAGTGCAACGGTCAACCATTTCCCCAGAACAATGAATGAAGATGGAATGTTTTGGACTTTCATCTACTGTTTCAGAAGAGGCTTTCAGGGAACAATGCAGTTGCTACAAGCACCCTATGGAAGACCGACAAAGCATTTCATCATAATTTAGTATGCCATAATGCAAAGCAGTCAGCTCATTGTGGATGAAGCTAGCTGTGATCCACAAAGCACTGAATGGTCCGGCACATCTTTCTCTGTAAGCTTGTGTTCACCTGGGTCAACAACTTGACTTAAAACATGAACCTACCAAGAACCAAAAGCCATTCATAGTCCTGGCCATTCTTTGGCTGCACTGCACAGTGCATTTTTATATAGGTTTCCACAAACTATGCTGTACAATCCTAAGCACCCAGACTGCTAGCTAGTTTTCTCCAATTTTCTTTTACTAATTATAATGCTGAGGAAAACAGCGTGAAAGGACTTTTTTTTTTTAAGGAGCTTCTGAGTCAACAGTTAAAGCCTCTATTCATAGAAATAAACATTGGAGTACACGAAGCCATGGTTTGACAAGGTTTTTCTGTCACGTAAAATGCTCTTGAACACTCTGACACTAAATCTCTTTTATGAGTGTAAAAACCTAAGAAGAAAATGAAGCCGAAACTAAACGAGTCAGTAAGAGAACTGGTTGGAGAAAGGTTATCCGGTTAATGACAACACAGAAGAAGTCACCGTTGGTTATTTAGAAGGAAAGGCAGTGGAGCATGCAAGCTCCACAGAGAATGTTTGCAGCCCATTACAATAACAATGAGCTAAATTAATGATTATAAATGACTACCACTACAGAACTGGTCTGAATGCAGAACAGAATGAATGCACTAAGAGAAACCTGAAAAACAAGGCAT
Organism: Nettapus auritus; assembly: GCA_011076525.1. NCBI lineage: Eukaryota > Metazoa > Chordata > Aves > Anseriformes > Anatidae > Nettapus > Nettapus auritus. The sequence goes on from CM021769.1 coordinate 30,922,616, forward strand.
TCAACTGCCCCTTTTAAGGGTATGCTTTTGGCCAAGGTTCTGTAACCTCAATCTTGATTTTAACTCTTAAATACTTTAGTAGCCAGTATGCCCCCACCACACACAAAAGAGAGAAGGGAATAAGTTAATTTTATCTGTATTTTCCCTACATTTTAAAATAAGAACTTATCACAAACATTCACTAAAAAAATAGAAATTGTTTGGCATTCTTTAAATTTCAGCCCAGCAAGTTTTAAACTCTTCATATGTCCATTAATCCAGGAAGTTTCACATGGACAGCATGCATTTTTGTCAGAATTTAACTTAAATGCCATCTATTTTACGGTGTAATACATTTCCATGGACCATCTACCATGAACCACAAATTAAGATTATTTTGCTGGAGGAAGGTTCAAGCAAATGCCCTAAATTCTCCAGCATTATGTCCTAACACTGATGGTATGCATATATTATGGTAATCAGGGAAGTGTAAGAAATTAGACAAAAGAGTGCCTCTTGTTGGCAAAAGAAAAAGGACACTCTCTTGTTGCTGCACAGGATTTTCTAGAGAAAACAAAGGACATTACTGGAGGACAAATGTAGAGATAAATCCATACTGTAATTCTTGCTTGAAGACACTGAAAATAGCCTAAGTTCAGTTGTTTAATCTTTTTTCAACCTCATAACAAGGTGAGGCTCTTCAGCTGGCAGCATGAAGACCTTTACAGAGGGAGCAATAAAAAGGAGAATCACTCAACTGATTAGTGGTGATAGCTTAGCATAGTGAGCAAATGATTTTGACCAGTTATGATATAGAAGTGATTTCTTCTAAAGGAAGCATGATCAATACTCTTTGTAAACTCCTGGACAACTTCTGCTGCAATGCAGCTACTGAGAAGAGAATCAAAGACGAAACAAAACCAGAACTTTTAAGAGATGTAGGGCTATCCTTATTTCGGGGAAAAAAAAAATTGCAGGAGTCCTAGTAGCCCCAAAACAGTTACTGCTGACTAACTCATTTAATGACAACAGTAAGAGAGGCCATCCATAGTGAATAACACTATATTAACCTTTACTAGCAGCTGGATCCTCACTTACATTGTTCTAACACAACTGTACTCTTTGTGGTTTTGCTCTTACATTTTTTTTTGTCTCTTGTGCAACAATATCCTGACTGTTCAGCAAAAAAAAACATCATGGAACTGCAAGTATGATAAACCCTCAGAGTGGGAGTCAAGATGAAAGCTGCTCTTTAAGCATCTCCAGCCATTAAAGACTTGGAAAACACATGTTCCTTTTATTTGCTGCAGCATTTGCCCTTCTTTTCCCATTTGATGGTGAGACTTATGGAACAAGTCTGAAAATCAGATGGTGCAAATCATACAGCAATATAGCATTAAGGAGTACTTAAACATAATGTATTTCAGCATATGTTCTTGACTCAAAGGAAATATGCCGGATCTTTCAAAGCAGAGGTCCTGTTTGCTCCATGCAATTATAAATGTTTCTTCATGATGCCTTGTTGGGAAAAAAATTGCTTCCTGGTGTTTCTGGCAAAAGAACTGTATCTAAACACACTACATCAGTTGTAGCTGCATTTTAGTAGCACTCTATGTGAAGTGAATGGTAAAAAAAAAAATAATAAAGATGCTATATACACATATTGATTCAGATTCCTCTCACTTTCATGCCACATTTAAAGGTAACATCCGTCCCTCCAGTTGTCTTTCACATGAGTTATCTCCTGTCTGGATCTGTTTCAGGCTTTGCTGTTCCAGGTCCACACCCACATGTAGTACTGAGGGCTCTGAAACTAGTAATGCTAGCTTTTAAGAGATTCAGGATTAAATAAAATTATTAACATATAGTTAATGGTCCCAAAGGAAAGCTGAAAATATTCCACCTCCAAAAAAAAAAAAAAATCCAAGATGTTCAGCAGATAGATGTTAGAAGAAACAGCTTCTCATTTATTACAGAAATACAGAAGTGACTTGAGAACCTGGTTCCAAGTGCCAGACCAAGGCTTTACTTACAAGCTCCTGGAATCACAAACTGACAGAAGGAACAGGGCCCTGGAGGATCCATGCTGATGGGCAACAAACAAAACATTGAAGTTCAAGGTTTCTAATTATCTTCACTAATACGGGATATGTTTGGAAAGTCACTTTACATGACATGTTTATCAAGAGAAGCAAATCTTCTCGCTATTTACTTTTGCTCTTTCCTTTTAGGAGGATGTCTTCTGGCGGTTGCTAGAGAACAAACAGATGAGAGCTGCAAAGGGAAATAGACTGAAAGCCTTTATGTGCACATCTCATTTTCACTTCCAGCTCTGTATACACAGCTGTGACCAGAACAGACTTCTGCTGAATGAAGGACACAGTTCTGCATCCACTGTCACAGCACAAGGAAAATCATCATTTCTTGCTTAGCAGTTACGGTTTGAAATAACAAATCAGTGAATTATTTGGAAGTTTAATGAGCCTTTCTTCTGATTTCCTTTTCTTTTTGAACTGCTGTCTGTGCCACTCTGAAGTCTTCCCATGAATACAGTGTATATTTGAAAGCTTTTCAATGGTACACAGATTAGATTCTAATTTCAATGTCTGAGTGAAAATTTTAACTATTCTAGATGTTAAAAGGAAGCAATGAAAATGCTTTTTATTATAACTACTAATAAACACAAAGAAAGCTATACAGCTACTAGAAATTTCTGGTATAGCAGGAATACGTGGAGATGCATGAGTCGAATTTGTGGCCTCAGAAAGTTTCTCCCTTCGGATACTAAAGAGAGATAGGGAGAGAGGAGTTTTGACTACATAAGACCCATTCTCTGTAAAACAAGGAAGTCTAAATTATTATTTGTCTTTCCAGTATAAAACTACTTCCTTGAGAATGCAGTATTTTAATTTTTTTTGAGAGTGAATACTGCTGGTCAGTAACACACAAGCTTGGTACTTTGCAATAACAACATATCAGGATATGGACACATCTGACTCAAAAACATCCAAAAGCTAGAGTAGGAAAAATCATTGAAGGTAGGGGTGAACTTAATGCAGGTGAAATAGTAAGCAGAAAGATAAAAATATTTATGATTTTCTCCAAAAAGTGACAATGTTCGGCTGAGTCACAGTGCAAACAGTGCTTGCTGTGCAATAGGAAGCCTGGGATTCAGTCACAATTCCACCCCTTTTTGGGGATACAAGAAGAGAATACAGTGATCTACTTATTCATGCTTGGGGCACTTAATAACAGGTTAAAAGTTAATGTGTAACATTATAAATAGAGATCTATAATCACCTTTTGAACTTGGCTATCTTGGTCTGCAAGTATAATGACGATAGAAGATATGGCATGAATGAGCCATCTAGATGACTGAATAGTTTTGAAAAGTCCAAAGTTGATAGCTGGGACAGCAGTTACTAGTACGTTTGCAGGTCACCACGTCCCTCTGCGGAGACTGGAAACAAATAAAACAAAACAAAAAAAGCAAAGCACCAGTATTCCCATTTCCCCAAAGCAGATTAAGATCACTTGGAGAGTGATGATGGTTACTTATCAGGGAAAACCCAAGACTGGCAGTGATCTGTGATACAGAAGCAAACATGAGAAGTGAAATGTGGAAGTGTCTGGAGCCACTCTGAACTCCACGAACTCTGCCTAACCCTCAGGTGGAAGATGGCAGTATACCTTATAAACAAGCCTATAAAGTTTTCTTTAAACATTTTTCTCTAGAGGACTTGGAAGCACCTATTGCTAGCATTACTACCTCAGAGAGAATGGAAACACAGGCAGCAAGTTTCAGTCAGACCAAACGCTGGATTCTGCTTAGGCAAAGGTACAGCAAAATCAGGAATCAAGCATGCAACGAGAAAATCATAATTATTCCGCCATGCATCAGGTTGGAAACTGAGGAAGAAAGACGCACTGAGTTATGTAAGTTTAACAATTAAACCAGTCTGATAGCTGTGACTGCTTACTTCTCACTGTGCACCTGGCAATATTGATGTAACACACAAACAGAGGTCTTTCCTTTTCTTTAAATGATGAATTGCAGTCCTGAACGTGCTATTTTGCCTTTCTCACTATGAACTATGAGCTATATAGCTGAAGTAGAACCCATAAAGCAAAGGAACTTCTTACCTCTTGTTTACTTACATGAGACAGGAACAATCTTGTTCTCTTCTCTTAAATTACATCCCTCCAGACTTTTCACTTTCAAAGCTTTGGGTCAAGAGAGGCTCAACTGTCACAGTATGCCAACAGATTAGAGTACCTAATGTAATCAGAGACCTGGGGATAGACTGCTGCCCTTTTCGTACATAACATCAGGAACACTATCACACATTTGGTCAGCTACCCAACGCTAGCTAGATACTCCAATAATCTCAAAATAACATTGAATATTTTTCTCATTGATTTGGCTGGGTAGATCATCACTGAAAGCCTAATTGTGCATCGTTGCTAACAGACTGTATGAAAAACCATACAATAAATGAATGGAATCCCAAAGAAATCTGAGAGCACTGTGAGGCAGACAGTCACTCTTGTTCTAAACAAAACCTCCCTTTATTAAATTGGTGAATATTTTAATTTTTTAAATATGAGAACATACGTGTTTCTATTTCTAGGGTTTTCCTTTCCTGTTCCAAGGCAGATCATTAAAGCATCTCATGATATTGGAGCTGAAAATCAGCTGTACAGAAGGAAGGTCTTTAAGTGATAGTACACGATACTGCATTTAACAGCGCTTCTGTGCCAGTCTGCATAATGAGAAGGGGATGAAAAGCAATCGTTTTTCTTCATGTACAGCTCAGGAAGGACAGTTCCAAGCCTGCCACACAAAACTTCTTTAATAATGCAATCCAGTGCCTTTGATTTGAGGAACACGCAAAAGAATAAACAACCTATTAATCTAAATTTTCTAGTTTGCCTGAAAGTACAAAGCGGCAATGAACAAACCTCTTGGCTACATTAAGTGTACTGAAATGCAAAACGGCTTCTTTTCTCACCCTACAGTTACTCAGGAAAAAAGAGGGGGGAGAAGAGGGAAGGGAGAGAACAGGCAAGGGAAGCAGAAATGGTTTTAATATAAATTGCTCAGTCAAAACATGGGGCATAAAGAATTCTGAAGAAGGCTTTCAAGTATTGCCACACGAAGGCTCTTTAATGCAAGTGGATACGCTCAGAAGATGAGTGCAGGAGATAGCATTACTTAGTAAAGAGCAAGAATCCTCAGGCTAACCAGCTCTCAATTGAGCTGGTACTGTCAGGATGAAGGAACCAATGGTAGCAGTTTGATTAATGTTTTCAGTGGTTTTGTTTGTTTTGGGAAGCTTCAATACAAAATACAGGTGAACACCTCAATTAATGTTAGTCTCCTGACTGTCTGCAGTGGTGTGCTTTGCTCTGTTATTCTAATGCACTTGAAGTCAGCAGAGGTGCTTTCATTATCCATCCCCAGGTTTTAGCATCTGAAATGGAACTGTTCTAGAAGCACTGTCAGTCTGATTCACAGCAAGTCTGCTGCGCCTGAGCACTACCAGTGTGGTTGGAGGATATGTTTAGGCATTCGGCTAAATGGTTTTAGCAAAAGTTCTTGGTTCCCCTATGGCCTTTTTCACAGCTTGAGAAGGGCAAAGAGATATTAAAGACAAGCAGCTTTACTACACCTATGGTTTGGGTAAAACATGGATAGTTTCAGTCAATCTCTTCTATGTATAGAAAATTACAATGTACATAGAAAAAAAAAAAAAAAGAAAAAGCTTCTTCTTCATTGTCTGTAACATAAAGGGGCTTTTGGAAAAAGTGGGAAAAGTTTTCTGACAGCTTGGGATGAACAGAAGAACCATGAACTGAGAAAAGGGTAGGCCTGATGCCTCAGAGGATTTCATTAATACCCTTGGGTTAGACATCTCTAATACTTTGTGTATCAAAAATTCAGTGAGAGGCTCTAAATACCTGCAACCAGAGTATTTTTGGTAAAACCTTATTTGAGCCAATATACTAGTCATCTTTTTGCTTCAGCATGCAGTTAAATCCAGACGTGACAAATTTAGCAAGCTGCTGGTAGCTTATGCCACTGTTGTAAACAAGAGACTCGAGCTTATATATAAATTGTTTTCTGAGGAAACTTTAGGGCATTAAGAGTAAGTTTGGCCTACTAGGCTCTTTATGTCACTACCAAGAAAAGCCATAGTACAAGCCCAGGTTTCAGATGGTCACCTGCTGAAAAGCTTAGTCCTCCTCCCTGTTCTTCACACTTGTTTCCTCCACAGCTGCTTATACAGCTCCATTGTGAACGGGTCGAGAACCTGATTAACTTTTTTTCCATTTTTTTTTTTAATTATTATTTTATTATTATTATTTTTTAATTCGGATTAGCTTTGTGCTGTCTTCACCACACAGCCAGCTTTGCCACCACAATGGAAGGGAAAGAAACTGGTAGCACAGAGGAGGCCAGGACTACTCCTTCTCTAAGCAATGCCAACCTAAAAGTGCTTATCTAACCACAGCTGCCTTCCTTGGAAAGAGGCAGTTTCCTTGCAAGCAATCTTGTAGAATAGTTTGGCTTGGCACAGGCCTGTCCATAAAAGTCTCCTCCTAATTTTCCCATGTCCAAAAGCAATGCATCATCTTCCTCAGAACGCAATCCATAAAACATCCCTACTTCCTCAGAAAAGAGGACAGAGTGACAGACAATATTTCATGGCCCTAAAAACGATAGCAACTATGATTAGAAAATGCAAATGAAATCCATAATATTCCTGGTTTAAAAAAAAAATGGATAAATGTCAACACTGGTGAAAAAGCAGGAAATTAATCTCTTGGAGAGTAAATTTAACTATCTTCTGCATCATGCAATTCTAAATCATTAAGGAAATAGCTTATGGTTATTAAAAGCTAGAGAATTAAAGGGATAAATCATTCTGAATTTATCTACCGAAGAATCTCTTACAAGAGTAAAAAAATCATACTAAATTTAGTGAACAAGTGCCAGATGCTTCCAATTATACCCTCCAGTAGCCACCATCTGAAGAAATTTGGGGTCATCTTAATTAAGGACAAATGGATCTTAACCAGACACTTTAGTACACAGCAATGGTCTACGAACCTCTGTTTTGTAGCATTCAGAGGCTGAATTTTCAAGTTTTATTAAACGAGTTGGGAACATCCCTTGCTCTGGGCAAAAAAGTCATTAGATGCAGCTAGTTCCACCCTGTCTCTCTTATGCTTTTGTATTTGACTTGGAAAGGTGCGCCTCCTTCAAAAGTGCCATGTCTGCCTCAAGGTTTTCCAACTGAGTCAATTTTCTTCGTTAGTAATGGGACTACTTACCGTTTTGAAGTTTTTTTTTCTTACCTTTTTTTTTTTTTTTTTAAGAGTTATTCATGATTATCAGGTGGTTGAAAGTGTAATAATTCATTCTAAAAAATTACCAGATCAGAATTCTCTGCAGAGAGCAGATTATTAATAGCTGAAGAGTTCAAAATTCTGAAAGTCCACCCACACTTGGACTGACATGCCAACATAAGGCATATTTTGCCTTTACTGTCAGTTTCTATCACTATTTAGTAGAATTACTATTCAACTTTACAAACAGAAAATAGCATTACAACAAACTTCTCTAAAATGAGTAAATTGCAAGAACTGCTTTTGGATCTTCACAGTCTAAAAGTCTATTTTTCCACTCAATAGAGTAAAATAAGGATGAGCAGGGATCAAACAATTTATGGATTAATAACCCTTTTAGGAACTTTACAACATTGCCTACATACTGAAATTCTAATTTGATGTTACAATTTCCCATTTCAAACTGATTTTTTCCCTGTTTACATCTTCACATGTTTCAGAAGTCATGCAAAGAATTAACAAGGTTTTGTCCCAGCTGTTACCGAATTTCATACACATCTAATAGAATGAACACAAGAAAAATTACCTATTAGGCAATTTCTTAATTAAATGGGATAGGAAGGCAGTTAGTATTAATCAATTATTTCAGTTGTATAAGGTCTTGTTCATCTCAAAACAAACAAACAAACAAAAAACCTCATGTAAACTAGTAAAAACATGACTGCAATACAGAACTATATTTGTATTGCTAAGCACTGTATATGTCAGAAAATACTAAAATTTGGAATGAACAAAAAACTTTATCTTCCTCAAGTCCATATATGACCACGTCCTTCATTATGCAAATGCTATTGTTAAGCATTGTAATATTTTTTCCTAGTTTCTTTGTAAAGTCTGTTGTTCTTGCCTACTTCATAAAAATTTAATTGTGCCAATGTAGTAGTGCCAACACATTATTTTTTTGTTATATTTTATTTGAATAAAATGTCATTTTCCAAAAGGTGCAGAGTGTACAGAAAGTGAAATTCAGATAATAGGAGAGATTAAGTGCCAAAACACTGATAATATTTTAGCTACTTTTCTGGTATATTTCAATTGGAAGATTCAAATAAAACTGACGTAGTTTTGGCATAGATGTCTTTCTTGGACTCCCAGGCAGTATAAAAATAAATCATACAAAGTAAAAAAAGGCTCTGCTGACAGCAATGAATAATAGTGAGAAGCCACGACTTTGGAGATAATTGAAAAGAGAAACAAAATGAAAGAGGGGAAAAAATAAGGGGACAAAAGTATAATATGTGTATCAGGAAAAAAAAAAATGTAGTAATGATAGTGCTCTTGACATTTTGCTCTGGGGAGGGAGGGGGATAAAGGAGTATTCAGAAAAAGTGTGTGCTGTATTTAATATCATACATACCATCCTTCTTCTTCTGTGCAATGCAAACATTTTCCATTTCAGTGATGACTTGGGAAGATGTCAGTAGTGAAGTGGTACTTAACATATTAAGAAATTAAAAACAGGTGTTCATAATTTGTCAGAATTTTGAAGTGAGTTGGCTGAGAAGCTCTCAGCACTGTGGAGAATTGATTTTCAAAGTCTACAACACCTGGGAAATTTCGTAGAACTAAAAGACAGATAAATTTCTATTAGCACTTAAAATTATAAGATCAGTGGTTTATTCTGACTGAAGTGCTTACCCAACAGGAGCACGCAGGAGCTAGCGCAAACATGGGGTCAAAATAGGGCCTACAGTGCTGCCACAAGATGACCTAAATATTTGCACCATGGCCAGCTCAGCAGAACTCTCAAAGAAAACATTCAAACAGGAAACACTGGACTTCTTCCAGTGAACCGAGCAATAGCTATCAACTATGAAAAAAAAAATCTTGGTGAATTATCTTTTCAAATGGGAATAAAAACCTAGATGTAAAAAAGCATCAAATAACAAGCTTTGAGAGATACTGCACTATACTAAGCAGTGCTGTGATTAGAAAATGTGAATGCTATAAAAGGACACGTTAACAGAATAACTGTTGTATCTCAAAATGAGGATGAGGAATCACCACTTAGAAGGTGCATTTCGCCTGGGACCCCCAAGAATACCACCACAATTCTACACTCTGAAGAACTTTTTAAAATAACGGCCTACAACAGAATAAAAATTAATTTGCGAGCCATATAGCAACTGTTGAAATATCAAAAATTTGAGGAAAGAGTAGTAACATAGAAAAAAAAAAAGCATTGACAGAGTTTGCTTACACCTAGTTTAGAGTACCATCATGTATGAAATACTGTATCTAGACACAAAGAATGCAGAGGGCTCCACCTAGGTAAAAATCTTCTATAAAGACAATGGAAAGGTAGGTGAACGTGAATGCTCAGAACAATGCAACTCGGAGGGTAATTGTCTTCAGATGAGTAAACACAGTAACATCAATTAGAGAGGCTGAGTTACCAGCGTTTGGCCAGTCTGAAATACTCACAACTCAAAAATTATGGTGAGAATTGAAAAGGTGTCAAAACAGCTGCAAAAATAAAAATGTGCTTTCAAAATATGCCTTAGACACAGAGGTTCAAGGTGATAATTTACTTGGCTTATTGAAAAGGTGGCTAAGACACTGGCTTCAACATATGATTCAAGTATTTAAGAGAATATAATTTTCATAAACTTCTTAAATGCATATATTTAAGGAGAAGATAATCAGATTGTTAGAGACTGCCACAAGTTGAGAATGTACTGCAGCGCTCAGGATTTTGATTTTACTAGTTCTAGTTCCTGATATTTATCAGTTTAAAGTCAAGGAAATCTTAGTAAATCCAGTCCTCTCACAAAACCAAAGTTATTAAAAAAAAATAAAACAATGCTGACAACCTTCCTCTTCTACTGGAAGGATTTCTTCCTCACCTGGCCCTTCTGTTACCACAACCAGCCCATAAAACCCATGTCCTTCTCAGCAGCAGAGAGCAGAGCGTGCCCCAGAGCCACCCAACCACGTGTGTGCAGAACCGCTGTGCATCTCTCGGGCCTCCTGCCCGTGTGTTAAAGCACGTTCGAACACACCGGGCAAGAGGTGTTTGAGAGAAAGCTATTTCCAGCAGCCCTCCTTCCCATGAAAACTTGGTGCTTCATGGGGCCCGGGCCGCAGGCCAGCCTAATTGCTCTGGCAGCTCCACCAGCTGACTGCTTCCTGCTGCTATTTTTCCCAGGGGCCTTCGGCCCCTTCAGTACCACATGACTTAATCAAACCTGAATGCCCTTCTGGAAGATATGCAAATGATTTTTCAGTCACACAAAAGCGTTTTGGCTCGATACTGGTGTTACTAAGTGAAGTTTAATGATGTGCTATACAGGTCAGGCTACATGGCCTAGTGGTACTTTCTGGCTATAAACTCTATGAGTGTATTACTCTGTAAAAGAGGTTTTAAAACAAAATACTAGCATATTGCATTGTATTATCTGATTACACTGGGCCAAGTGTCAACACAAAGCAATATGACCTGCATTTTAGGGCCAGGTCTGTCCAAATGGGAATGATGGCATTTATAAAATGCTAGTTTGAGTTCAGCTGTGGTGCCAGCCTCTGCAGCCCACCTCGCGAGTGACCTTGCAGTGGCACAGTTCAGTGTGCTCTGCTGACAGAAACTAACTCAACCAGCACAAATACTACATAGCTTTCTGCCAGTTTAGCATGCTGAGACAGATCAGTACAAGAAGGGACAAGTGCTGGGGCTGGCATAAGAAGGATGTGAGAAGGCACTATCTAGCTAGCCAGCAATTAGACCGGGTTATGCTGACATGGAACTGCAGCTTTAATTAAGGTATTAGTAGAATCTCAGATGCATTTAGAGAAGACATCAACTTCAGTTTATGATTTATCCTAGGCACATGACCAGAATAGGTTTCTCTTCCCTGTATAGCTCTTACCACAAGGAACTGCATCACTGGGATATCCCTAAGTACTGAGCTGAAGCTTTTTCCACTGCAAATTAGGATAAACCTAGGATGAATGTTTCATAGCCACATTAAGCACGTTAGTCTGGTTTTGAAGCCAGTTTAAAACTGTTTGTTTGTGAGGAAAGATGAATTATGTTGCTTTCAAGGTAACAAAGGTACAATCCCTAAAAGAACAGGTTTCAGCTTGCAGAATTCAATTGTTCTCTGGGCAACCCATTCACACTGAGTGGTGGAGCAGTCTTGTATGTTACCTTTATTTGTATTAAAGATACAGTGAGGGATCCTAAAAATGCCTTACAGGTTTTAGATGACACTTAATATTGGACAACATGCACATGCACTTTCTTGGTACTTTTACGTGTTACAATTAGCTCAGGAAAAAAAATAGAGGTAATGCTAAGACAAAGACAGTATCAGTTGTTCTAGCTACGATAAGGCTTCTGGGATGAACTGGAAAGCATATCACTAAATGCTGGGATCAGTTGTTCCTAAATAATAGTGGTATTATCTACCTTCTCCTGCCAGCTGCATGTCCTTGTATACTTTACTAGAATACTATACAGAACTCCACATAACTCATTGTTTATTTACAACCACTCTTCTCACATGCTAATGAGTGACACCAGCTCTTCAAAGAGAAGGAGAATCTGCTTTTCTTGCCAACTCACCCTTGGAAGACTCTGCCCTTGAAACAGAAGATTTCAGAGAGGGCCTGAAGCCAATGAAAGGGAATGCAAGAGGATAGTATGATATGAGAAGAATGCCCGCAATTTCACTGGGAGAAGACCCAGCTGCCACTTATTTAGATGTTTCAACTCACACACAGATATTAAGCTATTCCTTCATCAAAAGGCACACACTTAGATACTTAATTGTCAGAAAATGCCAGGGAACAGGTCTTCCTCTGTCCTCTAACCTGCTTATGTATTTATAATTGAAGTTGGCTGCTTTAAGAAATAATGCGATATACCATACTTTCTCCCACCCCCAAAGAAAAGGAAAATATCTCTACTACTACACCTTCATTTCTATTATAGACAAAGCCTACAAAGATAACGTAGTTACTGACAGCTTCTTCACACTGACCTTTGATTCAGATAAACTATGTTGGGCTTGGGACTTCTCAGCAAGAAAAAACCTAACAATTCAGGATTTTGAAACTCTTCCAAAAACAAACAAACAAACAAACAAGAAAGCAACAATGAAGTAGTTTGACTCTCTTTTGTTGTACTCCAAGCTCCTATCAATCCACAGCGATGCATTTGTTCCTTTCCAAATCACTTGACACCACTGAGAAGCAAAGGGATTGCACTCTGTAGCTGTAGGAGAGTGCATCTGTTTAGTGATTTATTTTTTTTAAGCATTCAGACATGAAAATCACACACTAAAATTGTAAAATAAGAGAATCAAAGGATTTATTGGAGAAGTTACTTCCACACTAGGCTAAAACTGCAGAACACATCTCTTCAGTACCTTTCCTGTACACTACTGTAAGTGGAAAAATAACAGTTACATATGCAGAAACAGGAGAACAAACTATGCAATGAATTTCACTGCTGCTGAGCATTTTAAGATATTAACACTAGTGAAATCTGAGGTAGTGCAGTTAAGGCCTAAAGGGAATTTTGCAAAATGTCACCCAATTGATTTCCAAGTCATTCCCATTCACCCAGTTGATTCTGATCCACTGTAAAGATTCAAGAAAAATATGTGTATGTACTGTTCTTTACCTAGTGGCTTTAGGAGATTACCTAGCGGCTTTAGGAGAAAGACTATAAAATAAAAAGAAAGCTCATCCCTATTAATAGCCAACCTAAAGTCCAGCTTGTGAAGCACCACACAAGGGTTCCCCCCCTGCCTAACTTATTAATTTTCATTTCAGCATGACTAATTAGTCAATGACATTTACTGCCACTTATACCCAAACTTCCTTACTTTCTGCTACACTCATCTTTATAATGAGCAAACTAATTATATTTCAGACCTCCATCAAAAGCTACTTAACCTACTCTATTAGGGGGAGGAGAGTTGTCAGCCAGTTTTAATTTATAACTATCATGGGAAGGAGAGAGAGAGTATGTTGGTTAAGATAATTGGATAATATTTTTTAAAACTTTAAATTATAATCACATATTTTGCTACCTGCTGTTATATTAAGGTACACAGGCATCAAGGCCATAGACAAGTATAAAATTTCATACAAATAGATTTTTTTTGTTGTTTAAATTCCTGTAGCCAAGAATTGTAGATGATCATGTTTACAGTTCTAACAAGAATGAACTCAAACACATATAGCATCAGGAGAACAAAAGTATGTATATTTCATCAGGTAGGTTTCAATTTGTACAGTGGAGGTCTATTAGTGGGTATACAGTGGATATCTATTTCTTTGATAGTAAATTTGACCGTTTATCAATTCCACATGCTCCTGTCACAGTTCATGGCTCTTCCTGTTTGCCAAATCAATTGTTTTAGGGGATGTGTCATAAATCTGATTATTAAAGTAATCCAAGTTTAAAATAACTTAATAAAAATCAGTAAAAAAAGTAATGAAAGGACAGAACACTATACCAACTATATCTGTCTAATCCCACAGTTTAAGAGAAAAAAACAAAAAAACAACAAAAAAAACACTTTTGCAGAAAAATCAGCAGTCCACAGGCCACTCTAGTTTCATTCAAGTCCCCAGACATTCTGTATTGCACTTCCAACTACAGCAGATGTGAGCTCGTTTAAGAGGCTAAATCTAAAGTATTTTTCTGAGTTATCACTTCCAGTTATTTCTCAGTGTTGTTGCTTTTGGTTGGTTGATTTTCTTTCTCCTCAAAACCATCACAGATGGCAAACAGAATGCAAATTCTCTTCAGGGCTCCGGGTGAATAATGTTCATCAAAACTGAACTTACCTTGAAACTATTTCAAGCCCAAAATTGTCTGTATGAGGTTCCTAACAAGTAGACGAATCATTCCTAGATACCTCAGTAACTTGAAAACTCAGTATTTTGAAGAAAACTTTCTATTTTCTTTAAATCGTCTCTTCTACAGAAATACAAGCTGTTTCATCCTGTAATTATTTGTCTTTGCTTATATTTCCTCAAAAATATACTATAGTATGAAAATAAGATTTTAGACTAACTTCTGGCTATAACATGGACAATGATGTTCCACACAGATTAGGTTGTAAGGAACGTACGTCTGTGTAAAATGACACAGTTAACTTGCTGATGGTTCAGACTCCTCTACAATTACTTACAACCACACTCCAGTTACAGATTGATCATTGCTGTGTAACTGTAGAGGTTATGTAAATTCCTTTTGCAATGTTGCCTGCAAACGACCTTATAAGTCTTATAAATAATTTTCTAATGAGAGTTAACTTACTAGCAAGCAAATATGCAGTGTTTTGAGGATGTTTAAAATAAGAGATTACCTCAACACTTCCCTAAGCCTCTTCTCAAAATACCTTACAGCCATTCCTTAGAGGTGATTGAATATTGAGGTCTATGCTCTGCAGGGTAATCATAAGCCACTGTTCTGTTCTTAACAGTCAGAAATGCAATCATACAAATACACACAAATTAAGTATCAGATATATTTCACCAATGCCTAATTTTTTAATAGCCATGTAATAAATGCTCATATACAGATACATAAAGAAAAGCACCAAGGCAAGGAAACAAATTTCAGCTTTCTGGCTAAAAAGCATTGGTCTGCTTCATCTCTGTTGAAAAAATGCTGGTTCTGAAAGAGTTTTGTGTATGTTTTGTGTGATAGTCTTCTGCAACTAAACCACAACAAACAAATCTGCCACTTTCATATTTCCTTTCTTGCAGGTTTAGTTAGTTTTTGCATGAATAGATATAGCTCTTGAAATCCCATTTTAACTATCAAAAAATATTTTCTTCCTTCTTTCAGAACTTGTTTTACTATCATCCAAAGAGCTGTTAAAAGCCAGAAAAAATTCTCATAGGAAAAAACTTCAGAGTCTGAGTTGGGGAATGGCAAGAGGAGGGGGAGGTAGAGGGGAAGATGAGAAGGAAGACTGATATTAAAGTTTTTAAATGTCAAATGCTTACACTGCTTTACTCATTCTTTGTATATTTAAAGAATTATTATTTTAGCAAAAGGAACAAGCAATGAAGTTTGCATGCTCCTCTGTTGAAAATTAACTGCTTAATACTAACAAATCAAGTGAGAGTTCATTAAAGCCTTGATGCTGTCAGATTTGATCTATACAGACATCTAAGTAGTCTGTTTTACTTATCTAGCCAAAACTCCTATGTCCAGACTACTTAGTCTGATTCAACAGGTGGAAGTCCAGGTTATAAATAGGAAAACAGAAGTGCACTGAGGTTAAGTGATCTCCCCAGGACACAGCCTAAAAGGATTAGGATTCAGGAGTTGCCAGTTTGCATTTCTTTTGCTTGTCCCACTGTTGCTCCACCAGATTATGTACAATGAGAAGAGCAGGGAAGGAAGGAAAATTACATCTTACACTTGGTGCCAACAAAAAAAAAAATACTGTCACACTATTCAGTATCAGATATTTACCTACAGGTTTGCTTTACATACACCTAAACCATGTCTATAATCTAAAATAATAAAAGTACACATGAATTAAACTATTTCATTTAAAATCAGCATAAGTTCTTACAAAACAAATATCCAGACTCTGTGTATGTAGAAAGATATTGCAGATACAATCCTCTGGCAGATAGAGGCAAAAGAAAGAATGGATAAAGTTTACAGTAGCTATCATCTATGCTAAAAAAACAAACAAACAAACAAAAAAAAACAATACTTCCCTGAAATACCATATTCAATTTCTTCATCTGCTAAAGCTGTCAGTGTTCACTTTCAGAGAAACGGGTAGCATTTCACTAGATTTTTTTCACCTGTAACATTAGATCTCCAAGATGTCATAGACAGGATTCCAAAGGAAATACTTCTAGAGATTATAAATCTTGATTTCAGTGGCTGTGGATTTGTTTCTTAACTCCCCTAGTCTAATAAGATTTAATATGATATTAATTTTCTTTCCCTTACTTAGTGGATACTTGAGATACAAAAGCTGTGGAAGATTTATAAGGGAAGAAAAGCATTTTGGAATCAAACGCTTTCCTAAAATGCTTATTTATGGATACTACAGAACAGTGAATGACAAACCAAAACGAAACAGCATAATCAAAAGGTGCATGTTGCTAAGGGTGTAGTGTACTCCTCTGGGAAATGGCACATAAGGAAAACTGCAGAGTGGAAGGGTAATGTTTATGCTGTCCATACATTTTAGCCTCAGGGGCCAAACTTAGAACCTCTAAGGCTGCTCTGCCTAAACTCCTAATATAATCAATTAATAAAGATTCATGGCAAGATCCCACCTGAACTGTTCAAAGCTGCCCTCACATCACCCCTTCTCTGTTAGCTATAAAAGAAGACTGGAAACTGCATGCCTAGTTTGTGCATCAATTCCCATTGGAGAATTCTCTTGTATTCTCATGGGACAAGGGAAATTCTAATCAGATGTTGGGGAGGGAGAGGGGGAAAAAATCACAACCAGAGTAGTCAAAAACTGGGACAGTTTACTCAGAGGGGCATCTCCAGGACTGAGGATGCTCAAAACTCAGCAGGGGAGAGACCTGGGCCTGTTCAGAGGAAGGCACTGACCAAGGTGAACCACAGATGTTGCTCCCAGCCTAAATTACTCTGTACGTCCTGCACATTAATTCCAACTTTCCAAAAGTGTTTTCCTCCTTTTTCTTCCTGGTGACCTTCACACAGGTCTTCCTTATGCAGTCTATGCCAAGACTAACAGATTAAGAAGCCTCTTCACCGATTTATGTCTTTTTAAAATTTTTATTATTATATATTTAATCCTTCAGTTCATAAAGGTTGAAAGTAACAGATGCAGCTCCAGCATGTTTTCTTCAGCTTTGGTTACTCAAGTGCATATGCACAACTTTTCAGTGCAGACTTGTTAGAGCCAATGCCAAAATCTCACTTTGTTGGATTTGAGATCCAAAACCCAGCTTATAAACCTGTATTTCCAGATAAATAGCACGGTATAACAGAGCCAGCTCAAGTTCTAGGCTTCTCTCTAGAGCTTAAACAGAAGAACTCAGACAATGGCTCTTCACAGAACAGATGTGCTTAGGAAATCTTTCACTAGACATAATGTGCAACTCACCCAGCAGTCTGGACGTAAGGGGCTAGAACAGCATACTATTTTATAAGGTGGTCCCTTGAAGAACAGCATGTTTGAACATGACTCTATACTAGTTAGTCCTTTGAAGTTATGGAGAAACAACAAAAGACTGAAACCTCTATATAAAAGGAAAATATTCTGAATTTACAATGAGGGAAGATGAATAAAGGAGATATTCCAGCATACAAAGTAGTTTCTATTTTGAGCTCCTTCAAAATAGATAATCTCTTGCCAATTTAACGTTAGAAGCTAGCATCTTCTACACAAGGGGATTTGCTTCTTAAGTGACAAAGTTACCAGATAAACACCAGAATGCTTCTGAGCCAAGGTACAAGCACATGAGATTACCAGGACTGTGAAAGAGGTACTAAGCATGTGGTTCTACAATAGAGATGAATATGATGACATTTGTTAGCTAATTGACTTCTATAAAGATTTTGACATGAAAAGCAAACAGTGAAGGGTGGTTATAATATCCAGCTTGAGAAGAACTAAAAAATACATCCTATGACCGCATGCGGGTCATGCACTGTGATATACTATTGCCAGTAAGCCCATGATCACTCAAAACTGTTACAAATTAAATAGAAACCAGCTTTTAAAAATAATTTATTTAAACAACATTGCTTCATAGTAATATTTATGTTTTTCCTACTTGTCTCATGGTAAAAGCAGCCTATGTCCATAAGGAAAATAATTTTAGCATATAAAATGGAATAAGTAACACCAGAAGTTCAGAGATCTTGATTTTAGCTCCAACTATGTGAATTTCACCTAGTCATTTCATTTCCCTGTCTCACTTTCTGCAGCTGTAAAGTGAAAATATTATTGTCAAGAGTTTCAGGAGGCTTCAGTCCTTAACATCTGTAAAAGATAGAACCTCAGACAGCAGATATAGAAAAGTATCATCATTATTCACTGTTTTTAAATTAAGACATCACATCTGAGGTTTTGTCTGTCACAAAAGAAAGCAATGAAACACTTCACAGCTCCTTAAGCACAACTGCACTAGCTCAGTCATTTCAAGGATTATAAAGAGTTTCCAATCAGAGTGGACAGAAAAATTAAAATTCTTTCAGGAAGTAGCTGCAATATTAAGTGTTCATTATCCTAATCATGCCGGCTAGAATCTGCTTTGCATTGTAGCTTTGCACAGTACAGTAATCCCTCTGCCACTGCTGGCAGAACTGAAGAAATATCTACTGGCTGAATGGAGAATGGATAAAAAGAAATAAAGAAAAAGCTTCTGGTCTGGCAGAAGACAGTGATGCAGAAAGAGCATCACACCAAAAGCACTAACAGCTTGACTTCCTTGCAGATAATGTATAAGTTATTCTGGGAATTATGGAAAGGAAATTGGACTGGAAAGCGGATGAGAACTTACAATTTGCGATAACTCAACGCTGGTATGAAGAGTAGGAAAAAAACAGTAATAGATAACCAGATACCAGGTCTAGAAGGAAACATACTTGAGAAACAGGTGATCAAAATAAACACAGATAAACTCAGGAGGACAGCAAGATGATAATAAATGATAAAAAATGGGCAGGTAAAGAACTGAGTAGAGGAAAGGATTAATATAGTTCAGAATGAAAATTTGTCCTACAGTTCAATGGAACAAAAAGGGGAAAGGCTGAAATGCCATTTAGAATAATATCATCTTTCCTGACTTTCCTCCTCTCTCTACAAAAAAAGAACACTAGTAAAACTTTGGAACCTGACATACTTGCACTTTCTACCACCACCAACAACAAAAAAATCAATTTCTTTTCAACCATTTGGGCTGGGTTGAAAAAAACCCTTTAGGTTTATCTATTCAGCTCCTTGTACTCTCCAATCCTTACCACTGCTTCTTCTCTTAAGCAATGGCAGGTTAATTTCACTATTACAAATAATACACAAGTTCTACTGAGGAATTTATACCAGTTTATTAAGCCAGCTGATGTAAATTTTGACTACTTCTGAGCCTTGACTTTGATGCAGGAAAACCTCGGAAGACAAGTTTTAACAAGTAGCTCTGTGAGCACTGGAACTAACAAAGCTTTTCTCCTGCAGATTTGTGGTTTTTGGCTAAACTGACATTAAAATTGAGGAAGGTGTGAAATTCTATTGAAGCTTTTCCTGCACCTGAAGCATTTCTAAGGTCTTTGTCTTTATACCTGAACAATCATTTCATGAAGCTTTCTGGAATTTATCCAATTCCTATTCTTCTGTCAAGTGTAGATGAAATCAACTACCAGATACTGAGAGAGGACGCACAGAAAACAATCATACACAACCACAACCAAGCCATACTTGAAGAGAGAAACTAAACCAGCACTTGTTCTAGAAGAACCCAAGAAAGCTGTGATGAAGCTCATTTCATAGATGTTTAAACTCTTATAAAAAGGAGACAAAAGAGAAAGCTGGTTTTTTGACAGTCACACCTGGTTTGTTAGCAATCCCTCTGGTTTTGTTTCTGGAGAAAGACTTCCTACTTAAAATCACAGTGAATAAAAGAACAATGGGGTTTGGATGCTCTAGTTTAACAGGGATTTCTTGGTCACACTGAGATTCAAGGGTGGTCAAACACTGGAACTGTTTGTCCACAGAGGTTATGTAGTCTGCATTTGTGGAAACATTCAAAACCCAGCTAGACACTATTCTGGACAACATGCTCTAGCTGACCCTGCTTGGTTCCTTCCAACCTAAACAGTTTTGTGATTATGTTCAGAGTTTTCTACCCGACAGTGCCTTTCTCATCATATCCAAAACTTATTTCCTTTTTCAAAACATAATCTTCTTTATACCTTTTTCCTTGTGAGGGCAGAAATCACCTTGGAAACATATACCATGCAGCAGTGACAAAGCCCCAGGCCTCATTTGTGCATCTATCTTGAGTTATTTGGAGAAGCATACCCTGCTGTGGCAGTCTCTAGATAGCACTTAAAACACATTGAAAATTCAGAAAAGAGTTTCCTATAGCACAGACATGCTGTTGAGAAGCCTTAGCATCAGTGAGCAGCACAGCAGAAGATTGCTCTGTAAGTATCAGCTACAGTTAATTATCCTTATGGTGTACTGAAAAAGACACTAAACACCTATTATTTATTTTGGGGGATTCTTTGTATTGAATACAAAAAAGACTTTAGCTTTTTTTTTTTTTTTTTTTTTTTTGATCATGAAATGCAGCTATCTCTAAGAAAATCCACATCACTGAGCTAGGCAATATTCCATACAGTTCTAGATAACAGTGAAATAAAGGGAATAAAGGGAGGGATTTTATTTTGGTAAAAGTGTATCATAGAACAAGTCATTTCACTTCTCACTTTTTTTCCCCCACTTCCATACTTTGCAATCTACAAAAAGGAAGGATTATATCATCAGAGGTGAGGAGGTTCTTGCTTAGTAAGACCACTGAAGGCAAGTCACTCTCAGATCAGCTTATGAAGGAAGATATCACACTGTACAATGTCAGAATCATGTGCTGGTGAAAAATTCAAAATGGATACAGCTTCATTTATAAATATTACCAACTATATTTCATAGCTCATTTGAAGATTACAGGATTTCTGCAGTACTACCTTACTGCCATTTCACAAAGCAGTAGTAGCATATCAAAGTACTAATCATGCATGCAGATCACTTCTACTGATATTCATCTAGAATTCTCAGAGGATGCATAACAGAGCAGAATACAACTTTTTTTTTTTTTTTTTTTTTAAATCATATACAACACCTTTATTCATGATCATACCGATTTAAACCAGACTTACATAAGTCTAGTAAGGTAAGACAACTTTAGGGTGATGTAAGAACTCCTACACCTAGGCACAGCTGCACTGTTTAGCTAAACTAATTCAACATCACACCTTCAGTCAAACAGGGGCATCCTGAAGGGCACCAAGACCTCAAACCAAAATGCAGAGCAGGGACTTCCTGAGAGATTATGAGTTTGTAGGCATTAATTACCTTGCCTAGTAGGAAAAGATTAGCTGGAAGAGTTCGGAAACATTATTACAGGAATAGAAATTCAACTTATATCAGTCCTTTTTCACCACAGGGAAAAATCTGTTCCCAAAAGAAATAGATGGCATTAGCAAGCCTGTTTCACCAGAATAACTGCACTTGAAGTTTTTGGTGAGCATAACCAGTTGTGGAAGAAAAGTAACAAGAGTGAGAGACTGTAGTTGTCCATACTCACAATCAACAAAGAGACCAAAACCCTTTTAGACAGAGATTAGGCCTCCTTCATCCTGTAGGTCATGGTACATTCTAGAGTCAGGAGCACACTCTGTAAATCAAAAAGGTTAACTTACAAAAGATAGGAAATGAATTTTCAGTGATGGAAACTATGCATAAAAAAGAGAAAAGCTATCAGCAGCAGCTGGGATAATAAAGGCACAAAAGACTGGTTCAGAGCAGCTGGATGACAGTATTGAATAGATAGATATAGATACACCTTCATTTATTGTGACATCTGCTAGCACCTAGGCCACTTCGAAGAATTAACTGTATGTGTGTAAATGAGGTTCTTTATTCTGTTCACCCTGAACAGGAGTACACCTTCGCTCTTGATATCGCTCTTCCTCAGATGTATCGACACTGCAAAGTGGCTCAGCACACATTCCAGAATTTATTCCACGGCAATGAGCTACACAGACTCACCGTTAACAGCACTGCTCCTATGCCAGCTGACCTGCTGAGAGATAGCTAGTCTCAGGCCGCTGACAAAGAAATTCAACTCTGCAACTTTAAGGTCCCAAGCTAGTATCATGAGATAATGCTGAATTTTGCGATATGGAAACATCATTCTCGAGTTTTGAGTGTCTATGTAAACACTGCATTATACAGCACAGATGTATGCTGGAAACAAGCATCTTGGGGAGAAATGTTTCATTGTTCAGTGAGAAGGATGAAGATAACACTTTTCTCAGTTAAGGCACTTTCACATCTCAAGGCAGGTTAAGAGCCAACAGTGGGTTGAAAGCAAATGTGGATTTCACTGAGGTTCTTGTTTTCCTACAAGCTCTTTGCAAAAGTCATCATATAAAGAATGAAGAGGAAAAAAAAGTGCTCATCTCCTTTCTCTATCTTCCCCCCCCTTTCTTCTAGCATCTCTGCTGCTGAAGAGTAGATGAGAAACACCATAAAACATACTAGTTAATGAAGCCAATTCTTCAAAGACCTTCTGCTGGATAATTGCCTATGCATGTACAGTGCGCAGATCACCTCTCAAAACTTGTCACAAGTGACAAAAGATAGAGACCAAGTTCATTTAATATAAAAAACATGGAGAGTTCAGAACCCCAGCCCAGATCACACAACTTGGAACTAGTTTTATTCCAGGGAACTTCTCCACAATTTGGAATACAATTCTCCAGGCCCATATCGGGACCTAAAAAAGTCTTAAGCGACTTAATTGAAAAAATCCATTTCAGTTGGTTTGAATAAGGATGCTGTCATAGGGATGGCAACTTGCCAAAAGACTGCAAAGCAAATGGTAATAATGATTGTCAGTTGAATTTTGGATAATTGCTTAGCAGAATGCAACAATGATCACTGTGCACAAACTCATTTAAATGTTTCATTCTAGCTGGGATGAAAAATAAAGAACATATTAATTTAATTTGCCAGTGACATAACCAGTGAAGTACTGTAAGACAAATAGCCAGAAAAACGTTTAAAAAAATAATAATAATATTGTTTTTCCAGAAAAAGTGTATTTAGAGAGACTTAGGATATGAAGTTATAAAATTGAGAAAAACATTTGGAAATTAAGATGAGCTTCTGCTTGTTCAAAGATATAGTTAAAAGGAAATGCAACATGGGGGGGGGAAGATTAGATAAGGATGACTTCTAGTGTACTATACTGAATTTCACAAACTGCATAGAGAAAGACTGAATTCAAGGAGAGGCTGGGCACAGACAATCACTAACCTGTGTGTTGCTACTACTACAAGTGATTACTGCAGTAATTTTGCATCTATGTAAAGCAGATGTTTTAACTTACAATGATTGTAGAAATACCTCACCATCTCTATAACGTAATCCTCTACTTATTTCTCCTCAGATTCAGAAATCCTTTGTACTGATATTTCGGAGTCATCAGTGGTTCCAGACACAGCTACATCAATAAATCATAAGTAGTAACAGCTACAATTGTAGGGCAATGGAACTACCAAGTGAACAAAGGCTAGAGATCAATCATTTCAGCTAAGGCCATTTCACTGCAGAATGAGCTTCCAGAGATCACCATATTAAAATCCATAGCTTTAATCATCTTTAGGACATACCGCAAGCCCTTACCAATTAATAAAAAGCTTTCCTACAATAACATTATATAAAGATCTAATTTGGTTTTAACAGCAAAAGGGGAAGGGCAGTAGATTCTGCATTTGCCTTGATCATCACTGTATTGTTCTATGCATCTCACTAAATAAGGGACTGCTTAAGCTATACATGGAGTATTAAAACTTATGAGGGAGAGAGTAAAAAAAAAAAAAAAAGGAAGAGTTTAATATAGGGAATTAAATGTGGAAATGTTAAGATGACACTAGCAAAGGAAGAGGTTTCAGAACTTCAAGAAAGCAATCTTGTCAGTGAAATGCATTAAAATGCATCTTCCAAAGGAGCTGGGAGAACTGTGTTCCTTTAGCTCTTCTCAATCTACAAGTTACATGAATCATACTGATACGGTATTTAATTTTTGTAAGGGGTCTAACCTTCCCAGTGAACCCAAGAAGACCTAGTCAGAGTCACATATCACTCTTCTCATTCCCTGACAGAGCTACGTGCTTGTGATAATTCTTCTCCTCAGAAGCTACAAAAGTAGTTAGACTTTCTATTTCTTAATTAAAGTGTGCAGAAACAAAGCCATTCCACCATGTGATGAACGTGAAAGAAACAAGATAAGTATAGAAGATTTTATTTCAATACAAGCAGTAACAGTACTTTGTCTGAAGGGGAGGTAACAGCCTGCAAAAAGGATTCTTAGCCAATATATTCCAACATACTTTCTGCAGCAGTTTTGTGCTTCAGTGCTGTGTGGATCTAAATAAAGCGACAAACATCCTTGTGTGGAAGGATAAGATCCTGTATCTGCTATTGAACCATTCTAGGACTCTATCTAAAGTATCAGTCAGGAACTATTTTTCCTGGAGGCAATTCTAAGTTGAAGGTTTTTAAAAAAAAAAAAAAAAGAAAAGAAAAAAAGGAAAAGAAAGAACGAACGAAAGAAAAAGGAAAAGAAAAGCTGTTGAAAAGCACCAAAGAAAGCTGGGTCTCTAGAAAAAGGTGCCAATGATCCTGACTGAGCTTTCTGTTTGCTTCTCAATACATCAGGCCTGGAACAAGTTTCTCAGTGCAAAATTTCTCTAATTGGCTGGAAAGCATTTAAGGAAAAAATCTTTTTAATTAAAAACAGAGAACCAAAAAGACATGAAAGCCATGGGGGTTGGGAGAGGCATATGTTGACCTTATGAAGCTTCACAGCAGAACTCTGCAGGGGCTGTTTAAACTGAGAAAGCACAGTTTTAATTAAAGAGTCCTGAGGAACAGACAATTCAAAAGAGCAGGTCAGCTAGATTCCAAGAGGTCAATTTAAGCATAAGAGGAGGGAAAACAAGACTTCTGGTCATTTTGCCTTCCTCTGGGAGAAATCTGTTTCTAACCAAGCATTATGCTCTGTGTTTCTCAACACAGAAACTGGCTGTCCCTCTAACCACCTCCATGGGTGTTGTGTATCATCGGTAAGCGTTTATGGGATGGAAAAAATTTTGTGGAGTCCACCCCAGTTTCTTGACACTGGGTCACATTCTAAAATAAACCCAATTGTATTTTTTCCCCAGTGCATGGAATCCCAGATATGCCTATGCATACTTGAAAACAAAACTCTGAACTTTGCTAAGCTTTGAAAAACAGCGGGAAACCCTGTCAAAACCAGACCCGTTATATCGCCAAATTGAAATCCTCCTTTTTCTTTTCCTAAACATTTTCTTTACTTTCTGAAGTATGTTATGTTACTAATATTTTGTGAAACTAGTGATTTTTCCTTGCAAATTGGAGACAAAACGAAAAATAAATCCAGTCTCCAAATAACAGTTTATGGCAAAGGAATAAACAACAACAGAAACTTTCCATTCACCTAACATAGTGCACCAAATGTAGAGAGACATTAATTCACTTCTCAAAAGCTATAGTCCAGTATTACCTGGAGTAATACTGCTTTTAATTCCAGAACTGGCAGGTTGTTTGCCCTGTCATCAGTTGCATGGTTTAGGATTACCATAAACAAAGTTTCTGAACAGGATTCTAACTTTTCTACCTCTTGTACATAATGAAGTTAAAATTGTCCTAATTGTATCAATGTAAAATGACATGCTGTAGCAACAAACTGTCTTTAGGTAGAGTTATGATTCCATGCAAACTCATAACTATGTTTCTTTGATACATACATACGATCTTGCATTCTCATTCAGTGATCAGAAAAAAACAACTAATTTCTGGAATAATCTAATTAGAAGACACTCCGCAAGCCATGCTTCTAAGGAAAGCTCCAAGTTGAAAGTCGTACTTGTTTTGGGTACCGCTTAGTTTGACTTTTTCTGCTGTAACAAGACACATTTTGTAGTTCGGATCACCAAACTAGCTTCTGGTTGCTGTCATTTGTTGTGTAACATTATTCCTTCCTGCATTCCCCTAAGAGCAACGTATTTCAGAGAAATACATCCAAGTCTATGCCTGAGAGTGGTAACAATCATCTTTCATCCATCAGCTTGCACAGGTTAGGTGGCAGCTGCTTCTTAGTAAATTGAGGTTAGTGCTTAAGAGACCACGGATGTTCTGAGTTCTCTTATGCACAAGTGTAGCAGAAATATTTTGATTGCAGACACAGAGAAATTCCTTTAAGAAATGAATGCCTGTTACATGATGCACAAGGGACAAGAATCCAAGAGCAAGTAAAACTAAAATGAATAAATGCAAGGTTCAGGATTGTAATTACTGACATAGAACCAGAGAAGTTGGACTGAATGGCTGAAAGTTTTGTCAGCAACTTGTCTGAAATTGATTCATTTCTACCTATAATTAACTTAAAAAGGAAACATATATAAACAATGTATAAATATGCAGGTAAGCATGTCATTTGCCTAGACTAAGAAGTACAGCCACTGGACTTTGAAGTCAGAAAAATATATCCTAAACTCTTTTAAAACCATAATCAGAGTATAGTAGCATTCATCTGAGCTTTTGTTCTTATGGTCCTCTCTTTCCTTTCAAAGTACCTTGGTGGTTACATTTTCATCCAAGACCTTTTCCATATTCACATAAAACTGCTTTGAGTATTGACCTTGACAAAAAGTCAAAACTTTTTGGTTCTTTCTAACAAATCCAAGTACCTGTCATCTGGCAAAGTCAGATGTTAGATAGACGAAGTCTGGTGAGAACTTGCATTGGAAGTACAACAACCGGTACCTTCCATGAGATAGCTTCTCATTGTGTCAACAAGGTTCACCACTGACAAACTGCAGTTCTGGTGGATGACTTCTTCACTGTCGTCTCTCATCTCTACTACAGAAACATGTTCCAGGAATCTGTACTCTGTCTTTCTTGACAAAGATCTGACCTTAAATCATAGATGTCTTCGCTGCATACTCATTAGATTAGTACCATACAGTTTACCTGGTATCTTAGAGGTATTATCCCTGAACCAAAATAAATGATTTATAACATAACAGAACTATGACTAGCAAGAAGGTGTTACAGACAGCATAGTTAGTCACTTCAGTAGCTAATTAAAGATTTTGTCATGTTTAACTACAATTTTCAAATTTCAAAGGATCTAAAATGGCACATGTCAAAAGTCATCTCCTTATTTGTACTCTTCGGAACTGTTCATCCTAATCAGAAACCTTGCAAAGCTTAGCCAGAAGTTGAGTATCTGTATTGACAAAGATGGTTCTAGTCTTCCCTGCAACAAGAAGTAAGGCTGAATAGCTTGAAACAACTGAGGCTGATAGTCTAAAAATTTTAAAAAAGCAAAAACAAAACAGACAAACCAAAAAACACAAACACCACTAAAATTCATATTTGTACAGCAACATTTAGTATGTTTGCTTAAAATTTTAAACTAAAAACCAAACCAAAACTTAATTTTAGTTGCATGTAGTTACATATGTTTATTTTGAACTCTGGCCAATTCTCCAATACCTAATCTACAGTGTGCAGCATAAGAATAGCTAGACAAGATAGTACAGTGCTGAATGGTTATTTTGGCATTGAATCTTTTTCCTTGTGGGTGGGGTTGGGGAAGAGGTCACACAGCTGTCAGTGGTCCCTGTTCCATAGTCATCAGGTTCCTGTAATGTGATCTAGGAGATGTTCCAGGACTAGCTCAGGCACAGCTTAGGAGCCCGCATTCACCACCCTACAGCCCAATACCACTATAACTCCTGCTTCCCGCAGAGCTCATGGTCAAAGCACTTGGCATTTATTGCTCTCAGTCTGAATGCAGAGTGCGAAGCATATCTCCACCTCTGCTATCCCACTCCCACCCACTAACGCCCAGCACTTTTTCTTTTTCCTTTGCATCCCCATGCATAGGCCCACAAATGTCCTCCCTCCGATCTGTTGTTGCTCAACAGGCTGTTCTGTAATGGAAGTAGCACAGGCAACAAGGTGACCCCATGCTAATTTAACATTCCACAGGCTACTGTGATGATGCTTCCCATTTTACAGCATTAGAACATTCAACCAATGTGCAGTGTCAGTAATTGTATTGCACTAGTAGCCTAGCTAACAATTTTGATGACAATGTAACAAGATAGCAGCAGATGCTGGAATACTTGCCTCCGTTTTTCCCCACTGTTCGGAAACATCTCCAGAAGGTCCGAAGAAAAGATGCTCTGTTATGAGGGGTAGCTTGGACAAAGCTGAACTCACGGAACAAAATGTGTGTTCCTTGACGCACACTGTTAAAACTGTGGAGATAAAGTAAAAACAACAAAACGTTAGAAAGCTGAACCCATGTGAATGTTCTGGGGCCAGCTGGAACAGTAGCAAAAAACCGCTGGCAGTTATATTTTGTGAAACCAAATCTCTAAAGCTTATATCCATCTGTTCTCTAGAGAGAAGACTATTTGCAAAAACCACACATTGAAACTTAATTATAGGAATTAAGGGTTTGTCAAAGTAAAATTCATTCTAAAGAATCCCAGTAAGGGGTGTCCAAGAGCCACTTAAATTCTTGAGACCAATCCACTGGAAAATGACTGGCTAAGAGTTACTGTTGTTTTTCTGACCAGAAGATGCCTTTTCTTTTATCACCATTTGAATTTCACTGCTATTCTCACCAGTTTTCCCTGAAGCCACAAGGCAACAACAACAACAAAAAAACAACAGAAGTCTCAAGATTTTATTTCTAGGTTACTTGACTGAGACATGACTGTACTGCATGTACAAAATCTGCTTTAGTTGTCATGAAAACTAGATTGGCACCTCCTTAAATAACACTTTGCACTGGTGCATTTTGAAAATAGTAGCTGGTCATTTTGATATTCACAGTCTTGCATTTTAGTACAAATTTCTCATATTTGACTTGTAAGCACTTCAGGCTAACTTCTTATAGTAAACATTTGTCTTAAAAAGGTTTCTCTGAAGTGTAAGAAGCTCTCCTTTGGGTATGGTGGAGCTCAGCATGTAAGAACAATAGAAATGCAAATACAAACATCATATACCAAAGGTACAATGACAGGATTGCCTCAAAGATGGATTTTGTGCATTTCACTCTGAATCATGCAAGTGGGACAAAAGCTTTCAAACACTCCAGAGAGATCATTAAAAACATTCACATGGGACAGCAGCTTAACTTGCCTGCTCAGTGGAGAATTAATGAAAAGATAGAAGCTTATCTTTCATCACAGCAGAACCCCTCCGTAGGTAGCTCTCCGCAACACAAAAAATCCAGTGGTCAGTGGGAGCCTGTTCAGTTTGCAATTTTAAAATCATATTCTTAAACATAACTAGTTTCAATCATATTTTTATGCTGCCTAGCATAGAAAAGGGCCTCACATTTCAGAGAGAATTATACCATTATAGCAGCGATAAGAAAAATTAAAGCCATATTATCAGTCTGGGGGGATGGGAGGGTGGAGTGGTTCTAGCCCTCCTATTCTGAAGGGAATGCAACTCATGTGAAATAAATGCAACCACATAATGATTAAGAAACACTCATCCTTGAATCTTGGAAATCAGGAACTTTTTTTTTTTTTTTTTCCTGAAAATATCATGGACAAATTGATTATTTCACATTTATGAAGCCTTACTCATTTACCAGTGCTATGCAAGCCAGAGAATAAAGCACAGACATTGTAGTAAGAGATTTAAGTAAATAAGTAGAACCTGTGCCTGATCAAAATATACCAAAATTAGAGGAAAGAGCTCCCATGACTACCACTGTAAGTGAAGAATATTCACTACAAAGTGTTATAGCTTATTATTTAGAGGGAACAAGAGTAAGGGAAAGTAACTTGCTTTAAATCCCACAAAGTAACTGTGACAAAGCTGGAAATGGCATTTCAGATCTTCTCATCCCAAGCCACAACCTACAAGACTTTTCTGATTTCTTATTTGCATTGTTTTGTTGATGATTTGACAGGCTGATGGAAAAAAAGAAGGGTACAAATGAAAAAGAAGCAGCTTGGTATAACTGAAGAAGGCAGCTTTCAGAAAGATGACACATAAGGGAGATATATAGGAAGAGAAAAAAAGATGAAGGCACGAGTACGGTTGTACAGACCCCTGAGGGAACGAGAAACAATACTCAAAGTTTAAATCTGAGAAAGAAATGGGGAGGGTTAGCTGCACAATGATTTGTCTAAATGTACCCAAGTTATGTTGCTCAGAACAACTACAGTACCTACACCAGCTGGAAGCAAATCCTGGCACATCTATAAGGGAAAGTTCCAGACATGAAGCTAACGTGCTATTAACTCTCAGCAGACAGTTCTGTGATATTACTCCATAGTCCTAATAAGAGAAAACTCAAGTCACTTGGATTTTCAGCATGGGATGGTTCTAAAGCTAGCAGGCAGAAGGGAATGATATCATTTGTTGTTGCTTACTGGGCTATAAGAGTGGGTGGATATGTTGGAACACAGCACACCTGCATGCACTGACAGCCAAGTGCCGTCAGCTAGTTGAGAGAAGAGCTACATTACTTCCTTCGTTCCTCATTTCTTGCAATAACATTTAACTATACAATGGGAGGATTTTGCCCCAAAAGCTCAAGTTTGCAACCACAGGAGTTAGTGTTATCTCTGTTAAGATGCTGCGTTTCAGAATTCCTACTTTACAAATTTGTTTTTATAGTTTGCAAGTGCTCAGCTCAAAGGAGAGCGCCACCGCCTGCAGCCCACGGCGGAGCTATCCAGCAAGCAGCCAACTGACAAATCAACAGGTCTGTTCTCAGGCAGGGTCAATGCCACCACCAGGGACAGGAACTATCCATTTCAAACACACTACATGTTTTATAATACTTACAGTAATTATTTTATAGTGGGTAGAGGGGCGGCACAAATCTAACACTACAACCTTTTCCTTGACAATCGCCCAGAGATGAAGTTACCGTTGATGTGGCAAATGGTAACGGCCTGCAGACAAGCTCTGCTGAAAGAAATGGTGACTACCAAAACCTATTGCAGTTATTTCAACTGCATGTCTGCAGTGTGACGAACACATTACCTTCGATTTTAATATACACTTGAACAGATGTCTTTTCCAGTCTCTTTTGAACACAGGAATAAAAGAAGTTGCCCTCCCAGAGGAATGGTGTAAGTAAGCAAGATATCAACAGCAAGGCAGCAAACTTAGCTCAAAGATTCTCAGCAAGTTTAACAGCTGCTGAGGTTCCTCCCTTAGGATTGCTCAGTCTTTCCTCTATCTGGCCTCCTCTCACCAAACAATTCATACCCTTAGCAAAGTCAGGTGGCCATAGCTCAGCAGCACATTGTGAAGGAGAAAGACTTCAAACAAACTAGGCTATCTTAACAAGCTGTTAGTTTGTTCTCATTCATTTGAAAGTGGGCTCGTGAACCTAGAAATACAAGCTGGGAAAATAACTTCTCACTTATCTGGTTAACTCCTCCTTTCCCCCCTTTTCAGCGTGGCCATTTGCAGAGAATCCTCCTGGAAGGAAGCTTTGAAAGTTTCAAAGTCTTCAACTGCAGAACTAATGATTGTCTTGGCCCTCTACACTACCAGTAAACAGTGTAGACAAAGAAGAACATTACCAAAAGTTACTAATGACATGATTATGTTTGTCTGAAATAAAAACTGAGGCTAGACATTGAGTTGAACATTAACACCAGTTTACTGCAGACACTCATATTTCACACAAGAATTGTTACACAACTGGGTACTCTGCTAAGCTTCTCATTCACTTAAGGTAATATTCTGGAGAAAGAAGAGACAGATTTAAAGCAAGGTTCTTGCTCAATGGAAACTTTGAAGAAGCTTTTGCAGTAGGGACCTAAACATCTTACTTTTTCACTCTTTTTCACCACGTGCCCTAGAGCAGCCAACCCAGGGAATCAAATCTCTTCCGATGCCACTGCTGAGAAAGCTGCATCTCGCAGCACACCCAGTCCACACCTGGGGGATGGCACGTGCATGGGAGAGGAAGAAAAAAGTTTGGGGAGGAGACTGATAAAATGGCACCAGCTCTCAGAAATGGCTGTGCTGGGAACCCTAGCACTCAGGTGCTGCTTCTCCAAACAGAGCTGCTTTCAGTAAGGCTTTGTCTTTTGTGTAATTACATTTCGGCAACTTGCCAGAGTTCAGAAACTTTCAAGCACTCTTTTCAAACCTTTGGACTTCTAAATAGATTGTAAAAGTCCCAGGATGCTATGGTAACATCCCAATTGAAACCCACTGCAGTAGTTAGCCTCTGCCTGCTGAACTCGGGCAAAGCCAAACATGCACAATGCAGAGAGAGCCCCGTGCCCCGCAAAGGACAGAAGTTTGCCAGCGCCCTGCTGTCCCCCTAGCAGGTGCCACCTTTGGATACTGAATGAGTTCTCAGGGCCCCTTCTCTACTAAAGCAAGGAGCAGGGACCGTTATTCCTTAACTTACACCATACTGCTTTCATTTTCCACCAAGAGCATGATGAAGGAGGAAAAGCTCCCTTTGAAGGCTTATGCTGCTTCTGCAGAGGACCTGATGTCAACACCGTGGGTATTTGAGGGTTCATTTTTCTTGAAACACACTTTGGACTGGCTCTGGTTTGGTCTCCTGGACTGCATGCTCATTTGCAGTTGGAACACATCTTTCAGTTTAGTTCATCTGAAAGGAACCCAGGTCACGAGCTCCAAGTCTGCTTCATAGTGTGAACCAAAGCACAGTAAGTAGGGATAATCAGGAGTATTAGGATTAGAAACTACAGCACAATGGGTAACAAAGGACAAGCTCTAGCAATAGAAAATACTGGAATTCAAAAGGCCTTAAAACTCAGGCAATTTATGTTGTTAAATAACTTATCCACACACAAAGCATCTCGAAGCGACCCATCACGCTTACCACAAGGTTTTGCTCCAAAGTAGCAGAGTGAGGTTTACCTTGCCTGGAAAGAGTCCAGAGAGGGAACACTTAAAATAGTGAGAAAAAAATCCCAGACATACTGCTGCAATGAATAAATTACTGCTGAATGAGCATAGTTTAACGTATGATTGCTATTCTTCACCTATATAAATCTACTAGATTATGTGCAAGATGCAGACCAATCATTGGATTATTTCTTTAGCTATCACTCTTGGAAGATAGCATAGAAATATTAGCATTCCTCAATGCAAAGCTGTTGTACCAAGTGCTTTGTGAAATTCCAGAGATATTAACATTTGAGACAACGAAGTCAGCCTCAAGGAAAACAACATCTTCCTCTAATGAAATTAACAGTGCTTTTGAGGCACTTCCCCTGAAATGTGTTAATGGTATTAAGGTGAAACAGATGCTAAAAGTTAGTCCTGATGGCTGACTTTAAGGAAAAATCCTTTTTTTAACAACTGGGCAGATGGGAAATCATTAACACTTAACATTTTGGTGCGACTGGGTGATGTAACACTGCAAACAGATTGTTGTGGTTTTTTTTGCAATCCTTTCTGTCTCACCCACTCAAGTTTATTTCAGCTGAGGGGAGCGGAAAGAGAGAAAGGAGTGACACAAATGTTGGAGATTTGTTTTCAGGCTTTCTGGTGTAGCTTCAGGGATCTCTGTATTCATGGCAGCATTAGTACAGGTGGTACAGAGATTATCCCCGGTACCGTTTGAAAGGAAATGAACCACAACACCTGTGACACAGCTCAGATAGGCAGCAAATAAGCCTTCTTATGTTGCTTTGTATCAAATCAAACCCTCTGAGACCAGTCTACAGATTCTGGAGAAGGAAAGGATAAAAAGAGCTGCTGTGCTGCTTTTTATTACCTGGAATCCCTTTATCTTTTTAGAGTCCCCTCCCTTGATTTTTCCTATGCTAGGTCAGTAATTTAAGACCTTGAAGCTTTCAAATCAAAAGCTAAAGTGACCTCACTGTGTTGAATTATTAGCTCAGGATTTAAAAACAAAAGCAGCAAATGGGGGCTGGGAGGGGAATCTCTTAAAACAGAGGCCTTTTGATCAGAGCAGCATCCTGCAGTTTGCTGTAACTCAAGCTGGCCATTCTTACAGAGCAGGAATTAAGGACTCCCCCTGCCAGGCAGGGCCCTATTAAAACACAATAGCTGCTTGAAAAGAGTAAGGCAAGCTGATATGGATATAATAGGCCACATATTGAGGCCCCTTTCTACTTTGAAATAAAGCCGCCGCTTAGAGTTATGAGCTGGGAAATCTAGTATTTGGGAAGATGGGAAGGGCGTACAATGGCAGGCTGTAAATAGCCGTGCAGAAGCCCTCCAAGGTGCTTAAGGAAAAAGTACCGAAGCCTTCAGAGATAAGCATCAATCACCACACCACGAGTAGCTTTTTCAGTCCGATCAGGTAATTTCAGACCACATGGTGCTTCAGTGAGCCTAGAAAGGTCTTGCTGGTATAAATGGAGGTTTAGTTTTTAAACAGCAGAATACAAAAACACAGCGTGTTGCCTGCTGCAGAGATGGCTGCATGAATGCTGCTAGAACAGGTTTTAAGGAGATCACTAAGTTGCTACTCAGCTTCCCTCAAAAACCCTTGCCCCCCTTGTACTTCAAACATTAAATAATTAAATAACTAAAATGCAGAATTATAACTACGCCAAGGAAGGTGCTAGCTCTCCAGCTACTGTATTTAGTATTTGTTCAAACTCATCTAAGCAGACATTTATTGCGAAGAAGAAAGCTCCTTATCAAACTGCTCTATAACCTTCACTATGCTGAGGGCATGGGAGCTTCAAGCCTTCAATAAGCATTACTAACACCATGATCTCCATTCTTCGCCTTCCTTTATTTAAGCGGATATATTTTTGCTCTACCTGTCACACTGTGGAATTGATTCACTATCTCTGAGATGCTACGGCAACCATTCAGGGAACTGGGGGCAAGGCTGAGGGAATGGCACAAAGAAGAGAAACCATTAAAAACACAAGCATCACAAGGCAGCAGTCGGATTTCTTCTAGCCTAACAAGCCTGGAAGTAGCTATGGAATTGACATTGGCTGGAGATGGAACTTGATACCAAAATGTCAATGTCCACTGAAGGAGGAGTGTGAAAAGGAGTCTGAACGACCGAACACATCTTCTACCTTTGAGATCAAAGTAAAGGCAAACTGGCTTCTCAGAAAGGTGAGGTCAAAGCGTAAGAATGCTTGCTCCATTCTGCACAATCTCCTGTAGGTCTTATTGCAAGACAGTTAAAGACAGTTCATTATTATAAATCAGACTCTTAATTAGTTTAAAAGATAACAGTATAATGGCATTACGATGGTGATGATCCACAAACCGCTGAAGCAGAACCTCATGGCTGTTTTAAAAGGAGATTCAAGCCGCATGGTTCTGCCATGTGTGCAGCTCCAATATTTGCTTTCTTCAGTCTTGGTCAGAATGGAGAAATTTAGAAGAAAAAAACAACAACCAATACTCCCTCACCTGACTCAGTTGCACTGGCAAGAACCACAGCACATCAGAGACTGAGCAGCTTCCAGTATTTCCATCATGGCAACAAATGAACATGGCCAAGATTCCTCAGCAGAGATGAAGCTTCATCGTTTTACATTAATGTTAGGTCTGCATTTAGAGATTGCTGAGCTAAACCACTTTATGCCCACTACCACTGCTTGGCCGTAGAGTTGACGAGCTACTGTTTGTCCAATTTATTTGAAGAAATACAATGGGATTAATTTTGCTAAACATGAGATTACTGCAAATCTCTGAGGCTAACGTGTTCTGGAATCTGTATGGTTTCAGCACTACACAACAGCACAAAACCTCAGGTGTTTGGTTTGTTTTTTGTTGTTTTTTTTTTGAAACATCTGGATTTCTAGAAATTAGATTATTGTTATTTTTTTTAATTAAGATTATTTTTAAAAAAGAGAGAAAAGGAAACTAACTAACTAGAAGAACTATAAGACTTTCAGCTGTCTGCTATTCTTGGGAATGCAGAGACATGTAAGGGATTTTACCCTCTAAAGGATACAGAATCCTGTAATAGGATCTTATCGCATCCCATGCTGCAGGCATTTGCTGATTTTTACAGCTTGGTATACCCAGTTTATGAGAAA
Source organism: Nettapus auritus (assembly GCA_011076525.1). Classification (NCBI taxonomy): domain Eukaryota; kingdom Metazoa; phylum Chordata; class Aves; order Anseriformes; family Anatidae; genus Nettapus; species Nettapus auritus. Next base: position 30,958,824 of record CM021769.1, read on the forward strand.
TTTTACATTTGTTGGCCATGTTTCTAACAAGACAATTAGAAATAGACAATAGACATATTCTTAGCAAGACAATTGGAAATGCTCCTCAAAATTTCTTTTAACACCACAATGTTTTACAGCCTAAGAATGAACACAAAACTTCTTCCAATATCACCAAATGCCTAAATTCTGTCCCATCTTCTCTTAAAGATCTTTCCAGGAAAGATAAAACATTCCTCAAACTTACATTATTTTATTCTACTTTAATACAAAGTCTTGTAAGTTTAAATGGATGGAAGCCAAACATTCTTCTGGACTTGATCTCCTGTTTGCACATAGGCCAGATTCATGCCAAAATGCTTTATTAAAACTAGAACAAAACCAAATGAGGTTGTAATACAGGGAAAGGTATAGTTAAATCTGAAGCCATCATATATGCAACAGTGGTTCAATTACAGCTTGAGACATCAAAAACTGTTTTGGAGGAAGTAGTGTGTTCCAAAAAAATTCCTTAAAGAAAAGGAAAAGACTGTGACATGTAAATTCCTAAGAAGAAGAAGAAGAAAAAAAAAAAGTACAGTAAAATAAAGTTACCACTGGGTACTAAGCTTCCTCCGTTATTATGCTTTTCCAAAGCTCCTATTTTCTCCTGCATTTCTACTGAATCCCCGGTGCCAATTACACATTGCTAAAACAATTTTCTTCAAAACATTTACAGAAGCTGCAGGAAATCCAATCCTTAAGGCAAGTGACCAAGCATGACAAGAGATTACTCTTTTATATACACATTGCAGATTGTATGCAAAAGACTGTAAATAGACCCACTACATCTGTTGTGGATAAGTCGCTATTTGCCTCTTTTTCCAATATATTCCAACCCAGAGTGACTCAGCAAGCACAAATAAGTCATTTTCCAGAATGATGGAGAAAGATGTTTTTCAAAGTGATCTCAGCATTGAGTGATTACTTTGCACCACTGAAAGCTTTGCTCCAGAGCTTCCCTCGGTGGAAGACAGACAATACACGATTCTGACTCAAGGGCCCTCTCACTTCTGCAAGAATTCAGACTAAAGCAGAGCAGAAATATATGATCAGAAATGCAAGAACAGGGAGAAGGAAGTAAGCGTCAAATACCACAGATATTAAAAAACAGGAGACAGTTGGAGAAAATAAAATGAAACAAAGACCCTGTAGCATCCCAAAAGTAACAAATGATCATATATAAAATACCCAACCAATGAAATAAGTTACGGCAAAATAACCCCAAAGAACTCATGTACAGGAGGTTCCCTAAAGATGTTCTTAGGAACTGCAATGACTTACACATCTACTTTGTTGCACTGCCAAATGCAGACAGCAGGGGTGGACCAGGGAGTAGGAAAACTGTATCACAAACCAAACAGATCAAGTTAAAATTACTTCTGTTACCTCCTAATCGACATGAGAGTGATCAATTTTCAGCATATTGTAGGATCTCATCCTTTTCAATTACTCTCTAAATTACTCAAACTGTTCCAAGAATAAATTTATGCATTCAAAGTATCTTAACAACAGCCTGATATTAACTTCCAGCTGGGATCATGTATGTGTGTCCAAATTTGTACCGGTAACATTAACAACTACACCGAAAACCAATAAAAATTTGGAAGCATAAACAGAATTATGACCTAAAGCTAGACAGAGGAAAGTACATTCAAACCTAGCCCAGAGAAACAGCATAAACATAGAGAACTCAGATGCACATCGTCCTACCACTTACACTGTTTGCCAGGTTTCTGGAGTCCACCTTTTGGAAAATTTCAAATGTCTGTTTTTCAGGCTCATTAGCTATCAACGCTGCTTATATGCAATTAGGTTTAATGATCATTGAAGGCAAGTTCTACGGCAAACATGTTGCCTTTCAGCATTCAAGTTTGTAAGAAGGCATACAGATACACCCAACTACATAAAGGTCTTCCATAAGACAATCAGTCCACGTGTGCTGCAGCTATTCTGGTAACGATCACAAAGTCAGTTTCCATGATGTAAAGCAATAGTAAAGAAGCAAGGACTGCACTGATACTCAGTGAATGCCTACCAGAAGCATCACAATCTGACCACATTGCATATAAAAGATGCAGCTGCCTCTCTTCAGACAGCAAGAGCGGAGTGCAGCTCAGCTATTTAGAAGTGGAGGCTTACCTGTAGAGAACTACACTGTGCTGCCACTGTGCTGATATCAAGTGCTAACATTCCTCTGTTATGGCATGTTTTTTAGAGTCTGCTGTCATCAAAACAGTATTATAAGTTTCCTGAGTGGAATATATTATCATACGCAGCATCAAACATAAACGTTGCCTTCTGTGTTCAATGCTATGTTGCTCTTCTAACTACAAACTTCATGCATTTGTCCTGCTTACCAAAGATCCTCTTTATGATATTTTCCCTTCTCTTTCTTTGTGAGGGTTTGTATTCATCCAAGCGTCTCCTCACCTCTAAGACGCTCAAGTATGTGGGAAAAAAGTTACATTTTCTAATATATTGGCAACAGGTACAAGCTCCAGTGGGAATTGGTGTGTTATTCCCATTAATATATGCATTTTTTCCAGCTGTTTACTCAACAGCAGCCATCCCAATCAGCATACTTGTCAGGCTAGGACTTGTTGCAATGTTTGTTGCAAAGAAACAACTCTGGGAAAACTGGGACTTCACAGAACCTGCCTGTCAGATGAAGATACGAGTACTGTTCCTGCTGTCAAGCAGTTCTGCACTAAAAGCATCAAGCTACAGGCAATCCACAGGCTCTGGACAAAATTTGTGTAATTTTAAATGCCAAATAAGCTGAGTTATCCACCCTCCCACGTCTTCCATAGCTCTCATACAAAATGTACACCCCTTACTCTGTAGGCAGGTGGTACTGAAATCCCTTTTCTGCTGTGGCTTGGAGAAACTTAGATCACAAGGAAGAGACAGACTTCCCGTTCTAACAAGTCTCCTCTGTAGAGGCAATAAATAGACTTTAACAGAAAGGCTTTGTGTCCGTTAACCACACATCTGTGAGTGTAGAAATATGCAACTATTATAGGTTTCCCAGAAAAAAATTTATCACCAAATTCAGTCCTGCAAATCTATCTGCTCTCCGGAAACAGACACTGAAACCGCCTCGCTCATAGTAACTCATTCACATTAGCTGCAAAATCTGCTCCTCAGAGTGTTTGGCACGAGTGCTGTCTCTCAGAATGCATATATTCATTCTCTCTCTCCACTGATAACTGAGAAGTGAAGGAAAGGAGAGACAGGCAGCACTCTTATGTAGTGCCCTAGGGACCAAGGAATCCCAAGCAAGAGCCTGTCAGGAGCCATCGCGCACATCACGCCAGCTGAGATTTTCAGCCCAAAGGGCTGCTTCACAGCTGGGCCACTGACAGCAGCAGCTTCACACCTATCACATGGCTCACTCAGCATGACAATTTTGTCGTTTTCTCTCCAGAGCAAAAGAATTGCAGAAGGCCTGAGAGCATCTGAGGGACGCAGGAAATACAATCTCATGAGCTATTGCAAAAATAGTGTGAGAGCGCTTAGCGACATTTGCTGTAAGAACGTGAAAGAATTTTTACCTGCCAGATGCTGAGTTTCTCGAAACCAAAAAACACAGAATGAGGGGGAGGAAAAAAAAATAACAACAAAACAAAAAACATCTTCCCCACCAACAAACACATGCCCGCCCCAAACAGTCTTGCCAACAAATTGTAATGACGACACTGCTAGACTCCATCTCTCCAAATGGGAATCCAGTACAACCTGTCAAAGCCCTAAGGACCTTCACACTACTATTTTTGCTGTTTATACTACAACTGTACAAAGCGTGGAGACAACGTTGTACAGTGCTGCATGCTGTAAAATACATGCAGTACAATCTAATTTCTGTCTTGAAGAGCTTACACTATCCTTGCAAGCAAGATACGACAAGTTACTGGGAAAGGGGAAAGATACAGTGCAGATGACAGCAAGATGACGACGATAAGGCCTGCGCACACAGAGGGCTGAAAAACAAAACATATGGCTCTAAGTCAGCTCTAAGAATCTCCCCTGTTTATAAGCAGATAATTCAGCTTATTTCCAGTTGTCATTCAGTGCTGCCTTCAGTGAGTGGTTTATTTCTCATGGGCATCCCATCTGTCCCATTCCTGGCCCTTCCCCTCTGCCTTCACCATTCCCCCAAGGGTACTGAGACCATTTTAAACAGAAGGACACTGTTTCCTCTACAGGTGGTTTTCTTTTTTCTTTTTTCTTTTTTTTTTTTTTTGGATAAAGAAATGTGGATGTACAGGACTGAACAAGCTGAAAGTTTTTTTGTGATAACAAAGCTGGTGTCACTGCTATTGCCAGAGGAAGCCAAAAGAGCAGTATCACAGCTGTCCCTAAGGAATGAGTTCACCAAATTGTTCTAGTTAATCCAAGGAGCAGGAGAAAATGAAGTACCTTCATCACTATAATATTTCTCACCACGATAACATCTTGCTATCCAGCGGTCTCAAGCTATACAGCACTCGCAGTCCTGTTATTCTGAACTAGGTAAGTGTCCCTTAGTGTAAAAGTGCCCTGGGATTTTGAACTAGAAGTCCATGCCAACCACACAACTGACCTAAATGCAGCATCCAGCCCCCACTCACTGCAAACACACACATCACAGACAACTTCTCAGACAGATATTATCAGAGCAGTCATCAGAGAGCACATGAATGGGCACAAGATCCAGCAGGGTCGCTTCAAGTTAAACCCAGCTGAAACATCCTTTTTCATAAAAAGGGAATCTTGGACATCAGTTTGCAGATCCCAAGAGAGGCAATGAACCATCTGCAAAACAACACCAAGATGCTTTTCTCAATCATGCTCCAGCTGGCAGGTAGACCCAAAGACACTGCACCATAAACAAAGGAAAACAGTAAGTGTTCTGGGAGAACAGAGAAAATTCCTTTCCAAAAAGTCTTGAACAGAGTAGGTCATCTACCTGCAAACTAGAAGAGAAAAGTTTCAAGCACACTGTTAGCACAGAAGAAAAACAATAAAGTACTAATAGGAAGCCTCTTGGTGAAAAAAAAAATAAATAAATTGTGCTGCTTCTTCCAGTTGAAGGGAAATAAACAGTTTCCCCTTAAGATCCCAGAAAACTTGAAGTGGGACACAATGCACATTCCCTCTGAGTGATCAAATACATTAGTACAGGGGCCCTGCTTTTCTTCAGTACAAGAACAATCAAGAAAACAGGATGATAAATAATGTATAGGAGGAACATGTCCCTTTAAGATATGTTGGCACTGAAGATAGGCTGGAAGAAGTAAAGCAGCATTGGTCCGTAATTACACAGAGGGTTTTCAAGAGTCTGTATTTCAGGGAGATTCAAAAGCAGAGCAGAGACTTCTTGGGTTTGTAACGAGCAAATACCAGTAGCATTTCAGCAAATCCATAAAATTCAGACTAGTCCTGAGAGAGGAATAATTTTACTCTTTTAGCTAAAAGATGTGGATTAGTTCACAGAAGAGTGATTGAGCCCTGTTCCTGTAAGAGTTGGGAGCGAGTCAGGTGAGAGAAGCCTCAAGGAACTCCCAAGATTGAAAGCAGATGTCCACATAATTGGGACAAACGAACAACTGAATAAAGTGGGTGAAAAAAAATATCCTTAAAGACTAAAAATATTCTGGAAGGGGAGCTGTAGAGATGAGGGTCAGCCCTCTGCAATCAGCAATCAGTGCTAGGCAGTGAACAGCAGTGGAATACATAACCAGCCTCATTTCCTGAGCTAAGAACAACTCCTTGCCTGCAAAACACTTACAGCTTGATCCATACAGAGCTCTATGACCACCTAGTTTTCGACTCCGAAATTTCACTCCAATAAGCTAAACCCCAAAACCGAGTATTTTCTTAATAATTATCCATAAAATGCTGTTGTAACTGGTACAAAGACTTGAAGTGGCTCACGGTAAGGTGGAGCATTGCAATGTGTGATAGAAAGGTCATAACTGCTCTTCAGTGGTGAATCCAGTGAGGGGAGGGTCCATGGAACACCACTGGGTTGAACAGTGTGCCCTCTGAAAAGAGTTTGGAGAATATCTAACACACTAACTTCACATCCTTGACACACTAACTTCATTGTTTCTGCAAAATTACAGAACTGTATTTACTTTATCCTACGCACACTTGAAAAAAAATACTTGCTTGGGCCTACCTGCTAGCTTGCTAAACTCTGGGCTCAGCCTGTAATGCTAAGCAAACATTGTGCTTTCCTTACTAACGTGAAGAATTGGACACTTAATAGCAAGCTCCTTTATCTTAAATCCTTACAGAGCACTTTAAAATACAGACATGCCAATCCTCTCCTGTAGAACAACCTGGACCAAGCAAAACACTAGAACAGTACAAACAAACCTTAGGAATCTCACGAGTAATCTTAGAGTTCTAAGGTATTAAGATTAAAAAATAAAAGTCAAGATCAGGCTGACTTGCTTGGCAGAGCAATACAAGCCAGTGGATCTGAAAGCATAGCCTGAACAAATGCTGACAGTCAGGTGGATGAGTAGAATTCTACTGGGCAGTGAGGGCACACCACGTAGCCCTGGGAAATTTCCTATTCTGTCTGTCTCCGTAGTTCTGATTACTTTTTCTTCACATAAGAAAGATTCACACATTCCACATGCTAAGAGTTTCACAGCTCTCCACATCACAAAGGCTGTTTGTGCTTTGGTACAGGGACACAATATCATCTGTTAAACTCCAGCTACACCACATAAAAAAAGACCAAAAAAAAAGTGACAAGTTCTAAATTACTCGCAGAAAAAAAAAAAACAAACACGCTGTCTTTTCCTGTCTTTCAGAAAATCAGAAGCTCCATGGAAAACTCAGTGTGAACACAAAGCCATTGTAGAAAGTCATATCTTTGAAAATAAACAGGAAAAACATGAGCTCCAGCACTTAAGTCAATCAGAGGGCTGTGCTCCATGCTGACAGTTCTGTTTGTTTGTTACAATGGTCTGGAATTACTATTTATGCTTCCAGAGGTGGAAGAGGGATAGGAAGTGAAAAGGTGGTGGTTATCAGGTCATGATGAAGAAATACTGCAGAGAAGCAACATCAGCAGTTTTTAAAGAGTGTGGTAGACCTTTTTGACCACCATTTAATTTTTGAAGTATATATGTGCTGAAGTCTGGAAAAGGCCCTGAGGTGTCAGCTTGAACGCAGGTGCAAACCAAACCCGACCTGGATAGATGCCTGAATGACAATTTCAGCCAGGTATTTCAGAGCCACCTTGCTTTCAATCTTGGTAAACAAATCCCGCTGAGGGTGGAGGTCATTATAGAGGTGCTCTTTATCTTCAAGCTCTTGTTTACTGTTTGTTCAGCTGATTAATCTTGGTATTACTTTATGTGGAAAGTCACCTGTATCAGATGGAGCATCATCATTCCCAACCACTTCGTGCACACAGATTGTAACTTTATTTGTCCCCAGTACCTGCTCTCAGTGATGAACTCTCCACAACTCTCACATATCAATGGCTGCTGCCACTGCAACTTGCTCAGAACATGGAAGTGCACTACAGAGAAAGGTTAATAGTAAAACGTAACAGCCTTGTTCAGCTGCTTTGTTCTTCTTGATTGTTCTGTGTAAATGCCTTTATTATGGAAGCGTTACATGGGACTTCCAGATTTTGTAACAAGGACAATTCACTCCAAGTGAAAGCTGGAAGTACTTTGTTGAGAACAACAGAGATAAGGCACTACCAAAAAAACATTTTCTTGTTACAATGCCACCTACCTAAAAGACTTGTTCTATAAACAGAAAAATGAGATAGCCCATATCTTACCTCCTCTGCCAAGCATGGACAAAAACACAATGGTCTTGAGCAGCTTCTTCTGTCTCCAAAACAACTTGCTTTAAAAATTTCCACTCAGACTTGCTGCATAGTTTATTTTAATTACTATTTTACCAGTGAGAATCTCTGATATCTCTAAGTTTAAAATATGCAAGGGGCAGGAAAATGTAATTAAAGTTGTCCAGACAACTGAAATAGCAAGTTAGATCTCATTTGGAGGTCAAGTGGACGCTTCAGTGAAGAAAAAACCTCTGGTCAGCTCAGAAAAAAAGTTGCTCCTGTGCTTTGAAATTCTCTTCCACAGACGTAGTACAGAGAGTTTTGTGAAATGCTCTGCACGTTGATTTGTCTCAGCAAAAGTTAACAGGAAAGGAAGCAAGCAAGCAGATTTTCAAATGGGCAAAGGACAGACTGAGACATACCCACTGCAAGCACACCCATTACCAAGAGATTTTTTAATGAAGCTGCCTGGAAGACCTTGAAATACTGTGTAAGACAATAAGTTCGCAAAACATACAGTGATCAGCTGAGTCAACATCAACAATGTTGAAGACCAGCACACAGTTTCCCGCCCCCTAAATCCTTCCAAATTAGTAGGAAGAGATTATCTGTGCTAATTATTATGTTCCTTTTAAGGACTTACACAGATTATAAGGGAGCAAGAGACATTCTATTAAAGCATTCAGCATGATAACAATCACACAAGGAGACAAAACAGCTCAAATTCATGCTCAGAAAAAGAAAGAATAAGTGCTGCTGAAACCAGAAGCACTCCCTGCTTTTGATACTGGCCAACAGCCCTGATTAAGCCAAGCACAATTTGTTTTTTTTTAATATGCTTTTAAAAACTCTCTTCCCCAAAGTAACTGCTTCACATGGAGGTTTGTAACAGGAGAGGAACTGAACTCCCCAAAGTGACTGCTTCACATGGATATTTGTAACAGGAGAGGTACCTAACTGTACGAAACCCATGCACGTTTCTGAAACATGCTCAGGCAGCCCTTGGTTAACCTAGTGAAATCCAGCATTCACAACATAATCAGCATGTGTCCAGCTCCATTCTCCATGTACCCTGCCTGTTCCCAAAAGCCCCCCTCAGGCTGCCCGTGTTGGCAGTGTACTCATGTACTTACTATTCAGTGAAGAACCTGGCAATGCCATACTGACTAATATCTTCTCTGTTCTCCAACAGCTGGCTCACTGCATCCTCCATGTACGTGAGGACATGTCTTTGAGCTGCAAATAAAAGACAGTAAGAGAGAGAAATTAGAATACAAGGGGGCCTACAAAGCCCAGAGCCAGACTAGCCTCGCTCTGTGCCTTACAAAACAAGCCAATAAGCATTTGCTCCCTCAGTTAGAGAGCAGAGCTTTAATTCTCCTAGATATGGATAGCAGAACTCCTGACTTCAATCCTGCTTTCATTCCTGGCTACACAGAGGTAGTCATTAACAGTGTGGACCCTTTTTAAGTCCCCTGAGATTCTGCAAGCGAAGGAAGTTGCAGATGCGATGGAGCTGTGAGGCTGTCTTGTTGGAAAATGCTTATTCCTGATCTCTGATCCGAGTCACAGCCATCTTTCCTATACAGATCATCAATGCTGTATCAATGGGGCTGTTGCAGAGCTTTACGTGTTCCCCACCCGTCCTCGCTTTCCAAAGCCAAGTAGCTCTAAGGTTGTTCTGTAAAGTTTTTTTTTTTTTTTTTTTTTTTTTTCCTAAAGGTGCAAATAAAAGTGCATCTGTTTCCACACAAGCATCAATGAATGTTCTTGGAGTGGTAGGTGGGGAACAGGTCTCAATGCCAAGAGGGATTTATATTGCTCAACAGTCCATCTCAAGTAACTGCCTAAACCGAACGTAAGGAGCTTTCAGAAGAGGCAGATCTGCCAGCGCCCAACCACAGAACCCCGCTCACTTCTAAGACTTCTGAGGAAAAGTAGCTTGGTACAAGACAAACCATTTTGCTGCTTCTACAGGGGGCAGACTCCGTACAAGTCAAGCATTTGCCAGGGAGGAAACAGTGCAGATTTGCCAGTGAGAGCCTTTGATGTTTTTGGCTGGAAACCAACTCGGAGCAACAAAGAGCCGAGGCTGGGGTGATGCGCCAGCTAGCAGGCAGAAGACTTTCCAAATCTACAAGTTCAACAATCAGAAGACAAGTCACAACGAACCCAGGAAAATCGTTCCTAACCTGGAAAGCGCACAAGCCCTGTTCCCAAAGCACACGCCTCCATCCTAAACACGTATGCTACTGCACCTTTGCAAGTAGTGTCGTGTCCTAAAAAGAGCAGGAGAAAACCCTCAGGGGATATAGGAAAGGCAAAGGCTGTTCTTGCTCCTTGCCAATCTGTTCCAGACTTGGCAGCATCATCCCCTCAACCAGCAACCGGCCAACCTCAGACCCACATCAATATTCTTCAAACCATTTTAATTTGCGCTTAATATCCTGGTAAGCATCAAGCCTGTGCCACTCGATACACGGCATGGAAATCCCTTTCATCTCAGTGTGGGGCAGGTGGACTTCAAGAGAGGCCCGGAAGTGATTATTCCCAGTGGATACAGTGATTAAAAGTATGTATGAACATTGATTGCTATCAGGGGATTTCTCTGCCTAGAACACTTTTCAGGACAATGGCAAAATTGGTTAAGCACACCCTGGAAAATACCTTGCAGCTGATAGCAAAATGGTGAGCCAAAGGTTCAGAGATATTATCTGGCACTAAAAGATGCAGGGCGTAGCTTTATTTAATTATTTTAATGCAAAGGAATAAATTTAATTTATGTGAGTGATTAAAGAAAAATAGCTCTGCGCACCTGTGTCCCCCGAGGGAGGAATGAGTTGTGCAGCTCAGTCACAGTCTTAAGATAACAGCAACTGGGTAACTTTATTTCAGCCCATCCTTCCTCCCTCTTCATTATGCAGCCCATCTTACACCCAGAAACCGTCTTCCCAGGCCCCTCGTGAGCTGTCAGCGGTACCAGGTTAAGCCAGGAAACCCCAGAAGCAGCCAGCCTTCCGCTCACATCGGTCTGCAACGAGTTCCCACTCAACTGCAAAACCATTTCCTAAAGTTCGTGGGGAAGCATACACACCTTTTGTTGAAGAGCCCCTATCAGCGAAACACATTTTTGTTATTTGGCTTGTTTGGAGTCATTAACCTCTCCCCGAAAAGACTAAGGGAGTAAACAGGCACGGTCCTACAGTGCTGCACAACACAGTAAGACTGACCTCTGTAACAAAGACCTTTGAGTTTGCTCCTGGAGAATAAATTAACTTTCAGCATGGAATTTCAGACAATTCTGTCACACGTAAGTGTACACAAATGCGCACGGGTCACTACTGAATGCAGTCCCTGGACAAAGGATATTTCTGTTAAGCTTTTTGCTGCATGGTCTCTGGATCCTGGCAAAGAACCTCTCTCCATATTTCCCAGAAGGTAGGTAGGGGAGTGGGGGAGGGAAGAAATTAGTGAGCAGAGAAGCTGAAAGAAAATAGCACTCGCAATCTACTTTAGAAGCCTCTCTCCTTGGCTCTTCAACTACTGTGCTGTTTTCCAGGTAGCACAGCTCACGGTGCCAAACCAAATTCCAGTTCTGGCTTCCTGTTCTCTGGCTGCCTGGTTTCATGGAACGGTACGAGCAGTGTTTTATAGCCCGACCAACTCGATCCTACACACACAAAAAAAGGCATAGAATAAAACTTAATTTGCAGGCAGGTTCTAGCAGGCCAGAGAGGTAAAATAAAATGCCAGGAGTCTGGTTATAGCAAAACATGAGTGCCATAATTTATACAAATGGTACTTTCCATAACAAACACTGGAACCGTACCACAATGTTACCTATTTATGCGAGCACAGAGTTAAAAACCCATGGGGTCCTGTGCAAAATAAACATGATGATTCATAGGTTTAAACGTTTTAGATTCTTTGAAATTTTGGGGAGATGGCGTATTGGTATAGTCATTGCTCATGCTTTTGAAGTTAACTTTGCAATAAGGCAACAAGTCCAAATCAGAACGTAAAGGCCAAGTACTCATTCAGCAATGCCATTACAGCTTGCTCTCTCTGCTCATTTCCTTCCCGATAGGACCCCCATATACTGCAGCTTCCATGCACGTTACCTTCATAATTTATTGTTTATGGGTTATTCCAACAAAAGCTCCTCTCTCTGCTCATTCAAAACCTTCCGAGGTAATGGATCACGCAACCTGTATTTGCTAAGCTCTTCCCCAAACATGCCCACACCCCACCATCACTCACGTGCTCAAGGTACAAAGCGAATTTTGGAATTAAGGCACTCTGGCTCAAAACCAAGTTCAGGGTTGAATAGTGGCTGTTCAATTCAAGCATGGCCAGACCAGGTCATACAAGTTTCCTCCAGCTTACAAGAAAAAGGCAAACAAGGATTACATCCACAGTCAATCCACATTCTGTGTACTCTGCTACAACAGTTTACACGATCCCAGCTAATTCCCTTTAGCTGTACAGTACCCAGTCACGTACCCCAAACAGTCCTTTTCTAAGCCTGGGAGTGACCTCTTTCAGAGAACAAACAGTCCCAGTAATCTGTAACGTGATTACAAAATATGCTAAGTACAAGCATTGGTTCTTGAAAAAATCTTGAAGGAAAAGGAAAAATGAATGCAAATGATAGCGATACATGAAACAGATTATACGCCTTGAAATTCTCAAAGTCAGAAATTCAGGAGGAAGGAAGGAAATACACGTCACCTTTACGTAATGGTATTGCATATATGTATTTTTATTTATCTATCTATTTATTTTAATTACCGGTAATGCTCAGGAACCAGGAGGATTAAGACCGTATGTGTGCTGTAGTACTGTTCACAAGAGTTGCATAACACCTACTTCGGCACACGATGGAGTTAACCATGCTGCTTCTGCATATTAGCTACCTACTGTTACAGCTTAGATACATTTCCCTAACGCTACATTAATAAGAAGCTTCTCTTTCCAAGAAGTTTGCTTTTTCTAAGAAGCATAGAGAAAACTAATAATACTGAAGATAAATATACGAGCATGCTTACCAGAAGTGATACTGCAGGTCATAAACAAAGGGAATAGGAGACATGGGGCGGCCAGAGGATGCAATAAAAAGAGCAGCAGAAGCTGCAAAGAGAAAAATAAAGTGTGCCAAACAAGCTGAAGGAAGACTACGATTGGAATAAATTCACACAGGATAGTAAAATTCACACATCAAGACGGGCCAGCAGGCACATCCTGTTAAAAGAAGCAGCAGAACAGAGCCCTAAGCAGAGCTAAGTCTTACCAAATCGTCAATCAGCTAGCTACGTTAGTGCTCAGCTCTTCAAGAAAGATGCCTTCTCATGGAACACGAGCTCTCTACCAGAGCAATTTCTGGAGTATTTTTTTTTTTTTTTGCCTAGCTGGTTCATTCCTAGCATAGCAGGATATTTGAAAAATCAGGAGTGAGAATTCCTGGATAATAAGACCATTTTTTATTAATTATTTGCCTCCTCCTCGACTAAAGTGCTGAAAATACACACTCTTCGATGCAATTAACGTTGTAATTCATTTCAGTTATCAGAAGTTCAAAGGCATTACAAGCTTTAACGCACTTGAAATATTTTCTGCATTTTTAAATCTCTAAGAGTGCACAAAGTATCAGCTAAGTACACTTCCCAAATTCATTCTAAATTGGTGCTTAACTAAGGAGCCTGCTGTATTACTGAATTTTGGAAAGAGACATCCACGACAACACCAAACCAGCTTCATGCAAGGAACAATAATGATGTGAGAAGGAATTAGCAAGGATACAAATTGCAAGAACAAAATAAATTCTGGAAGATTTTCCGGCATTAATGGTCTTTCAGGATGCTATTCTTAATCTCTTCAGATATCCCCAAGGAAAGGACTGAGCAAGAGAAGTATGTAAACAAAACAATCAACCTAAAAGCTAAATCACCGTACAGCTGTGGTTCCTTCCAGCTTGGCAGTAAAATTCCCTATTAACCCTCCAAAATGGGGTTAAAGGACAGAACGTGACAAAGTGCAAGGAGACCTGGTCGCACCAGAGATAAACACTATGATGGGAGACACGCACCGCTACTCAGGAAAGCGTGCTAAAAGGCACCACGACACACTGTGTTTTGTATGTTTACAGTTTCAAAACGGCTTTCAACAACAACAACAAAAAAGAAATGTTTCAGTTTATAGATTAATCCTGACCATAACTGAAAATTTGTCTCAAACAATTAATCAGCATATTAATTGCAAACCATGACGTGACCCTCCTTCAGTTTTCACACACATCCTCAGACCACACACAGACCGACTTCACTGCTCAAGTCCCTCCAGCAACCACCTCCTGTAAGACACAGTACAGCTGCTGGGAATCACCACCTCTTCATTGCAAAACCCCTGAGCTATTAAAAAAAAAAAAAAAAAAAAAAAAATAATTTTAAAAAATCCGAGTTTACGCAGTACATTATTAATGTGGATGAAATCATCATTCCAGCTTGTTCTAAGGACACTAAATAACCCAGTGGCTCCCTACCTACTCCTACTCACATGCTCTCCAGTTCTGGAAATCTCCCTAGCTCAGGGTCAGATTTCCATGATACCCTTCAAGCTAAGGTGGAAGTCCTGAAGTGCATGCAGCAGCAGGTTTGGGGATGAAACTGCAATCCTTTGGAGAAAGTACTAGATTTTGGAGAAACTACTAGTATCTTAGAAGACTCTAACGTATCATTTTTACATTCAAATTTAATGCATCTGCGAGGAAGTCATTCATACTCCACGTTACAGATCTCCTAACCATACAACAGAGCAAGAAAGAAAAAGGAGAAAAAAAAACATTGCATAGTTTTCACTTTTTAGACCACGAGCTTTTTCAGCGAGTGCTTCACACAAGCTTGTCGAATACCTCAATGAAGAGGGGATTCAGGCTGAGATGTCTGGATACCAGTGCAAGTTATATATTGAATATGCTGGTAATGAAATTATTTGTGCTCAGGAAAATTGAGTTGGGAAGTCCAAGACTGTTCAGAAGAAGAGTAAACCCTGGGCGTGTGCGAAGTCTCTGCACAACTGAAGTTCTCTGCTGGAAGCTGCCCCTGGTTTTGTAAAAGCACCAATGCCATGAATGTTCCTTCAACTCATTAAGCCCAAGACCTCTTAAGAGAGAGATGAGGAAACAGGACCATGTTTCTGGCACTCGGTAGCCCCATGCTTTACTAAGAAGGCATTTCCCTAACAGAATATTTATGTTCTTACATGTCTTATGTTGGCAAAGGAAGAAAAGAAACAACATCCTGGGGTTGGCAAGTGAAAAGCGGGAGAATCCAGGGGAAAATAAAAGTTCAGAAATTCACAATAATCTTCAGCACTTTCTTTATAACAGAGGAGGAGGGGAAACATACAATTTGAAGCTTCAGAAGACAGCTGCATGAGTAGAACAATACTCTAAGTGCTCCACTGCCTGCTATAAATAACCAAGCAATCACCAGTTATTAAACCATAATGAGGAAGGCATGGAAAAGTGTCTCAAATAGGCCTCATTTTGCCTACTGTAGTTCTAGTCTCATCCATCAAATGTAAAACACATTTTCATCACTATCCCCAAACACTAAATGTTGTTTACTCAGTGAAAATGCTGTTTAAAATATCCTGCTTGTTACAACTCCTTCGCTGTAGCCTTTCTGCCAACTTTGCAGACCTCGTTTCCTTTCCTGTTCTCTCAGCTCTAGTCACCTCTGTTCTTTACCTGCTGTCTGGCAGTCACTATGGCATGAGTTTTGTATTTTCCAGGAACTCTGCTGTACCAAAGATTTGCATTTATTTTTCATTTTAAGTGAATGCTTGATTCACTTCTCCACGTTTATTTCTATTTTAACTCACAACTGCTTTTTTCCCCTTAGAATATGTTCAGCTGTGTAATGCTCTTAGTATCCAAATTGGACACAATTATTATTATTTTTTCATATTTAAGGTAAAAGTGAAACAGCAGGTAACACGATGTTACTTTGGCCACTCATTTTTATTTGTTTGCCTATTTTCAGTACTAAGAAGGGAGGGAAAAAAGGTTACGTGAAGCTCACCCATTCCAGGCCAGGAAAGACAGAGTGCCATCTGATCTGGGAGACCCAAAGAATACTTTATGTGGCAGCCTGGGGCAACACAGCTTCAGAATGAAATTACAGAATGTGAAAGTTGTTTATCACACTTGCTTACAACCCCACATCAGACAACAATGTTAACAAGACTCTGAGGTACACGATAGGACAAATCCAACCAACGGTGATTTCAGAACGCCAAGGCAATGCCGAAAACTAAAAAGCATCTTATGAAAACAGTTTTTATCAATTCCCCACTGTGAAGACAAAATTCATTCTGTATTGTGTGTGAGCAGCTTGGTATGTTCCAAAGTCTCGTGAAGACAAAACAATTATTCTCGGTGACATTTACAGCCAATGAAAATACCCCTGCGTAGCAGACGCTTTCTCCCTAATAGAGGACAGATTGTAACTTAAATAGAAGGACGTGCTCTGTGATCAACAGAACAAGCTCTTATACAAGCTACTGCTCAACTTGCATGCTCATGTGTGTCTTCGCCTAACCCAAATGTCACAAAAATTTAGAAGGTTTTACAAAATGAGAAGGGAATAGTAGATCAGCAAGTAGAACAGAGATAAAAGGAGGTTCACTTTAAGTAGTCTAATAAAGCTGCTTGCACCACGCAATATTGCACACCTCTCAGAAGTCTCACTTTTCAGTTTCAGGTGTAACACAGAAAACTGGTTATTTCTCCTTACTTTATGATCTTTTTAGTCTGCCTCCTAGATTGTTTTAATTGATTCAGTCCTTACTGACAAGTTTCACACGAGTAAGAGTTAAGCGCCGATTTCATTAAAAACAATTAAACGAACCTAAAACCAAGTTGGCTCATTAAAAAAAAAAAAAGAAAAAAAAAGAAAAAAAAAGAAATTTTGCAAGTTTCAGCCTAAAGCAACTCTGTGGAAAAGTTATGAATGCCTCTATTAATGCGTAGGTTGAAAATGCTGACGTGGTGTGATGGAGTAGTACACAACTGAAGGGTGTATTTACACGGCACGCTGTGATATTGTTCTCAAATACCTGAATCAGCGCCAACATTGAAATCAGTAGTAAGAACTTCACCAAAGTGGATCTCCTGAGAATCATCCTGAACTGAGAACTGAACCTCTGATTGCTGCCTTGAGTTTCCTTAACGCAGAACAGCATTGTGGTCACGTAGGGGGATGCACAAAGCATCCCGGTAACAGTCTAGTAGAAAAAGCGCGAGATTCTGCTCCAAGAGGACCTACCTCACTGCTCTGCTTAACCACAGCTCTCTTTCTTGCCGTGACCCTGAAAGAACAGTCAGATCCCTACTCATTGACACCAGTGCTAGGCTAAAGAAAGAGTTCTTTTAGCCTCCCCCTTGCAAGACTGGATTTCCATTTACTGGAAGCTAGCAATGTTCTTCTAGCCTTGTCCCATTCTGACTTACCAGAGATGGCAAAATCAGGGTGGAATATGTACCACAAACCAATAGATGACATTTCTTACCTTTTATTGTATAAGAAAATGTTATGTAACGTTATGTATAAGTTATGTATATCTTAACAGTTTTTACCAAACAGCATCTTGGGCCTAGAAAGCGATGGCTGAAGAATTTCACTCTTAAAATATTGACTTGTACACATTCCAAGTGCTTACTACTTGCAGTTCATCTCCTCTTTAGAAATTAAATGAAGTCATGTTGACTTTTTTCCACCATAATTATTTTTCTTGACATACTAACACTTAATCCCTTTGCTCCTTAGCCTACTGGAACATCAAGTAGTAGTAACACAAACTGCTAGAGTTTCAAGGTTTGGAGTCAGTACGGGAGCAGCTGTTTTATAAGTGAAAAGATTTCCATTTTACGGGACAGATATCAGCAGAAAACATCACCTTTATTCCAGAAGAAAGGCTAACGCCCAAACCACCTCACAACCTAGGAGCAGCACCCCTTCTGACGTTGCGAAACGAGCCTAAAATAGGGTTGCTCCCACAAAGGAGAGGGCAGACAGGACTTCCAGAAGTCCTCACAGAGGACTTCGGATGGGCTACAGGGGGTCAGTGGCAGCAGCACCTTGCTCCGTGCCACCCCCACAGCCCAAGGATGCGGGGAGCAGGCGGCAGCCCACCTCCTCAGCCCAGCCCAGCCTGCAGCGAGATGGCACCCAGTGGTCCAAGAGAGGTCCCGCAGCCCCCCGGAGGCACCCAGGGGGATGCAAGAGCCCCGTTCCCCACCCATAACCCCGCAGCTGCCCCCAAACAGCCGAGATGGCGGACACGGAGCCCCCCATCTCGCCTCTGGGGCTCGCCGCCGCCCCGGGCGGGGATGGCAGGCACCGGGCAGCCCCTCCGCGCCGCCCCGCTCCTCACCCAGGTACTCAGGCCCCGGCAGCGAGAGCCGCTCGGGGCTCAGCATCCTCCCGCCGCCGCTCCCTCACGGCTTCCGCCCGTTTCCAAGGCTCCCGACGCTCAGGGCCCAGCGCTGCTCCTCCGCCGGCCCCGGCCGGGAACGAGCCCCGCCGCCGCCACCGTTCCGGGCCCCGCAGCGCTCGGCCGGGGGCGCCTGCCCCGCCTCGGCCCCCGCCCCGTGGCGGCCCGGCCCGGCCCTGAGGAAGAGGCTGCGCTGGGGGTTGATGGCCAGGGCTGCGGGCACCCGGGGGTTCCTCAAAGGGAGAAGGGCTGAAGAGCCAAAATGGCATGAGGAGGAACGTGTGTAAAGGCATTCTGGTTAAATTTGGAATCCAGAAGGTGCCTAAGGCCAGGGGGCTGCTGGAGATTTTGGGCTACAGCTGTGGGGGAAAGATGCCGAATTCGAAGATAAATGGAAATAAGTTACTGAAGGGTATTATGTAGCTACCTTGCTCCAGAGAGCAAGGCTTGAGCAGGGTGACCACGGAGGCCCCTTACAGTTAGATCAGTCTGTCAGTACTACTCTTCTGTTCCTGGACTGTTTTTTGGCAGCCCTGGTTCTCCAGAGAGGAGGGAATGGGGAGCATCAGGCATTGCCCATTGCTCACAGGAAACTAGAAAGTAACAGAAAAGTTCTGAGCCGCAGGACGCTTTCTACTTGTCTGGGAAGTTCTCCTGCGACCCAGGACAGGCAGAGCTCATCGCAGGGCAGGAAGAAGCTCTTCTGGCTGCATTTTCCCCAGAAGGTGATAGGGCTAAAATTTCCAAATGCCTTTGCAGTTTCTTGCATCAGCATTAGAAAAATCCCAGCTCAGGATGTAATCCCGGGAGTTCCAAAAGAAGAACTGGGAAGTGCTATGTTTTTAATGACAAATGCAAAAGAACAGAAGTTAAATAAACCACTTACAGGTGCATGCAACCTGCCTTTACTCCACAGAAGGAAAAAGCTGTGTCGCTCTCGGAAACTCAACTTTAATTTCTACTCCAAAGTACAGCCCCAGTTAAAAAGAGCAAATAGGATATTATAGATTTATATTCCATGTTCTCCCTCCCCACCCCACCCCCAAATTACCTGGACCTTTCCACTGTCTTTGTCTTGTTCTGTCTTTAAAAGAACATCTTCGATATAAATATTTGGAAGATGAGTAGTGAGAGTAATGTAGGAAACGGACTGAGACACCCCAGTATGAAGAGCGATTGGATAAAAGATAAAAGTGTCTTAAAGAGGATCGTTAAACATATAAATTGACAATATTATTGACAATTATTTGTGCTACAGTGAAGTTCATTTTAAAATTCATGTGTCCAGTTTTGTAGTTTATGCATTTAGTTCTGTGTATTTAAAGGCTACAAATTTAAAGAAGGGAGATTTTGATACCACATAAAATGAGATTGTAGAATACATTGATGCAAGATATTTTGAGGCCAAGAATTCAGCAGAACTTAGAAAGGCAGTAGATGTTTTTACACAGAATGAGAAAATACAGGATTATGTTATTACATATAAAAGCATACAGGGTGGGGGGGGAGAGCACAATGACTGGAGGAACATTAACTATTGTACTTTGTGGTTAAGCCAATTATCTGACTAACAGGATTCTGGAAAACATTTTTCCTAACATGATGTCTATTCCATAACTGCTCACGTCAGGGTTTCAGGCACTTTGCAGTGAGGTGTCTGGTTCTAGGCCACTGTTGGAGAGGAGACAGAATTTGGTAGACCCGCTGTGATCGTTAGGCTTAAGAACACAGTTCTTGTGCTTTTAAAACTAATGTCGAGATCTGTTTTCACAAGCAGTCCTTTACTATCATCCAGGAAGTTTGACTGGTATTTAAAAGCCAAACCTAGAGGACTTTTCTCTCCTATATTCCCAGTCAGCTGTGCTGGTTGGAGCCTTCCACAGGTTGTTCGCTGTTTCTTCTTTGTCGTTTAAGCCATTTCTGTAAAACACAATTTCTCCTTGATCAATTTCTGGAGCACTCATTTACAAGATGCTTTTAATGTCAATTTTTAACAGCTCCATTACAATATTTTTATTTTGTATTTTCTCTGGGATTTTCTTTTCTTGTTATGGCTTGGTCTGTATGGATTGGACTATGTTATTTCCCTTAAGCTAGCTAAGGGAATCCTTTTGGACACCAAGCCCATTTGTGGTTGTAATAATGATAAGTTTCAGTAGTAGTGGCGCCTGACTGTTAATGACTCAAAGAAAAATATATAAAAACAAGACGTCATTTCTGGAGCCATTTATAAACTTCCCTGTTTACTACAATTTCTTTCTGGGCTTGCCAGAGCCAGGATTAGGTGGTATAACTGATCAGCTGCAGCACTCACCTGTTCTCTCACGCTTGTGACCTGAAAAGGGAGAAATGCTGCCAGCCTGGCCACGGGTATTGCTTTCCCATATTCATCTTTGAACCCAAGAGTATTGTGTTTTAATAAAAAGCTCTTTTAAATTGAGAAGGCTTTTCTGGATCAGTGGAAAACATCTGCAAGTTGTTGCAGGAAGAACAGCCCTCTAACAGGAGGTTAATGTTCTTTTGGACCCAGCTGGAAGAATGACAATGAAAAACAGTAGTTTTCTCTGTCAGCAACTCCTCGGTAGATAATCAGGTCTCGCTTTAGGACAAATATAGGGAGTAGACTCTCAGGTTTACCATCAGCCCTGGCAAACATGGTGATGCTTACATCTTTTAACTAAACTTGCTGAGTTTGTCTACCAGAATTTGGGAATCCAAATCAGTCTTTCAAGAAGATCAGTTGGACTACATTGATGCATTTTGTGAACACTGTCTTTCAGAGTTAAAGTGACCTTGATTTGATTTAGCTTAATTCACTTCAAAGTCTGGTGTTTGAAGGCTTTCAGAAGTCATACCTTTAGGTAAATAGGGGTAATTTACTTTTATAAGAGTTCACAAGTTTGAAAATAGTCAGTGGCATAATTTAAATTGTATCATAAAAGAAAATATCTCTATTAGGTTATGATGCATGGACTGGAAAACTCCTTCCTGTGTCAGTTTTACAAGAGTTTCTCATCAATTTAGCTTATATCAGATTTGTCTTCTCTATTCCCACATACTGTGCACCCACTGTGCTAATCGTGTTGTTTAATCTTTGCTGTTTTTATGGTCACTGTTCTAAATGATACTATCAGAGTTCTTCTGATATTTTTTTTTAATTAGCCAGAGTTCTGTGACACAGTCCCTCATTCAGAGAGATTATTATATAGAATAATAAACAGAACTAGATATCAAGCCACAAAATCCAGAGGAAATGATTTGTTTTAAACAGACTTAGTCATTTTGTCTGGCTTACATTAATGTTTCTAAGAATGAAATATTTTATTTGCTTAGAATTTTAACAATTGTTGCTAAAGTATTTACAATAAAGCATAGTGGTCTTGGAGGCATTTTTTTTTTTTTTTTTCTTCCTTTTATTTATTTATTTATTTATTTTTCTTCAGGAAGCAGTTAGAAACTGTTGCTTTAAAGGTTATAACTACAACATACAAAGAACTAGGTTGTGGGGAGTCTTCAGTCCTGTTCCAGGTCCGACTTCCAGTCATGTAAGAAAGTTTCACAAGAAACACTAGGAAACTGTCTCTAGGCTTTCTTGTTTATCTTTTGAGTGTCCAAAGCATTGTCCTATTTTAGAAGAGTTAGCCAAGAGCCTATACTGTGCAGGACTTTTGGGGATTTGGTGGTGCTTTGTATTTTTTGAGGTCTCCCATGTATTTGCCCACTGAGCTTTACCTGGTACCTGAGAAATAATATAATTGCTGGTGGGATAACAAAACACGTTTATCTGAAGACACCTGAAAAACAAATCAGAGAGGAGAAAACACTGTGTGAAAACAGCTGTCAATTTTTATTGATGATCTATTGTTTTAGGCACTGTAGCAGAGACAAGTTTTGAAGGGCGATCTGAAGGAACTGGGAATAAGGTCTTCACATATTATTGTTTATGTAAATTATTGGATATCTTGTAAATGAGATTAGGATTCTATTATGCAAGACATTTGAAAAATAATTGGTGCTGCAGCTGGATGATTCATTTATGAGTCAGTTGCAAAGTCATAAAAAAACTCCCAATTAATTTCTGATTTAATAATTATATGTATGAATTATGATCAAACTCTCTAAACACATGCACTAAAAATAAGATTATCTTAAATAAAAAGGTCAGCCAAAACCACAATGAAATTATGTGATGAAATCTGTATTTTCATATTGTTGATTCCTCAGGAGACATTTACAGAGAAAGATCCAGTACTCTCAGTGCTTATCCTGCTCTGAGCCTCCTCGTGCTGAATGAACTGTTTATCTAGTTTACAGACAGCAGAGAGGTTTAGCACAACAATTAATGCTGTCACTTTTCCCTAATAAGGTAGTATTAATACCAGTTTACATCTGCATGTAAAACCTAGGCAACCAGATGGGTTTTAGATTGTTTTTAAGGCCAACAGATGTTAGAGAAATAAGATTCACAGTTTCTCACTCCTTACATCTGCCACAAAATGAAGTCTAGAAACAACATTGTGTTTTCCACCTAGTGACAGGATATGATGACAGCAGCAGCTCTCTTAAATTGCCGGCATTTGTACCATTAAAAGGGCTTAAGTTTGATATGTGTAGTTATACCTGGAATTCTTAAGTCGAGTATATACTTAACTGGTAAGGTGTCATAAGCACGCAGGAGACTACACTGTGAACATAATTTCTCTCTTCTTTACTAGTAGTTTACCTGCTAATCCTTAGTTTGGATCATTGAGATTTTGTCTTGTTCCTTGAACTGGTGGACAGAAGGAAAGAAAGGAGAGATCTGATGTAATTTTGAGGTCTCTCTATGTTGATAAATTTTACGTTCACCTCTCTATGTTGCTAAACTTTATGTTCACCTGAGGATTTATGTTTAATCAAGTTGTGAGATCCTTGTATTTAAAATGTAAGTTCTTGGAGAAAAAAAATGTGAAACATTCTTCTACTTGTTGGTCATGAGAGTAGTTTTAAATCCTGGATGATCTGCTTATGAGAAGAGGGAATATTATTATGACAGGTTCTGTGACTTATGGAGGCTACATCTTCATTTTAAAATCAAGGGTAGCCTGTAGGTGGAATGGTAGATTCCTGTCATGTATTATATGCGTTGTCCAATTTTTAGTTGTTTTTGAGCTCAGTGTTAGTAAGCAAATTTGGCTTTTTTTGTAACAGCAAACTGTTGAAAGACTCTCCTTCAGTTTTTGTTCCTATTATCTCTTCAGGAAGGAAAGGACAACATCTTTAAAAATACTTAAGTACCAAGCGAGTGACCCTTCTCTGCTGGAATGCCGCCCCACTAATGATGCAGAGAAGAAAAACAGCCATTTCTGGCAGAGTTTTCAGGATCTCTCATGCCAAACAAAAAGAAAAAAGTCTAAAATGCCTGGTAAAAATAAATATCAGTATGAAATTCTGGCATGGAAAACATTTCTGACAGCCAAGGCTTAGCTCATCTTGGGGGGTAACTCAAGAAGGCCTGCAATTTTCATTCTTCATTTCTGCTCATTGAATGCTCCTTGCAAACTTAAGCATCTAGACTGTATCGTCTATGGGACCAGGTCTCTGTGTGATAAAATAAGTAAATGAAGCTCTGTGTGTGTGTGTTTACGTGCACACAAGAGAAGGGACAGGTCTGTGTGGAAATGAGCTGTTGCTTCCTAGGCTGAAGTGAAGCAGTAACCCTGACAGCTGGACTGGCCAGCTCTTATGGGAAAGGGACATAAATTCCTCTCTGCAGTACAGAGACTTAGCACATTCAAAATAGTCTGGAAGTAAGACAGAAGTCTTACAACATCTACAGGGAAGATCAAATGATGGAAGCATGGAAAAAATAGCAAAAGGAAGTGGAAATCATAGATTCACTGAAGTTGTGAAACCCTTGCAAAAGAATCCTTAGTTCTACTTTTTAGGTACATAAAAGAGAGTCCGAGTATTTATTACGGCTATTGTGAGAGAGCACTGCAGAACATCGCAGCTATGCAAGAGGTGAAGCCAGTGTTCTTTTTAGTGAAAGCACACACTGATATGCCAGTCATTCACGCAGTAATATAAGACAACAAAGTGAAGAATGTTCTTTCCTTTCTGTTACATAATATTTGAGGTCTTTTCAGGAGTAACAGCTTTGTGGAGTCACCAGAAGAGAAGATAGAGACCAGAAGATTATATAGTGGTTGGAGAATTTAGGAAGAGATATTGAGAAGCAATAGATGGGAGATAGAAAAGGTGGCATGCAAATCATTTACTGAGGGAGAAGATAAGCCAGAGGAGACTGAACCAGCAAATTAAGATACTAAGTTTTATCTGAGGAACTTATTTAAATTTCGCTTTTGATTTGCTGACTTTATTGTGCTTGTTTCTAAAACAGAAAAATAGATTGACCATTCTCCATTTGAAATTGATAACAACATGTAAGATAGTCAGAAACTCTCCTTAAGTCTCCAATTCTTTATACTTTAAACTTTACGCAGTGAAAGCAGAGTTGTTCCTTGAACACTCCTGAAGTTTAGTTATTCATCAGAGTTTCCCTCAAACTCTGTGACTGGAGTACATTTCTGGTATTTACTGATCATAGTCGGTATGGTCTAAGTTATGTGAAAGAGAAACCTGCAGTCTCTGTGACAAAATTTTCACTGTGCATCATAAGCATACTTCTGTGCTTGCTAAAGTCCTTAAGTTTCCATCAACTTTGCTGACCTAGATTAAAGCATAAATGAAAATGCAACACACAACCCCCCATTACCTAGAATTCTCAGAATATTAACCTTAGGTGAATATGATTTAAAAATATAATGCTTAAGTATCCTAAAATCCTAAAATCGCTATGACACAGATGTAAGTATACATGGCTGGGAGGGAGATTGGACATGTGTGTATATGTGTGGGCAGCTGATCTCAGACATGGAGGGTGTGTTCAGCTCTGGGATTTTGCTCCCACCTGTGCCTTTATTCAGGTCTCACTTGGTGCTGGTAAGAAGCAATTAATTTGTTCCCTCATTCACATTTATCAAGAGCTAATATGAGAGAGGGAGAGGTGTTAAGAGGCGTCTCTGATTCAGCCACCTGATAGGAAAGCAGATGGTTGACATGGAGTATCTCTTATCAGAAAGGCTCAAGGGTTCTATCTTGTGCATGCTGGCAGTACTTGCCTAACTCATCATGCCAGTAAAGTATTAGAACTGAATCATCTTCAAGAAAGAAAACACTCTTTATCTGTCTGTCTACATTTTTACATGTCACTCATCTCCATAGTGGCTGGGTTTCTGCAAACAAGAAAGGTTTGTGAGCTGAGGGAAAGATCTGTTTGTGTCTTTCACATCTGTTCCCATGGCTCCTTGTTTCTCTTGCAGGCCCAATTCAGGTACTCTGTTTTTCTGAGGAAGGAAAACTCAGCCCACCAAAGCTATTCCTTGTACTGAGACGTAAGGTCACCTTTCTTTCTGATTGTGTGACTGAGTTCCACCACAAAATTTTTATTTGAACTCTGAAACTATTGATTACAAACCACATTAAAAGCCTGAAATCAAAGAAAGGTACTGGTCCTCAGTTCTTTGGAAAATGCTTCCCTATGCATTCAAGAATTAATTTAGGAGCCACAACTTGCTGCTTATCCATTTGAATGTGTTTGGAGAATAAAGGTGGTTAGGCTTCTGCCTTCAAACTGAATTCTTCTACTGCTAGCTTTTAAAAGAACATTTTCCTTTTATGCTCTTCCTTTCTCTCTCTCTTTTTTTTTTTTTTTTTTTTCTGTGCCAGAGTCAAGGTATTAAACTGTGCTCTTCCTAAGGCAAGGCCACAGGCTACCTTTGCAATGCAGACATTGTGCAAGGCCTGGGTAATTGCCATTTCACTGCAGGGAGGAGTCCAATCAGGAATAGAAGAGGGTGTATTTGCATTATTTTTACATAGAGGATGTAAAGGAACTGGCAAAAGAAAGAGCAGAACCAGCTTGCAGGACACCCAGGAAGAGCTACTATCTCAAAGAAAACATGAAGAAAGGTTTGGTTTGTGTTTTTTTTTCTCCTGAGTTTGAGAGTCAATTTACTTACTTGGGGCTTTTTGCACCCCTCCATCAAGTGTCAATAGATAAATAAATAAATAAAAGGGTTTTCAGATGAATCTGCACTTGGGTCATTAAATTACGTAGTGACTTTTGCAGGATTCTTTGTATCTCAGCTTCTGAGTGTAGCCATTTAATGTAATGTTTAGTTTTGCTGTTCTGCACCATAAAGTAGAATTAATAGTTGTCTGTTAGATGGTCACAAATTTCCCCCAGATAAGCTGGAATTTGGCTGTTTAGAAGGCAACAAATAAACAAAAGGCTGAGAACATGAAGTAGCGCATAAGCTCTGACTTGTTAACCTGAATTTTGTTTTGTCACAAATGAAAACAACTGCGGTAACACTGCAGAAGACAACATACGGATTACTGTTGTCTGAAGAGTAAGTGGCTTCAACTAGAGAAACAGCATACAGGACAGCACTGACAGGACTTGAATGTTTATGACATCTAAAAGGACATCTGGGTTCAAAGCAGTGGTGCCACTGCTAGAAAAATTCCAAAAAGGCAATGAGGGAAAAAGTGATAGCATAGCATAAAATATAAATCAATGCTAACATTTCACTTAATGTATTTAACACAGAGACCATCACTTACAAACTAGGTCACCAGCTGTGAAAGCTGCAGGCCCCTCAGCTCTTTGGAAAATCAAACTGTTTCTTTATATGCACAACAGTGAATTCTGAGGCTCAACTGAACATCTGCATCTTCCTCCATATGGGTAAAATCCTCATTTTTATCTTACCTGGCATTCCAAGCTACAGTCTCTTCAGTTCACTAGTGACAATGAAGAGGGAACTGATACGGGTAATGTAGCAGGAGAATAATGATAGAAATTAAAAGGCCCGTTGGAGATCCCAGTCTGGTGGCACTGAACTTGTCATTTTGTCTTGTATATGGAGCTCAGTAGGGAACAACTTGTTATTTTCCTGGATTTTCTGTTTAGTTAAGGAAGCCCACTAGTACAGCAGAATTTGATTAACCAAAATACAGACTTTATATTGATCATCCCAGTTAGAATTTTCTGTGTTGCGTCCATTGTGGAACTGGAGGTTTGGAAGTGATCCCAAAAGACCACCTAGTCCAACCTGTACCACATCAAGATTAATTATATCAAGGCCACCACTAGTAAGTTTATCAAATTTTGTTCTTAAAAAATCCCAGCGGAATTGATTCCACAGTACCCCAAGGCAGTCAGCGCCAGCGTTTAAAAGATGCTTAGTTGGAATGGTGATTAGCAAAATCTTTTAAGTATTTCTTGTCACAAATCAAGTTAACTCTTTCATGCCTTTCTGCTGGAGCCATGGAGAACAGCTGATCACTATTTCTATAGAAAGCTGCATCTACTTGGAGCTTTTATTTTCTTGACTAGGCTAATCTAATTCTTTCAGCTTTTTCTCATAGGGTTTGTGTTATAAACAGCTTATTCTTGTTGTTATTTTCTTGTTTCTTTTCAGCTGTGTTTGTATTTCTAAGGTGTTCAGCTAAGATGAGACACAGTACACCACTTGGGGCTTCAGTACCATGTGAAGTTTAGAAATCAAATTGTTTTCTTGTGACACACCTTTTAATGCATTCCAGAATGAAATGCTTTTTTTGGCAGTGGCACCGCACTGTTGATTTATACTGTTTGTTATACGTGTAACCCTAAGATGTGTTTTTGCAGTATTTCTGACTTGTCAGGAATTCCCAGTGTTTACTGATGTCTGTTTCTGAAGAATGATATTTTACATTTCTCGTTACTGGCTTTTTCCTTGTTGATTTTTGGGCAATCTGTCCAATTTGTCAATAGCATTTGGGGTATCTGATCTCACGCTTCCTAGCGTTTGCATCCCCTGCTGCTGTTTTGAGATTATCAGGGTTTGTTTAGTACAGGTATTCAAGCATAAATATTGTGTTACATAAACTGTCTCTGAACATATGAAGCAAAACAGGGATTAGGACAGACTCTGAGAGGTACCAACTGACATGCCTTTGCATTTTGATAAATAACCACTGATGACCACTGTGGTTTTCTTCTATCAGATGCCTACACACTTTCCACTAGTTGTATTGAAAATATGATTCTGTGAAAATGTCCTGTGAAGCAGTTTCAAAAGTCATACAAGATTTATTGTGTCTTCTGTTTACCCAGTGAGCTTAACATTACTTACAAAAGGGAGGCTAGCATTTTGCCCCTATTAAGTTAATTCATACAATCTTAAATATTTAAAACACGATTGCTCCAAACCTTTGTGAACATATGAATTAAACTGTCTGGTCTGTCATTCTCTTCTAGGAAACTGAGGTGTGGAGAAGCATCTTCCCAAGGAAGGGCCATTTGTATGCTTTAAAAGTACTTTGACAGGTAAGAACGAAACAGCCCATCTCATTTTTATTTTTATATTTTCTGTACTTATTTTTAAGATCTTTATGGTTTAAAAATAGCTAAAGTGCATTTTCTTTCATAATCTTACCCGGTTCTAGATCCTTTCCTTTTTCCTTTTCCAGTGATAACGTGTCCTTGGTTTTCTGGATGGAGTTGCTACAGATGATGCTAAATTTTAATATTATTTCATTGTAGTTATTTTCTCTCGTTGGGTTGGTTTATTTCTGTAATGCATCTATTATTTGTGGGAAAATTGTGTCATGAAATGGTCGTTATGATGATAATTTCCCTGTTCCCTTTATAATGCCTGCTTTATTTGATTAAGCATATTGTCATATCAATTAATCATTAATTATATTTAAATTACTTCTTTCAAATTTTCATTACAATACTTGTGTTATATGTCACTTATCAATGATCTATAAATTATTACAAGTTACATAATGTTCTTCCCTCACAGCTTTGGGTAAAACCCAATACATGTCTTGTACATGCGTTGAGATGCCTTCTGGTATCTGTGTAGTCTTTCTTCAAGTTATTTGGTTTGAGAGAGGCAAGTTCTGAGCATATGGCTCAATTTTAACAGCATTATTTAACAGCCTTTCTACTGTTTTTTCACCAAAATATCTGTTTTGCACTACATCAGTCCACTCACAGTTATTCCCTGAAGGTCCCCCATGGAATCAGGGCTATATTCGGTCACAGTATTACATCACCAGGTAGGTAACTGAGAGGGCTGGAAGAAAAATCTTCATCTTCTCTACTGCAGCAGATCTAGGAAGTTGTTATGAAAAGCAGAATAATACTATGTGCTTCTCTATCACTTCACCTTGGGATTTCAATGTGATTTATAAGTGAGAGATATAATTATAGGGAATTCGAGCACGGAGAGGAAAGCGATTTGCCGGAACACAGGCACCAGTTGCAGAGGACTGGTAAAGACACTTCAACAAGTGGGTAAAAATGTTTGTCCCCTGGGGAGAGAAGGACTGAAGAGATAACAAGTGAATTTATTTGTGTTTATGACAACATTTTTTTAAGAGGCTTTTGTTTCAAACACAGGAAAACACTCCTCTTGATTGCTGGAAGACTGTTTGATGCCTTAAGTATGTAGTTATCAGGAAGTTCTGGGCCCGGTATTGGTGCGTTATCATGTGCAGTACTTCAGCATCTAAACTTCTCACAAGCTTCTGTGAGCCTGAAGCGAGCAGGGCTTCTTTGATTTACAGTACCCCAGGATCTAGCCTCAACAGAGAATATAAATTTACCTGAATTGTGTCTGTGTTGCCCTGTATTTTTAGGGGGTGCACTAATGTGAGGGTTTGGTGTGCTAGCCAGCCAGCCAGCCCCCTGTCGGAGCGATGTTAACGTTTTCTCGCCTTTAACTTCAGCCCCCTGTTCCTAACTCCTCCACTTTAATCATCTCAGAGCTTATTCTCTTTCAATAACCGCTTTTTCTTTTTGTGCCTCAGTCTGCTACCATTTCCAAGTCAATGTTAGCATAGTGAGGCTTTTTAATCGCTCCACCTCAATTAGTCCCTCTTGACTACCTTTTTTGTTGTTACTGGTTGGCAACTTTGTGCACTTTGTCCATCAGAGGCGCAGGACTCAGAGCCATAGGCGAGGTGCTATTGCGTGCATGCTGCGCAGAGTGGATCTATTCCCATCCTGAAGCAGCAATCCAGCATATAAAACAAACGGACTGCTGTGTGGGTATTTTTTGCCAGTCTGGGCCCCATATATTGTAAGTTTATGCTTGGTTTGCTTCTTCTGGTGTTCCTGTTCTTGGGAGTTCTCAGTGAAGCTGTTTCGGATTTTTTTTTTTCTTTAAATTGAGCTCAGTTTGCCAAGAATCAGCCCCTGCTTTAATTTTCTGTTGACATGTTTAATAATATCCTTTGTTTTCACTATTTTACACTTAATTAATAGGAATGGCAGAATTGTCTCAGTCACATGCTGTGCTGTTTACTTGCTCTTGTGATTCTTTAAAGGAGAGGAATAATTGCAGCTTCCTCTGGATTCATCTGCGTGAAGGCTTTAAATAAGACCATTGCTAACTCCGGCCCTTTGGTGTCAATTTGACGAAATTCCCATCTTCCCCTGTGGTCCAGGGTTTGGGCTATCTGAATCAGCCTGCCATCCAAATTAATACTTAGAAATCAACCGAGATTAATTACATAACAGCACTTTCTGGCATTGCCAGCCCCGCGTATTGAGATGTCAAGTCATGCCACAGAGTATCATAAAACTTGTTTTAACAATGACATCCAGTGAAAGCCTGTCTGCTCCTAAACGCCACGCAGAAACCAGAAGGCACGTAAGACAATTGTCCAAGTGTTAATGTCTACTCCTACAGGCTTCGACCCTTCCCCCCCCCCCCCCTTTTTTTTTTTTTTTTTTTTTAATGGTAGCAGAGATTCCTACATCATCGGCTGTCTCCAGGCTTTAAAAAATCATTAAATACGAGAACACTTGATATGAACGGAGGGGAAAAAGAGCAGGGAGCTGGGGAAGGGGATGCTCGGAGGCGTTCAGTATCCAAAGGGAGCTGGGACGGGGCGCGGGGGCTCTGCCTCGGCCGCACCGGGCGCAAGGCGGGCAGCGAGCACGGTACCCGGGGGGAGCCCTCCGCCGCCGGAGGGAGCCCGGGGCCGCTTTGGGGAGCCCGCAGAGGGACGAGCCCGAGGGTCCCTCGGCAGTGCCGACCGCAGGGGGCCGGCGAGGGGCCG